>CP106724.1:111431935-112648317 GCA_025506655.1 Gossypium rotundifolium | reverse complement strand
AGGGCTGAACATTCTTCGTTAAGCTCCACCATGGATACCTCCTCGAGCTTCCTTTTGTTCGTAAGAAGTTCCTTTAAGAATTTTGCATACTTGACATCGTGAAATAGCTTCAACGAAAGGTAAGTTAATATGTATTTGTTTAAAGAGTTTGAGGAACTTACCGTATTGAGCATCAATTGTTCTTTCTTCAATTTTCTTGGATATGGAATTTTTGTTTTATTCTCTGTAGGCAATAGATTATCGTTCTCACCTTCTACACTCTTTTTCTTGATAATTTCATGTGGTGTCTTTCTTTATGGTTCAATTAACTCTTTGCCACTCCTTATTGTGCTGTTTTTTACCGCTATGTGCCTTTGGAAAAATCTCATCCAGTATTTCACATAATATCTCAATAAGTAGTCCAACTGACGTGATGATTTCTCTTACCTAAATTTTGATTCCCTCGATTGATCTTTGTTGTTCATCGAGTGTTTCTTCAGCCTTTTGAATACGAGAGTTTGTAGCTGTCATCAATTTTGTCAGAATCTCTTTGAGGTTTGATTCCCCTTCCTGTGGATAAGGTTGTTGAAAATTTGGAGGAAAATCCTGTCTTTGATCATTCCACGAGAAGTCGGTATGGTACCTCCATCTTGGAGTATAAGTGTCACTATAAAAATTATTTTGACATCTAGAGTAGTTACCTATATAGTGGACTTGTTCGTTTTTCATGCCATATCCATAGGGTGGGTACTCAGGATTCACCACGCCTATCAGATTCGAGTTATACTGCATTACTGGGTGTACCTGCGAGAGATTATTCAAACCATCAATCTTTTTATTCATTATTTTGAACTGATTAGATAACCTGGTGACCACGTCGAGGTTGAAAATACTGGTTGCTTCAGTAGGAATTGTCCCCATGCCTTGCCACTGATAATTATTCAGTGCCATTCCATTGAAAAACTAGAATTATCTATCAAAATTTAAATAAAAGAAAAGTTAGCAAAGTAAAAATAATAATAATGGCTAAAGTAATAAAAATAGAGCTTTCGTAATATTTTAGAATTCCCCGGCAACGGCGCCAAAAACTTGATCGCTACAAAACAATCTAGTTTTAAAATTTATAAAAGATAATCAAACTTGTAGAGTAACTATGACAACGATAGAGGCAAGTGCACCTGTCGAACAGTAGTATAGCTTTGGCAAGAATATCTTATCGAACCCAAGGAACCTAAAAGTGCTACTACTTGCTTTCTTCCTATTATTTAGCCTTAAATATGGAGTGATTAATTAACTTATCTAAGACTAATGGAATACTTAAACTAAATGCAAAGACAAAAGAATAAACTGGGAAAAGAATTTGGAAAACTCAGTTGATAAAAATGATACCCTCGGGAAGAATCCACATATGACTTCACTTATCATCTAACTTTCAATTCATATGATTTCTTTTACTTAGCTTGATCCATGAGACTCCCTAACCTATATTAAACCTTCTCTCGAAGCGAATAACATCTAACCTTAGGTTAATTAGTGGAACTCTCGTTCTCTTATAATAACCCCTTAAGGAAGCAGTAAACCAATCAATGGACTCCCATATTAGGTTTCACCCTAATCCGGTAAAATCTCGTAACCCTATCTATAGGTGCCCGATCAGCTCCGCTTAATTATGCTAAATCTACTCTTAGTCAGGGTCTATTCCTCCTCCACCTAAGCACATCAGATTAAATTAAGCAACATAATTAAGAACAAACTAAGTATTTATCATATAAACCGAAAGAAATAAATAACAAAATCCATCATAGGTTTCATCCCCTTTAGGTATCTGAAGGATCTAGTTCATAATAAAATAAGAAAACATCTCAAGAGAAAAGATAAAACAAAACAAAAGAAATCCCTAAAACCCCTGAAGGAATTGAATCCATCTTGAGTAGAATTCTGACTCTTCGAGATGGATCAACTGGCTATCTTCGAGTAATTCCCTAAATGAGTAAAGCTCTTGCAGAAAACTCTGCAAAACCTGCCGCCCTTGAATTGCTACCTTGGATTGTTTATATAGATGTTTGGGATGCTTTACTTGGCTCCTAAGTACTCGTAATTCAAGTAAAATTCATCCTAAGTGTTTGAGTGGACTTAGGATTGTGTTTCTTGGGCTCCAAGCATCCAATTCTGAGTGAAATTGCTCTTTCCCGTGGCAGGGGCACGGCCTTGACACGCCCGTATAATTCGTGGTCCAGCCCTTGTCTCCATTTTGTCAATTTAGGCACGGCTTTGACATGTCCGTGCAATATCTGGGTAGAGGCTGTGCTTCGGGTCTGCCAATTGGGGCACGGCCGTCTACATTGGGGTCAGGCCGTGTTGGGATTTTTGTTGATGAGGCACGGTCGTGTAAATCAGGGTGTGACCGTGTGCAATCTAAATATTAGGGCACGACCGTGTGGCAGGCCGTGCTGACTTCTTGGGTTGGCCCACTTTGGTCCGTTTTAAACCCGTTTTGTGTCCTTTTTATCCTTGGGTGCTTTCCTAAGTATATGACATGAAAAGAAAGGATTAAGAGCACCTTTTTACATAAATTAAGGATAAATTCATCCAAAAGCATACTAAATGTGGGATTAAAATATGTTACTTTTACAGTTTATCAGCGTTCTGGATATCATCAATTGTGGGTTAAGGAGGTTGATGTATTTAAGATGGCATTTATGACTCGTTATGGATACTACGAGTTCCTAGTGATGCCTTTTGGACTGACGAATGCACCGGTAACTTTTATGGACCTGATGAATCGAGTATTCTAGTCCTATCTGGATCGGTTTGTGGTGGTGTTCATTAATGACATACTGGTTTATTCGAAGACTGAGGATGAGCATGATGAGCACCTAAAGTTGTCCTTCAAACTTTGAGGGAAGGACAGCTCTCTGCTAAGTTTAGCAAGTGCGAGTTTTGATTTCCGTGGTAGTTGGGAGGAGTATTTATCATTAGCGGAGTTTGCCTATAATAACAGTTTTCAGTCTAGCATCCAGATGGCACCTTACGAGGCATTGTATGGTCGTAATTATCGCACTCATTTATGTTGGACTGAGTTGGGCGAGTGACGTGTTCTGGGTCCTGAGTTGGTTTCTGAGACAAAGGAAAAAGCTAGACTGATTCTGAATCGACTGAAAGCAGCTTCTGACAGATAGAAATCCTATGCGGACCTGGAGCAACGTGAGATTGAGTATTCGATGGGGGACTTTGTATTCCTTAAGGTCTCGCCATGGAAGAAGGTACTGAGGTTTAGTCGTAAGGGCAAGTTGAGCCCTAGGTTTATTGGACCTTACCATATTTTAAAGCGAGTGGGACCAGTCACTTATCAGTTGGAGCAACCAACAGAGTTGAATCATATCCATGACGTGTTCCACATCTCGATATTGAGGCGCTACCACTCTGATCCTACTCACATCGTTTTCGTTAAGGAGATTGAGGTTAGGCCAGACTTGACCTTTGAAGAGGAGCCGGTTCAGATTCTGGATCGAGATGTAAAAGTGCTGAGGAGGAAATCTATTCCACTAGTTAAGGTTCTTTGGCATAATCATAGCACTGAGGAGGCTACGTGGGAGCCTAAGGATACGATGCGTCAACAATATCCTCATCTATTCTGACCAGGAAAATTTGGAGGACAAAATTTTCTCTTAGGGAGTAGAATAGTAACGCCCCAAAATTTTAATTTTTGATTTCGTGTATGTGTGACACACAATGTCTATCTGCTTCAGTGGTTATGTGTTCTAGGGTGTGTGTGTGGGGGTGCAAGTTCAAGCCTTACTTGTGTAAATTTTGGTATTTTTATAAATAAAGCCTTAACCTTGTTCAAAGGGCTTAAGTTTAAATGTTCGGTAAATTACATCAGAATAGGCCTGCTGGTCTGGTGGTTAAGTGGTGTGTTATTATGATGGAGGTCTTGTGTTCAAACCCCTGCGCAAGCAAAGGTTTTTTTTTCTCAGATTTTAGGATAGAGTTCTATAATATGGAGATTCTGAGTAGTGGATGTGAAGTGGGAATTAGGGGAGAAGATTAAGGGATTTTGGAGGTTATCGGGATTTTATTTTATTTTTTCCCATAACCAAATTTTGGCTCCATTTTCCAAAAAAAAAAAAAAAAAAAATCTGCCGTCTATTCTTCTCCCTCTCCTCTTATCAAAATTCTCTGAGTTTTTCCATCTTTTTCTTCTTCTTGATTTTTCCCTAATCCATTTATTTTCCTTCGTTTTCACACACGGTTAGTGCTCGCTTAGATTCAGTAAGTGTTTCTCTTCGTTTCTGTCATGAATCTTTTAGCGACTAAAGTGGTAATGTTTTTTCTCTGCGATTTGGGCGTAGGGGGAGGCTTGGACTAGTGAATTCAGTGTTCTTGTCTTAACAATAGTTAAAATGAGGGTTATGGTTGGCTATAAGTTGGGTTTCTGTTCATTCTTGGTTGTTAATTCGCTTGTAAATTCGTTAAATTGATGTTGAGTATCTTCATTTTAGGCCTTGAAGTGCTCGGGAGTGATTAGGCATCAAAATGATACCAGATGTGTACCCAAAACGCAGAGAAAAGCCAAAATTGCTTGCTGTCGAGAAATAAGAGAAAATGATGCAAAAAATTATAGAGAAAGGAAATAAGGGTGTTAAAAACTAGGAAATCAACATTTTGCACTAAAACAGTTTTAGATAGTAGCAGTTGTAACAGTCCGGTTTATACCTTAGTCAGAATAGTGGTTTTGGGACCACAAATCTGAGTCCATAAATTATTTTAATATTATTTTTAGTGTCGTTGATATGTGATTAAGCATGTGGTAAATTTTCGTGAGCTAATTTGTCCGTCTATGTGTTTAATTTTACAAAAGGATTGAATTGAATGCAAAACTAGCATGCTATTTGTTAAAGTACCAATGTCTTGTGGCTTTGTAAAGATGGAGGCTCAAATGGAAAATAAACCATTTATAAGTTAGTGGCTTATTAAAGGACAAAAATAGCCATAGATTATATGAATTATAATGGTTTTCATTAATGGTAAATTGGTAAAGTGTTTAATAATGTTATTATAATTGAATAAAAAGAAAATCGTGGCCATTTCAATGGTGTTCATCCATCGAATGTAGAAAAGAAAAGAAAGGGTTAGACTTTGTTTCATTCGGCCAAAGTTCAAGCTTAAATCGGGTATGTGTTTTTGATCGGTTTTCAATAATTTCTACGTTTTTGTAATCGTTGCTTTGAGAGCTATCAAACCCATGTCTCAATTTGATGAATTGATAATGTTTGTGTGAGATGCCATTGATGATATGTTAAGCTTTTTGATGATTTTTGGTGTTAAATGAAAGATATGAATTAGATAAACATACTTTGTTCTTGAATTTTTGATGAATTTAGCTAAACAGGGCTAAATTGAGAAAATGGTAATTTGAAGGACAAAATAGCAAATTTGATGGAAAATATGGACTTGTATGAGATGTATATGCATTCGGCTAAGCATGTGTATGTGTGGATTTTGTGAATTTGATGTTTTGAGAAAAATGGACTAAATTGATAAAGTGTGCAAATATGAGGGTTAATTTGCAAATAGCCCTAAATGTGTGTCCATGGGTTGAATTGTATGAATAAGTGAATAAAAGGGTTAATTCTGAATATGTTTAGATCAAGAACCGAGGAAAACGGACTTAGATCGCGGGAAAGCGAAAGTAACCGAGTAGCCGTTTTCATTCTGATAAACCGAATCCGAGGTAAGTCACTATGCAAATAAACGTACTTGCATGAAATTGTAATTTTTTGTATGACTAATGTTGATAATAGATGCATATGAGAGGATTATGCATATAAATTCCGTGATAAGTTTAATATACTAAGTAAGTTCGGATATAATACAAGTTGTTAGTTTATATCTATGTGATGGGAATTGAATGATAGTTTGTAACACCCCAAACCCGGCCCATACGTCATGATCGGATCTGGTATGCTACGGGTTGAACGTTGCAAACTTTGCCTTGAAGGGTTTTGAAAATCTTAGTTTATTATAACCGATTCATCATTAATTGAGTAATTCTTGAATGAAACTTTAAGATTTGCGTGAATGTGTTTGAAAAGCCCATTTTCCTCTCGCTTTATAATTTAAGTTTTGAAAACATAAGTTTATAAAAATGTGACATAATAATAAAGAAAAATAACCTAAGTTATGGAGGCCTTATTACAAAAGAAATATCCCAAAATTAAAACTTAAAGATAATCGGAAAGAGTTTATGGAAATAATAGTTTTGATGGCCCTCGAGTCCAACTCGGCTCCCATGTCCACGATCTACTGCTCATCTGAAAAGTTGGGAAAAATAAAAGGGTGAGTCACCAAGACTCAGTGTGTAAATCCCAAAAACACATAAAAGCCTTGGGCCCACAAACACATTATGGGCCTTGGGCCATAACAATGGCAACAGAATATATTTTCATGCAACATGACCCATCCTAAACCTAAGAGTCCATCCTCTACACACCCCCGTACCAACCATCACACCGTGGGGATTTCTACAATCAACCCTCCATCCGCTACACACCATATCGATCACTATGTGACCTATGTGGCAAAGGCACCGATCGCTATGCCACCTTAATAATATATTGACAGCTGCGCTGCATGTCATAAAGACCGATCAGTATGTGACCTATGTGGCAAAGCCACCGATCGCCTCGCGACCTGCTCCCCTTCATCATAACAATCCCATCCCATGCATACATACATGCAAGAATTAGAATATTAAACTATCTAAACAGATCACATACTTTCACATACTTCGATACACATAGAGAAGTTTCTATGATTACGTACCTGGCATCCCTTGCCTACCCTTTTTGGGTATTACGACTGTTCATACGGCCTCTTTATCCGGCTTTTAGCCTATAACATACATATAATACAGATTAACTAGTGTGATAGAGATCCACATACCTGATCACCAATTGGAGAGTACTTTCTATGTCGACACTATCAGTAGCCGCTAAGACTGCTAACAGTCTAAGATTTTGTTCTGAAGCCGATCCATAACCCGGTAGCCAATCCCGAACTGCTGACACCGCTCGCTTCTTAAATCTAGGGGTTGGATTTACGGATCCAATTCCCTCTTTCGTTTGACTAGAGTTTGTATCCATGGAATAGATTTTAGTCAACAAACTGGATTAAACCATTATATCGAATACTAACACGAATGTATATGCATATAGTAGAGATCCCTTACCTAAAAATGCCGAAAGAAGAGATATGGTTCGAAAGTTAACGGTTCCTGGCTTAAGAACCAAAATGATCAGGTCTCCTACACATCCCGGAAGGCCGCCCAAAATGCAAAAAGATAGGGAATATTAGCCCTAGTGACAGCCTTAATAAACCAAGTGGCCATTCGGCATTGGCCCCTAAAAGTGAAAGAGATCTTAAGGAATAACAAGAGTCGACACTTACCTCAATATGGGTGATTTGGCTTTTAATGAAGAAATCGGTAGGAAGGTTTCGGCTTTTAATGAAGAAATCTTCAGGAAGAAAAAGAATGAATGGATACTAGGGCATTCGGCTATAGTAGAAGAGAGTAAAGAGAAGGAATACTTAGGTTAGGAAAAAGTGTAGAGAAGGCTATGAGGTTTCGGCTTTAGCAGAAGAGAAGAAGAAGATGAAACTTTTAGGAGTTTTTAGCTTTTTGAGAAAAGAAACAACTAAGAGAAGAGAATGAGAATAAATGCCAAAATTAAGAAGTGCCCTATTTTCTAATCCAATTTTCGGCACACACACTAACCAAAAGCCAGAATTGCCCTCTTTTGAAAACTAAAACTAATTAATGAACAAGAGAAATTTTGGCACCTCTTTAGCCTCATCAAAATTGATTTCCTCCTTTCCCTAGAGTTGGAAATTCGGCCACTACTATGATCGGCAGATCAGATCCTAAATTTCCTCCCTTTATCTGCCATATTATCTTTATTATCCACTCAAATAAATCCTCCTATATTTAAGCCTTGTTGCCGTCCAACTCTACCTAATTCATTTCGAACTTTAGCTAACTTTAATTAAAAGAATTGGGCCTCATGTAACTTGAATGTGGGCCTCCTTAGTTGATGCCGCCTCCTTCTCTCTAAGTGACGCCACTTTGCCACTGGGCCACAAGCCCACTTGTATTTAAAACACAGATAACATCTTTTAAGCCCTATCTTATTAGGCTTTCCACTAGAGTGTCTAAACAGAGAATTCAATTAAGGCCTTGGCCCAATTCCTGAGCCCATTCTAGACCCCTAACACTCTCATTAAACATAACCACACATTAAATGCATTGGCCCATTAATTCAGGATGTTACATAGTTATTGAATTAGAAATGCTACATGTATGACGTTGAGAAATGAGGCACTAAGTGTGCGTAATTGAAATTATGATGGAGTTAAATAGCACTGTGTGTGCGATGATATGAAAGCTTCAGCTTATTGAATTGGCACTGTATGTGCGACATCGAGACAAGTCGATTAAAAGAATAGGAACTAAGTGTGTGATTATAAGAAATGAATAGCACTGTGTGTACGATGATATGAAAGCTTTGGATTATTGAATTGGCACTGTGTGTGTGACATCGAGACAAATCGATTAAAAGAATAGGCACTAAGTGTACGATTATAAGAAATGAATAGCACTGTGTGTGCGAAAATATGAAAGCTTCGGCTTATTGAATTGGCACTGTGTGTGCGACATCGAGACAAGTCGATTAAAAGAATAGGCATTAAGTGTGCGATTATAAGAAATGAATAGCACTGTGTGTGCAATGATATGAAAGCTTCGGCTTATTGAATTGGCACTGTGTGTGTGACATCGAGACAAATCGATTAAAAGAATAGGCACTAAGTGGGCGATGATTAATATGCTTCGATTATGCATATAGCACTGAGTGTGCAATTAGGTTGAATGCATATTAAAGGCGATCAACATGTAATATCGAGCATTGAATAGCTTGGAAGTTGAATAATTATGTGTTAGATAAGGTATGTATTGAACCTTTGTGGTTGATGAGTTATAAACAAGCTATGAATGAGTGAATGAGTATTTTAGCTATGTCTGGGACATTGGTATTGTACAATCTGAGTTTACGAGTATCTTATTAGATTCCAAACTTTTCAATGAGTAAATCTAAGCTATGAACAATTACGAGAATGTATAGTCGTTTCAGATACATTTGGCATGTACATTAAGTGTGTATAAAAGGTAAGTACCTATATAACTTTGATTTGAAGAAAGGTATGATTGAATATTAGAAGGAGAATGAGATGCAAGAATGTTTAAGAAAGAGTTGTTTATATATACATATGATTCTTGTATGAATGAATGTAGCAATTGTGTCCAAGTATATGAACCAAAAGCAATATGTGATAGTTTGCTAAGTAAATGTTATGTGTCAATGTAATTTATGCGTATATGCCTTTATTCTAAGTTTATTTGTATTATGACTTTCTAAGCTTTGTAAAGCTTACTCTGTGTGTGTGTATGTGTTACTCTCTGTTTTATAGGTTGTCAAAGCTACTGAAGGCTCGGGACCATCAAGGGTCGTCATCACATGACTAAACTCATTTTTGTACCCTTTTGAAAATGTATATAGCTAATTATGGCATGTATAGGCTAGATATGTGTATATGTTTAAGAAGTGAACTTAGCCATGTGTTTTGGAAAGTTTTGGGTTGTTTTAATGTTTGAATGAATGATTCATATGATTTATGTTTTGGTATGGCTTGATGCATATGAAATGGTCATTTTGGTATGTATTTGGTTGCCATATATGCATGACATGTGATGAGAATGGTTGCTTGTAGGTATGACCCATTTGGGTGACATTTTGGTCTTGCAAATCACCTATATATGTCACACGGTTGGACACACGGGCGTACCTCAGACCGTGGGTAAATTGGTAGGATGTGGCTTAAACTACATACGGCCTCGACACGGGGGTGTCATCTAACCGTGGTGCACAAGTCAGTAGCTGGCTTTAATAGTACACGGCCATTGCACGGGCGTGCCTACAGGTCGTGCGAGAAATGGCAGTATATGACCTTATAGGACATGACCTTAGCACACGGGCGTGCTTATTAGCCGTGTTGATTTTGGCAGTATGTAACCACGGGGAGGTCACACGGGCGTGTCTCCCCTGTATTCTAGAAAAGTTTCAATTTTTCATGAAATTTTATATGTGTTTCAGTTTAGTCCCGACTTGGTTTATAAGCATGCTTAGGGTCTCGATGACTCGTTTAAGGGACACTATGATTGTATATGAATGTGTTTGATGATGTTTGACTTTGTGTCGACATTTAGAGGTTAAATGTTCTGATTGATCGGTAATACCCCTTAATCCTATTCCGGTGATGGTTTTCGGTTAGGGGTGTTACAGCAGTAGTCTAAATTTAAAAAATCGTCAACAATAGTATAAATTGATTTAGAGGTCCAATAAAATATGAAATTAAATTTTATTAAGTCTAGTCTTTCATGGAAGAAATAGTGTAAGCAATGGAACTGTAAATCATGACTTATAATAAATTTTTTGAGACAAAGTCAGAATGATTTCAGGTTCCCCTATTTTGAATTAGGAAAATCATAAAAAATTGTAAAAAAGATAATTAGGGGCTTAAATTTATATTTTTAAATCCTTAATGAGTCTATTTTCAAGAGAAATAAACAGAAACATCATCTAAATTCCGTACTAAGAGATAAATAATTTTTAGTACCAAAAGTTTGAAGCTATCACACAGCAAAATAAGGATAACTTTAAAGATTTTACTGTACTTATTTGATAAACTATAAATTCTGAAAATTTTATGATAGAAAGCCATTTGAGTCTAGTTTCAAAAACATCAAGCGGTTCTTAATTTTGAATTTTGTAGCTCAAGATATAAATAATTCAGTGATAATGACTCAAGTAGACAGCTTTGAATGAACATATAAGTAAATAGTGAAAACATATATGAGTATTGAGCTAGCATGGGTTACTTCAAAAATGGATCACATGACCAAGGCCAATGTAACATCCTTAAATCGGGGTCTCTGCATTTTGTGTGTTGCATGTGATAATATGTTTGTGGTGCTAGTTTAGGGTGTTTTGGGGTCCAGGCATGAGCTCGGGATAGGCCTGAGTCACGGTAAATTTTTTTGTTTTGGGGTACTTGGAAGGGGGGAGCCAAGAGAGTTAGGTGTTAAGAGTATTGTGTAGCAAGTTTTGGCACAAGAAGTGCCTTGGTGAAGTGGTAAGAACGAGCCACCTAGAGCTCGGGAGGTGACGCTACAAGCAGGGGGAAGGAGCCTAGGTTCGAGCTGGAGGAATCCCTCTTTGGGTATTTCTTTTTGTCGTCAGAGCTAAGAGGAGTTGTGCTCAGGTGGAACTCTAGTGGGTAGTTGTTGAACAATTCAACAGATTCAAAATGGGTGGAAGGGAGGAAATGGTGGGGGTTGACTTATTCAAATTGTTTGAATGGGTGGAAGAGAAGGATTCAAGGAGGAAGAAGGGGGACGGCTGAGAGATTGAAGGGAGTGGGAGTGTGGCCGATTTTGGTAGTGGCTAGGAGAGCTTGGAGCAATCGGTTGAGGGTGCTTGAGTGGGGTGGCCGAATGTGCTTAGTGTGTGGGTGTGTGCTTTCGGTTGTGGAGAGTGGCTAGGTGAGGTGCATGTGCCGAATTTGCTTAGTAGATTTAGGAGCATTTTTGTGGTTTTTTTCTCTTTGGCAAATCACTCATACCACTTTTGGCATTGTTCCTCTTTTCTCTCATATACAAACCGAAATCTCCCCTAGGCAACTTCTCTTCTCTTTTTCTCACTTTTTTTTCAATTGCTGAAACCCCAATTGATTGGTTGCTCTTCTTCTTTTCTTCTCCTCTTAGCAAACCGTAGGCAAGGTTACTCAACTTTCTTGTGTTCTTTTCTCTTTGTTTTGAACCCAAGCTGTGAGCACCTCTCATCTCTTCTTCTTCTTTTCTTTATCTCAAAACCAAAAATCCCCTAACCCCTTATCATCTTCAACTTTTGCAAAGAGCCGAATATCTTCTGTCTATATTCTCTTTTCTCTTTAGGCGTTTTTCCCTTAACCTTCTCTGGTGCCGAAATTCATTTCTTCTTTGGTTCTCAAGGACGAACTACAACCCATAGTCCGGTAAGATTCTGTTGCTTTCTTTTTTCTTTTCTTTGCTCTTATGGCTGAATCTTCTTAGTACTCTTACATCCCTATTTCTTTCCTCAATTTCGATTGCTGGGGTAGGGAAATGCCGAATCTCGGGCACTCAAACTTTCTTGATTGGAATGTTGTTGCAGTGGATCGTTAGTGTGGGATTACCATTTTTCCAATCAGATTTGTTAGGGCATGGTAAGCGTCTCTGCTATTCAATATTTCCTATTGTGTTTAAGCACCGAAGGTAGTAACTAATCCTGTAGATCTTGGCCGAATGGAGGGTGCTAAGGAGGCTTGGTGTTAGGCGACTGAGTATTCAAGTGGTGCTTTGATCTAAGTCATTGGTCTTCGAGAATTGATCAATCTAGGTAAGGGATTTAATTTCGGGTCTTGATTCCTTACAATTGTTTCACTACTTTGATTCGGTTAGTGACTAAGGTGTGTTATAGAACCCCAGCCCCTAAGTTCAAGAAGAGGGCAGTGTCAGCGGTTCCTGATTGGCCACCGGGGTGTGAACCAGCATCTGAGAAGGAGAGTAGACAAACCGTGGTCGTGTCGATTAACGACAGTACCGACGAAGAAAGTGTAGTTTTACGCGTTATCAGGTGTGTAACTCTTACACACTCCATTAGTAAATTTGCTAATTATGTTTATTGTTAAAAGTCGAAATCGCTATTGAAATCGGTGTGTTACCCTTGCGGGTATGAGCATGGACTCCGGGTAAGTCCCCTATGGATTGACTATCGATATATGATGTTACACTATTTGATTATGCTATGCTATGTGATACTGCATGACATGTTATTATGCCACGGTAAATGTGTTCATGATGATGGGTATGCTGAGTGGAGGGGGAAGGATGATTTAGACTGTCACCAGTGGTTTTGACCACACAGTGGGTTGGCCCCACTTTTCTTATTATTTGTGACTAGTCTCAGTGGTTTTGACCACCAGTGGTTTTGACCACACGGATATGATTTGTGACTACGGTCACCAGTGGTTTTGACCACACATGGATTATTGTGACTCGTCCCAGTGGTTTGGTACCACAGTGGGTTGGCCCCACATGTTGATTACGGGATTGTCATCAGTGGTTTTGACCGCATGGTGAGTTGGCCCCACTATACGATTTATGACTACGGTCACCAGTGGTTTTGACCACCAGTGGTTTTGACCACATGGGGTAGACACAGGAGTTTGGTTGGTTAGGTTGGGTTTGCATGATTTGCATATTGACTTATGAGATGTGTAAGTGCCTTGTTATTATCGGGATGAGGATTTATACACTGAGTCTTGGTGACTCACTCTTTCCTTACATTTTGCAGATGAGGCTTAGATCGCTGATGTGGAGCTGGGGTGGACTCGAGGTGGCCATGCACTAGGTTTTCGAGTTTTATTTCAATTACTATTCTGGGTTAATTTACGTTTGAATTTAGTTTTGGATTTGTAATAAAGCCGCTAATTTTTATTATTCTGGGTTTTTAATTATTTGCTTTAAGTTTTATCCGTGCTGTGCTTGAGTTAATTAATTTAGCATGTTCTAATAACCTGTAAAATCAACATTTTCAAAAATTGTACAACTTATCAGATTTTTTGAACTTTACCATCGGGTAATATTAAACAAATGAAATCATCAAACTAGCTCAGACTTTCTCCAAACTAAGCTTTTCTTTATGTTCAGCTACAAAATGGTTTTTAACTTAATTATTTTTATACTCACTCGGGTTTTATAAAACCAAACAATCTTTTCAAGGGTGTTTTCTTTCAAACTTAAAATGATGAAGTGCTCCGTACAACCTTTTTTTCAAAATTTAAACCAACAACTTGCGTCTTCGAAATATTGTTACTCTATAACATACTAAATTTGGTCTTGGTGTGTTGACCGAGTTTGGAGTGTTACAATTTTGGTATCAGAGCCAAGTTCAAAAGCTTTTTGTGGGAAAAGTACGGTTGGAAAAGCATGGCACCGAGTCTCCGGCACTGATCCACCCAGGTAAGTACCCCTATTTGTTGCTAATATGTTTGTAATGTTAATGTTATGCATAGTAGTAATAGGGAAGTACTTTAGAGCCTTCAACCATAGGATTGTGTGAACTTACGAAACAATCCCCGTATTAAATTATTCATAAAACTGTGCTTAATAAACAGTGGAATAAGTCTAACGCATAAAACTGTTAAATCAGATCAATTCGTATTGACAGTCATGAGTGCCTCGAGGATGTGGGCGTAATATACGTGGACGAGGTAGGGGTAGGACGACAGTGTCTGAACCGGTAGGGTTTGGTCATGGGTCAGAGAATGAGGTACCACCGTCGCCAGTTGTAGGCACAAAATTTCAGGATCAGACGGTTGGTGATGATGTAGTGTCACAGGCGAAGCTGCGGGTTTTAAAAAGAGTCACGGGTGTAAAAATCAAACGGGAGCTCAAAAATCTGTGTCCGAATGTCTCCGGGCTAATAGGGTAGAGGTATTCAAAGGTGTATCGGTGTGGCTCCTAGTACGGTGGAATATTGGCTGGAGGCGACAGAACGTATCATGGACGACCTGGATTTTACGGCTGAGGAGAAGCTGAAGGGTATAGTATCTCTTCTCCGGGATGAGTCATATCAGTGGTGGCTCACGGTTAGGGATGGAGCAATGGCCGACGCCGTCACTTGGGATCTCTTTAGGGCAGCCTATCAGAGGAAATACGTTGGGGCTAGTTACATCGATGCGCAGCGTAAGGCGTTCCTGAGTTTGGTTCAGGGAAATAAGTCAGTATCGGAGTATGAGGCAGAATTTTTTGATTAAGTCAGTATGCACGGGGTATTGTCGACACGGAACATGAGCGTTGTGTGAAATTTAAGGATGGGCTGAGAGATAAGCTGCGGATGTTGATTACTCCACAGTAGGAAAGAGAATTTATAGTCCTAGTAGAGAAGGCCAAGGTTGCTGAGGAAGTGAAACTGTCAGTGAGACGGAACCAGGATAAGGGTTGGAATAAGAGGAATTTTGGGTCTTCCGGGTCTGATGGGAATCAGCAGAAAAGGGCTAGATATGGTGGGCCGAATCAAGCTGCGAGGCCTGCTGCTGCTACTACTCAGTGGCCGCCACAGTGTGCACAGTGTGGGAAGTCTCACAAGGGGGAATGTTGGACTGGAAATAGAGGGTGTTTTGAGTGTAGTTCATTGGGACACCGAGTGAGGGATTATCCGCAGAGGTCAGCTAGGCTTTAGTCTGGGAATCAGGGTCGTATACAGTTCAAGAAGGATGGTTAGCAACCACAGAGGGGTCGCAGCTCAGCCAGGAGAGGTAACGGTTCTGAACGAGGCCACGGACCATTGGGTAGAGGTGCTGGGAGCACAGATGCAAGACAGCCTGGGCTGGTCTACGCAGTGAGGCGTCGAGAGGAGGGCAACGCGCCAGAGGTCATAACCGGTACGTTCTTAATTTTTGGACTGCCTTATACTGCTTTGATAGATATAGGTTCGACGCACTCGTATGTGGCCAGTAGTATAGTGGAAACTATGAACTTAGACTTTGAGATTACTTCTAGGGAGATGACAGTAATAAGCCCTCTAGGTCACTCAGAAGTAAATAAATCAGATAGACATGTACCCTAGAACTTCAAGGGGTGGTGTTTTTGGCTGATCTGATGGAACTACCATTCGGGGAGTTTGATCTGATACTCGGGATGGATTGGCTAGTGAAGTTCCAGGCTAGTTTGGATTGCACAGTTAAGTGCATGATTTTGAGGATAGTAGAAGGTGAGGAGGTGGTAATGATAGGCAATAGAAGAGATTATCTATCTCATGTTGTGTCTGCTTTGAAGGCCGAGAGGATGGTGAGGAAGGGTTGTGAGGCATTTTTAGTGCATGTCTGTGCCTTAGAGGGCAAGAAATCAGTTGTGGGGAAAGTTTGAACGGTGAAGGAATTTATCGATGTATTCCCAGAGGAACTTCTGGGTCTACCTCCGGACTGTGAAGTTGAGTTTGGTATAGATTTATTACCCGGAACCGCGCCAGTGTCCCCTGATTGGATGGCACCGAAGAAATTAGTGGAACTGAAGGCACAGATTCAGGAATTGTTGGACGGTGGTTTTATCCGACCGAGTGTATCACCTTGGAGAACGCCTGTGCTCTTTGTTAAGAAAAAAGACGGCACAATGCGAATGTGTATAGACTACTGCCAGCTGAATAAGTTGATGATCAAGAATAAGTATCCGTTGCCCGGGATAGATGACTTGTTTGATCAGCTTAAGGGTGCATCGATTTTCTCTAAGATAGACCTTAGGTCGAGGTATCATCAACTTAAAGTAAAGGAGGCTGATATCCACAAAATGATGTTTTGTACTCGTTATGGGCACTACAAGTTCTTGGTAATGCCATTTGGGTTGACTAATGCGCCGACAGCGTTCATGGATATGATGAATCGGGTGTTTCAGCCGTACATAGACCGATTTGTTATGGAGTTTATAGACGACGTATTGTTGTACTCGAGATCGGAGGAAGAACATGATAAACATCTACGTGTGGTTTTACAGATTCTGAGGGAGAAGCAATTATTCGCGAAGTTTAGCAAATGCGAATTCTGGTTGAAGAAGGTAACTTTCTTGGGTCATGTGGTGTCAGTTGAAGGGATTAGAGTGGATCCTCGAAAGATTGAGGCGGTGTTGGATTGGAAGCCACCTAAGACGGTAGCAGAGATTCAGAGTTTTCTGGGTTTGGCAGGGTACTACAAAAGATTTGTGGAAGGATTCTCTTTGATTGCGGCACCATTAACTAAGTTGTTGCAGAAAGGGGTTCCATTTGTGTGGTCCGATAAGCCGCAGGAAAGTTTCGACAAGTTAAAAAAGATTCTGACAGAAGCTCCAGTTTTGATTTAGCCTAAAGCTGGGAAGGAATTCACGGTTTATTGTGATGCATCGCATACTGGTTTGGGGTATGTGCTGATGCAATAGGGGAAAGTGGTGGCGTATACGTCTCGACAGTTGAGACCTCATGAAGGTAATTACCCGACGCATGATTTGGAATTGGCTATAGTGGTCTTCGGCCTGAAGATTTGGAGGCATTATTTGTATGGGGAAAAGTCTATCGTCTACACGGATCACAAGAGTCTGAAGTATCTGTTGTCACAGAAAGAGATGAATTTGAGGCAGCGAAGGTGGATCGAATTGTTAAAAGATTACGACTGCTCGATTGAATATCATACGGGTAAGGCTAATGTAGTGGTACGACGCGTTGAGTCAGTAAGGTGGTAATGAGACACGAGCAATGTTTGCTCGTCTCTCATCATATAGCGACGGAGTCTATTGATAGAATTGCAAGTAAAGCCGACATGGATGGATCAGGTTAAGGAGAGGTAGCTGGTGGATGAGGTTTTGAGTGCTCGGAGGTTGCAAGTGCAGAATGGTGGTTTGAAGGGTTCTGACTTGGGTTGATGGAGTCTTTGTTATGGAGTGAAGTGATGTTTTCAAGGGAAAGTGTGTATGCCGAGTGATGTTGAGTTGAGACAGTGAATTCTTCAGGAAGCTCATAGCAGTCCATACGATATGCATCCTAGAGGTAGCAAGATGCATTGGGATTTGCGAGAGCAGTTCTGGTGGTCGGGTCTTAAGCGAGAAGTAACTGGATTTGTGAGTAAGTGTCTGACATGCCAACAGGTCAAAGTGGAGCATCAGTTATCGTCAGGTCTATTGCAGCCGGTAAAGATTATGCAGTGGAGTGGGAAAGGATTACGATGGATTTCGTCACTGGGCTACCCCTTACTCCTAGCAAGAAGGATTCAGTCTGGGTGATCGTGGATTGTTTGACAAATTCAGCCCATTTCATACCAGTTCGGATTGATTATTCACTCCAAAGGTTGGCTAGGTTATATGTAGCAGAGATAGTGTAGGTGCATGGGGTGCCGGTGTCAATTATTTCAGATAGGGATCCTAGATTCACGTCAAGTTCTGGAAAGCTTTGCATCAGGCATTGGGTACGAGGTTGGATTTCAGCACGGCTTTTCATCCTCAGTCAGACGGACAGATATGTTAAGGGGTTATTTCTGGATTTTCGCGGTAGTTGGGAGGAATATCTACCATTGGCAGAGTTCGCGTACAACAATAGTTACCAGGCAAGTATCTAGATGGTACCGTATGAAGCACTGTATGGATGGAAATTTTGTACCCCCACATGTTGGATAGAACTGGGTGAATGGCAGTTGTTGGGTCCGGAGCTAGTGGCTAAAATAGAGGATAAGGTTAGGCTGATTCAGGCTCGACTGAAGGAGGCTTCAGACAGGCAGAAGTCTTATGCCGATCTCAAACGTAGGGATATGGAGTATGCAGTGGGTGACAAGGTCTTCCTGAAGGTATCGCCGTGGAAGAAAGTGCTGAGATTTGGTCGGAAGGACGAGCAAAGCCCTAGGTTTATTGGGCCGTATACGGTGTTGAAGCAAGTGGGATCGGTAGCTTACCAGCTCGAGTTACCGTCGAAGTTGAGTCAGATTCATGATGTATTTCAGGTTTCAATGTCTCGGCGCTATCGATCAGATCCGTCGCATGTTGTGCCAGTGGAGGAGATTGAGATGAGTCCGGATTTGTCTTTCGAAGAGGAACCATTGCGAATTTTGGATCGGGATGTCAAAGTTCTACGCAAGAAGTCAGTTCTTTTGGTGAAAGTATTATGGCAGAACCATGGTACGGAGGAGGCCACGTGGGAACCAGAGGATGTGATGTGGCAGCAATACCCTCAACTCTTCTGACCAGGTAATTTCGAGGCTAAAATTATTCTTAAGGGGTTAGAACTGTAACATCCTTAAATTCGGGTCTCTGCATTTTGTGTGTTGCATGTGATAATATGTCTGTGGTGCTAGTTTTGGGTGTTTTGGGGTCCAAGCATGAGCTCGGGATAGGCCTGAGTCATGGTAAAATTTTTTGTTTTAGGGTACTTGGAAGGGGGGAGCCAAGAGAGTTAGGTGTTAAGAGTATTGTGTAGCAAGTTTTGGCACAAGAAGTGCCTTGGTGAAATGGCAAGAAGGCGCCACTTAGAGCTCAAGGAGGTGACTCTACAAGCAGGGGGAATGAGACTAGGTTCGAGCTGCAGGAATCCCTCTTTGGGTTTTTTTTTAACGCCAGAGCTAAGAGGAGTTGTGCTCAGGTGGAACTCTAGTGGGTAGTTGTTGAACAAGTCAACAGATTCAAAATGGGTGGAAGGGAGGAAATGGTGGGGGTTGACTCATTCAAATTGTTTAAATGGGTGGAAGAGAGGGATTCAAGGAGGAAGAAGGGGGACGGTTGAGAGATTGAAGGGAGTGGGAGTGTGGCCGATTTTGGTAGTGGCTAGGAGAGCTTGGAGCAATCAGTTGAGGGTGCTTGAGTGGGGTGGCCGAATGTGCTTAGTGTGTGGGTGTGTACTTTCCGGTTGTGGAGAGTGGCTAGGTGAGGTGCATGTCTTAATTTGCTTAGTAGATTTAGGAGCATTTTTGGTTTTTTCTCTTTGGCAAATCACTCATACCACTTTTGGCATTGTTCCTCTTTTCTCTCATATACAAACCGAAATCTCCCCTAGGCAACTTCTCTTCTCTTTTCTCACTTTTTTTTCAATTGCTGAAACCCCTATTGATTGGTTGCTCTTCTTCTTTTCTTCTCCTCTCAGCAAACCGTAAGCAAGGTTACTCAACTTTCTTGTGTTCTTTTCTCTTTCATTTTGAACCCAAGTCGTGAGCACCTCTCATCTCTTCTTCTTCTTTTCTTTCTCTCAAAATCGAAAATCCCCTAGCCCTTTATCATCTTCAACTTTTGTAAAAAGCCAAATATCTTCTGGCTATATTCTCCTTTCTCTTTAGACATTTTTCCCTTACCTTCTCTGGTGTCGAAATTCATTTCTTCTTTGGTTCTCAAGGACGAACTACAACACATAGTTCGATAAGATTCTGTTGCTTTCTTTTTTCTTTTCTTTGCTCTTATGGCCGAATCTTCTTAGTACTCTTACATCCCTATTTCTTTCCTCAATTTCGATTGCTGGGGTAGGGAAATGCCGAATCTCGGGCACTCAAACTTTCTTGATTGGACTGTTGTTGCAGTGGATCATTAGTGTGGGATTACCATTTTTCCAATCAGATTTGTTAGGGCATTGGTAAGCGTCTCTGCTATTCAATATTTCCTACTGTGTTTAAGTGCCGAAGGCAGTAAATAATCATAGAGATCTTGGCTAAATGGAGGGTGCTAAGGAGGCTTGGCGTTAGGCGACTGAGTATTCAAGTGGTGCTTTGATCTAAGTCATTGGTCTTCGGGAATTGATCAATCTAGGTAAGGGATTTAATTTCGGGTCTTGATTCCTTACAATTGTTTCACTGCTTTGATTCGGTTAGTGACTAAGGTGTGTTATGGACTCGAAGGCTAATCAATCGCTTGGTGGGGTTGGATCTGGAACCCCAGCCCCTAAGATCAAGAAGAGGCGATGTCGGTGGTTCGTGATTGGCCAACGGGGTGTGGACCAAAGATCGACCGTGAGAGTAGACAAATAGCGATCGTGTCGATTAACTACGAGCATCGAGCGTAGAAAGTGTAGTTTTATGCGTTATCGGTGTGTAACTCTTACACACTCCATTAGTTAATTTGCTAATTATGTTTATTGTTAAAAGTCAAATCGCTATTGAAATCGGTGTGTTACCTTTGCGGGTATGAGCATGGACTCCGGGTAAGTCCCCTGTGGATTGACTATCGATATATGATGTTACACTATTTGATTATGCTATGCTATGTGATATTGCATGACATGTTTTTATGCCACGGTAAATGTGTTCATGATTATGGGTATGCTGATTGGAGGGGGAAGGGTGATTTAGACTGTCACCAGTGGTTTTGACCACACAGTGGGTTGGCCCCACTTTTCTTATTATTTGTGACTAGTCTCAGTGGTTTTGACCACACGGATATGATTTGTGACTACGGTCACCAGTAGTTTTGACTGCACATGGATTATTGTGACTCGTCCCAGTGGTTTGGTACCATAGTGGGTTGGCCTCACATGTTGATTACGGGATTGTCATCAGTGGTTTTGACCACACGGTGGGTTGGCCCCACCATACGATTTGTGACTACGGCCACCAATGGTTTTGACCATACTTATACGATTTGTGACTACGGTCACTAGTGGTTTTGACCACCAGTGGTTTTGACCACACGGGGTAGACACAGGAGTTCGGTTCGTTAGGTTGGGTTTGCATGATTTGCATATTGACTTATGAGATGTGTAAGTGCCTTGTTATTATCGGGATGGGGATTTATACACTGAGTCTCGGTGACTCACTCCTTCCCTTACATTTTGCAGATGAGGCTTAGATCGTGGATATGGAGGCGGGGTGGACTCGAGGTGGCCATGCACCAGGTTTTCGGGGTATCATCAACTCAAAGTAAAGGAGGCTGATATCCAAAAAATGGCATTTCGTACTCGTTATGGGTACTACGAGTTCTTGGTAATGTCATTTGGGTTGACTAATTCGCCGGTAGCGTTCATGGATATGATGAATCAGGTGTTTCAGCCGTACTTAGACTGGTTTGTCGTGGTGTTTATAGACGACATATTGGTGTACTCGAGATCGGAGGAAGAACATGATAAACATCTACGTGTGGTTTTACAGATTCTGAGGGAGAAGCAATTATTCGCGAAGTTTAGCAAATACGAATTCTGGTTGAAGAAGGTAACTTTCTTGGGTCATGTGGTGTCAGTTGAAGGAATTAGAGTAGATTCTCGGAAGATTGAGGCGGTGTTGGATTGGAAGCCACCTAAGACAGTCGCAGAGATTCGGAGTTTTCTGGGTTTGACAGGGTACTACAGAAGATTCGTGGAAGGATTCTCTTTGATTGCGGCACCATTAACTAAGTTGTTACGGAAAGGGGTTCCATTTGTGTGGTCCAATAAGCAGCAGGAAAGTTTCGACAAGTTAAAGAAGATTCTGACAGAAGCTCCGATTTTAATTCAGCCTGAAGCTGGGAAGGAATTCACGATTTATTGTGATGCATTGCATACTAGTTTGGGGTGTGTGCTGATGCAAGAGGGGAAAGTGGTGGCGTATGCGTCTCGACAGTTGAAACCTCATGAAGGTAATTACCCGACGCATGATTTGGAATTGGCTGCAGTGGTCTTCGCCCTGAAGATTTGGAGGCATTATTTGCATGGGGAGAAGTCGATCGTCTACACGGATCATAAGAGTCTGAACTATCTGTTGTCACAGAAGGAGCTAAATTTGAGGCAGCGAAGGTGGATCGAATTGTTAAAAGACTACGACTGCTCAATTGAATACCATCTGGGTAAGGCTAATGTAGTGGCTAACGCGTTGAGCCGTAAGGTGGTAACGGACCTGAGAGCAATGTTTGCTCGTCTCAGTCTGTATGACGATGGGAGACTATTGGCAGAATTGCAAGTAAAGCCGACGTGGATGGATCAGGTTAAGGAGAGGCAGTTGGTGGATGAGGTTTTGAGTGCTCGGAGGTTGCAAGTGCAGAATGGTGGTTTGAAGGGTTACAGCTTGGGCAGTGATGGAGTGCTGTGTTTTCAAGGGAAAGTGTGTATGACGAGGGACGTTGAGTTGAGAGAGCGAATTCTTCAGGAAGCTCATAGCAGTCCATACGCTATGCATCCTGGAGGTAGCAAGATGTATCGGGATTTGCGGGAGCAGTTCTGGTGGCTGGGTCTTAAGCGAGAAGTAACTGAATTTGTGAGTAAGTGTCTGACATGCCAACAAGTCAAAGCGAAGCATCAGTTACCATCAGGTCTGTTGCAACCGGTAAAGATTCTGCAGTGGAAGTGGGAAAGAATTACGATGGATTTCGTCACTGGGCTACCCCTTACGCCTAGCAAGAAGGATTCAGTCTGGGTGATCATGGATCATTTGACAAAGTCAACCTATTTCATACCAGTTCGGATTGATTACTCACTCCAAAGGTTGGCGAGCTTATATGTAGCAGAGATAGTGCGGTTGCATGGGGTGCCGGTGTCAATTATTTCAGATAGGGATCCAAGATTCACGTCAAGGTTCTGGAAAGCTTTGCATCAGGCATTGGGTACGAGATTGGATTTCAGCATGGCTTTTCATCTGCAGTCAGGCGAACAGTCAGAGAGTGTAATTCAAATCTTAGAGGATATGTTAAGGGGTTGTGTTCTAGATTTCCACGGTAGTTGGGAGGAATATCTACCATTGGCAGAGTTCATGTACAACAACAGTTACTAGGCAAGTATCCAGATGCACCGTATGAAGCACTATATGGACGAAAATGTCGTACCCCTACATGTTGGACAGAACTGGGTGAACGGTAGTTGTTGGGTCCGGAGCTAGTGGCTGAAACAGAGGATAAGGTTACGCTAATTCGGGCTCGTCTGAAGGAGGTTTCGGACAGGAAGAAGTATTATGCCGATCTCAAACGTAGGGATATAGAGTATGCAGTGGGTGACAAGGTCTTCCTGAAGGTATCGCCGTGGAAGAAAGTGCTGAGATTTGGTCGGAAGGGCAAGCTAAGCCCTAGGTTTATTGGGCCGTACACGGTGTTGAAGCGAGTGGGACCGGTAGCTTACCAGCTCGAGTTACCGTCAGAGTTGAGTCAGATTCATGATGTATTTCATGTTTCAATGCTTCAGCGCTATCGATCAGATCCGTCACATGTTGTGCCAGTGGAGGAGATTGAGGTGAGTTCGGATTTGTCTTTCGAAGAGGAACCAGTGTGAATTTTGGATCGAGATGTCAAAGTTCTGCGCAAGAAGTCAGTTCCTTTAGTGAAAGTATTATGGTAGAACCATGGTACGGAGGAGGCCACGTGGGAACCAGAGGATGTGATACGGCAGCAATACCCTCAACTCTTCTGACCAGGTAATTTCGAGGGGTTGTGCTCAGGTGGAACTCTGGTGGTAGTTGTTGAATAAGTCAACAGATTCAAAATGGGTGGAAGGGAGGAAATGGTGGGGGTTGACTCATTCAAATTGTTTGAATTGGTGGAAGAGAGGGATTCAAGGAGGAAGAAGGGGGACGGCTGAGAGATTGAAGGGAGTGGGAGTGTGGCTGATTTTGGTAGTGGCTAGGAGAGCTTGGAGAAATCGGTTGAGGGTGCTTGAGTGGGGTGGCTGAATGTGCTTAGTGTGTGGGTGTGTGCTTTCGGTTGTGGAGAGTGGTAGGTGATGTGCATGTGCCGAATTTGCTTAGTAGATTTAGGAGCATTTTTGTGGTTTTTTTCTCTTTGGCAAATCACTCATACCTCTTTTGGCATTGTTCCTCTTTTCTCTCATATACAAACCGAAATCTCCCCTAGACAACTTCTCTTCTCTTTTTCTCGCTTTTTGTTCAATTGCTGAAACCCCTATTGATTGGTTGCTCTTCTTCTTTTCTTCTCCTCTCAGCAAACCGTAGGCAAGTTTACTCAACTTTCTTGTGTTCTTTTCTCTTTCGTTTTGAACCCAAGCTGTGAGCACCTCTCATCTCTTCTTCTTCTTTTCTTTATCCCAAAACCGAAAATCCCTAACCCTTATCATCTTCAACTTTTGCAAAGAGTCAATATCTTACATCTATATTCTCCTTTCTCTTTAGGCATTTTTCCTTAACCTTCTCTCGTGCTAGAAATTCATTTCTTCTTTGGTTCTCAAGGACGAATTACAACCCATAGTCCGGTAAGATTCTGTTGCTTTCTTTTTTCTTTTCTTTGCTCTTATGGCCGAATCTTCTTAGTACTCTTACATCCTTATTTCTTTCCTCAATTTTGACTACTGGGGTAGGGAAATGCCGAATCTCGAGCACTCAAACTTTCTTGATTGGACTGTTGTTGCAGTGGATCGTTAGTGTGGGATTACCATTTTTCCAATCGGATTTGTTAAGGCAGTGATAAGCGTCTCTACTATTTAATATTTCCTATTGTGTTTAAGTGCCGAAGGCAGTAACTAATCCTGTAGATCTTGGCCGAATGGAGGGTGCTAAGGAGGCTTGGCGTTAGGCGACTGAGTATTCAAGTGGTGCTTTGATCTAAGTCATTGGTCTTCGGGAATTGATCAATCTAGGTAAGGGATTTAATTTTGGGTCTTGATTCCTTACAATTGTTTCACTACTTTGATTCGATTAGTGACTAAGGTGTGTTATGGACTCGAAGGCTAATCAATCGCTTGGTGGGGTTGGATCTAAAACCCCAGCCCCTAAGTTCAAGAAAAGGGTAGTGTCGGCGGTTCGTGATTGGCCACCGGGCTGTGGACCAGCATCTGAGCAGGAGAGTAGACAAATTGCGGTCGTGTCGATTAACGACAGTACCGACATAGAAAGTGTAGTTTTGCGCGTTATCAGGTGTGTAACTCTTACACACTCCATTAGTTAATTTGCTAATTATGTTTATTGTTAAAAGCTAAAATCGCTATTGAAATCGGTGTGTTACCCTTGTAGGTATGAGCATGGACTCCGGGTAAGTCCCCTGTGGATTGACAATCGATATATGATGTAACACTATTTGATTATGCAATGCTATGTGATACTGCATGACATGTTATTATGCCACGGTAAATGTGTTCATGATGATGGGTATGCTGAGTGGAGGGGGAAGGATGATTTAGACTGCCACCAGTGGTTTTGACCACACAGTGGGTTGGCCCCACTTTTCTTATTATTTGTGACTAGTCTCAGTGGCTTTGACCACCAGTGGTTTTGACCACATGGATATGATTTGTGACTACAGTCACCAGTGATTTTGACCACACATGGATTATTGTGACTCATCCCAGTGATTTGGTACCACAGTGGGTTGGCCCCACATGTTGATTATGGGATTATCATCATTGGTTTTGACCACACGGTGGGTTGGCCCCACCGTACGATTTGTGACTACGGTCACCAGTGGTTTTGACCACACTTATACGATTTGTGACTACGGTCACCAGTGGTTTTGACCACACGGGGTAGACACAGGAGTTGGTTGTAAGACCCCAAACCAGGTCTATGCGTCAAGACGATATTTGGTTTGTCACACAAATCGAACATTCTTTTAATCTATCTAATGGTTTAGGTGAATCGGTATTACAAAACTTTTTGAAAATAAAGTTTAATAAAAACTAAGAGAAATAATTTAAATTCGATGAATTTGAGAGACATTAATTGAAATCTTATCATTTAGTATTTAATTATCAAAAGTTAAAGTAGTTTTTTTTAAGAGTTCAAAAGGATTTGAAAATAAGAATAGATAAAGAATCTCATATGTTTGAAAACCCAAAGTATTTTAAGGAAACATTTTAGGATTAACATAAACCCAAGCAAAATTTAAATCCATCCACACGTAAAATCCATAACATATTAATAGAGGCCTTATTACATCATATCCAAAATAGTAATTTAAAGAAAGAACTTAATAAAATTCAAGGTTTATAAACCCATGTTTGCGATGGCCGCCACGAAGTCATCCTCGCCCAAGTCCACGTCAATTTTAGTTACGAGATGGAAAATTTAAGGAGTGAGTTACTCGTAACTCGGTGTATAACGCGCTTACTATATCCATCGGGCCAGATCATCAAGTCATAATTTTGGGCTTGAGCCCATAAACAGATTTAGCAATATAATAAATGAAATGCATGCAAAATGTAATTTCCCAACCAAACCTAATTTCCATCCGCTACACACCACCCGTACCAACCATCACACCTGTGGGGATCAAGTCAACCCACCCCGCCAACACATCGATCGTAGGCATTAAGCCATTATTATTTTGGTTGCGGTGAACCAACGAATTAGATTGTGACAAAGTCACCGAACTAGAGGCATTAAGCCATTGAAATAATTGTGGTAGAGCCACCAAACTAGAGGCAATAAGCCATTTAAAATATTTGTGGCAGAGCCACCGAACTAGATTTTTGGCAACAGGCCTTTCTTCTCTTCATCATAAATCCCAACCCATGCAAACATGTATGCATAATACTATATACATATGATAATTTTAGCAAAAGCCCAATTTACATGTGAGTCTATATTTCAAGTTTTTATTATGGCCCATAATACAAAATAACATTTAGCCCATTTAGCAATCTAGCAATTTTCGGCCCATTTAACGATCTAGCAGATTGTTGGCCCATTTAACGATTTAGCATATTTTTGGCCCATTTAACGATCTAGCATATTCTTGGCCCATTTAACGATCTAGCATACTTTTCAGCCCATATAATGATCTAGCATATTTTTGGCCCATTTAACGATCTAGCATACTTTTCGGCCCATTTAACGATCTAGCATATTTTTGGCCCATTTAACGATCTAGCATATTTTTGGCCCATTTAACGATCTAGCATACTTTTCGGCCCATTTACACATGAGACATAAAATTTACAATTCACCAACTAACTCATTGAGGGCGTTTTCGTAAATTTCACAACTTTAACCGTTTTCATGTATTTTCACAAAAATACTATTTATTACGTATTTTTTCGATTTTGTCATCTTTACGATTTTTCTCAATACTTACGGTATAACATCTAACCCAAGATAAGTGTGAAGTTACACACCTGGTTATTGTGAGTACTAAACTCTCCCGCTCGTCAATACCTAAACGTAACACGATAAATTAGAGCACTATCATATTTTAAAACTACACTATTGATAAACGATCTAAATCTTTACCCTCAGGATTTCGAACCACTTCTATTTTTGGTTTCTCCTCGATTGTTGATTTGTTGCCTGATGAGAATCCACGAACGAACAAAGGTTCAGGAGTACGAATGACTTCAAACAGCTAGTTCTCCTCAGATGAGGGTCCACAACCCGGTGGAAAATCTCGAATTCTCGAAACAGCCCTTCGTTTATACTTAGGGGGAATAGTGGAACCACCCCTCTTTCGAAGACTATGCACTGGCCTTTACTGCCCTATCTTGAATGTTTCTAATGACATAAGATCATTAGCCCGACTAATAATTATCGAAATATGGCTAACAATTTTAAAAGATTTGAGATTGGCTTACCACAATTATCTCGTTCCACGAAGAAACGATCGAGCGATTACGTCCCTATAACGAAATCGATTAAATAACTAACTATACCAAAATGACGAATAATATAAGAATCCTTGAATAAACTCCTTACCTTAACTCTTAAAATCGATTCCAACGATCCACAATACTCAAGAACACTTTGAGTTTCTGGCTTCCAAAAATCTCACTATTGTCCACGGTTGAAAAGAATTGAGTGAGAAAAATACTTATGACTAAAGGAGAATTCGGTTATGACCAAACAAAGAAAATGAAAAAGATTCGGTACAAGAGCAAACTAGCATTCGGCCATGAGAAAAAGTATTGAAAAGACTTTAGTTTAGAAGAAAGTAAAAGAATGGAAAATAGAAGTGATATGATTCGGTTTCAAGAGAGAAAGAGAGAAAGGAAAGAGAAAGAAAAGAGAAAGAAAAGAGAAGGAAAAGAGAAAGAAAAGAGAATTTAGTTTAGGAGAAAAGTGCATTCGGCATTGGGGAGGAAAAATGGGAAAAAGAATGGCCTTCTTTCTTTTTGTGTGATAATAGTTTCGACACTAGGAAGAATGATTGGCAAAGAAATGACCAAATGGTCAAATAGAAAGGATGGTAAAAAGATGCTATAGTTTCTTCAAGGTTTAAGGTATAATCGGCTTTTTGGAAGAGAGTTTGATAAGCAAGCACCAAATGACCAAAAAGAAAGTTTTCATCCAACTCCCAAGCCTACCAAACCAATCAACAAAACCGGCCATCCCCCCTAGCCCCTATGCCGTCCACATACATGGTTAAAAGGCTATTAGAAAGTTTCAAAACATTACCCTATTCTTAAGCCTTATCATCCTCCTTTTCCTTAAGTTAGAGAAACATTATCCCCAATTCAAGCCATTCTATCCCCTAACTCAAGCTTTCCATAACCCTTAGTCTTCTTACCAAAAAAAAAATAATCCAACTCATCCTAATCTTATCCATAGCCGACACATGCTAGGATAAAGTAAAAATAAAAACTCCCTAATTGCATGCTAGGTGATTCGAACCTCTCCCTTTAAGTCCAACTTATGGTGCCATCACCACTTTGCCAATTACTCATCTTATGCCATCTTTTAGTACTTAATTAACTTAAGTTTCAAGGTCACCTAATTTCTTTACATTAAAGTACACTTTACTAATATTTATTCTAATTCCAAGTAAACCCGAGCTAACACTTAGCAACATAATGATACTCGAATAGTTATGTAACACCCCAAACCTGGCCCATGAGTCCTGACCGGATCTGGTATGTCATGGAGTAAAATAATTTGAATCATTTTGAGTGTATGGTGAAAATTTGTTAAAATGTGGCTAAGGTATTAAAACGGTGTTTGAAAACTCAGTTGGGCTTTTTATAAACATGGTTGTGTTGATAAACCCTTTTGAAAACATTTGATCATGTAACATTTTAAAATCGTCAAAGTTATAGTTGACTTGGTTTATTTTTGTTACTCGATGGTAACATCTTTAAAAACTTAGTAGAAGTTTATTAAGTTTGAAAAGTTACTTTTAACCGGTTCACTTAACATTTAAAAACTTCATTTGTAACATAACATAAGTAAAATAAAATAACATCCAAATAATAAATAGCGGCCTTATTACAATCCCAAAATAAAAAGACTTAGAAAATAAATAATATTAACTATAATAAAATAAATTCAAATTCAATGATAAGCATGGCCACCTCAAGTCCTCTCCGGCTCCATCTCCGCGATCTACTCATCTGCAAAATGGTAAGGGAAGGGGTGAGTCACCAAGACTCAGTGTGTAAATCCCCCACCCAGAAAATACAACTCATACATAGATTATTAATTTAACATGCAAATATGCAACCCCACTAACCATCCGTACTCCTTAACTACCCGTGTGGTCAAAACCACCGTGGTCAAAACCACCGTGACTAGTGTCACAAATTTAAATGATGGGGCCAACCCATCGGTGGTCAAAACCATCGATGACCATAGGTCACAAATATCATAATGTGGTCAAAACCATCTGGTGGTACCAAACAACGGGACTTAGTCACAATTATCATCGGTGTGGTCAAAACCACTTGGTGACCAAGTCACATTAAATCGATGGGGCCAACCCATCTTGTGGTCAAAACCACTGGTGACAGTCCATAAGATCATCCCCCTCCTCTCATCAATCCCACCATCATCATGCTTACATTACAAATATCATATATCATGCATTTAACAGCATATGATGGCATACATATACATCATAGATCATGAGATAGGGGACTTACCCGAAATCCATGCTTATGTCCACAAGCACTACCACAATGATAAAAAAAACAACAATATAGTCATGTAAACTAATAAAGTGTGTAGTGAGTTTTTACACACCTGCTTACTTGTGAGACTAACAAATCCCGAAAATACTAGCGAAATCCCGAGAGATTGTTTTCCCCCCTACAATCGGCCAATCACCAAAGTTAGTGTCATAAACCCATTCGGCCAAATTAGTTAAAACCCGAAGACTCACTTGTGGCACCTACCTTGACCCGATTTGGTTTCCAACCAAATCCCGAAGCCACGCACTGGATTCCTTGCAATCGGCCAACCTTAGATCCATACAAGTGATTAGTTTTTGACTTTTCCAAGTATCTAATGGAAAGACTAAAAGAGAATCTCTTACCGTAGACTTACCAAATCAATTAGCAGAGAATGGAGAATTAGATCTACTACTTTGAAAATCCCAGAGTTCCTAGATGAAATTGGTTTCAAATAGTGGTTGGCCGAACATCAATAAATGTTGGATCTCGGCTTTTCTCTTCAACCAAATCGATAAAGAACAAGAGAATATAAGAGAAGAGTTTTGGCACACACTCACCTTTTCAAATCAATTGGGAAAGAAATCCCGAAGAGATATATACCCACTTGATATTCGGCCAAAGTGAATCAAATAGGAGGAAGGGAATTTCGACACACCAATGGAGTATGTTCGGCTAGAGAGAAAGAAAGAAATAATGAGAAAAGGGAGATAGGAGTTTTGATTTTGAGAAAGAATGAAAACAAAGGAGAAAGAGATGAGGGAGATAGGGAATTTGACTAGGTGCTTGAGAGAAAAGAGAAACAATTTCGGCATACCCTCCCTAATCACCTTTCAAAACCGAAATACCACACCAAAGAATCCTATAATCGGCCATCTCTCCCCTTTGTGATAAATTTTTATCACTTCTTCAAATAGAATAATAAGAAAAAATGTTTATCCTTTATCCCATATTAGCCGAAATCACCAAAAAAGCTTATCCCTTTCTTCCCAAAGTCCCCACATGCCGTCCAACTCTTACTCATCATGGCGCCATCTTTCAAAAAAATAAAAATAAACGCCTTATGCTATTGCCGAGACTCGAACTTGAGTCCACTTCCCAACACCCTTAAGTGGCGCCCCAAGCCACTCTACCAAACGACTTTCATGTCCCAATTCCACCACAAAAATATTTTAAAGCCTTCTAACTTGGCCCCCCTTCCTTTAATGCCAAAAAGCCCAAAAATAAAATGCCTCTCCCCTTGTAACTCCCACGACTCGAACCTCTTCCCTTGAAACACCCTTAGACGCCACCTTCTTAGCACCTAAGTGGCGCATGGAAGCCACTTTGCCAAGCTATTTCTTGTGTCAAACTTCTCACAAAATTTCTCTTATCCCCTATTTCCCCCTTCTCAAGTGCTTAAAATAAATTTTAGCCCTAAGTCCAATTAGTCCGGGGTCATGACTAGACCTTTAAATATATCAGGCAATCAAGCATACATATCTCTCAAGCACACACATGGGAAAAATAAGTAAATTTCAAACAACCCCTAATTTTGGGTGTTACAATTTAGGATGTTACAATTCTACCCCCTTAAAGAAAATTTTGTCCTCGAAATTTACCTGATTAAAAGAGGTGAGGATATTGTTGCCGAATTGCATCCTCAGGCTCCCACGTAGCTTCCTCCGCTCCGTGATTATGCCATAAAACTTTGACCAATGGCACGATCTTTTTTCTTAACACTTTAACATCTCGGTCTAAAATTTCCACTGGTTCTTCCTCAAAAGACAAGTCTGATTTCAATTCCACTTCCTCTACCGGTACTATGTGAGATGGATATGATCTATAGCATCTAAGCATGGAAACATGGAAAACATTATGAATTTGACTCAACTCCGGAGGTAATTCAATCTAATAAGCCACTGAACCAACATGCTTCATCACACGATATGGCCCAATGAACCTAGGGCTCAACTTGCCCTTCTTTCCAAATCTGAAAATTTTCTTCCAAGGTGAGACCTTGAAAGACCGCTCTCCCACAAAGAAACTCGATATCCTTACGCTCCTGTGTGCGCGACAACTTCATCTATCATCCAAAGCTTCCTTTAACCGTGCTTGAATAACTTTTACTTTTTCTTCGGTTTCAGATAACAATTCAGGACCCAACATCTGTCGCTCACCCAATTCAGTCCAACAAGTAGGAGTACGGCTCTGATACCAATTACAGGGGGGAGGGAGGGTGGGCATAAGCGGAAGGATATGTATATTGTAGGAATGAAAATATATTAAAGAAGAAAGTAGATAATTTACAAAGGGTTTAATTTACAAAAGGTTTCTTGAAGAGAGCAATTATACAAGAGTTTGTATGTTGCAGAATTCAAGAAGATAATAAAAAAACTATCTAAAAACCCGAATCTTGCAGAATTCAAAAAAAAACTATCTAAAAACCCAAATGCCTTTCTTCAGGCTACATGAATGCCTATTTATAACAAAAATTCTAAATTGTAATCTAATTACACTTGGAGTCCGAATAGTATTCGGATAAGAATAAAAAGAATTAAATTCTAATGAATTAAAGAATGGAGTCCGAATAGTATCCTGATAAGGATGCTTTCGGTGTCAGTTTCATGGTTGCTTCCACGTAGCTTCCTTGTTTGTCTGGTAGCAATCATGGTTGTTTCCACGTTGCTTCCTTTTTCGTCATGGATGCCGTCATGGTTTTTCCACGTAGCTTCCTTTTTTTTGTCATGGATGCCGTCATGGTTTTTCCATGTAGCTTCCTTTTTTCGTCATGGATGCCGTCATGGTTTTTTCCACGTAGCTTCCTTGGATGTGACGTTTTGTCTTCATCCTTCCTGGATATTTCTGAGATTCATCTCTTCAATTTCATCCAGGTGTAGTGATTCCGGGGTAGGGACTGGTGTGTTCCAGTGTTCCAATGTCTCTCTGATCTCCGCTGCTAACGGATAATCTTCAAGTTCCATTTCCACTATTTTTGTTAATAACGAAATGGCTTCTTCATCTCTTTCGATCTGGTGGTTTCCAGTATCGTAAGATAAAATTCTTCTGCCATCGGTCCAGAACATATAAGTATCTTGGTGTAGAAGATGCTGGGCCATAGTCATCAGATCAATTCCGGCTTGGACTTGATAATTTGAAAAATTTTTATAACACTCGTCAATGGTTTTTGACAAATGTTGTTGATCTTCTTGGGCTGCTAAGAGGGATCTTCCTCCAAGCATTTTATGAATAGACCAAATTTGATATGGCTGATAAAATTTTTCTTTTTCAGCGATACCAATAAGGCTATTTATTTCAATATGAAAATAATAGACAAAATCATCGATATCTATAAAATTCGATAATCGAGATTTGACTATTGCTGGAAAATCTTTAAGTAAATGAAAAGAAAGATTTTGGACTGTTATTTGTTTAACAAATCCCCACTCAATACTGGTTATATCGAATGGATCATGATTTAATCGAAATTTGATAGTAGGAATTTTGTTTCCTATATCATTTGTAAAAACATAAGATTGAAGAAAATATTTAGAAAATGATTCTGTAAATTGAGCTTGCTGGTTGCAAATTGCTCGATTTATTTTTGAAAATATATCAAAGCGTAATTTGTCTACACTTGTTATATAGACATATTCTAAACATCTTATTAATAATAGGAGTGTTTCTCCTTTATTAATAAAATATTGGAATATATCAAGAAGATTGTTTATCTCCTTAATATATGTATATTCGATTAGGATTTCATCCCAATCTCGATATAAAATAGATTTTAATAATAAATCTTCGGATATATTTTCTTTAGTTGTTTTTTCAACTAAGAAATCCGAGAATTTTGTAAGAGCTTTTCTGAAGTTTGCTCTTTGACCAGAAATATGGTTTTTCCATATTCTATTTATGAAAGAATAATAATCTAGGGGCAGCCCTGGATTATAAAAATCTTTAATGTCGGGGAATTTGAGATTTTGTTGTTTTTTCAACAAATCCTCTGTATTTTTGATGATTTCAGAATAGCTTTTTTGATATTCTGAATATGGATCTTGAGAAAATTCAAAATAACTCACCGGGGTTGGTGATTGTGTTCCAAATGGTTGGTTTACCATTGGATATGGTACATAATATCCATGGTTAGGATAAAATTGTACTGGTGTAGGTGCAGCCATAAATCCTTGTTTAGGACTTATTTTTCCGGTGTAGCAAGATATCGTTGTTTAGGACTTACAGGTGCAGCAATAAATCTCTGTTTAGGACTTATTGGTGTTTTTCCCTTATTGGGTTTTTTATGGACAGTAGTCCATTCTCCGATTTTTTCTAGAGGCGTTTTACCTCTATCCATAAGGCCTGCTAAGAAAATCAGCAATCATTAGTACAAATAAATTTAGGATTTGATACCAATGGTGCTTCTATGCAAGTTTTAGATAACACTACTGATTTTTTATTAATAGAAAATGGTAAATATTGTTTTATAAAATTATTTCCTAATAGTATATCTCCATACATATCGTGAAGACATAATAATTTAGGAATCACAAATCTTACATTGTTTATGTAGATTGGTATATTTTTAGCTTTATAATGAATAGTGGTTTTGTTACCATTTATTCCATTAATATTTATTTTTTCTTTTACAGTTCCCAATTTTCTTCTGGAATAGCATTCTTTTACAACTACTTGTTGGAGCTCTCAGATCTAATAAACATTTAAAGAATATGTTTTATATTCTCTAAATTGAAATGTAATATCTATATAAGTATAATATTTCCTTGGTTGGAAATGATAAAGGGTAATAATATCTTTTTCCCTAATTTCATTTGTTGTATTATTGGCTTTTCTTTTATTTTTGTATTTTTAGAAATTTTTCTAATTTATTAGGATAGAATCTGGTTTTAATTCTATCGATAAATATTGGTTTTTCCAATATTTTCTAGTTTCATATTTTTTGAGCAATCTTCTGTTTGAAGATTTAACTCTATTTTTCTTTTACCATAGGGATCTCGTTTTTCGATTTCCTTAGGTTTCGGTGACTCATACTCATATGGATCTGGTGGTTCAGTATCCATGGGTTCTGGGATATCTATATTTTCTTCTGTTGAAGTGTTTTCTTCATCAGAATTTTGGCTCGTAACACAAATATCTAAATTTGTGTTATTAGAACTACTACTACTGCTACTATCAGTAGTATCGTAGTTTAACATATAATGATAATTATATTTTTGAAATAGATCTTTATGTTGTTCATAAAGTTCTTCTATTAATTTTAAATATTCTACTTTTCTAAGTTATCTTTGATTTAGAAATTTGGTTTTTCCAATGTTCTATTAAAGTTTTATAAGACTCAAAATCATATTTTTCTTGTTTTTATCATTTTTACTTTTTCTTTTCTTTTTCTTTTTTATGAGTAATATTAGAAGAAGAATCATCCAAGAATCATCTTCATCTCGATAAAGTTAAATTTACATTACTATTACCGTAATATAAAGGACCTAAATCTGAATCTATAATATTATTATTAATATTAATTACCTGATCATCTCATTTACAAAGCTCCCGCGCCCGTTTGGCTCACATGACCGTGCCTCTGGGCCGTATAACTCTTTGACTTGAGTTTATGAAGGAACTTGAGTCACACGGCCTTAGTACACGCCCGTGTTGCTAGGCCGTGGGGTAAAGTTAATTTTCACAAATTAGGCTATTTTCCAAGCCATATTTCTCACTCATTTGATCCTTATTCTTCAGCCACATTTAATACATACAAAAACTAATTTAAGATATTCAACTGAGCCTTATACTTAATACCATTTGTTAGTCGACACTTCATATAAATAACAAGAAATGTCTCATTAAATTTCTCTTGTACTTATACTTTTCACACTATGTATTCATATAACATATAACAATCACACTCTCGTATTTCATATATATTTTATAACAAATTATCTTGGTTTCAAACTACTTCATATTTGAGTTTTACTTATCAAATCATTTGAAACATCATCTTTACACATATAGTGCACTAGAGATGCACAATTCTATAATTATGAATGAACACATTTATCAAACATATTCCATGTTTTTATATGTATAGTCTCATATTTCCATGTATCAATTACCATCATTTCCTCGTATTTTGACAAATACCTGTAACAATTCATAAACATGTAATTCACTAACCCTTCCTGCCAATCACAATTTAAAGTGACAAATCAATTATTGAGCCCAATTTCAATGTTCACTACAATCTATCATATAAATTTGGATGTACGTATCCACCAATAAATTCCATGTACAGGTATCATCATCTTATATTTCCACATACATTACTTTACACATTATGAACTCAAATAACATATACAAGACATACCAATGTATTTCAAATACGCTTTCATAATATTTCATTTAGAATTAAGATTATTTCATATTAAAACTCTTCTCATTAACTCATTTGGAATACCAATTCATAGAGATAATAGACTCAAGGATGTACAAATATATAATCACAAATGAACTCATTCGTCAACCAAGTTCTACGTTCATGTCTCATCAACTCGTATTTCAGATATCACATAATATATATATCATGATTTCCATTCCTTAATATTTTTCCATATTTATCCCGTTGAATTTCTTGGAATTTTCGATGGATTTTCAGAGGTACACTTTAGTGTACAAGTCCAGGTCCGTCAATTCATGTTCATGTGGGCACATTTCCATTTCAGAGAGCACACTCATGAACCTCATCCTTACAATGGATTACCGGTCGAGCTAAATCCTCGTAAGAGAGCACACTCAATAAACCTCATCCTTACAATGGGATTACTACCCAAGCTAAATCCTCAGAATATAAACTCATAGAGTATTGTCGGGATTACCACCAAAGCTAAATCTCGCAACGACAATTACTCTAATGAGCTTGGATCCAATTACCGGTCCAAGCTAAATTCAGACCTAATTCGGATTACCCGTCCGGGCTAAATCCATTTTCCACATATTCTTGGAGGCTATATCAGGATCACCCGTCCAGGCTAGATCCTTTTCACACATATTCTTGGGAGGGCTATATCGGGATAGGATCACCCGTCCGGCTAGATCCTTTTACCGTCAATTCCTTTTCGAGATCCATCAATTTCCCTTTCATTCAACCGGATTTCTTCCACTTTTTATCAAATATATCAATGTTTCATTAACTTTCATACAATGAACATTCAAATTATATTCATATCAATAACATACATTTCAAGCATTTAAGAATATAATTCAAGTTGCATGAACTTACAATTCGATTTTTATGCCATAACGATAATCTTAGTTTCATAATAAATATTTGAAATAAAACATTATATCATTTCTACCTCAACGCTTATCAATTATAATTGAGCATGTGATCAATTTATACACAAGTCATTCATTTATTATTTTCCTCCTCCTCCTCTCCATCCACATCCTTAGTATAAACAACACACTTGTAAGTAACATTATCTATTATTTTCACTATTTACTTATGTGAATATTCAAGCTGTCCATCCATGTCATAGTCACTAAATTATTTTTATCTTGAGCTACAGAACTCCAAATGAAGATCCATAAATTTTATTTGAAACTAGACTCACATATCTTCTTACCATAATATTTCCAAAATTTTTGTATGGCCAATTAGTACAGTTTATTAGTTAAGTTCTCCCCTGTTACACAGTCCTACTGCTCTGACCTCTCTTCACTAAAAATCAATTATCTCATAGTACAATTTTCATATAGTGTTTCTGATTATTTCTAATGAAAATAGGATCACTAAGGAATACATACATATAATTATAATGAATAATTCTTTTTGTACAATTTTTAGTGAATTTCTAAAGTAAGAACAGGGGCTCACGAAGTTATTCTAAACCAGTCTTACTAAAATTTAAATATCTTAAAATGTATACTTCCTTTGCTTGCTCTGTTTCTTTTATATGAAAATGGACTCAACAAGCTTTAATTCTATATCTCACTAAACTTCTAATTCAATTTCTACCATTTTTGGTGATTTTTCAAAGTTAGACAACTGCTGCTGTCCAAAACTGCTTTAGTGTAACATGTTGATTTCTATTTTGTCCCAAATTCCACAATTCATACAATTCAGCCCTTGCTCAATTAACCCCTCAATTGAGCTAATTTTCTCATTTAATACTTTTCTCTATCATTTTAAACTACTTCATAACCTTTGAAAATCAGAATTTTAACATTAGGCCTTAATTTCAACTCTTTCACAATTAGGTCCTAAAACCAATTTCCATCAATTTTACTTGATAAAATCACCATATATCAAAATTAAAGCTTCAATTCTATATTTATTCATCATATTATTCCAGCACTCATCCATAGAAACTTTAAAATTTACCATAGAATCAAAAACTAATGGCATACTAAGTTGGACCCAATTGTAAAAGTTCAAAACATAGAAATTTCAAGGAGAAAGCAAGAATTAAACTTACATGAAGCCAGAGTATGAAAACCAGCTTGAACCCTCTTCCATGACTATTTTTCAGCTGATGAAAATAAAGAGAAATGAAGAGAATTCTAGATATTCCAATTTGGTCCCATATTTTTTTAACTAATTTTGACAATTTTCCAATTTTACCCTTATTTCAGCCATTTCCTGATTTTTCTCAGCTATTGCCGCCCAAAATATCTCCTTTGGGCTTATTTTCACTTTAGGTCCTTCCACATTTGACAAATAAGCTATTTAATCCTTCTAGCAACTTTTACACCTTTTTCAATTTAGTCCTTTTTATTTTATTAACCACCCAAACGTCAAAATTTCCTAACGAAATTTTTATACCACTTTATTGACATTCCGTAAATATTCATAAAAATATTTTTGACTCGGTTTATAACACCGAGATCTCGATACCTCTTTTTCTCGATTTCTTGACCAAATAAATCTTTATAAAACACAATTTACTATTTAAAAAAAATCTTTTAAAAGCTACATTTGGCTCGTAAATATTAAATAATACAATCTATGAGTTCATTTGTCAGATTTGATAGTCTCGAACCACTATTTCTAATATAACTGAAATTTGGGCTATTACAACTCTCCCCCTCTTTAAGAATTTTCGTCCTCGAAAATTCCTTTAGTGGAAAAGTTCAAATATTTTTTCACTACTTATACCTTTTCCGATGTCAATTCCTTACACAAAATTTAGAGAAATCTAGATACCAAAATCACCACGTTTCTATGATCAAACCAAAAGCATAATCATAACAGACATAGTTATCACAAGCTGAACAACACACTTTAAAGATAAGCCATGATTAATAATTTACGAAGTATGGATGATAGGAAAACCAAGATAAGGAAATTCAAGATACAATACCATACCAGAAATCCGAGAACATAACTCATAAAAAAAAAAAATAAAGATACTGATGATTCCTCAGAGAAGGCCAGTAGAAAAACATTGCTTACCAACTTTGGACTTCCATCATAACAGAGATAATATATTTCCAAATATTTATATATATATATATATATATATATATATATAATAGAATAATATCCAATAAGAACGGAAGAATAGTCCAACATAAATTTTTACCATCGACTTTATTCCAACATAATAAAATAGAATTCCGAATAGATAAAGAAATACCGATCATAAATCGACCCGACCAATAAGGCTTTCGTCTAACATCATAGTTAGTTATACAAGAGTTTGTATATTGCAGAATTCAAGAAGAAAATAAAAAAAAAACTATCTAAAACCCGAATCTTGCAGAATTAAAAAAAAACTATCTAAAAACCCGAATGCCTTTCTTCAGGCTACATCAATGCCTATTTATAACAAAAATTCTAAATTGTAATCTAATTACACTTGGAGTCCGAATAGTATTGTTCATGTGTGCACATTTTCATTTCAGAGAGCACACTCCCGCGAACCTCATCCTTACGGAGGATTACGGGTCCAAGCTAAATCCTCAGTAATATAAACTCATAGAGTATTGTCGGGATTACCACCAAAGCTAAATCCCTACAACGACAATTACTCTAATGAGCTTGGATCTGGATTACCAGTCCAGGCTAAATTCAGAACCTAATTCGGATTACCCGTCCGGGCTAAATCCATTTTCCACATATTCTTCGGGAGGGCTATATCAAGATAGGATCACCCGTCTGGGCTAGATCCTTTTTACCGTCAATTCCTTTTCAGTGATCCATCGAATTTTCCTTTCATTCAACCGGGATTACTTCCCCTTTTTATCAAATATATCAATGTTTCATCAATTTTCATACAATGAACATTCAAATTATATTCATATCAATAACATACATTTCAAGCATTTAAGAAGATAATTCAAGTTACACGAACTTACCTCGATACTTGTTCGTACACAAAATCTACTAATCCGGGACTTTTTCTTTTCCTCGATCTAGCTTCGTATTTGAGTTTTTCGAATCTAAATAAATAAATTCAATCATCAATTCAATACATTTCATGTTCACATGTAGCATTTTCTATAATTCTATTATTATTTTTAGTTCATTCAAAACTGTCTACTTGAGTCATAGTCACTAAATTATTTTTATCTTGAGCTACAGAACTTAAAATTTAGATCAGTTAATTTTACCTAAACCTAGACTCACATATATTCCTCCCATAAAATTTTCAGAATTTTTGGTTTAGCCAATAAGTACAGTTTATTCTTTAAAGTCACCCCTGTTCTGCTGTTTGACAATTCTGACCCTTATTCACTAAAAATTAATTATCTCTTCATAAAGGATTCAGATGATGTTCCCGTTTATTTATATTGAAAATAAACTCATTAAGAATTCTAAACATATAAATTTAAGCCCATAATTATTTTTATCCAATTTTTTATGATTTTATAAAGTTAAAACAGGAGAACCCGAATTCATTCTGAACCAGTCTTACAAAAATCTAAATATCTCAAAATACAGAACTTCTTTTCTTTCCTTGTTTCTTTCATATGAAAATAGACTCAAAAATATTTAATTTCATATCTCACTCAACTTCTAATTCCACTTCTACGATTTTTGGTGAATTTTCAAACTTACTCTACTGCTGCTGTCCCAAAACTGTTTTCTTATAGCTTGTTTTACAATTAAGTCCTTTATCCAATTCTAACTTCAAATTCTTTCAATTAAACCACTAATTCATCATTTTATTCATCATATGCTATATTCAAAAACTCTAAAACTTCAAAAACTTCAACTTAAATTCATCAAAACTTTGTTCTAAAACTTATAAAGCATCAAAATTAAAAGAAAAGGACTAAATTAACTTACCAAATTAAACTCCAAGCTTCAAACTTTCTGTAACACCCCAAACCCGGCCCATGAGTCGTGGCCGGATCTGGTATGTCACGGAGTAGAATAATTTGAATCACTTTGAAATAATGGTGAAAACTTGATAAAATTTGGCAAAGGTAAGAAAACAGTGTTTGAAAACTTAGTTAGGCTTTTTATAAATCTGATTGGGTTGATAAACCCTTTGAAAACGCTTGATCATGTAACATTTTAAAGTCGAAAGTTATAGTTGACTTGGTTTATTTTTGTTACCCGATGGTAACATCCTTTTAAAACCCGTATAAGTTTATTAAGTTTGGAAAGTTACTTTTAACCGGTTCACTTAACATTTATAAATTCTTCTTATAATATATAGTATGAGTAATTTAAACAACTAATTAAAACATCCAAATAATAAAGAGCGGCCTTATTACAATCCCAAAATAAAAGACTTAGAAAAATAAATAATTTTAACTAAAACAAAGTAAATCAAATCCAACGATAAGCATGGCTGCCTCGAGTCCTCTCCCGCTCCATCTCCGCGATCTACTCATCTGCAAAATGGTAATGGAAGGGGGTGAGTCACCAAGACTCAGTGTGTAAATCCCCACCCTAAATACATCTCATACACAATTTATTAATAAACATGCACATGTAACCCAACCTAACCATCCATACCCTTAACTACCCGTGTGGTCAAAACCACCGGTGGTCAAAACCACCGTGACTAGTGTCACAAATTAAATGATGGGGCCAACCCATCGTGTGGTCAAAACCACTAATGACCATAGGTCACAATATAATCAAGTGTGGTCAAAACCACTGGTGGTACCAAACCACTGTGACTTAGTCGCAATTTATCAATCGGTGTGGTTAAAACCACTGATGACCATAGGTCACAAATAATCTGATGGGGCCAACCCATCTTGTGGTCAAAACCACTGACGACAGTCCATAAAAATCATCCCCCTCCTCTCATCAATCCCACCATCATCATGCTTACATATCAATTACATAAATCATGCATTTAACAACATATGATGGCATACTCAATCATATCTCATAAATAGAATAATAGGGGACTTACACGTAATCCGATCTCATGCCCACAAGCAAAACTAGCAAAAAGATTAAAAGGCAACAATATGGCATAGTTAATTAATAAGGTGTGTAAGAGTTTTACAAACCTGTTCTACCGAAATTCCTAGATCCCGAAGATCCGATCTACGTCGCTAGATCTTGACCCTATATTCGGCCAATTATCAATGTTAATACCAAAGGCCTATTCGGCCATAACAAGTTAATACCAAAGGCTCTTTTGTGGACTTACCTTGAACGGATTTGATTTCCAAACAAATCCCGAAGCCTTAATTAGCCCCTAAGTCCATGGCACACATTAGTTTCGGCATTTAACAACAAACTTTTAACAAAAGGGCCCTTGGCCGAATGTGACTTATTCACTTACCCTACTTACCGAAATCCCGAAATATCACTTGAGTCTTCAAAATCCCTACCAAGACACATGTTAAAAATCAGCTTGCACAATCACTCATAATCAAGGCCTATGGCCGAATGTCACTTACCTTCTTTACCTTAGGAAAACAAATCCCGAAAGACCTCTCAATCGGTTACGGCCTCCCTACAATCGGTTTTAATCAAGTTAATAAGAGTCATAGGCCATTCGGCCATAACCATAGATCTAAAAAGAATATCATTCGGCCATGCCCACATACCTCTTACTAAACGGTTGAAAAAGAATCCCGAAAAGAAACTTGTGTTCCCTTGCTATTCGGCCAAAGTAACTCTAATGAAGGAGGAAGGATTTCGGCAGCACCTTAGTTAGGGAGGGGAGATTCGGCTAATCACAAGATGGAAGGGGTTGGAAATTTGACAAGAAGAAAGGGGTAGGTTCGGCTAAGAAGAAACAAGAGAAGCTGGAATTTTTTTGAAGAAACTTGGCAATTTTCTAGGGGAATTTCAGCCAGCAACAATAGAGAAGAAAGAAAAGAATTATTGAAGAATTTTGGCACTTCCTTTAGGTGATAAAACCGAAAGTGGACAGCCCTCAAGGAGTCCTATAATCGACCAATACCTCCCCCTCTTTGTGAGAATTTAGCTTTTAATTATCACGCAAGAAAATAACACTTATCTTCCACTTATCTCCTATCCTTTTCTTAAACAAGTTAAATGAAAATAAGCTACTAACACCTACTACTACTCTAGCCGAATTTAGAGCAAAAATTTAGCTCAACCTTATCACTTTTAAGAGTCCAACATTCAGCCAATACTCTCCCATACACGCCAAAGCAAGAAAAGTAAAAAAATAAAACCATATGCTGTTTCTATGGTTCGAACCTGGAACCTCATGCCCCAGCCCTCTCTTCAAACGCCCCTTGCCATGTTTCCCATTTGACTTTCACGTCAAATGACCTCCCCATTTAATTTTAAAGCCTTCTTCCTGGCCCTCTTTCTTTTAACGCCAAAGGCCCAAAAATAAAACACCTTCCTTGCGTCCCTCATGACTCGAACTCGAGTCCTTTTGCCAACACCCTTAAGTGGTGCCCCAAGCCACTCCACCAACCTGACTTTCATGTCATAAACCCCCTTCATTTAATTATAAGGCCTTCCTAGCCCAACATTCCATTCATAACGCAAAAATAAAAGCCCCAAGCGCAACCTTGGCAACTCGAACCCCTACTCTGCCGCACCACTCTAGCTCCCTAGGCAGCGTCCCAACCACTCTACTAGCTACTTCCTTATGTCATGTTCCTTCCAAAATTTTTCTTAAGCCCTATCTCACCTAGCTCCCTCCTTTTAAACACTTAACAAGAAATTTCAGCCCTAAGTCAGGCCTAGCTCGGGGTTATTTCTAGACCCTAAAACATGCCAAATAAATCATAGTATTTAATTCTTCAAGTACACACACACATGGGAAAACAAATAATTAAATTACAAACAACCTCTAATTTAGGGTGTTACAGTTCTACCCCCCCTTAAAAATAATTTCGTCCTCGAAATTACTTACTAACGAATAGTCGTACATCTTAACTCACCGTACTACACTTATGCTGCACACTCTGATCTTAATAAAACTATCTTACTTCCTAGGCACAATCTCTAAGTTCACAACCAAGGTTTCAGGCACTTCCCTAGTAAAACAAGAAAACTCTACAATAATCTAAGCAATTAAGGGTATTCCAGAAATAAGGAACATACCCGTTGTCACATCTGGCACATCTTCCTCCTTGCGATGGCCAACTGCATAAACCAACCTTGGTTGCCTCGCCTCTGCACCTTCAAAGACCTCCACGCCTGCTACCATTTCCATTACCCCTAGCTGCACCTCGACCCCTCTGTGGCTGTTGGTTATCCCTCCTGTTCGGTGCACGATCATGATCCTCAGATCTTAGTCTAGCTGCTTTCTTCGGACAGTCTCTAACTCGATGCTCCATAGACCCACACTCGAAGCATCCCCGATGACCATTCCAACATTCCTCCGTGTGAGACTTGCCACACCGAGCACACCGTGGCGGCCATTGAGGATTAGCAGTAGCAGCAAGCCTAGCAGCTTGATCCGACCCATCAAACCTCGTCCTCTTCTGCTCATTACCCGAGAACCTTGAAGGTTCCGAGCTCCTCTTATTCCAATTTCGATCTTGGTTCCGTCTGACCGACTGTCTTACCCCTTCAGTAACTTTTGATTTCTCCACTAAGACCGCGAACTCCCGTTCCTGTTGTGGAGCTATCATCATTCTCAGCTCATCTCTAAACCCATCCTCAAATCTAACACAGCGGTCATGCTCGGTACCCACAATACCACGAGCATATCTACTCAACCGGAGGAATTCAGCCTTTCTGCCACCGTCTTATTGCCTTGAACCAGGTTTAAGAAAGCCTTCTGCTGTGCATCCACGTAGCTTGTTCCGACATACTTCTTTTGATAAGCCTCTCTAAAGAATTCCCAGGTGAGATTTTCTGCCACCGTTCCAACCCTTACGGTGAGCCACCACTGATATGACTCATCCCGAACCAGAGAAATTATACCCTTCAACTTCTCCTCAGCTGTGAAATCCAAGTCACCCATAATCCTTTCAGTGGATTCCAACCAGTATTCCACCGCACTAGGTGCCACTCTGGAAACTCCTCTGAATACTTCTGCTCCGTTAGCTTGAGTCGTTCACCACGAATTACGGGTTTCACGCACGCTACCGCCTCAACAACTCGTTCTAATACCCGTAATACAGCTTGAGATATGACATCATTACCACCCGTCTGATCTTGAAACTCAGTTTTTGTTGCCGGTAGATCCGACATCTCATTTCCAGACCCGTGACCAGACCTTGCTGGCTCCGACAAGGTCATCCTACCCCTTCCACGGCCACGCGGCGGACGTCCACGACCTCTTGAACTCATTCTATCGATTGCGTTTATCTGTTTAAGAATTTTATGCATTAGTACCTTGTTTCACTTGATTATCCCCGAAGAAATTTTATGACAAGAGTTTTAGGAGTGGTTCTTTCATATCATACATGCACACAGTTTTCCATTCATTCATTCAAAGAGATGTTGTAGTTTTCATGGTGATTGTTTTCCACTACCCAGGGGTATTTTCGTAATTTGTCCTACAGGGGTATTTTTGTAATTTTTCAAAAATAAAAGTTTTCGGATGATTTTGTCAAAAAGTTATTTTGAAACTCTTAAATTCACAGAATACTTTGGAAAATTTTTGAAAACCAGGGGTATTTTAGTGATTTTGAAGCTCAGGGGCATTTTGGTAATTTTTCACAAATCAGGGTGAATCTGTAAAATTTAATGATTCAGGGATATTTCAAAAGTTGTAAATCTTTGAGGGCTCTTTTTGAGAATTGCATTTTTCCAAAATAGTGATGTTGAAAAATTTTGAATATCAGGGTTATTCTAGTAATTTTGTTGGTTAGGGGCAATTTTGAAATTTTTTAAAATCATGACGTTTTTGAATTTTAAGGTTTTTGGGCACTTTTTATGTGATGAAATTTTTGATTAAAACCGTGAGAATTTTGGAAATTTCATAATTCAAGGGCGTTTTCGAAATTTTACCCCTAAGGGTATTTTAGTAATTTTACATAATCAGGGTATTTTCACAAAATGATTTCCAAAAATTGGGTTCTAAGTGATTTCACAAAAGGAGGATATTTTGAAAATTTTCTATTTGGAAATTTTTCATATGGAGGGTATTTTGATGGTTTACAAGCCAGGGGTATTTTGGTCATTTTTCAAACTGAGGGGTATTTTGGTCATTTTTTCTTTGTCAAACAAGGCTTTAATTATTTCCAAATAAAATGGCTAGTCCCTTTCGGGTTTTAGTTATCGAGTTTAGCCTGTGAGTGTGTCGTCTCAGCTAGGATGAACCGTTACTACGCACTGTGTAGGATTCGTGTGAGTAGGAGGTGAGTCACGAGGATCTGCTTAAATACCGTGCCCCACCGAATCCAATCCTAGACATGCGATAACGATTGCCACATCCCTTGCTCAATTGACAACTCACGTGGTTGGTTTATGGAGTTATTAAATCTTATGCATTGTTTGTTGGGGTATGCTAGCCCTAGAGTTCAATAATTTCTATTCTAGTATTCTATGTTCCCAATTTACCCTTCTACCCCTCATCAAATATTCACAAAAATGGATAGAAGTACTTACCTGGGCGGATAGGTGCCGGAGACTCGGTGCCATGCTGTTCAAGCCAAAAATAGTTTCAAAACATTCTAATAAGGCCTACTAATCAAAAACAAAACATTTTGGGCCTTGGACCCCCCACAGCCGAGTTTTGAACCGGGCTCTGATACCAAAAATGTAACACCCCAAACTCGGCCCATGAGTCCTGACCGGATCTGGTATGTCATGGAGTAGAATAATTTGAATCACTTTGAAATAATGGTGAAAACTTGATAAAATTTTGCAAAGGTATGAAAACAGTGTTTGAAAACTTAGTTGGGCTTTTTATAAATACAGTTGGGTTGATAAACCCTTTGAAAATGTTTGATCATGTAACATTTTAAAGTCAGAAAGTTATAGTTGACTTGGTTTATTTTTGTTACCCGATGGTAACATCCTTTTAAAAACCCGTATAAGTTTATTAAGTTTGGAAAGATACTTTTAACCGGTTCACTAAACATTTATAAATTCTTCTTATAATATATAGTATGAGTAATTTAAACAACTAATTAAAACATCCAAATAATAAAGAGCGGCCTTATTACAATCCCAAAATAAAAGACTTAGAAAAATAAATAATTTTAACTAAAACAAAGTAAATCAAATCCAACGATAAGCATGGCTGCCTCGAGTCTTCTCTGGCTCCATCTCCGCGATCTACTCATCTGCAAAATGGTAATGGAAGGGGGTGAGTCACCAAGACTCAGTGTGTAAATCCCCCACCCGGAAATACATCTCATACACAATTTATTAATAAACATGCACATGCAACCCAACCTAACCATCCATACTCCTTAACTACCCCGTGTGGTCAAAACCACTGGTGGTCAAAACCACTGGTGACTAGTGTCACAAATTAAATGATGGGGCCAACCCATCGTGTGGTCAAAACCACTGATGACCATAGGTCACAATATAATCAAGTGTGGTCAAAACCACTGGTGGTACCAAACCACTGGGACTTAGTCGCAATTTATCAATCTGTGTGGTCAAAACCATTGATGACCATAGGTCACAAATAATCTGATGGGGCCAACCCATCTTGTGGTCAAAACCACTGATGACAGTCCATAAAAATCATCCCCCTCCTCTCATCAATCCCACCATCATCATGCTTACATATCAATTACATAAATCATGCATTTAATAAAGATATGATGGCATACTCAATCATATCTCATAAATGTAATAATAGGGACTTACCCTAATCCGATCTCATGCCCACAAGCAAAACTAGCAAAAAGATTAAAAGGCAACAATATGGCACAGTTAATTAATAAGGTGTGTAAGAGTTTTACACACATGTTCTACCAAAATTCCTAGATCCTGAAGATCCGATCTACGTCGCTAGATCTTGACCCTATATTCGGCCAATTATCAATGTTAATACCAAAGGCCTATTCGGCCATAACAAGTTAATACCAAAGGCTCTTTTGCAGCTTACCTTGAATGGATTTGATTTCCAAACAAATCCCAAAGCCTTAATTAGCCCCTAAGTCCATGGCACACATTAGTTTCGGCATTTAACAATAAACTTTTAACAAAAGGGCCCTTGGCCGAATATGACTTATTCACTTACCCTACTTATCGAAATCCTGAAATATCACTTGAGTATTCAAAATCCCTACCAAAACACATGTTAAAAATCGGCTTGCACAATCACTCATAATCAAGGCCTATGGCCGAATGTCACTTACCTTCTTTGCCTTAGGAAAACAAATCCCGAAAGACCTCTCAATCGGTTACGGCCTCCCTACAATTGGTTTTAATCAAGTTAATAAGAGTCATAGGCCATTCGGCCATAACCATAGATCCAAAAAGAATATCATTCGGCCATGCCCACATACCTCTTACTAGACGGGTGAAAAAGAATCCCGAAAAGAAACTTGTGTTCTCTTGCTATTTGGCCAAAGTAACTCTAATGAAGGAGGAAGGATTTCGGCAGCACCTTAGTTAGAGAGGGGAGATTTAGCTAATCACAAGATGGAAGGGGTTGGAAATTTGACAAGAAGAAAGGGGTAGGTTCGGCTAAGAAGAAACAAGAGAAGATGGAATTTTTTTGAAGAAACTTGGCAATTGTCTAGGGGAATTTCGGCCAGCAACAAGAGAGAAGAAAGAAAAGAATTATTGAAGAATTTTGGCACTTCCTTTAGGTGATAAAACCGAAAGTGGACAGCCCTCAAGGAGTCCTATAATCGGCCAATACCTCCCCCTCTTTGTGATAATTTAGCTTTTAATTAGCACTCAAGAAAATAACACTTATCTTCCACTTATCTCATATCCTTTTCTTAAACAAATTAAATGAAAATAAGCTTCTAACACCTACTACTACTCCAGCCAAATTTAGATTAAAAATTTAGCTCAACCTTATCACTTTTAAGAGTCCAACATGCAGCCAATACTCTCCCATACATGCCAGCAGCAAAAGTAAAAAAAATAAAACCATATGCTGTTTCTATGGTTCGAACCTGGAACCTCATGCCCCAGCCCTCTCTTCAAACGCCCCTTGCCATGTTTCCCATTTGAGTTTCACGTCAAATAACCTCCCCATTTAATTTTAAAGCCTTCTTCCTGGCCCTCTTTCTTTTAACGCCAAAAGCCCAAAAATAAAACACCTTCCTTGCGTCCCTCATGACTCGAACTCGAGTCCTTTTGCCAACACCCTTAAGTGGCGCCCCAAGCCACTCCACCAACCTGACTTTCATGTCATAAACCCCCTTCATTTAATTATAAGGCCTTCCTAGCCCAACATTCCATTCATAACACAAAAATAAAAGCCCCAAGTGCAACCTTGGCAACTCGAACCCCTGCTCTGTCGCACCACTCTAGCTCCCTAGGCAGCGTCCCAACCACTCTACCAGCTACTTCCTTATGTCATGTTCCTTCCAAAATTTTTCTTAAGCCCTATCTCACCTAGCTCCCTCCTTTTAAACACTTAACAAGAAATTTCAGCCCTAAGTCAGGCCTAGCTCGGGGTTTTTTCTAGACCCTAAAACATGCCAAATAAATCATAGTATTTAATTCTTCAAGTACACACACACATGGGAAAACAAATAATTAAATTACAAACAACCCCTAATTTAGGGTGTTACATTTTCTATTTTTCCTTTTTCTTCTTTCTTTTCTCTGTTTCGTCTTTACTCTCTGTTTCTTTTCTTTCTAACTCTTTTTCCTTTAGTTTGTTTATATATATATAATAATATAATAATATATTATCATTATATGTTAAACTACGACACTACAGAAAGTAGTGGTAGTAGTAGTAGTTCTAATAACACAAATTTAGATATTTGTGTTACTTGTCAAAATTCTGATGAAGAAAACACTTCAACAGAAGAAAATATAGACATCCCAGAACCTATGGATACTGAACCACTAGATCCATATGAGTATGAGTCACCGAAACCTAAGGAAATCGACAACGAGATCCCTATGGTAAAAGAAAAATAGAGTCAGATCTTCAAACAGATGATAAACTGAGATCTATGAATAAAATTTATGAAAGTGTTGAAAATACAGCAAAAATATTAAATGATAATATAGAAACTATAGCAACAAATGATATAAAACTGGAAAACCCAGGAGAAACCAGTCAACCTATACCTATACCAAATAGGATAGATGACTTAAATAAAAGAAATGTTGCTCAAGGAGTCATATACCTAGACTTAACTAATGTCTCTTTATCAAACTATGAAAAAACCATAGATGATTGGTCACAATCTATGACTATTGTTGTAAATAACAACGGTACAATCTTGTAACACCCCAAACCCGGTCTATGCGTTGAGACTAGATTTGGTTTGTTACATAAATCGAGCATTTTTTTTTTAAATTTGCAATAGGTTGAAATCTACAATATTATTTTTTTTAAAATTTGAAGAGTATTTGAATTTGATAAATATTAGAAAACATTAGTTAAAAAAACATTATTTTATTATCAAAACCTTTAGGTAATTTATTTAAGAGTTAACAATAATAAATATTATAAATGAATTTCATATACTTGAAAGCCCAAATTTATTTTAATAAAATATCATATAATCATAACCCATATTTAAAAAAATCCAAAGTATAATTTAAAAGCAACACACATAAAATCCATAAATTATTTATAGAGGCCCTTATTACAACATCCCAAAATAGTAAAATTAATTATTAAAAAGTTCGAGTTTAAAATAACCCATATTTTGCAAGTATGGCCTCCACGAAGTCATCCTCACCCAAGTCCACGTCAATTTCCATTACCCGAGATGGAAAAAATTAAAAGGGTGAGTTACTTAGAACTCGGTGTGCAACTCACTTACCACCATTATGGGCGGATCGTCAAGATATTATGTGGGCTCGAGCCCAATTACGTAATTCAATATATCATAAAATAAAATAATTTAAAGATGCATGTAAAATGAATTTCCCAACCAAACCTAATATCCATCCGCTAACACCCCGCACCAACCATCACACACTGTGGGGATCAAATCAACCCACCCCGCCAACACACCAATCGTAGGCATTAAGCCTTTTTATGATTGTGGCAAAGCCACCGAACTAGAGGCAATAAGCCATAATTGTGGCAGAGCCACCGAACTAGAGGCAATAAGCCATAATTGTGGCAGAGCCACCGAACTAGATTTTTGGCAACTGGCCATTCTTCTCTTCATATACCCCACCCCATGCAATCATGCGTATATAACAAAATATAATCATATAATAATTTCTTTTATTTAATTCATAACAATGGTGGGTTTATCATTAAACATTTCATTGGCCCATAAAATAAATTAGCAATTTGCTCATTTAGCAGTTTAGTGGACTTTGGCCCATTTATCAAACTAGAGTATTTTGACCCACTTTATCGAACTAGAGTAATTTGGCCCAATTTATCGAACTAGAGTATTTTGGCCCAATTTATCGAACTAGAGTATTTTGGCCCAATTTATTAAACTAGAGTATTTTGGCCCAATTTATCGAAACATACAATTTACATAATAACAAGTAATTTCGAGGTGTTTTCGTAATTTTCACGATTTAGTCATTTTTTTTTACGTATTTTCGTCAAAATATCAATTTTACGTTTTACCGATCTAGTCATTTTACGATTTTTACTTCCATACCGAAATTGACATCCAACCGAGAAATAGTGTGAAGTTACACACCTCGATACCGTGAGTACTAATCCTTCTCGTTCCTCAAGACCTAAACATATTTCGATCCGTTAGATTACTATTTCAGTAAAAATATTCTTAATCGATAATAGATCCAAAATCTTACCTCTTGATTTTGAATCACTTGATTTTCGGCTTCTCCTCGCTTATTGATTCGTTCACGAGAATCCACCAACGATAATGGCTCGGAAGTTCGTACCACTTCAAATAATGGACTTCCTTCGAAGATGGTCCGCAACCCGGTGGAAAATCCCGGACATCAAACCGCTCTTCGCTTAAATGGGGATTTCTGATCCGCCCTCTTAACGTGACTAACCACCGCCCTTTTCTTCCCTATTTTGAAAGTCTTCACGATCAAAGGAATATTAGTTAGATCTAAAATAATATCAAACAGTACTAAAGGCTTTAAAGAATGGGATTTCCTTACCACAATAAAACGTTTCCAACGTTTCTACGATTCTCCCGATCACTTGAGTTCCGATCTTCCGTTATTGCACTAAATAATAACGAAAGAAACGTTATTAGAACGAACGTTTATTTCAATCCAAAAAGGCCCTCATAACACCATTAATATTCGGCCATAATACTTTAATAAAACGAAAACGAAAAAGAATCCCTTACCTATAATCCACGATCGAAAGAAAGGATTGAGAGAGGTGTTTGTGAGAGTTGGAGAATTCAGCTATGCAACCAAAGAAAAGAGAAAATAAATTGGTTATGGCACTCTAGCATTCGCCAAGAGAGTGTTTGATGGAGAAACTTTGATTGAAAGAATTAAAATATGAAAAAAGATGGTGATGAGGTAGTTTGATTTCAAAGAGAAGAGAAGAAAAGATGGATTTTAGGAGTTAGTGCATTCGCCATGGCAAAAGAAAAAGAAAGAGAATGGTTTTTGGTATGGTTGATTTCGCACAAGGGAAATACAAAAGAAAATTCACAAGATGAATAACAGTGACCAAATGGTCAAAAGACTTTGGCTTTACCAATTGCAAAATTCGCCAAGATGAAAGTTGAAAGGAGAGGAATAAAAATTCTGCACAAAGTGCAAGGAATGACCAAAGAGAAAAGAAATTCTTAGCCAAAACTAACTCAAAAATTAGGCTCCCTCCCTATCCCAAATTGTCAGTCCAACACATGGTCAATTGGCCATGATTAGTTTCAAAATTTCCCTTGATATGTGCCTTATGTTCCCCTATCTTTCCTTAAGTATTTGATTCCATGCCATATATTTTCTATTTCCATAATCATTTGATACACTAACCAAAAATAATATGGTCAACTCTTACCTTAATTGTCCTTGGCCGACACTTGCTATGGATGTGCATAAAAATTAAAACAAAATTTACCTAAAAGCTAAACAAGGGATTCGAACCTCTTCCCTCTTGCTAAAACCCATGCGCCAACTCCACCATGCCATATACTCAACTTATGACACTCATTAACACTTAATTTAACTTAAATCTTAATGACATTTGCTTCTCTTCAATAATTTCTTAATTAATAAATTTTATTCCTTATCCACATTATGCTATACCAATTCATGCAATATAATAATAATCGGATTTTAGGGTGTTACAACTCTACCCTCCTTAAAAAAAATTTAGTCCCTCCTCTTTAGGACTTCAATAAGCACTTAAAAAAATCTAAACACCAATTCATGCAATATAATAATACTCGGATTTTATTAGGAGGTGTTACAAATCCGCTCTTTCGCCCAACTTAGTCCAACAAATAGGAGAACGACACTTACGACCATACAATGCCTCGTAAGGTGCCATCACGAATGCTAGATCGATAGTTGTTGTTATCGCGAATCCCGCCGGTGGTAGATAATCTTCCCAACTACCCCCAAGTCGATTACACATCCCCTTAACATATCTTCCAATATCCGGATTACTCTCTCGATCGACCATCGACGAGGATGAAAAGCCGCATCGAATTCAACTTTGTCCCCAAGGCTTCATGCGAGCTTTCAGAATCGTGATGTAAACCTAGGGTCCCTATCCGATATAATAGATCTGGTACCCCATGCAATCTCACAATTTCGGATACGCATAATTTTGCCAACTTCAGAATGAATAATCCGTACGAACAAGCAGAAATGAGCATCTTAGTCAACCGATCAACAATTACCCACGTAATTTTTCTTAGTAGGTGTTAAAGGTAACCCACTAACAAAATCCATAGTTATCCGCTCCCATTTCCAAAGAGGAATCTTTATTGGTTGTAACAATCCCAGACGGTAATTGATGTTCGCCTTCACTTGTTGACAAGTCAAGCATTTTCCCACAAACTCGTAATCTCACGCTTCAACCCCCGCCACCAATACATTCACAGAGATCTCGATACATCTTATTTCCTCCGGATGCATAGCATAAGGGCTACTATCGCCGCCTCAGAGAATCATTTGCCTCGGATCTGAATCCTTAGGCATACATACTCTTCCTCGAAAGCACAACACACCTCCGTGTTTATTCCAAAATCCTCAATTTCACTATTTTCAACTTGTCAAGTAAAGGTCCCAACTTCTCATCCGATGTCCTGCTTTTCCTTAATTTGTCCCCGCCACAGAGGCTTCACCTGAAGTTCTGCTAACAAACTGCCATCCTCGTACAGACTCAAATGGGCAAACAATGCTCTCAAATCAGATACTGTCTTACGACTTAACGCGTCAGCTACCACGTTAGCCTTTCCCGAATGGTATTCGATTGAGAAATCATAATCTTTTAATAATTCTACCCATCTTCTTTGTCTCAAATTTAACTCCTTTTGGGTAAGGAGGTATTTAAGACTCTTGTGATCCGTGTAGATTATTGACTTCTCACCATAGAGATAGTGCCTCCAAATCTTTAGAGCAAAGACAACGGCAGCTAACTCCAAATCATGAGTAGGGTAGTTTACTTGTGTGGTCTCAATTGACGAGAAGCATAGGCCACCACCTTTCCATTTTGCATCAACACACAACCTGCACCGTGTGAGACGCATCACAATAAGCAAGTGAATTCTTTTCAGCCTCCCATGAATCAAAACCGAGCTTCCGTCGGGATCTTCTTCAATTTCTCAAACTCTCTTGTCGCTTTTCGGTCCAAATATACGGAGCTCCTTTCGCAATAGCTTTAGTTAGGGTGCGAGAATCAACGAAAACCCTCTACAAAACGTCTATAGTATCCACCAATCTCAAGAAACTCAATTTCACCACCGATGTTGGTGGTTTCCAATCCGAATAGCCTCAATTTTCCGAGGATCCACCCTTATTCCTTCGGCTGATACTACATGACCAAGGAAAGTCACTTCCTTTAGCCAAAATTCGCATTTACTAAATTTGGCATACATTTGTTTATCACGAAGTAGTTGCAATACTATTCGCAAATGCTGGTTATGTTCCTCCTCATTTCTCGAATAAACCAATATGTCATCTATGAACACTACCACAAACCGGTCTAAATATGGTTGAAAGACTCGGTTCATCATGTCCATAAATGCAGCTGGTGCATTGGTTAGTCCAAACGGCATCACTACAAACTCATAGTGTCCGTAACGTGTCCGAAATGCCGTCTTATAGATGTCCACTTCTTTCACCTTGAGTTGGTGATAACCCGACCTTAAATCAATTTTGGAGAAAACTGAAGCTCCTTTTAATTGATCAAACAGGTCGTCAATTCTTGGCAGAGGATACCGATTCTTGATCGTCAATTTATTCAACTGTCTGTAGTCAATGCACATACGCATCGATCCATCCTTCTTCTTGACGAACAAAACTGGTGCTCCCCACGGAGACACACTTGGTCGAATAAATCCCCGATCCAAAGAATTCTTGAATTTGAGCTTTGAGCTCGACCAACTCCTTCTGCCATTCTATAAGGAGCAATGGACACTGAGTCATCCGCAAAAGCTCAATGCCAAATTCCACTTCCCGATCCGAGGTATACCAGGAAGTTCTTCTCGAAATACATCGAGAAATTCTTTCACCGTCCTCACATCATTCATAGATAACTCTTTGGCATCCAAAGCACAGATAAAGGCTAGGAATGCACCATATCCTTTCCGCACCAACTTCTCCGCTTAAATGCATATACCACATTTGCCGATAGTTCCTTCGCTCACCAATCATTATGACTTCCTTATCATCCGAGGTTCTTATCGACATTCATTTTTCACACAATCCAATTGCGCTCGATGTTTGACCACCAATCCATGCCGAATGAGATCGAACTCACTAAAGGTAGTTCCATCAAGTTTGCTAAGAATACCTCCTCTTGGATTTTCAAGGGCACGTCTTTAAATACTTTATTAACAATTACCGATCATCCTAAAGGACTAATTATCATCATCTCACTATCGATAATTTTGATTCTAAATTTAGGTTTCGGATATGGCACTAGCTACATATGAATGGGTAGAGCCAATATCTATTAAGGCAATAACAGTACATCAAAATGAAGAACGTACAGCTTATCACATCGGTGCATTGCCGTCCTCATGGCGCCTAACTACATAGACTAGTCCAGTCGTCTTGCATCACGCATTTCCTCTCTGACCATTGCCTCGACCGGTGCACCTTGACCACGACCAGCCCCATTACCACCACGACCGGTCCACGACCCTCGGTGGTGCCGATTACTTCTGGCCGGTACGTGCATCATTATTACGGACTTCTTGAGTCGTATCCAAATGTCGAGGACAATTTTGTATCGATGATCCATTGAACCGCATTTGTAGCATGCGCCTCGTTTTCCTCCAACATTCTCCAAAATGTCTTTTTCCACACTCGGTGCAATCTCGACTCCGATTATTTGCTACTGGGTTCTACCTTGAATCGATTCATCATTCCGAGGTTTCTTCCGAAATCTCTTTGAAGAACAGATCGTCGTGTCTCTCTCTTGTTTGAATCTTTCTGGTTCGCTGCTCAATTCTTAGCCTCTTGGCTATTTTGGCCTTCTCCACCGAGAGTGGAAAAATTTTTAACTTGTCATGAGCAATCGAACCCTCACTCATCATTAAGTCCATCTTCAAACGTATACAACGCTCGTGATCATTGCTACAATTGTCCCGCATAGCGGCTCGACGTAAAACTCACTTCATATCGCCACTCGGTCTTACTTCCTTGGACAAGATTCAGAAATTCCTTCCTTCGAGCGTCTACATAACTCGTTCCAACGTATTTTCCTTGGAATGCAGCTTTAAAGAATTCCCAATTAATTAGTGCAGCTTCAGTGCCTTCTCGAACAGTGAGCCACCACTGATACGCCTCATCTCTCAATAAGGATACAGCTCCTCTCAGTTTTTGCTCAGCCGTGCATTCCATATCATCCATAATCCGTTCCACAGCTTCGAGCCAATATTCAGCTACATTCGGAGCTACACCAGAGACTCCTCTAAAAATTTCTGCATTATTTGACTTAAGTCGCTCTGAGATTGACCCACGAGTTGTTGGCCCAATTCTAGCTCCAGCGACCCTTTCCAAGACTCGTAGCATTGCTTGAGTCAATGCATTATCTTCTTCCATGTGATCACGTGATCCCGTCTCACTTTCAATTGACGCAGGTGCGTCTACTTAAACATATGATTTGGTGCTTGATCGTAGCACCTCCTTCTACCACGGCCGTTTCTCAAGCGATCACGACCACGCCCTCTAGTGCTCATGATAGCTTGCTCGCTTTTTATCGATTACAAGTTTTATGGATCAAAAATTTGTTTGGTGTTTATTAACGATATTTTATGAGATTTGAGATATAAAGTTGTTTTTTAACATGCCCTATAGTCTCAATCTCTCAGCTTTTCACATCTAAAACTAGAAGTTCTAGACTGTTCCTATGATCATATCATAGTAATCATTAAGTAGTAAATACTTACTTGACTTGTTGCCGGATGCTTGTGGTGCCATCTCGATCTTTAAAATATAATTGTACAATTTCATACGTAAATTATTTGCGAACCCAAACCACAGCCGAGTTTTTGAACCTGGCTCTGATACCACTAAATGTAACACCCAAACCCGGTCTATGCGTTGAGACTAGATTTGGTTTGTTACATAAATCGAGCATTTTTTTTTTTTTTTAAATTTGCAATAGGTTGAAATCTACAATATTATTTTTTAAATTTTGAAGAGTATTTGAATTTGATAAATATTAGAAAACATTAGTAAAAAAAACATTATTTTATTATCAAAAACCTTTAGGTAATTTATTTAAGAGTTAACAATAATAAATATTATAAATGAATTTCATATACTTGAAAGCCCAAATTTATTTTAATAAAATATCATCTAATCATAACCCATATTTAAAAAAAATCCAAAGTATAATTTAAAAGCAAACACACATAAAATCCATAAATTATTTATAGAGGCCCTTATTACAACATCCCAAAATAGTAAAATTAATTATTAAAAGTTCGAGTTTAAAATAACCCATATTTTGCAAGATGGCCTCCACGAAGTCATCCTCATTAAGTCCACGTCAATTTCCATTACGAGATGGAAAAAATTAAAAGGGGAGTTACTTAGAACTCAGTGCAACTCACTTACCACCATTATCGGGCCGATCGTCAAGATATTATCTCGGGCCCGAGCCCAATTACGTAATTCAATATATCATAAAATAAAATAATTTAAAGATGCATGTAAAATGAATTTCCCAACCAAACCTAATATCCATCCGCTAACACCCTGTATTCAACCATCACACTTGTGGGGATCAAATCAACCCACCCGCCAACACACCAATCGTAGGCATTAAGCCTTTTTATGATTGTGGCAAAGCCACCGAACTAGAGGCAATAAGCCATAATTGTGGCGGAGCCACCGAACTAGAGGCAATAAGCCATAATTGTGGCGAGCCCACGAACTAGATTTTTGGCAATCGGCCATTCTTCTCTTCATATACCCCACCCCATGCAATCGTGCGTATATAACAAAATATAATCATATAATAATTTCTTTTATTTAATTCATAACAATGGTGGGTTTATCATTAAACATTTCATTGGCCCATAAAATAATTTAGCAATTTGCTCATTTAGCAGTTTAGTGGACTTTGGCCCATTTATCAAACTAGAGTATTTTGACCCACTTTATCGAACTAGAGTAATTTGGCCCAATTTATCGAACTAGAGTATTTTGGCCCAATTTATCGAACTAGAGTATTTTGGCTCAATTTATCAAACTAGAGTATTTTGGCCCAATTTATCGAAACATACAATTTACATAATAACAAGTAATTTCTCGAGGGTGTTTTCGTAATTTTCACGATTTAGTCATTTTTTTACGTATTTTCGTCAAAATATCAATTTTTACGTTTTTACCGATCTAGTCGTTTTTACGATTTTTACTTCCATACCGAAATTGACATCCAACCGAGATAGTGTGAAGTTACACACCTCGTTACCGTGAGTACTAATCCTTCTCGTTCCTCGGCACCTAAACATATTTCGATCCGTTAGATTACTATTTCGTAAAAATATTCTTAATCGATAATAGATCCAAAATCTTACCCTCTTGATTTTGAATCACTTCGATTTTCGGCTTCTCCTCGTTTATTGATTCGTTCACCGAGAATCCACCAACGATAATGGCTCGGAAGTTCGTACCACTTCAAATAATGGACTTCCTTGGAAGATGGTCCGCAACCGGTGGAAAATCCTGGACTGCCGAAGCCGCTCTTCGTTTAAATGGGGGATTTACAGATCCGCCCCTCTTAACGTGACTAACCACCGCCCTTTTCTTCCCTATTTTGAAAGTCTTCACGATCAAAGGAATATTAGTTAGATCTAAAATAATATCAAACAGTACTAAAGGCTTTAAAGAATGGGATTTCCTTGCCACAATAAAACGTTTCCAACGTTTCTACGATTCTCTCGATCACTTGAGTTCCGATCTTCCGTTATTGCACTAAATAATAACGAAAGAAACGTTATTAGAACGAACGTTTATTTCGATCCAAAAAGGCCCTCATAACACCATTAATATTCGGCCATAATACTTTAATAAAACGAAAACGAAAAAGAATCCCTTACCTATAATCCACGATCGAAAAGAAAGGATTGAGAGAGGTGTTTGTGAGAGTTGGAGAATTGCTATGCAACCAAAGAAAAGAGAAAATAAATTGGTTATGGCACTCTAGCATTCGCCAAGAGAGTGTTTGATGGAGAAACTTTGATTGAAAGAATTAAAATATGAAAAAAGATGGTGATGAGGTAGTTTGATTTCAAAGAGAAGATAAGAAAAGATGGATTTTAGGAGTTAGTGCATTCGCCATGGCAAAAAGAAAAGAAAGAGAATGGTTTTGGTATGGTTGATTTCGCACAAGGGGAAATACAAAAGAAAATTCACAAGATGAATAAAAGTGACCAAATGGTCAAAAGACTTTGGCTTTACCAATTGCAAAATTCGCCAAGATGAAAGTTGAAAGGAGAGGAATAAAATTCTGCACAAAGTGCAAGGAATGACCAAGAGAGAAAAGAAATTCTTAGCCAAAACTAACTCAAAATTAGGCTCCTCCCTATACCAAATTGTCAGTCAACACATGGTCAATTGGCCATGATTAGTTTCAAAATTTCCCTTGATATGTGCCTTATGTTCCCCTATCTTTCCTTAAGTATTTGATTCCATGCCATATATTTTCTATTTCCATAATCCTTTGATACACTAACCAAAAATAATATGGTCAACTCTTACCTTAATTGTCCTTGGCCGACACTTGCTATGGATGTGCATAAAAATTAAAACAAAATTTACCTAAAAGCTAAACAAGGATTCGAACCTCTTCCCTCTTGCTAAAACCCATGCGCCAACTCCACCATGCCATATACTCAACTTATGACACTCATTAACACTTAATTTAACTTAAATCTTAATGACATTTGCTTCTCTTCAATAATTTCTTAATTAATAAATTTTATTCCTTATCCACATTATGCTATACTCCTCTTTAGGACTTCAATAAGCACTTAAAAAAAAATCTAAACACCAATTCATGCAATATAATAATACTCGGATTTTTAGGGTGTTACAAATCTGGTCAAAAGAAAAATTTTTAAATTACTTTGTAGGAACATTTCAGGGAGATGTTCTACAATTCCTTAGACGTTGGGAAGAATCCGACAAAGGAAAGGAACAAAAGGGTCAACTTATTAATCAGATAGGAACCCCTAAAGAATTACTAAAAGGGTTAACCTCAATTCTAAAAATAGAATTTCATGGTTACACTAATAAAAAAGACCAGGATAGCCAATCCAGTTATATCCTGTCAAAATTAAAACTATGTGATATTAGATATCTAGAAGATTTTTCTAAAAAATTTCTTCATGAATATCAAAAACTAAAAAATGATAGCATAGATTTTTGGAAAAACCAATATTTTCATAAACTTCCACCACCTTGGGATGAGATTTGCATAAATAAATATGCGTCTTTCATTATTAAATATAGCAATGATACTGGCAAAAATATGTCAGAAATAGATTCCATAGGAAACAGGATTAATTTTGCTAAGGAAAGAATTATATTACACTGTTTACAGAGTAAAGCGGCTAAACAAGTCAAAAATAAGTTAAGTTATAAATATTGTACAAAAATGTTAGAAGGAGAATGGGAATTTGGATGTAATACCATGCGTCCAAAAACCTATAAAAAAACATAAAAAAATATAAGTTATCTAGATAGAAACCTGGTAACAAAATTTACACTAATAATAATAAAAGAAAATTTGTTAGAAGAAAAACTTCTAATAAAACTAAAAAACAAATTTGCAAATGCTTTATTTGTGATGAAGGTCATATTGCAACAAATTGTCCTAATAAAGGAAAACATGCAAGGAAAATGATCAAAAATCTTGAAGAACAAGATTTAGAAATATGTTTCAGTGAGGAAATAAATCCTACTGAAATTTTATATGAATTAATTTCCGAAACAGAGTCTGATACGGACTCTGATGAATACATTTTTATGCTAGGAAATAATTCTAAAAATCATTTAGAAGAAATTCCTTATTCTGAACAACAGGATATTAAACTAGGAAATATAATCGGAGAAGAAACAGACTTTTCTGATGAAATAATAGAAAAAATTAATAAAAATACATATATTAAAATTACATTATATAATAAAGAATATAAAACATATTCTTTACATGCTTTATTAGATACAGGAGCTACAACAAGTAGTTGCAAAAAGAATGCTATTCCCGAAGAAAATTGGGAACCTGTAAAAGAAAAAATAAATATTAATGGAATAAATGGTAACAAAACCACTATTCATTATAAAGCTAAAAACATATCAATCTACATAAACAATGTAAGATTTGTGATTCCAAAAATATTATGTCTTCCCGATATGTATGGAGATATACTATTAGGAAATAATTTTATAAAACAATATGTTATCTTACGATACTGGAAACCACCAGATCGAAAGAGATGAAGAAGCCATTTCGTTATTAACAAAAATAGCGGAAATGGAACTTGAAGATTATCCGTTAGCAGCGGAGATCAGAGAGACATTGGAACACTAGAACACACCTGTCCCTACCCCGGAATCACTACACCTGGATGAAATTGAAGAGATGAATCTCAGAAATATCCAGGAAGGATGAAGACAAAACGTCACATCCAAGGAAGCTACGTGGAAAAAACCATGACGGCATCCATGATGAAAAAAGGAAGCTACGTGGAAAAACCATGACGGCATCCATGACAAAAAAAAAGGAAGCTACGTGGAAAAACCATGACGGCATCCATGACGAAAAAGGAAGCAACGTGAAAACAACCATGATTGCTACCAGACAAACAAGGAAGCTACGTGGAAGCAACCATGAAGCTGACACCGAAAGCATCCTTATCAGGAATAAAAAAATTCTTGATATATTTAGCACCAGAAAATTTTATTATCAAACCCGTTAATCAAGCTGTTAAACAGTTTCTAACTAACAAAAGTTTAGAGACGGTACCCAGAAGAATTAGATGGTATAATGAATTATGCCAGTATAACTTCGAAGTTATATACATAAAAGGTACTAACAATATGATTGCTGATTTTCTTAGCAGGCCTTATGGATAGAGGTAAAAAGCCTCTAGAAAAAATCGGAGAATGGACTACTGTCCATAAAAAGCCCAATAAGGGAAAATCACCAATGAGTCCTAAAAAGGGATTTATTGCTGCACCTGCAAGTCCTAAACAAGGATATCTTGCTGCACCTGCAAAAGTAAGTCCTAAACAGGGATTTATGGCTGCACCCACACCACAAGTACAATTTTATCCTAACCAGGGATATTATGTACCTTATCCAATGGTAAACCAACCATTTGGATCACAATCACCAACTCCGGTGAGTTATTTTGAATTTTCTCAAGATCCATATTCAGAATATCAAAAAAGCTATTCTGAAATCATCAAAAATACAGAGGATTTGTTGAAAAACAACAAAATCTCGAATTCCCCGAAATTAAAGATTTTTATAATCCAAGGCTACCCCTAGATTATTATTCTTTCATAAACAGAATATGGAAAAACCATATTTCTAGTCAAAGAGCAAACTTCAGAAAAGCTCTTACAAAATTCTCGGATTTCTTAGTTGAAAAAACAACTAAAGAAAATATATCCGAAGATTTATTATTAAAATCTATTTTATATCGAGATTGGGATGAAATCCTAATCGAATATACAGATATTAAGAAGATAAACAATCTTCTTGATATATTCTCGTAACATCCAAAAATGGGGTTATTTGGAATTTAATCATTTTCTTATGTATGAACTGGCCGAGATATTATTTATGGAATAATAGAGTTTAATTAAAGGCCTTGAGTTGGCTCGGAATGGTAGAAATAAATATATTATTTGCTTTAAAGGTGAATAGCCTTAGTGGTTAGGGGTTATAAGAATAAATAAGGAGCTTTTGACATAAATGAGCCTAGAATAAGTGGCAAGGAGGGCCACTTGGGAGCTACAATTGACGCCATCAAGAACAAGGAGAGCCATGGTTCGAGTCATGTAATTCCTTTTGCTTTCATGTTTTGGACGGCATAGGAGGGAGAGTTCTTTTCTCTTTGAACTCTCTTTCTTTTTATTTTATTAATAATATTGGATAATAAGTGGAAATCAAGGATATTATTATAGTAGATAAAGGAGATATTAGTTGATTTATTAGTTGATTTATTGAGATTAATTCAAATTATTTTGAATTTAATTAAACAAGTGGTTTGGAGCAATTTAAGGAAGTGGGATGGATTTTGGACTCTTGGTTGAAGAGTTGGACAAGGCTACTAGGGGGTGCCAATGCTTATAAAAGCACCCATTTGGTCACCTTGTTCTCTTTTCTTTTCTCCAGGTTGCTAAGTGAATTTTCAACACCCTCCTTCCGATATTTTTCCTTTTCCATACTCTTTTGATCCCTAATAAAACACCTTTCTTCTTATTTTACTTTTATTTTTCCTCCTCTCCAAATCCTTGGTCAAATCCCCATCTTCAATTTCCTTTTCCTTTTTATTTCCTATTTGCCAAATTCTAACACTCCTTCTCCCATTATTTTTCTTTCCTAGCGAATCTTCCTATTACTCCTTAAGAGTCTTGGTGAATAGTATAGTGGGTTTGGGATTTCTCCTTTATTCAATTGGTTGAGAAGGTAAGTGATGGCCGATTCCCTCTTTCCATATTTTCAATCTTTGACGACTTATAGGATGGAGAAAAGTCAAATTTCGCATTTGCAAAGCGTAAAACTAACCACTCTTTGAAACCGATTCCATCTAGGAACTCCGGATTCACAAGCGTAGATCCGACCTCCTTTCTCGGTTATTTAGTTGGTAAGTAATGGTAAGATCTCCCGTAGTTAGTCGATTGTTAATCGTTTTTAGCGAAGGCTACTAACTTTGAGTGCCGATTTTAAGGTGGTGAAATAAAAGGCGATACTCAAGACTTCGGTAAGGATTCGGGTTCAAAAGGTGAACCCTTAAAATTGTTTGATTCGTAGAATGTACTAACTCATGTCTTGGCTGAATATAGGCGAGATCTAGGGTACATGCCAAAGAAAGAAAAGTAAAAAAAATAAAACCATATGTCGTTTCTATGGTTCAACTCGAACCTCATGCCCCAAACTCTCTCTTCAAATGCCCTTGCCATGTTTCCCATTTGAGTTTCACGTCAAATAACCTCCCATTTAATTTTAAAGCCTTCTTCCTGCCCTTTCTTTAACGCCAAAAGCCCAAAATAAAACACCTTCCTTATGTCCCTCATGACTCAACTCGAGTCCTTTTGCCAACACCCTGTGGCGCCTCAAGCCACTCCACCAACCCGACTTTCATGTCATAAACCCCTTCATTTAATTATAAGGCCTTCCTAGCCCAACATTCCATTCATAACAAAAAATAAAAGCCCCAAGTGCAACCTTGGCAACTCGAACCCCGCTTCATCAGACCACTCTAGCTCCCTAGGCAACAGTCCCCAACCTCTACCACCACTTCCTTATGTCATGTTCCTTCCAAAATTTTCTTAAGCCCTATCTCACCTAGCTCCCCTCTTTTAAACACTTAACAAGAAATTTCAGCCTAAGTCGGCCTAGCTCGGGTTTTTCTAGACCCTAAAACATGCCAAATAAATCATAGTATTTAATTCTTCAAGTACACACACATGGGAAAACAAATAATTAAATTACAAACAACCCCTAATTTAGGTGTTACATTTTCTATTTTTCCTTTTTCTTCTTTCTTTTCTCTGCTTGCCTTACTGCTTTCTTTTCTCGCTTCTAACTCTTTTCCTTTAGTTTGTTTATATATATATAATAATATAATAATATATTATCATTATATGTTAAACTACGACACTACGTGAAAGTAGTGGAAGTAGTAGTAGTTCTAATAACACAAATTTAGATATTTGTGTTACTTGTCAAAATTCGATGAAGAAAACACTTCAATGAAGAAAATATAGACATCCCAGATTCTATGGATATGAACCACTAGATCCATATGAGTATGAGTCACCAAACCTAAGGAAATTGACAACGAGATCCCTATGGTAAAAGAAAAATAGAGTCGATCTTCAAATGATGATAACTGAGATCTATGAATAAAATTTATGAAAGTGTTGAAAATACAAAAAAATATTAAATGATAATATAGAAACTATAGCAACAAATGATATAAAACGGAAAACTCAGAGAAACCAAATAACCTATACCTATACCAAATAGGATAGATGACTTAAATAAAAGAAATGTCAGCTAAGGAGTCATATACCTAGACTTAACTAATGTCTCTTTATCACTACTATGAAAACCATAGATGATTGGTCACAATCTATGACTATTGTTGTAAATAACAACAGTACAATCTTGTAACACCCCAAACTCCTGGCCGCGTTGAGACTAGATTTGGTTTGTTACATAAATCGAGCATTTTTTTTAAATTTGCAATAGGTTGAAATCTACAATATTTTTTTTAAAATTTGAAGAGTATTTGAATTTGATAAATATTAGAAAACATTAGTTAAAAAACATTATTTTATTATCAAAACCTTTAGGTAATTTATTTAAGAGTTAACAATAATAAATATTATAAATGAATTTCATATACTTGAAAGCCCAAATTTATTTTAATAAAATATCATATAATCATAACCCATATTTAAAAAAAATCCAAAGTATAATTTAAAAGAACACACATAAAATCCATAAATTATTTATAGAGGCCCTTATTTCAACATCCCAAAATAGTAAAATTAATTATTAAAAAGTTCGAGTTTAAAATAACCCATATTTTGCGCATGGCCTCCACGAAGTCATCCTCACCCAAGTCCACGCAATTTCCATTACCGAGATGGAAAAAATTAAAAGGTGAGTTACTTAGAACTCAAGCAGTAAACTCACTTACCACCACCATTACCGATCGTCAAGATATTATGCTGGCTCGAGCCCAATTACGTAATTCAATATATCATAAAATAAAATAATTTAAAGATGCATGTAAAATGAATTTCCCAACCAAACCTAATATCCATCCGCTAACACCCCTGCACAACCATCACACCTGTGGGGATCAAATCAACCCACCCCGCTAACACACCAATCGTAGGCATTAAGCCTTTTTATGATTGTGGCAAAGCTAATGAACTAGAGGCAATAAGTTATAATTGTGGCAGAGCCACCAACTAGAGGCAATAAGCTATAATTGTGGTGAGCCACCGAACTAGATTTTTGGCAACGGCCATTCTTCTTCATATACCCCACCCGATGCAATCATGCGATATAACAAAATATAATCATATAATAATTTCTTTTATTTAATTCATAACAATGGTGGGTTTATCATTAAACATTTCATTGGCCCATAAAATAATTTAGCAATTTGCTCATTTAGCAGCTTTAGTGGACTTTGGCCCATTTATCAAATTAGAGTATTTTGACCCACTTTATCGAACTAGAGTAATTTGGCCCAATTTATCGAACCAGAGTATTTTGGCCCAATTTATCGAACTAGAGTATTTTGGCCCAATTTATCGAAACATACAATTTACATAATAACAAGTAATTTCGAGGGCTTTCAGTAATTTTCACGATTTAATATTTTTTTACGATTTTCGCCAAAATATCAATTTTTACGCTTTTACCGATCTAGTCGCTTTTTACGATTTTTACTTTATACCGAAATTGACATCCAACCGAGAAATAGTGTGAAGTTACACACCTCGATACCGTGAGTACTAATCCTTCTCGCTCTCAAGACCTAAACATATTTCGATCCGTTAGATTACTATTTCAGAAAAATATTCTTAATCGATAATAGATCCAAAATCTTACCTCTTGATTTTGAATCACTTGATTTTCATTCTCCTCGCTTATTGATTCGCTCACGTAGAATCCACCAACGATAATGGCTCGGAAGTTCGTACCACTTCAATAATGGACTTCCTTCGAAGATGGTCCGCAAACCGTGGAAAATCCCTGACCAAACCGCTTCTTCGCTTAAATGGGGATTTACATCCGCCTCTTAACGCGGACTAACCACGCCTTTTTCTTCCTATTTTGAAAGTCTTCACGATCAAAGGAATATTAGTTAGATCTAAAATAATATCAAACAAGACTAAAGGCTTTAAAGAATGGGATTTCTTACCACAATAAAACGCTTCCAACGCTTTCTACGATTCTCCGATCACTTGAGTTCGATCTTCCGTTATTGCACTAAATAATAACGAAAGAAACGTTATTAGAACGAACGCTTATTTCGATCCAAAAGGCCCTCATAACACCATTAATATCTGCCATAATACTTTAATAAACGAAAACGAAAAAGAATCCCTTACCTATAATCCACGATCGAAAAAAAGGATTGAGAGGTGTTTTGTAGAGTTGGAGAATTCAGCTATGCAACCAAAGAAAAGAGAAAATAAATTCGTTATGGCACTCTAGCATTCGCCAAGAGAGTGTTTGATGGAGAAACTTTGATTGAAAGAATTAAAATATGAAAAAAAGATGGTGATGAGGTAGTTTGATTTCAAAGAGAAGAGAAGAAAAGATGGATTTTAGGAGTTAGTGCATTCTACCATGGCAAAAGAAAAAGAAAGAGAATGGTTTTTGGTATGGTTGATTTTAAGACAAGGAAATACAAAAGAAAATTCACAAGATGAATAAAAGTGACCAAATGGTCAAAAGACTTTGGCTTTACCAATTGCAAAATTCGCCAAGATGAAAGTTGAAAGAGAGGAATAAAATTTCGCACAAAGTGCAAGGAATGACCAAAGAGAGAAAAGAAATTTTAGCCAAAACTAACTCAAAAATTAGGCTCCTCCCTATACCAAATTGTCAGTCCAACACATGGTCAATTGGCCATGATTAGTTTCAAAATTTCCCTTGATATGTGCCTTATGTTCCCTATCTTTCCTTAAGTATTTGATTCCATGCCATATATTTTCTATTTCCATAATCCTTTGATACACTAACCAAAAATAATATGGTCAACTTTACCTTAATTGTCCTTGGCCGACACTTGCTATGGATGTGCATAAAAATTAAAACAAAATTTACCTTAAAGCTAAACAAGGGATTCAACCTCTTCCCTCTTGCTAAAACCCATGCCAACTCCACCATGCCATATACTAACTTATGACACTCATTAACACTTAATTTAACTTAAATCTTAATGACATTTGCTTCTCTTCAATAATTTCTTAATTAATAAATTTTATTCCTTATCCACATTATGCTATACTCCTCTTTAGGACTTCAATAAGCACTTAAAAAAAATCTAAACACCAATTCATGCAATATAATAATAATCGGATTTTTAGGGTGTTACAACTCTACCCTCCTTAAAAAATTTCGGCCCTCGAAATTTACACTCGTTGAAAGAGGTGAGGTATTGTCGAATTGCATCCTCGGCTCCCACGTAGCTTCCTCCACTCCATGGTTACGCCATAGAATTTTGACCAAAGACGGTTTTTTCTTAGCACCTTGACATCTCGGCCTAAGATTTCCACTAGTTCTTCTTCAAAGATAAATCAATTCACCAATTCTTCTACCGGTATATGTGCGAAGGAGCCGATCTATAACGCCTCAACATGGAAACATGAAAACATTATGGATTTGATCCAATTCCGGAGGTAACTCAACTCGATAAGCCATCGACCAACACGCTTCAAAGACACGATAAGGTCCAATGTATCTAGGACTTACCGCCCTTCCTTCCGAATCAAGATCTTTTCCAAGGAGATACCTTCAAGAAAACCCGATCTCCCACATCATACCGATATCTCTTCGCTTCAGTGTCCGTGACACGACTTCGCTCATCTAAGGCTTCTTTCAACCATGCTCGAATAACTTTTACCTTATCATCCGCCCTTGATATCATCTCAGACCTAACATCCGCCTTCGCCCAACTTAGTCCAACAATAGGAGAACGACACTTACGACCATACAATGCCTCAAGGTGCCATCCAATGCTAGACCGATAGCTGTTGTTATATCGCAATCCCCGGTGGTAGATAATCTTCCCAACTACCCTCAAGTCGATTACATCCCCTTAACATATCTTCCAATATCCGGATTACTCTCTCGACCGACCATCGACGAGGATGAAAAGCCGATCGAATTCAACTTTGTCCCCAAGGCTTCATGCAGAGCTTTGAATCGTGATAAACCTAGGTCCCTATCCGATATAATAGATACAAAAACCCCATGCAATCTCACAATTTGGACACGCATAATTTTGCCAACTTCAGAATGAATAATCCGCATTTAACGCAGAAATGAGCATTTTAGTCAACCGATCAACAATTACCTACATGAATTTTTCTTAGTAGGTGTTAAAGGTAACCCACTAACAAAATCCATAGTTATCCGCTCCCATTTCCAAAGAGGAATCTTTATTGGTTGTAACAATCCGCATTTGAATTGATGTTCGCTTTCACTTGTTGACAAGTCAAGCATTTTCCCACAAACTCAGAATCTCACGCTTCAACCCCCGCCACCAATACTGCTCACAGAGATCTCGATACATCTTATTTCCTCCGGATGCATAGCATAAGGGCTTATGCGCCTCAGAGAATCATTTGCCCTGATCCAACTTGCATACATACTCTTCCAAGCACAACACACCCTCCGTGTTTATTCCAAAATCCTCAATTTCACTATTTTCAACTTGTCGGGTAAAGGTCCCAACTTCTCATCCGATGTCCTGCTTTTCCTTAATTTGTCCCACCACGCAGGCTTCACCAAGTTCTGCTAACAAACCGCCATCCTCGCATGCACTCAAATGGGCAAACAATGCTCTCAAATCAGATATCTGCTTACGACTTAACGCGCTACCACCACGTTAGCCTTTCCAATGGTATTCGATTGAGAAATCATAATCTTTAATAATTCTACCCATCTTCTTTGTCTCAAATTTAACTCCTTTTGGGTAAGGAGGTATTTAAGACTCTTGTGATCCGTGTAGATTATTGACTTCTCACCATAGATAAGTGCCTCCAAATCTTTAGAGCAAAGACAACGGCAAACTAACTCCAAATCATGAGTAGGGTAGTTTACTGGTGGTCTCAATTGACGAGAAGCATAGGCCACCACCTTTCCATTTTGCATCACACACAACCCAATCCGTGAGACGATCACAATAAACAGAATTCTTTCAGCCTCCCATCAATCAAAACCGAGCTCCACGATCTTCTTCAATTTCTCAAACTCTTCACGCTTTTCACCAAATATTGAGCTCCTTTCGCAATGCTTTAGTTAGGTGCAAGAATCAACGAAAACCCTCTACAAAACGCCTATAGTATCCACCAATCTCAAGAAACTCAATTTCAGCACCGATGTTGGTGGTTTCCAATCCGTAATAGCCTCAATTTTCCGAGGATCCACCCTTATTCCTTCTACCGATACTACATGACCAAGGAAAGTCATTTTAGCCAAAATTCGATTTACTAAATTTGGCATACATTTGTTTATCACGAAGTAGTTGCAATACTATTCGCAAATGTCAAGTTATGTTCCTCCTCATTTCGAATAAACCAATATGTCATCTATGAACACTACCACAAACCTCTAAATATGGTTGAAAGACTTGCTCATCATGTCCATAAATGCATTTGGTGCATTGGTTAGTCCAAAAGCATCACTACAAACTCATAGTGTCCGTGAACGCGTCCGAAATGTCCTTTTAGATGTCCACTTCTTTCACCTTGAGTTGGTGATAACCCGACCTTAAATCAATTTTGGAGAAAATTGAAGCTCTTTTAATTAATCAAACAGTCACAATTCTTGGCAGAGGATACCGATTTTGATCGTCAATTTATTCAACTGTCTGTAGTCAATGCACATACGATCGATCCATCCTTCTTGATTTAACAAAACTGTGCTCCCCACTGAGACACACTTGGTCGAATAAACTCGATCCAAAGAATTCTTGAATTTGAGCTTTGAGCTCACCAACTCCTTCTAAGTGCCATTCTATAAGGAGCAATGGACACCGGAGTCATTCCAAAAGCTCAATGCCAAATTCCACTCCCGATCCGAGGTATACCGTGAAGTTCTTCCGAAATACATCGAGAAATTCTTTCACCGTCCTCACATCATTCATAGATAACTCTTTGGCATCCAAAGCATAAAGGCTAGGAATGCACCATATCCTTCCGCACCAACTTCTCTCGCCTTTAAATGCATATACCACATTTGCCGGATAGTTCCTTCGCCACCAATCATTATGACTTTATCATCCGGGTTCTTATCGACATTCATTTTTCAGACAATCCAATTGCGCCTCGATGTTTGACCACCAATCCATGCCCATGAGATCGAACTCACTAAAGGTAGTTCCATCAAGTTTGCTAAGAATACCTCCTCTTGGATTTTCAAGGGCACGCCTTTAAATACTTTATTAACATCACCATCATTCTAAAGGACTAATTACCGCTATCTCACTATCGATAATTTCAGATTCTAAATTTAGGTTTCGTGATATGGCACTAGCTATATGAATGGGTAGAGCCAATATCTATTAAGGCAATAACAGTACATCAAAATGAAGAACGCATCAGCTTATCACATCCGTGCATTGTCATTCTCATGCCTAACTACATGACTAGTCCAGTCGCTTTGACCGTGATTTCCTCTGACCATTGCCTCCTCAATTGCACCTTGACCACGACCATCTTCCATTACCACCACGACGGTCCACGCCCTGTGGTCACGACACTTCGGCCGTCATGCATCATTATTACGGACTTTGAGTCGATCCAAATGTCGAGGACAATTTTTGTATCGATGATCCATTGAACCGCATTTGTAGCATGCTACTCGCTTTCCTCCAACATTCTCCAAAATGTCTTTTCCCACACTCAAGGCAATCTCGACCATTATTTGCTACCGTTCTACTTGAACCGATTCATCATTCCAGGTTTCTTCCAAATCTCTTTGAAGAACAGATCCGTGGTCTCTCTCTTGTTTTAATCTTTCTTGCTCGCTGCTCAATTCTTATTCTTTTCATTATTTTGGCCTTCTCCACCGAGTGGGAAAATTTTAACTTGTCATGAGCAATCAACCCTCACTCATCATTAAGTCCATCTTCAAACGTATAAATGATCTGCTACAATTGTCCCGCATAGCGGCTCGCACGTAAAACTCATTTATATCGCCACTACCTTACTTCCTTGGACAAGATTCGTAAATTCCTTCGAAGGCCTACATAACTCGCTCCAACGATTTTGGAATGCAACTTTAAAGAATTCCCAATTAATTAGTACCAAGGTCTAACAAAGGAGCCACCACCGACACGCCTCATCTCTCAATAAGGATACACTCAGCTTTTTGCTCAGCCGCATTCCAGATCATCCATAATCCGCTCCATGCCTTCGAGCCAATATTCAGCTACATTTGAGCTACACCGCAGACTCCTCAAAATTTCAGATTATTTGACTTAAGTCGCCTCGAGATTGACCCACGAGTTGTTGGCCCAATTCTAGCTCCAAAGGATCTTTCCAAGACTCGTAGATTGCTTGAGTCAATGCATTATCTTCTTCCATGTGATCACGTGGGGTGAGCGATGGCGTTTGGATGGTTAGGATGGGTATTTAATATTTTGCATATTAATGGTTATGTGTTGTGTATGAAAGCGTTTTAAAGCGGGGAAGGGTTACATTGAGTCTTGGTGACTCACCTTCTCCATTATTTTTTCGGTGATGAATAGATCGCGGATATGGGTAGGAGGGACTTGAGGTGGCCATGCGGTGGATTTAGAATTAAATGAACTTTAATTTAATTCGATAAATTTTATTATTGGGTTGTTTTATTTTGGATGTAATAAGGCCTCCATATCCTTTACTTTAGTTATTTTCTTATATGTTGGATATTTTGTTTTAATTATAAATTTGAATCACACGTTTTCTAAATTAACACGAAAATGTTTTATCGTGCCATCGAACATCTGAAATTTGTATAATAACTTGACTTAATTAAATTTTGAATTTGGACTAAGTATAATTTGACAAGATAACTTAAAAGCAGGCGATTTACAACAAAACTTAAGTGGATTTGAAAATGGGTTTCAAAAGTTCTTCTTAGAATAACGACCATATTAGGTCTAACGTTTGGTAGGGTTTGGTATTACAATTCAATATTTTATTAATAAAGGGAGAAACACTCCTATTATTAATAAGATGTTTAGAATATGTCTATATAACAAGTGTAGACAAATTCTACCCACGATATATTTTCAAAATAAATCGAGCAATTTGCAACAAGACTCAATTTACGAATCATTTTCTAAATATTTTCTTCAATCTTATGTTTTTACAAATGATATAGGAAACAAAATTCCTACTATCAAATTTCGATTAAATCATGATCCATTCGATATAACCAGTATTGAGTGGGGATTTGTTAAACAAATAACGGTCCAAAATCTTTCTTTTCATTTACTTAAAGATTTTCCGGCCAATAGTCAAATCTCGATTATCGAATTTTATAGATATCGATGATTTTGTCTATTATTTTCATATTGAAATAAATAGCCTTATTGGTATCATTGAAAAAGTAAAATTTTATCGACCATATCAAATTTGGTCTATTCATAAAATGCTTGGAGGAAGATCCTCTTAGCTTGACCAAGAAGATCAACAACATTTGTCAAAACCATTGACGAGTGTTATAAAAATTTTCAAATTATCAAGTCCAAGCGGAATTGATCGATGACCATATTGACATCTTCTACACCAAGATACTTATATGTTGCGGACCGATGGCAGAAGAATTTTATCTTACGATACTGGAAACCACCAGATCGAAAGAGATGAAGAAGCCATTTCGTTATTAACAAAATGGATTGTTTATATAAAGATAAAACTTGTAATCATACTATGCATATAGACTCTAAGAATGAAAATAATATATCGGCTCTTAGTAAAGGTATCAATAGTATAATAGATATAGCGTCTATATACTTTAATAAATTATATACTAAAGTAAGTAAAATAGAAGAAAAGTAGATATAATGGGAATATGAGGTTTAGATTTGAACAACAAATCTAAAAATTACTATCCGATGTAAATAATAAATTAGATCGGTAATTAATATTAATAATAATATTATAGATTGATTTAGATTTAGGTCCTTTATATTACGGTAATAGTAATGTAATTTTAACTTTATCGAGATGAAGATGATTCTTGGATGATTCTTCTTCTAATATTAATAATAAAAAGAAAAAGAAAATAAAAATAAAAATGATAAAAAACAAGAAAATTTGATTTTGAGTCTTATAAAACTTTAATAGAACATTGGAAAAGCCAATTTTCTAAATCGGGAAGATAACTTAGAAAAAGTAGAATATTTAAAATTAATAGAAGAACTTTTTGAACAACATAAAGATCTATTTCAAAATATAATTATCATTATATGTTAAACTACGATACTCACGATAGTAGCGGTAGTAGTAGTAGTTCTAATAACACAAATTTAGATATTTGTGTTACGAGCCAAAATTCTGATGAAGAAAACACTTCAACAGAAGAAAATATAGATATCCCAGAACCTATGGATACTGAACCACCAGATCCATATGAGTATGAGTCACCGAAACATAAGGAAATCGACAAACGAGATCCCTATGGTAAAAGAAAAATAGAGTTAAATCTTCAAACAGAAGATTGCTCAAAAAATTATGAAACTAGAAAATATTGGAAAAACCAATATTTACCGATAGAATTAAAACCAGTATTCTATCCTAATAAGTTAGAAAAAAATTCTAAAAATACAAAAATAAAAGAAAAACCAATAATACAACAAATGAAATTAGGAAAAAAGATATTATTACCTTTCTCATTTCCAACCAAGGAAATATTATACTTATATAGATATTACATTTCAATTTAGAGAATATAAAACATATTCTTTAAATGCTTTATTAGATACAGGAGCTACAACCAGTAGCTGTAGAGAAAATGCTATCCCATCAGAAAAATGGGAACTTATGAAGAATCCCATTAGAGCTGTAAGGGTAAATGGCATTGAAACTTTAATACTTTTTAAAGCTAAAAATATACCAATCTACATAAACAATGTAAGATTTGTGATTCCTAAATTACTATGTTTTCATGAAATGCATCGAGATATATTATTAGGAAATAATTTTATATATCAACATCTACCATTCTCTATAGATAAAAATTTTGTGGTATTAACTCTTTTTATGTTTAATATATATTATTATATTATTATATAATAAAGATATTTTAATATATTATATTATATTGTTATTATATATATTATAAAGAAAGTAAAAGAAAAACGAGAAAAAGCAGAAAGTAAGGCGAAGCGAAGAGAAGAAATAGGGAGAAAGAAAGAAAAAGGGAGAATAGAGTTTTTAAAGCTTGGAGTTTAATTTGATTTGGAAAAACACAAATCTGAAGTTAGAAAGAGGAAAGGAAAAGTCCACGGATTAGTAGATTTTTGTACGAACAAGTATCGAGGTAAGTTCATGTAACTTGAATTATCTTCTTAAATGCTTGAAATGCATGTTATTGGCGTGAATATGATTTCAATGTTCATTGTATGAAAGTTGATGAGACATTGATATATTTGATAAAAGTGGAAGAAATCCGATTGAATGAAAGGAAAATTCGATGGATCTCGAAAAGAATTGTGATAAAAGGATCTAGCCAGACGGGTGATCCTATTACGATATAGCCTCTAGAAGAATATGTGTAAAATGGATTTAGCACTGACGGGTAATCGAATTAGGTCTGAATTGCTTTGGTGGTAATTGAGATCCAAGCTCATAGAGTAATTATCGTTGCGAGGATTTAGCTTTGGTAGTAATCCCACAATACTCTATGAGTTTACATTCTGAGGATTTAGCACGGTGGTAATCCATTGTAAAGATGAGGTTCAGCGGGAGTGTGCTCTCGAAATGAAAATGTGCACACATGAACATGAATTAGCGGACCTAGATTGTACACTAAAAGTGTATACGAAAATCCATCGAAATTAGAGGTAATTCAACGGGATAAATATGGAAAATAACAAGGAAATGGAAATCATGATATTGATGAGCTCATCAATCATAGTATTTATATTATTGATATATGGAAATTATTGGGTGACTTGAATGTTGAGTTTGTGAATGTTAGGGTAATAATGCATTGAATGGGTATATGAATGTTTATTGCTTGTATTGAAAATATTGGGTAAGTATAATTAGTGTTACATGAGCTTACTAAGCACAAAGTGCTTACCCTATTTCCTTTTTCCTGTTTTGTAGTTTTAAGAGCTCGGAGGTCGGATTCGATCGAGACACATCACACTATCAACACCAAGATTTTGGTATTTAAAGAAACTTTATTTTGGAAATAAATGGCATGTATAAGCTAATAAAGTAAATGTTAATATGATATGAATGTAAGGTCACCATTAGTATGGCTAACAAATTTTAGTTTTGTATGTGATGATGTTATCTTATAAATATGCATGAATTTATTTTAAAAATATGTTGAATTGGAATGGTCTCGGTTTAGAATTTGCAGAAAAAGCTAGATATTTATAAATGGGTTATATTGAGTAAAAAAAAATCGTAAACTCCGGTAATGCCTCGTACCCTATTCCATGAAGAAAACACTTCAACAGAAGAAAATATAGATATCCCGGAACCCATGGATACTGAACCACCAGATCCATATGAGTATGAAACCCCGAAACCTAAGGAAATTGACAAACAAGATCCTCATGGTAAAAGGAAAATAGAGTTAGAAAAATATTGGAAAAACCAATATTTACCAATAGAATTTGGATGTAATACTATGCGTCCAAAAGCCTATAAAAAACATAAAAAATATAAGTTATCTAGATGGAAACCTAGTAATAAAATTTACACTAATAATAAAAAGAAAAATTTCTTAGAAGAAAAACTTCTAATAATAATAAACAAATTTGTAAATGTTTTATTTGTGATGAAGAAGGTCATATTGCAACAAATTGTCCTAATAAAGGAAAGAATGCAAGGAAAATGATTAAAAATCTTGAAGAACAAGATTTAGAAATATGTTTTAGTGAGGAAATAAATCCTACTGAAATATTATACGAATTAATTTCAAATGTAGTCGATCTGATTACGATGAATATATTTTATGCTAGGAAATAATTCTAAAAATCATTTAGAAGAAATTCCTTATTCTGAACAACAGGATATTAAATTAGGTAATGTAATCGGAGAAGAAACAGACTTTTCTGATGATATAATAGAAAAAATTAATAAAAATAATATTTCTAAAGAAGAAATATACAAAACATCTAAATTCAAAATATGGTCACAAAGACACATAGAAAAAATTAGCGGTAACACAGTCGCTAAGGATACTAAAGGAGGATTAACAGAAATCCCCTTATTTACTAAAGAAAAAATAAAACAGATTAGGAAAAAATATCCTCAAGTCCGATATATACATTTAGGAGTTATCATGATAACAATTAGAGCTTTATTTAGAAGAGGTTATGATGTTCCTATTATTGCAATATTATTAGATAAAAGATTTGAAAATCCAATAAAAGCACTTATTGGAGGAATTCAATCTAATCTACATACAGGCGTTATAGGATTTAAAGTAAAACCCAATTACTTTATATCCATAACAGACCCTCTAATAGAAGAGTGTCTATGCCTTAGAATTTAGACAAAAAATTCTGATATTAGTGATTTAGCAGAAGATCTAGCAATAAGCTAGACTGCTATTAATGAATACGCTAATACAGCGGAAGTAGAAATTAGAGAAATAAATAATAAAATAATTGAGCTTTTTGAGCCCAATAAATTTACTACAGAAATTCAACCAAAATTATTACATTTAAAAGATCTATCGACTCCAAAAGACTGGATCATAGAAAAAACTCATAATGTTAGTACTTCCAAACCGGTAAGTACTATAGAATATATGTCATCTGGAGATAAGTTATATTTCAAAAACAATTTAATAACTAATACAAATGATAATTTAGTATTACCCTCTAGTTCTCAATCCGAAGAACACGAGGAAGATACAAGTACTTCTACACCAATAGGTATGAAAACCGTTCATATTCCTATTTTTCCTACTTCACCCAGCAGAAATTCTAGAAACACTAGAATAGAAGATATACAATTTTCAAAAGAAAATTTTATTAACAATACATATATTAAAATAATATTACATGATAAAGATTATAAAAAATTCTTTACATGCTTTATTAGATCTGAGAGCTACAACAAGTAGTTGTAAAAGAAATGCTATTCTGAAAGACATTGGGAACCTATAAAAAGATAATAAATATTAATGGTATAAATGGTAACAAAACCACTATTTATTATAAAGCTAAAAATATACCAATTTATATTAATATTAAATTTATAATTCCAAAAATATTATGTCTTCCGATATGTATGGAGATATACTATTAGGAAACAATTTTATAAAACAATATTTACCATTATCTATTGATAAAAATCAATTAGATTATCCGTAGGAAAGGCATTATAAAAACACCATTAGTAGAAAATCTTAAATTTATTTGTACTAATGATTGTTGATTTTCTTTGCGAGCCTTATGGATAGATGTAACACCCCAAACCCAGTCTATGCATTAAGACTAGATTTGGTTTGTTACATGAATCGAGCTTTTTTAAATCTTCAATAAGTTGAAAGCTACAATATTATTTACGGTTTAATAAAATTAGAAGAGTATTTGAATTTGATAAATATTAGAAAACATTAGTTGAAAATCATTGTATTATCAAAACCTTTAGGTAATTTATTAAAGAGTTAACAATAATAAAATATTTATAAATGAATTTCATATACTTGAAAACCCAAATTTATTTTAATAAAAACATCATATAATCATAGCCCATATTTAAAAGTCCAAAGTATAGTTTAAAACCAAACACACATAAAATCCATAAATTATTTATAGAGGCCCTTATTACAATAATCCAAAATAGTGAAAATACTTATTAAAAGTTCAGAGTTTAAATAACCCATGTTTTGCAGTATGGCCTCCACGAAGTCATCCTCGGCCCAAGTCCACGTCAATTTCCATTACCTGAGATGGAAAAATTTAAAGGGGGTGAGTTACTTAGAACTCAGTGTGCAACTCATTTACCACCATTATTGGGCCAGATCGTCAAGATATTATGCTGGGCTTGAGCCCAATTACAGAATTCAACAATATATCATAAAATGAAATAAAATAATTTAAAAATGCATGTAAAATGAATTTCCCAACCAAACCTAATATCCATCCGCTAACACCCCGTACCAACCATCACACCGTGGGGATCAAGTCAACCCACCCCGCCAACACACTAATCGTAGGCATTAAGCCTTTTTATAATTGTGGCAAAGCCACCGAACTAGAGCAATAAGCCATATTTGTGGCGAGCCACCGAACTAGAGCAATAAGCCATATTTGTGGCAGAGCCACCGAACTAGATTTTTGGCAATGGCCATTCTTCTCTTCATATACCCCACCCCATGCAATTATGCGTATATAAAAAATATAGTCATATAACAATTTTATTTAATCCATAACATTGGTGGGTTTATCATTAAACATTTCATTTGGCCCAAAAAAATAATTTAGCAATTTGCCCATTTAGCAGTTTAGTAGGCTTTGCCCATTTATCAAACTAGAGTATTTTGACCCACTTTATCGAACTAGAGTATTTTGGCCCAATTTATCGAACTAGAGAATTTTGGCCCAATTTATCGAACTAGAGAATTTTGGCCCAATTTATCGAACTAGAGTATTTTGGCCCAATTTCATGAAACATACAATTTTCGTAATAACAAGTAATTTCTCGAGGGCGTTTTCATAATTTTCACGATTTAGTCGTTTTTACGTATTTTCGTCAAAATATCAGTTTTTACGTTTTTACCGATCTAGTCGTTTTTACGATTTTACTTCCATACCGAAATTGACATCCAACCCGCGAAAAAGTGTGAAGTTACACACCTCGATACCGAGAGTACTAATCCTTCTCGCTCCTCGGCTGTAACACCCCAAACCCGGTCTATGCATTAAGACTAGATTTGGTTTGTTACATGAATCGCGCTATATTTTTTTTTTTTTAAATCTTCAATAAGTTGAAAGCTACAATATTATTTGAGGATTTAATAAAATTAGAAGAGTATTTGAATTTGATAAATATTAGAAAACATTAGTTAAAAATCATTGTATTATCAAAACCTTTAGGTAATTTATTAAAGAGTTGACAATAATAAAATATTTATTAAAGAATTTCATATACTTGAAAACCCAAATTTATTTTAATAAAAACATCATATAATCATAGCCCATATTTAAAAGTCCAAAGTATAGTTTAAAATCAAACACACATAAAATCCATAAATTATTTATAGAGGCCCTTATTACAATAATCCAAAATAGTGAAAATACTTTTAAAAAGTTCGAGTTTAAATAACCCATGTTTTGCAAGTATGGCCTCCACGAAGACATCCTCGGCCCAAGTCCACGTCAATTTCCATTACGAGATGAAAAAAATTAAAGGGGTGAGTTACTTAGAACTCGGTGTGTAACTCACTTACCACCATTATTGGGCGGATCATCAAGATATTATCTTTGGGCTTGAGCCCAATTCTGAAATTCAACAATATCATAAAATGAAATAACATAATTTAAAAATGCATGTAAAATGAATTTCCCAACCAAACCTAATATCCATCCGCTAACACCCCCATTACCAACCATCACACTGTGGGGATCAAGTCAACCCATCCCCCAACACACCAATCGTAGGCATTAAGCCTTTTTATAATTGGGGCAAAGCCATAGAACTAGTGGCAAAAGCCATAAGAACTAGAGGCAATAAGCCATATTTTTTTTTTGTGGCAAGGCCACCGAACTAGAGGCAATAAGCCATTTGATTATTTGTGGCAGAGCCACCGAACTAGATTTTGGCAACAGCCATTCTTCTCTTCATATACCCCACCCCATGCAATTATGCGTATATAAAAAAATATAGTCATATAACAATTTTATTTAATTCATAACATTGGTGGGTTTATCATTAAACATTTCATTTGGCCCAAATAATTTAGCAATTTGCCCATTTAGTGGGCTTTGGCCCATTTTTAGAGTATTTTGGGAACTTTGGCCCATTTATCGAACTAGAGTATTTTGGCCCAATTTATCGAACTAGAGTATTTTGGCCCAATTTATCGAACTAGAGTATTTTACGGCCCATTTTCATGAAACATACAATTTACATAATAACAAGTAATTTCTCGAAGGTGTTTTGTAATTTTCACGATTTAGTCGTTTTACGTATTTTCGTCAAAATATCGGTTTTACGTTTTACCGATCTAGTCATTTTACGATTTTTACTTCCATACCGAAATTGACATCCGAGAAATAGTGTGAAGTTACACACCTCGATACCGAGAGTACTAATCCTTCTCGCTCCCCGGCACCTAAAACATATTTCGATCCGTTAGAATACTATTTCAGTATAAATATTCTTAATCGATAATAGATCCAAAATCTTACCCTCTTGATTTTGAATCACTTGATTTTGGCTTCTCCTCGTTTATTGATTCGCTCGTCACGAGAATCCACCAACATATAATGGCTCGGAAGTTCGTACTACTTCGAATAATTGACTCCCTTCGGAAGATGGTCCGCAACCCTGTGGAAAATCCCCGACTGCCGAAACCGCTCTTCATTTAAATGGGGGATTTACAGATCCGCCCCTCTTAACGTGACTAACCACCGCCCTTTTCTTCCCTATTTTGAAAGTCTTCACGATCAAAGGAATATTAGTTAAATCTCAAATAATATCGAATAGTACTAGAGGCTTTAAAAGATGTGATTTCCTTACCACAATAAATCGATTCCAACGTTTCTACGATTCTCCCGATCACTTGAGTTCCTATCTTCCGTTATTGCACTATATAATAACGAATGAAGCGTTATTAGAACGAACGTTTATTTCGATCCAAAAAGGCCTTCATAACACCATTAATATTCGGCCATAACACTATTAATAAATCAAAGCGAAAAGAAGAACCCCTTACCTATAATCCACGATCGAAAAGAAAGGATTGAGAAAAGGTGTTTGTGATGGATGAAGATTTCGGCTATGTATGATCAAAGAAAAAGAAATAAGATTCGGCTAAGGCACTCTAGCATTCGGCCAAGAGAGTATTTGATGGAGAAACTTTGATTGAAAAGAATTAAAATATGAAAAGAGATGGTGATGATGTTGTTTGATTTCAAAGAGAAGAGAAGAAAAAGATGGATTTTAGGAGCTAGTACATTCGGCCATGGTAAAAGAAAAGAGAAAGGATGGTTCTTTTGGTATAGTTGATTTCGGCACTCAAAGAAAAGACACAAAGCAATGGCTAAAGAAATAAAAAAATGACCAAATGATCACAAAACTTGAGCTTTACCAATTGCAAAATTCGGCCAAGATGAAAGTTGAAAAGAGAAAACAAAATTCTGCACAAGGTGCAAGGAATGACCAAAGAGAAAAATAAATTTCTTAGCCAAAACTAACACAAAATTTGGCTCCTCCCTATACCAAGTTGCCGTCCAACACATGGTCAATTGGCCATGATTTTGTTTCCAAAATTTTCCCTTGATATGTGCCTTATGTCCCCCCTATCTTTCCTTAAGTGTTTGATTCCATGCCATAAGTTATCTATTTCCTTAATCCTTTGATACACTAACCAAAAATAACATGGTCAACACTTACCATATATGTTCTTGGCCGACACTTGCTATACATGTGCAGAAAATTAAAAATAAAAATTCATCTAGATGCTAAACAAGGGATTTGAACCTCTTCCCTCATTCTATAACTCATGCGCCAACACCACCATGCCATGTACTCAACTTATGACATTCATTAACACTTAATTTAACTTAAGTCTTAATGACATTTGCTTCTCTTCAATAAATTCTCAATTATTAAATTTTATTCCTTATCCAAATTATGCTATACTTCTCTTTAGGACTTCAATAAGCACTAAAATAAAAGTAAGAAATTTTCCTTTAAAAATTTAAACACCAATTCATGCAATATATATTCGGATTTTTAGGGTGTTACAACTCTACCCTCCTTAAAGAAAATTTCGTCCTCGAAATTTACCTGGTTGAAAAGAGGTGAGGGTATTGTTGCCGAATTACATTCTTGGGCTCCCACGTAGCTTCCTCCACTCCGTGGTTACGCCATAGAACTTTGACCAATGGCACGGTTTTCTTTCTTAGCACCTTGACATCTCGGTCTAAGATTTCCACTGGTTCTTCTTCAAAAGACAAATCTGAATTCAGCTCCAATTCTTCTCTTGGTATAATGTGCGAAGGATCCGATCTATAACGCCTCAACATGGAAACATGAAAACATTATGAATTTGATCCAATTTGGAGGTAACTCAATCGATAAGCCTTTGGACCAACACGCTTCAAAGACACGATAAGGTCCAATGTATCTAGGACTTAGCTTGCCCTTCCTTCCGAATCAAGATCTTTTCCAAGGAGATACCTTCAAGAAAACTGATCCCCACATCATACTCGATATCCTTTCGCTTCAGTGTCGCATCGACTTACATCTATCGAGGCTTCTTTCAACCGTGCTCGAATAACTTTTACCTTATCCTCATTTGGATATCATCTCGGGACCTAACATCGTCGTTCGCCCAACTCGGTCCAATAAATAGGAGAGCGACACTTACGACCATACAATGCCTCGTAAGGTGCCATCGAATGCTAGGCGATAACTATTGTTATCTGTGAATTACGCCGGTGGTAGATAATCCTCCCAACTACCCTCAAGTCGATTACACATCCCTTAACATATCTTCCAATATCTGAATTACCTCTCCGATGACCATCGACCGAGGATGAAAAGCCGTCTTGAAATTCAACTTTGTCCCCAAGGCTTCATGCGAGCTTTCGAATCGTGATGTAAACCTAGGTCCCTATCCGATATAATAGATCTGGTACCCATGCAACCTCACAATTTTGGATACATACGGTTTCGCCAACTTCGTAATGAATAAAGCATTGGATTTGGCAGGAAATGAGCGAGCCATCAACCGATCAACAATTACCCACACAAAATTTTTCTTAGTAGGTGTTAAATGTAACCCACTAACAAAATCCATGGTTATCCGTTCCCATTTCCAAAGAGGAATTTTTATCGGTTGTAACAACCAGACGGTAATTGATGTTACGCCTTCACTTGTCGACAAGTCAAACATTTTCCCACAAATTCGAAACCTCACGTCTCAACCACGCCACCAATATCATTCACGGAGATCTTGATACATCTTATTTCCTCCGAGATGCATAGCATAAGGGCTACTATCGCCTCCGTAGAATCGGTTGCCTCAGATCTGAATCCTTAGGCATACATACTCTTCCTCGAAAGCACAACAAACCCTCCGTGTTTATTCCAAAATTCTCAATTTCACCATTTTCAACTTGCCGAAGTAAAGGTCCCAACTTCTCATCGATGTCTGCTTTTCCTTGATTTGTTCCGCCACGAGGCTTTATCCAAGTTCGCTAACAACCGCCATCCTCGTCATGCAGACTCAAATGGGCAAACAATGCTCTCAAATCGAATCGTCTTACGACTTAACGCGTCGGCTACCACGTTAGCCTTTCGAGGATGATATTTGATTGAGAAATCATAATCCTTTAACAATTCTACCCATCTTCTTTGTCTCAAATTTAACTCCTTTTGGGTAAGGAGGTATTTAAGACTCTTGTGATCCGTGTAGATTATAGATTTCTCACCATAGAGATAGTGTCTCCAAATCTTTAGAGCAAAGACAATGGCACTAACTCCAAATCATGCGTAGGGTAGTTTACTTCGTGTGGTCTCAATTGACGAGAAGCATAAGCCACCACTTTTCCTTTTGCATCAACACACAACCCAAACCCGTGTGAGACACATCACAATAAGCAAGTGAATTCTTTTCCACCTCGGTGAATCAAAACTGGAGCTTCACGGGATCTTCTTCAATTTCTCGAAACTCTCTTCGCTTTTCGGTCCAAATATACGGAGCTCCTTTCGCAATAGTTTAGTTAGGGGTGCAGCAATCAACGAAAACCCTCTACAAAGCGTCTATAGTATCCACCAAACCCAAGAAACTCGAATTTCACCACCGATGTTGGTGGTTTCCAATCCGAATAGCCTCAATTTTTCGAGGATCTACCCTTATTCCTTGGTGATACTACATGACCAAGGAAAGTCACTTCCTTTAGCCAAAATTCGCATTTACTAAATTTGGCATACAATTGTTTATCACGAAGTAGCCGTAATACTATCCGCAAATCTGGTCATGTTCCTCCTCATTTCTCAAATAAACCAATATGTCATCTATGAACACTACCACGAACCGGTCTAAATATGGTTGAAAGACTAGGTTCATCATGTCCATAAATGCAATTTGGTGCATTGGTTAGTCCAAACGGCATCACTACAAACTCATAGTGTCCGTAGCGTGTCCGAAATGCCATCTTATAAATGTCCGCTTCTTTCACTTTGAGTGGTGATAACGACCTTAAATCAATTTTGGAGAAAAGCTGAAGCTCCTTTTAATTGATCAAACAGTCATCAATTCTCGGTAGAGGATACCGATTCTTGATCGTCAATTTATTCAATTGTGCGTAGTTAATGCACATACGATCGATCCATCCTTCTTCTTGTGAATGTAGGCTGGTGCTCCCACGGAACACACTTGGTCGAATAAATCCCGATCCAATAATTCTTGAATTTGAGCTTTGAGCTTAGCCAACTCCTTGGTGCCATTCTATAAGGAGCAATGGACTTTGGAGTATCCCGTGCAAAAGCTCAATGCCAAATTCTACTTCCCGATCTCGAGGTATACCAGGAAGTTCTTCGGGAAATACATCGAGAAATTCCTTCACCGTCCTCACATCATTCACAGATAACTCTTTGGCATCCAAAGCACAGATAAAGGCTAGGAATGCTCCATATCCTTTCCGCACCAACTTCTTTTCCTTTAATGCAGATACCACATTTGCCAGATAGTTCCTTCGCTCACCTATCATTATGACTTCCTTATCATCCGAGGTTCTTACTGACATTTATTTTTCAGCATAATTCACTTGTGCCCGATGTTTAACCAGCCAATCCATGCCCAGAATGAGATCGAACTCACCGAAAGGTAGTTCCATCAAGTTTGCTAAGAATACCTCTTCTTGAATTTTCAAGGGCACGTCTTTAAATATTTTATTAACCATTACCGACTGTCCTAAAGGACTAATTACTGTCATCTCACTATCGGTAATTTCATATTCTAATTTCAGGTTTCCAGATATGGCACTAGATACATATGAATGGGTAGAGCCAATATCTATTAAGGCAATAACAGTACATCAAAAATGAAGAACGTGCAGTTATCACATTCGGTGCATTCTTAGTCCTCACGGCGTCTAGCTCGCATAAACCGATCAGCCGTCTTGCCTCTGCATTTCCTCTAGGACCATTGCCTCGACCCGGTGCACCTTGACCACGACCAGCCCCATTACCACCACGACCTGGTCCACGACCTCTCGGTGGTCTTGATTACCCGGCCGGTGTGCATCATTATTACAAACTTCTTGAGTCGTATCCATACGTCGAGGACAATTTTGTCTCGATGATCCATTGAACTGCATTTGTAGCATGCACCCGTTTTCCTCCAACATTCCCCAAAATGTCTTTTCCCACACTTAGTGCAATCTCGACTCGATTATTTGTTACCGGGGTTCTACCTTGAACTGATTCATCATTCCGAGGTCTCTTCTGGAATCTCTTTGAAGAACCGATCATTGTGTCTCTCTCTTGTTTGAAATTTTTCTCGGTTCTCTGAATTCAATTCTTAGCCTCTTGGCTATTTTGGCCTTCTCCACAAGAGTCAAAAATTTCTAACTTCTTTGTGGAGCAATCGAACCCTCACTCATCATTAAGTCCATCCTCAAACGCACACAACGTTCGTGATCTGTTGCTACAATTGTCCCGCATAACGGCTCGGACGTAAAAACTCGACTTCATATCTTGCCACGGTCTTACTTCCTTGGACAAGATTCGAAATTCTTTCCTTGACGTCTACATAACTTTCGTTCCAACGTATTTTCCTTGGAAGGCGACTTTAAAGAATTCCCAATTAATCGGTGCGACTTGGTGCCTTCTCGAGCAGTGAGCCACCAGCGACACGCCTCATCTCTTAACAAGGATCTGACTCCTCTCGCTTTTTGCTCGACAGTACATTCCATGTCATCCATGATCCGTTCCACAGCTTCGAGCCAATATTCAGCCACATTCGGAGCTACACCAGAGACTCCTCTAAAAACTTCTGCATTATTTGACTTAAGTCGCTCTGAAATTGACCCACGAGTTGTTGGCCCAATTCTAGTTCCAATGACCCTTTCCAAGACTCGCAGACATTGCTTGAGTCAATGCATTATCTTCTTCCATGTGATCGCGTGATCCGTCTCACTTTCAATTGGCGCAGTGCGTCTACTTAAACATATGATTTGGTGCTTGATCGTAGCACCTCGGCCTCTACCACGGCCACGTCTACGCATCCACGACCACGTCCTCTAGTGCTCATGATAGCTTGTTCGCTTTTATCGATTACAAGTTTTATGAATCGTAAAATTTGTTTGGTGTTTATTAACGATATTTTATGAGATTTGAGATATAAAGTTGTTTTTTCCGCAACATATCCTATAGTCTCAATCTCTACGGTTTTCACATCTAAAACTAGAAGTTCTAGAGTGTTCCTATGATTATATCATAGTAATTATTAAGCAATAAATACTTACTTGACTTGTTGCTTGGGATGCTTGTGGTGCCATCTTGATCTTTTAAAATTTGAACGATTTCATACGAAATTATTTGCGAACCCAAACCACAGTAGAGTTTTTGCGGCTCGATACCACTAAATGTAACACCCCAAACCCGGTCTATGCATTAAGACTAGATTTGGTTTGTTACATGAATCGTATATATTTTTTTTTTAAAATCTTCAATAAGTTGAAAGCTACAATATTATTTACAGGATTTAATAAAATTAGAAGAGTATTTGAATTTGATAAATATTAGAAAACATTAGTTAAAAATCATTGTATTATCAAAACCTTTAGGTAATTTATTAAAGAGTTGACAATAATAAAATATTTATTAAAGAATTTCATATACTTGAAAACCCAAATTTATTTTAATAAAAACATCATATAATCATAGCCCATATTTAAAAGTCCAAAGTATAGTTTAAAATCAAACACACATAAAATCAATAAATTATTTATAGAGGCCCTTATTACAATAATCCAAAATAGTGAAAATACTTTTTAAAAAGTTCAGAGTTTAAATAACCCATGTTTTGCAGTATGGCCTCCACGAAGACATCCTCGGCCCAAGTCCACGTCAATTTCCATTACCTGAGATGAAAAAAAATTAAAGGGGGTGAGTTACTTAGAACTCAGTGTGTAACTCACTTACCACCATTATTGGGCCAGATCATCAAGATATTATGCTGGGCTTGAGCCCAATTACAGAATTCAACAATATCATAAAATGAAATAACATAATTTAAAAATGCATGTAAAATGAATTTCCCAACCAAACCTAATATCCATCCGCTAACACCCCCGTACCAACCATCACACCTGTGGGGATCAAGTCAACCCACCCCGCCAACACACCAATCGTAGGCATTAAGCCTTTTTATAATTATGGCAAAGCCACCGAACTAGAGGCAATAAGCCATAATTGTGGCAGAGCCACCAAACTAGAGGCAATAAGCCATATTTATTTTTGTAGCAAGGCCACCGAACTAGAGGCAATAAGCCATTTGATTATTTGTGGCAGAGCCACCGAACTAGATTTTGGCAACAGGCCATTCTTCTCTTCATATACCCCACCCCATGCAATTATGCGTATATAAAAAAATATAGTCATATAACAATTTTTATTTAATTCATAACATTGGTGGGTTTATCATTAAACATTTCATTTGGCCCAAATAATTTAGCAATTTGCCCATTTAGCAGTTTAGTGGGCTTTGGCCCATTTATCGAACTAGAGTATTTTGGCCCAATTTATCGAACTAGAGTATTTTGGCCCAATTTATCGAACTAGAGTATTTTACGGCCCATTTTCATGAAACATAAAATTTACATAATAACAAGTAATTTCTCGAGGGCGTTTTTGTAATTTTCATGATTTAGTCATTTTTACGTATTTTCGTCAAAATATCGGTTTTACGTTTTATCGATCTAGTCGTTTTTACGATTTTTACTTCCATACCGAAATTGACATCCAACCGAGAAATAGTGTGAAGTTACACACTCGATACCGAGAGTACTAATCCTTCTCGCTCCTCGGCACCTAAAACATATTTCGATCCGTTAGAATACTATTTCAGTATAAATATTCTTAATCGATAATAGATCCAAAATCTTACCCTCTTGATTTTGAATCACTTGATTTTCGGCTTCTCCTCGTTTATTGATTCGTTCGTCACGAGAATCCACCAACGATAATGGCTCGAAAGTTCGTACTACTTGAATAATTGACTCCTTTGAAGATGGTCCGCAACCGGTGGAAAATCCCGATTGCTTAAAACCGCTCTTCGTTTAAATGGGGATTCTGAGATCCGCCTCTTAACGTGACTAACCAACGCCCTTTTCTTCCCTATTTTGAAAGTCTTCACGATCAAAGGAATATTAGTTAAATCTCAAATAATATCGAATAGTACTAGAGGCTTTAAAAGATGTGATTTCCTTACCACAATAAATCGATTCCAACGTTTCTACGATTCTCCCGATCACTTGAGTTTCGATCTTCCGTTATTGCACTATATAATAACGAATGAAGCGTTATTAGAACGAACGTTTATTTCGATCCAAAAAGGCCTTCATAACACCATTAATATTCAGCCATAACACTATTAATAAATCGAAAACGAAAAAGAAGAACCCCTTACCTATAATCCACGATCGAAAAGAAAGGATTGAGAAAAGGTGTTTGTGATGGATGAAGGTTTCGGCTATGTATGATCAAAGAAAAGAAATAAGATTCGGCTAAGGCACTCTAGCATTCGGCCAAGAGAGTATTTGATGGAGAAACTTTGATTGAAAAGAATTAAAATATGAAAAAGAGATGGTGATGATGTTGTTTGATTTCAAAGAGAAGAGAAGAAAAAGATGGATTTTAGGAGCTAGTACATTCGGCCATGGTAAAAGAAAGAGAAAGGATGGTTCTTTTGGTATAGTTGATTTCGCACTCAAAGAAAAGACACAAAGCAATGGCTAAAGAAATAAAAAAATGACCAAATGATCACAAAACTTGAGCTTTACCAATTGCAAAATTCGCCAAGATGAAAGTTGAAAAGAGAAAACAAAATTCTGCACAAGGTGCAAGGAATGACCAAAGAGAAAAGAAATTCTTAGCCAAAACTAACACAAAATTGGCTCCCTCCTATACCAAGTTGCCATCCAACACATGGTCAATTGGCCATGATTTTGTTTCAAAATTTTCCCTTGATATGTGCCTTATGTCCCCCCTATCTTTCCTTAAGTGTTTGATTCCATGCCATAAGTTATCTATTTCCTTAATCCTTTGATACACTAACCAAAAATAACATGGTCAACACTTACCATATATGTTCTTGGCCGACACTTGCTATACATGTGCGAAAATTAAAATAAAAATTCATCTAGATGCTAAACAAGGGATTCGAACCTCTTCCCTCATGCTATAACTCATGCGCCAACACCACCATGCCATGTACTCAACTTATGACATTCATTAACACTTAATTTAACTTAAGTCTTAATGACATTTGCTTCTCTTCAATAAATTCTCAATTATTAAATTTTATTCCTTATCCAAATTATGCTATACTCCTCTTTAGGACTTCAATAAGCACTAAAATAAAAGTAAGAAATTTTCCTTTAAAAATTTAAACACCAATTCATGCGATATATATACTCGGATTTTTAGGGTATTACATCGGCACCTAAAACATATTTCGATCCGTTAGAATACTATTTCGTATAAATATTCTTAATCGATAATAGATCCAAAATCTTACCCTCTTGATTTTGAATCACTTGATTTTCGGCTTCTCCTCGTTTATTGATTAGTTCGTCACGAGAATCCACCAACGATAATGGCTCGAAAGTTCGTACTACTTGAATAATTGACTCCTTGAAGATGGTCCACAACCCGATGGAAAATCCCGACCGTCGAAACCGCTCTTCGTTTAAATGGGGATTCTGATCCGCCTCTTAACGTGACTAACCACCGCCCTTTTCTTCCCTATTTTGAAAGTCTTCACGATCAAAGGAATATTAGTTAAATCTAAAATAATATCGAATAGTACTAGAGGCTTTAAAAGATGTGATTTCCTTACCACAATAATTCAATTCCAACGTTTCTACGATTCTCCGATCACTTGAGTTCCGATCTTCCGTTATTGCACTATATAATAACGAATGAAGCGTTATTAGAACAAGCGTTTATTTCGATCCAAAAGGCCTTCATAACACCATTAATATTCGGTCATAACACTATTAATAAATCAAAATGAAAAGAAGAACCCCTTACCTATAATCCACGATCGAAAAGAAAGGATTGAGAAAGGTGTTTGTGATGGATGAAGATTTCGGCTATGTATGATCAAAGAAAAAGAAATAAAGATTCAGCTAAGGGCACTCTAGCATTCGGCCATGAGAGAGTTTGATGGAGAAACTTTGATTGAAAAGAATTAAAATATAAAAAAAAAGAGATGGTGATGATGTTGTTTGATTTCAAAGAGAAGAGAAGAAAAAGATGGATTTTAGGAGCTAGTACATTCGGCCATGGTAAAAGAAAAGAGAAAGGATGGTTCTTTTGGTATAGTTGATTTCGGCACTCAAAGAAAAGACACAAAGCAATGGCTAAAGAAATAAAAATGACCAAATGATCACAGAACTTGAGCTTTACCAATTGCACAATTTGGCCAAGATGAAAAGTTGAAAAGAAAGAAAACAAAAATTCTGCACAAGGTGAAGGAATGACCAAAGAGAAAAATGAAATTCTTAGCCAAAACTAACACAAAAATTCGGCTCCCTCCCTATACCAAGTTGCCGTCCAAAACATGGTCAATTGGCCATGATTTTGTTTCCAAAATTTTCCCTTGATATGTGCCTTATGTTCCCCCTATCTTTCCTTAAGTATTTGATTCCATGCCATAAGTTATCTATTTCCTTAATCCTTTGATACACTAACCAAAAATAACATGGTCAACACTTACCATATATGTTCTTGGCCGACACTTGCTATACATGTGCAGAAAATTAAAAATAAAAATTCATCTAGATGCTAAACAAGGGATTCGAACCTCTTCCCTCATGCTATAACTCATGCGCCAACACCACCATGCCATGTACTCAACTTATGTCACTTATTAACACTTAATTTAACTTAAGTCTTAATGACATTTGCTTCTCTTCAATAAATTCTCAATTATTAAATTTATTCCTTATCCAAATTATGCTATACTCCTCTTTAGGACTTCAATAAGCACTAAAATAAAAGTAAGGAAATTTTCCTTTAAAATCTAAACACCAATTCATGCAATATATAAACACTCGGATTTTTAGGGTGTTACAATAGAGGTAAAAAGCCTCTAGAAAAAATCAGAGAATGGACTACTGTCCATAAAAAACCCAATAAGGGAAAAACACCAATGAGTCCTAAACAAGGATTTATTGCTGGACCTGCAAGTCCTAAACAAGGATATCTTGCTGCACCTACAAAAGTAAGTCCTAAACAGGGATTTATGGCTGCACCAACACCATAAGTACAATTTTATCCTAACCAGGGATATTATGTACCATATCCAATGGTAAACCAACCATTTGGATCACAATCACCAACTCCGGTGAGTTATTTTGAATTCTCTCAAAATCCATATTAAGAATATCAAAAAAGCTATTCTAAAATCAACAAAAATACCGAGGATTTGTTGAAAAAACAACAAAATCTCGAATTCCCTGAAATTAAAGATTTTTATAATCCAGGGCTGCCCCTAGATTATTATTCTTTTATAAACAGAATATGGAAAAACCATATTTCTGGACAAAGAGCAAATTTTAGAAAAGCTCTTACAGAATTCTCGGATTTCTTAGTTGAAAAAACAACTAAAGAAAATATATCTGAAGATTTCTTATTAAAATCTATTTTATACCGAGATTGGGATGAAATCCTAATCGAGTATACAGATATTAAGGAGATAAACAATCTTCTTGATATATTCCAGTATTTTATTAATAAAGGGAGAAACACTCCTATTATTAATAAGATGTTTAGAATATGTCTATATAACAAGTGTAGACAAATTCTACCCCCCGATATATTTACAAAAATAAATCGAGCAATTTGCAACCAGCAAGCTCAATTTTTAGAATCATTTTCTAAATATTTTCTTCAATCTTATGTTTTTACAAATGATATAGGAAACAAAATTCCTACTATCAAATTTCGATTAAATCATGATCCATTTGATATAACCAGTATTGAATGGGGATTTGTTAAACAAATAACAGTCCAAAATCTTTCTTTTCATTTATTAAAAGATTTTCCAGCAATAGTCAAATCTCGATTATCAAATTTTATAGATATCGATGATTTTGTCTATTATTTTCATATTGAAATAAATAGCCTTATCGGTATAGCTGAAAAAGAAAAATTTTATCAGCCATATCAGATTTGGAATATAAGTACTATGTTTTCGGGAAACGCCCTTTCATCAGTACAAGAAGATGAACAACACTTGGCAAAAACAATTGACGAGTGTTATAAAAATTTTTCAAATTATCAAGTCCAAGCCGGAATTGATCTCATGACCATGGCCCAGCATCTGCTACACCAAAATACTCAATTATTCTGGACCGATGGCAGAAGAATTCTATCTTACGACACTGGAAAACCCCAGATCGAAAGAGATGAAGAAGCCATTTCGTTATTAACAAAAATAGCGAAATGGAACTCGAAGATTATCCGTTAGCAACGGAGATCAGAGAGACATTGGAACACTGGAACACACCATTTCCCTACCCGTAATCACTACACCTGGATGAAATTGAAGAGATGAATCTCAGAAATATCTAGGAATGATGAAGACAAAACGTCACATCCAAGGAAGCTACGTGGAAAAAACCATGACGGCATCCATGACGAAAAAAGGAAGCTACGTGGAAAAACCATGATGGCATCCATGACCATGACGGCATCCATGACGAAAAAAAGGAAGTTACGTGGAAAAACCATGACGGCATCCATGACGAAAAAGGAAGCAACGTGGAAACAACCATGATTGCTACCAGACAAACAAGGTAGCTACGTGGAAGCAACCATGAAGCTGACACCGAAAGCATCCTTATCAGGATACTATTCGGACTCCATTCTTTAATTCATTAGAATTTAATTATTTTTATTCTTATCCGAATACTATTCGGACTCCAATTGTAATTAGATTATAGTTTAGAATTATTGTTATAAATAGGCATTGATGTAGCCTGAAAGAGGGCATTCGGGTTTTTAGATAGTTTTTTTTGAATTCTGCAAGATTCGGGTTTTTAGATAGTTTTTTATTTTCTTCTTGAATTCTGCAATATACAAACTCTTGTATAATTGCTCTCTTCAAGAAACCTTTTGTAAATTAAACCCTTTGTAAATTATCTACTTTCTTCTTTAATATATTTTCATTCCTACAATATACATATTGTAACAGACCGAATTTGACCCTAATCGGAACGGTGGTTTCGGGACCACGAATCCGAGTCAGAAATCTAGTGATATTTATTTTATTTTATGTGATGTATGTTGAATTGTGTGAATTTGATTGTTTGATGTGCTTGAATAAAGAGAAAGGATCTAATAGGTAAAGTATAAAAGTAACATTCAATAAATTGAAAGGTTTAATTTAAGTGTAATATAAATAGAAGGGGTTTGCATGTCAAATAACCCAAAATGTGGGTAGTGGACGGCAATGATGAGTAAATATATATATATATAATAAGTGATTATATGTTAATGGCATTTTAAATGATTATTTTAAGTAATGAAAATGAATAAAGTAAATTAAAGAAAATAAGAAATACATTTTGACTTCTCTCTTTCATCTTCCTCACCATTTTCACGAAACAAAAGAGTAGAAGGGGAGACAATTTTAGCTTCCATGGTCGGCCTTTGCATGTGCCATTAAGGTGAGGTATTTAGCTTAATTTTGATAAATTCTTGCTTGGTTGTGTTAGTTTTCATGAATGCTATCACATATATGAAAAAGATTTTGAGTTTAAAGCTCATCCTAGGTTCGGCCATGGATGAGCATTATGGTTTTGTTATGTTTGATGAGAGAACCTTGAAAATATTTAGGACATCTACATGTTGAATAAGAAATTTTAGATAATAGGTATGTGTTAAGGTTTGAATTTTTCTTGAAATGAATAGATGAGAACATGATTGCATAAAAATAAATAGTTATATGAACTTGTGAATGAGGGAAAGAGATTCGGCTCTTAAGGGGTTAGACCGAATTTCATGAAATTCTTGTGTTTTATTTGGGGACTAAATTACAAGGAAATCGAAACTAAGGGGGTAAATTTGTAATTATATAAATTATGTATATATGGGTGATATTAATTCATTTTAAATAATGAAAGGTTAAATTGTACAAAGATTGAATTGTATAGATTAGCATAAGGGTAAATAGCATTCGCCATGGAGTATAAAAATTTAATTAAGTACATATTGTGTATGGTATGCTTGGGACTTAATTGAAAAGTCAGTGAAATATTAGGGGTAAAATAGTAATTTACCCATTTATGTGCTAGGGACTAAATTGAGATGAATTGTGCTTGAATAAGCTAAATTTAATATGTTTTAGATTAAGAGCAAAGAAAAATGGAGTTAGATCGGGGAAAGACGAAGGTTATCGAATAGCCGATTCGCACGGCCTATCGACAACCGAGGTAAGTCCTTAAGCAAGTATAGATTATCGAATTAGTATGAATGTACTAAATGATGTTATTCAATAAAGTTTTGTATAAACTCTTATGTTAGCCGAATGTGAAAGTATTGGTATGGGATTGGTTGAAATTTTATATAAGTGATAGTGAATTTGAAATGAAATGTTGTTATATCTCTAAACGAGATGGTATGTCAAAGTGACTTGAATAATGTGTGTTTTATGCTATTTTGGGCAGCATTACTGTAAGGTGTATAAGTTGGTAATGACATATTCGGGCTTCGTGCCTAGCGTGCTTAGTGGGTGATATATTAGTGCTAGCGTGCTTAGTGCTTGGTGATATATTAGGGCTTCGTGCCTAGCGTGCTTAGTGCCGGTGATATATTCGGGCTTCGTGCCTAGCGTGCTTAGTCTTGGTGATATATTCGGGCTTCGTGCCTAAAGCGAGCTTAGTCTTGGTGACATATTCGGGACTTCGTGCCTCAGCAGTGCCTTGTGCGGTGTTTGATTTCGGGCTTTCATGCCTCAGCGGTGCTTTATCTTGGTGATGTGTTTTACCAAGGAAAAACCAAATTGTGGTTCAAGGTAAATCGTAACTAATGTGCTTAGTTAAAGACTCAGATAAGTAAGTAAGGTTTGATATGTTTTAATGTTGCTAGAGTTTATTTAATGCTATGAGTACAGTGACATGTATATTGAGATTACGATTGATGTACACAAGTACTATGTGACTGAGTTTGAGCTTGAATGTGCTATAATGAATATTCGGTTTCCTAATAGTAGTGCTAAGGGTGTAAGAAATTTTAATATGATAACATGGTTTAGATGAATGATTTAAATGATTAAGTAATTAAATGTAGTATCATTTTGAGCTTGGGACTTACTAAGTTAGTAAACTTATTTGTATGTAATGTTCTCCTCTGTTTTATAGATTAGATAAGAGCTACCTGCTCAACGGGATCGTCAAGAAAGTCGACCACACTATCGATCGCTATTTTGGTATTTTAAAAGCTTAAACTACGAACCTATGGCATGTATAGGCTGGTTTTTATATGTTTGGTTTTGGAAATTTGTATATAGATAGCCATGCGAATATGGCTTAATTATAATGTTAAAGTTGTGTGTATGTGGCCATAACTTAGACTTATTTTGAAAGCATGTTTTGGTATATAATTTGTGATGTTTGGTTATATAGGTTCGGTTGCTAAATGATAAGAGTGAATATGTTCCATGACTATTTTTGTTGAGTGTTTTGGTATGAATTCAAAATGCTAAATGATGGTCATGATTTAGGTAAGTTTTGGGTAGTTAAAAATGCCAAGTTGATGTTAATATTAATATAGGTATGTGTACATGTATGGTTGTAAATTCGGTTACAATAATTGGTTTATTTTGATAAGCACATGATCTTGATTAGGGTGTGATTGAATCATTGATTAGTTAATACGAATAAATATAAAGATTAGGTATACTAATATATATATATATATATATATATATGCGAATTAGGTGTACCTTGAGATGTTATTGGTGTTTTAATGTTAAATGTGGTTTTGTTTTTAGGGTAAAATGCGCAATATATATATATGCATCAATAGTATGTTCGGCTATGTTGTAATGCTACTAAGGTCACATATGAGATTGCGTAATAATTAATGCAATATGGTTTTATTTTGTGCTTGGGTAGAAGTAATGAAATGATATATGTTGCACTAGGTTATAAGTATCTAAATGCCATTAGTATTAGAGTCATATGAATTGTACATGTAACATGGCTTTGTTGCATATTAGTAAATTCAAATATGTGATGTATATATATATATATATATATAGATGATATTAATATGGTTGACATTTGAAGCATAGTTTGTATGTGTATTATAAGTAACTAATATGATTTTAGTGGATGATTACTATTGGATTTAGAAGTTATATCGTAAAGAAATTGATATAACCTTGTGTATGGAAAATAATAAATGATTGTGTGAAATCAGTATTTGTCAGTAATGCCTCGTAACCCTATTCGGCGACGGATACGGGTTAGGGGTGTTACATTTATTGGTATCGAGCTACGGTTTAGTCGATTCTAGGACTACCGTAGTACGTAAAAGTCTAGCTATACATGCCATAGAATTTTATATGTGATAGTGTGGTGACTTTTGACAATTTCAATTGTATTTTATATAGTAAATGGATTCCAATCCCGATAGAGCCGTAGTGATGATGTGGAGAGTGTTGCTTTGGTCTCGCATATGGATCGCACCATTAGACTCTCAACCGATTCACGGGTAACCAAGAGGAGAGGCTAAAAAGCCTTCTACCAAATGATGAATGAATGGTTTACCCAATTTGTTCAAAATAATCCTATTGTACAACAACCTCCACCCCGAATAATCCAATTTCGTACCTTCAAAGAACCCCAATGATAGATCCAATGAGATCCAATGAGGCCTCTGTTGACAAAATTAGGAAATTTGGGGCCGAAGAATTCAAGGCTAATGATAATGATGATGCAGAGCGAGCTGAATTGTGGCTTGATAACACTATTCGGGTACTTGATGAGCTATCCTGCACTCCAGACGAATGTTTGAAATGTGCTATATCTTTGCTCCGGGACACTGCCTATCACTGGTGGAATACACTAGTATCAGTTGTTCCAAAAGAAAAAGTGACACAGGATTTCTTTCAGAATGAGTTCCGCAAGAAATATATCAGCCAGAGGTTCATCGATCAGAAGCGTAAAGAATTCCTTGAATTAAAACAGGGGCAAATGACCGTGACTGAATATGAGCGAAAGTTTGTCAGATTGAGCCGATATGCCCGAGAGTGTGTATCAACTGAAGCCATTATGTGCAAAAGGTTTGAAGATGGCTTGAATGAAGATTTAAAGTTGCTTGTTGGCATTCTTGAAATCAAAGAGTTTGTGACACTCGTTGAGCGAGCTTGCAAGGCTGAAGAGCTCGGGAAGGAGAAAAGAAAGGCCGAGACCAAGCTAGAGATACTCGTAAGAGATCGTTGCAAGAATTTCCATTCCACACCTAAGAAATTTAGAGATGACTTGATCGACACAAAGCTACTTGATTCATCTAGATGTGATCGACCTCCGTTGGTTCCCGAGCTACCTCGATGACCGGTGTTGGTAACGCCCCACGTAATCGAGTTGAATGTAAACATTGTGGAAAATGGCATCTTAGGAGTTGTAGAGTTCGTGGACCGGTCTTGTTTTAAATGTGGATCCTCGGACCATTTTATTTGAGAGTGTCCGATGTTAATGAAAGCGAGAATATGGCGCAGGACTCAGACCAAGCGAAGGCATCGAGACGAGGCGGACCACCCGGGCATTACGCAATGTAGGTGGTAGTCAAAGAGGGACGAAGAACACAACAGCTTGATTCGAGGCTAGAGCTCCACTAGAGCTTATGTTACTCGAGCTAGGGAGGATCTCGCTTCTCCAAATGTTATTACCGGTACTTTTACCCTTTATGATACTCGTGATTGAATTGATTGATCTGGTTCAACCCATTCATATGTATGTGAAACTCTGGTATTCAGTAAGACTCTGCCAGTTGAGTCTACTGAGTTTGTGATTCGTGTATCCAACCTTTTGGGTAGATGTGTGTTTGTTAATAAAGTATATAAAAGTTGCCCATTGATGATTCGGGATTTTTGCTTTCCAGTCGATTTAATGCTGTTGCCTTTTGATGAGTTTGATATAATTTTGGGAATGGACTGGCTAACTTCGCATGACGCAGTGGTGAATTGTAAAAGAAAGCTTATTGATTGAAATGCCAGAACGGTGAGATCGTCAGAATTGAATCTAGTGATTTAAGTGGGTTTCCTACAGTAATATCTTCGATGTTAGCCCAGAAGTATGTGAGAAAAGGGTGCGAAGCTTATTTGGCCTATGTATTGGATAATAAAGTGTCTGAAGAGCATATTGAGTCTGTACGGGTTGTGTGTAAGTACCCAGATGTGTTTCCTGAGGAATTACTAGGTTTACCACCAGTACGAGAGATTGAGTTCGGCATTGAATTAGTACCGGGAACGACTCCGATCTCGATAGCTCCGTATATAATGGCACCTACAGAGTTAAAAGAGTTGAAATTGCAGTTGCAAGAGTTGAGATAGGGTTTTGCACGGCCAAGTTTTTCCCTGGGTGCACCATTCTTTTCGTGAGAAAGAAAGATGGAACGATCGAATGTGTATTGATTATCGGCAATCAATAAGGTAACTATAAAGAATAAGTACCCATTACCTCGGATTGATGATTTGTTTGATCAGTTGAAAGGGGTGTCAGTATTTTCGAAGATAGACTTGAGGTCGGGTTATTATCAGTTACGAGTCAGGGATACAGATGTGCTAAAGACTGCATTTCGGATGAGGTACGGACATTTCGAGTTTTTGGTAATGCCTTTTGGGCTTACTAATGCACTCGCTATTTTATGGATTTGATGAATCGGGTTTTAGACGCTTTTGGATCGCTTTGTGGTGGTGTTTATTGATGACATATTGATCTACTCCAAAGATGAAATTGAACATTGAACATTTGAGGTTAGTACTACAAACTTTGCGAGATCATCACTATATGCGAAGTTTAGTAAGTGTGAGTTCGGATGAAAGAGGTCGATTTTTTGGGACATGTGGTTTCAAAGATCGAGGCATTCGAGTTGATCCGAACAAAATTTCGGCTATACTTGATTGGAAGCCACCAAAATGTTTCGAGATTCAAAGTTTTCGGGACTTATGGGTTACTATCGATGATTTGTGAAAGATTTTTCTATGATAGCTACCCGTTGACAAAGTTATTGCGAGAAAGATGTCCGTTTAGTGGTGAAAAATGTCGAAAAGTTTTGATCGGTTGAAAGCCCTTTGATGAAGCTCCAATGTTAGTTCAAATTAAATCGGGTAAAGAATTTGTTATTTATTCGATGCTTCTTTGAATGGTTTGGGCTGCGTTTTGATGCAGGAAGGCAAAGTGGTAGCCTACGCTTCAAGACAATTGAAGCCGCATGAAAGAAATTACCCGACGATGATTTAGAAATGGCGACCATTGTGTTCGATTGAAGATTTGGCGTCATTACTTATTTGGTGAGAAATGCCATGTTTACTCGGATCACAAAAGTCCGAAGTACCTAATGACTCGAAAGACACGAATTTGAGACAACGCGGTGGCTAGAATTGTTGAAAGACTATGAATTGGTGATTGACTATCACCGGGAAAAGCTAATGTTGTTACGGATGCATTAAGTCGAAAATCTTTATTTGCTCTTCGTGCAATGAATGCACAGATAGCTATGTCTAGTGATGGTTCGATCATAGTCGAAGTTACGAGCAAGACCATTTGTTTGTCCGACAAATTTGTGATGCAGAAAGTTGACAAGGATATGATTGCTAAATGAATTGATGTGAAAAGGTGTAGGGTCAGATTTTCAGATTGATGCAAATGAGTGTTTGAATTTTAAAAGCCGAATGTGTGTTCCAAAGAACTCAGATTTGATACAAATGATTTTGAGTGAGGCTCATAGTGGCCGACTATCGATACATCCGGGTAGCACGAAGATGTATAATGATTTGAAACAATTCTATTGGTGGCCTGGCATGAAACGGGATATATCCGAATTTGTTTTGAAATGCTTAATTTGTCAGCAAGTAAAAGCTGAACATCAAGTGCCATCTGGACTACTTCAGCCAATCCTGATACCTGAATGGAAATGGGACAGAATTGCAATGGATTTTGTATCCGGTCTTCCTATGACACCAAGTAAGAAAGATGCCGTATGGGTTATAGTTGATAGGTGACTAAATCACTCATTTTGTGCCGATTCATACGGACTTTTCACTCGATAAACTTGTGAATTGTATGTATCGCTAATTGTAAAATTGCATGGTGTACCGAGTTCCATTGTGTCAGACAGAGACCCGAGATTTACGTCGCGATTTTAGAAGAAGTTGCAAGATGCTTTGGGTACTAAACTGCATTTTAGTACAGCCTTTCATCCGCAGATAGATGGTCAGTCTGAGCGAACTATTCAGATACTTGAGGACATGTTGAGATGTTGCGTTCTTGAGTTTGAAGGTACGTGGGAACGATACCTACCTTTGATTGAATTTGCTTACAATAATAGCTTTCAATCTAGTATCAAAATGGCGCCCTATGAAGCCTTGTACGGGCGAAAGTGTCAAACACCATTATATTGGACTGAGCTCAGTGAAAATAAGATACACGGGGTTGATTTGATTAAAGAGACTGAACAGAAAGTGGTCATAATCAAAGATAATTTGAAAGCTGCATCAGATCGACAAAAGCCCTATGTTGATTTGAAACGTAAAGATATTGAATTCCAGATCGGAGATCGAGTCTTTTTAAAGGTTTCACCATGGAAGAAAGTGCTCTGTTTTGGCCGAAAAAGCAAGTTGAGCCCGAGGTTCATTGGACCATATGAAATCATTGAACGCGTTGGGCCTGTTGCTTATAGATTGAAGCTACCCTCACGAATTAGAAAAGATACACGGCGTATTTCATGTTTCTATGCTCAGAGATACAGATCGGATCCGTCACATGTGATTGCTCAAATGCGAGATTGAGATACAACTGATATGACGATGAGGAAAAACCGATCCGTATCTTAGCTCGGGAAATAAAAGAGTTGAGAAATAAAAGAATTCGTTAGTGAAGGTTACGTGGAATAAATCACACGAGTTGAAGAGGCTACGTGGGAGCACGAGGATTCAATGAAGCAACAATATCCGACCTTGTTTAACGGTAAGATTTTCGGGACGAAAATCCTTAAGGAGGAGAGTTGTAATGAATCGAATTTGACCCTAATCGAGCGGTGGTTTCGGGACCACGAATCCGAGTCAAAAATCTAGTGATATTTATTTTATTTTATGTGATGTATGTTGAATTGTGTGAATTTGATTGTTTGGTGTGCTTGAATAAAGAGAAAGGATCTAATAGGTAAAGTATAAAAGTAACATTCAATAAATTGAAAGGTTTAATTTAAGTGTAATATAAATAGAAGGGGGTTTGCATGTCAAATAACCCAAAAATGTGGGTAGTGGACTGCAATGATGAGTAAAAATATATATATATAATAAGTGATTATATGTTAATGGCATTTTAAATGATTATTTTAAGTAATGAAAATGAATAAAGTAAATTAAAGAAAATAAGAAATACATTTTGACTTCTCTCTTTCATCTTCCTCACCATTTTCACGAAACAAAAGAGTAGAAGGGAGACAATTTTAGCTTCCATGGCGGCCTTTGCATGTGCCATTAAGGTGAGGTATTTAGCTTAATTTTGATAAATTCTTGCTTGGTTGTGTTAGTTTTCATGAATGCTATCACATATATGAAAAAGATTTTGAGTTTAAAGCTCATCCTAGGTTCGACCATGGATGAGCATTATGGTTTTGTTATGTTTGATGAGAGAACCTTGAAAATATTTAGGACATCTACATGTTGAATAAGAAATTTTAGATAATAGGTATGTGTTAAGGTTTGAATTTTTCTTGAAATGAATAGATGGAACATGATTGCATAAAAATAAATAGTTATATGATTGCTTGAGTCAATGCATTATCTTCTTCCATGTGATCGCGTGATCCTCACTTTCAATTGACGCAGGCGCTACTTCCTGCATATGATTTGGTGCTTCATCGTAGCACTTTGCCTCTACCACGGCCACGCCTACTGCGCCCACGACCACGCCCTCTAGTGCTCATGATAGCTTGTCGCTTTTATCTCGATTACAAGTTTTATGAATCGAAAATTTGTTTTGTTTATTAACGATATTTTATGAGATTTGAGATATAAAGTTGTTTTTTCCTAACATATCCTATAGTCTCAATTCTACGGTTTTCACATCTAAAACTAGAAGTTCTAGAGTGTTCCTATGATTATATCATAGTAATTATTAAGCAATAAATACTTACTTGACTTGTTGCTTGGGATGCTTGTGGTGCCATATCGATCTTTTAAAATTTGAACGATTTCATACGTAAATTATTTCGAACCCAAACCACGTACCGGTTTTTGAAATCGGCTCGATACCACTAAATGTAACACCCCAAACCCGGCCTATGCATTAAGACTAGATTTGGTTTGTTACATGAATCGTATATATTTTTTTTTTAAAATCTTCAATAAGTTGAAAGCTACAATATTATTTATGGATTTAATAAAATTAGAAGAGTATTTGAATTTGATAAATATTAGAAAACATTAGTTAAAAATCATTGTATTATCAAAACCTTTAGGTAATTTATTAAAGAGTTGACAATAATAAAATATTTATTAAAGAATTTCATATACTTGAAAACCCAAATTTATTTTAATAAAAACATCATATAATGATAGCCCATATTTAAAAGTCCAAAGTATAGTTTAAAATCAAACACACATAAAATCAATAAATTATTTATAGAGGCCCTTATTACAATAATCCAAAATAGTGAAAATAGTTTATAACCCATGTTTAAATAAAGATATTCTCCACGAAGACATCCTCGCCCAAGTCCACGCAATTTCCATTACCGAGATGAAAAAAATTAAAGGGTGAGTTACTTAGAACTCAAGGTGTAACTCACTTACCACCATTATTGGGCCGATCATCAAGATATTATGTTGGGCTTGAGCCCAATTACGTAATTCAACAATATCATAAAATGAAATAACATAATTTAAAAATGCATGTAAAATGAATTTCCCAACCAAACCTAATATCCATCCGCTAACACCCCCGCACCAACCATCACACGGGGATCAAGTCAACCCACCCCGCCAACACACCAATCAGAGCATTAAGCCTTTTTATAATTATGGCAAAGCCACCGAACTAGAGGCAATAAGCCATAATTGTAAGGTAGCCACCAACTAGAGGCAATAAGCCATATTTATTTTTGTAGCAAGGCCACCGAACTAGAGGCAATAAGCCATTTGATTATTTGTGGCGAGCCACCGAACTAGATTTTGCAACAGCCATTCTTCTCTTCATATACCCCACCCCATGCAATTATGCGATATAAAAATATAGTCATATAACAATTTTTATTTAATTCATAACATTGGTGGGTTTATCATTAAACATTTCATTTGGCCCAAATAATTTAGCAATTTGCCCATTTAGCGCTTTAGTGGGCTTTGGCCCATTTATCGAACTAGAGTATTTTGGCCCAATTTATCGAACTAGAGTATTTTGCCCAATTTATCGAACTAGAGTATTTTACGCCCATTTTCATGAAACATAAAATTTACATAATAACAAGTAATTTCTAGAGGCTTTTGTAATTTTCATGATTTAGTCATTTTAATTTTTAAAATATCGTTTACGCTTTTATCGATCTAGTCGTTTTTACGATTTTTACTTCCATACGAAATTGACATCCAATGAGAAATAGTGAAGTTACACACCTCGAAATCCGAGAGTACTAATCCTTCGCTCCTCGGCACCTAAAACATATTTCGATCCGTTAGAATACTATTTGTATAAATATTCTTAATCGATAATAGATCCAAAATCTTACCTCTTGATTTTGAATCACTTCGATTGGCTTCTCCTCGTTTATTGATTCGCTCGTCACGAGAATCCACCAACGATAATGGCTCAAAGTTCGTACTACTTGAATAATTGACTCCTTCTAAGATGGTCCAACCGGAAAATCCTCGAAAACCGCTCTTCGTTTAAATGGGGATTTACAGATCCGCCTCTTAACGTGACTAACTAACGCCTTTTCTTCCCTATTTTGAAAGTCTTCACGATCAAAGGAATATTAGTTAAATCTCAAATAATATCGAATAGTACTAGGCTTTAAAAGATGTGATTTACCACAATAAATCGATTCCAACGCTTTACGATTCTCCCATCACTTGAGTTTCGATTCGTTATTGCACTATATAATAACGAATGAAGCGTTATTAGAACGAACGCTATTTCGATCCAAAAAGCCTTCATAACACCATTAATATTCGCCATAACACTATTAATAAATCGAAACGAAAAGAAGAACCCTTACCTATAATCCACGATCGAAAAGAAAGGATTGAGAAAAGGTGTTTGTGATGGATGAAGTTTTCTATGTATGATCAAAGAAAAGAAATAAGATTCTGCTAAGGCACTCTAGCATTCGCCAAGAGAGTATTTGATGGAGAAACTTTGATTGAAAAGAATTAAAATATGAAAAGAGATGGTGATGATGTTGTTTGATTTCAAAGAGAAGAGAAGAAAAGATGGATTTAGGAGCTAGTACATTCGGCCATGGTAAAAGAAAAGAAAGGATGGTTCTTTTGGTATAGTTGATTTTGCACTCAAAGAAAAGACACAAAGCAATGGCTAAAGAAATAAAAAATGACCAAATGATCACAAAACTTGAGCTTTACCAATTGCAAAATTCGCCAAGATGAAAGTTGAAAAGAGAGAAACAAAATTCTGCACAAGGTGCAAGGAATGACCAAAGAGAAAAGAAATTCTTAGCCAAAACTAACACAAAATTGGCCCTCCCTATACCAAGTTGCCATCCAACACATGGTCAATTGGCCATGATTTTGTTTCCAAAATTTTCCTTGATATGTGCCTTATGTCCCCCTATCTTTCCTTAAGTGTTTGATTCCATGCCATAAGTTATCTATTTCCTTAATCCTTTGATACACTAACCAAAATAACATGGTCAACACTTACCATATATGTTCTTGGCCGACACTTGCTATACATGTGCGAAAATTAAAATAAAAATTCATCTAGATGCTAAACAAGGGATTCAACTCTTCCTCATGCTATAACTCATGCGCCAACACCACCATGCCATGTACTCAACTTATGACATTCATTAACACTTAATTTAACTTAAGTCTTAATGACATTTGCTTCTCTTCAATAAATTCTCAATTATTAAATTTTATTCCTTATCCAAATTATGCTATACTCTTTTAGGACTTCAATAAGCACTAAAATAAAAGTAAGAAATTTTCCTTTAAAATTTAAACACCAATTCATGCAATATATATACTGGATTTTTAGGTATTACATCGGCACCTAAAACATATTTCGATCCGTTAGAATACTATTTCAGATAAATATTCTTAATCGATAATAAATCCAAAATCTTACCCTCTTGATTTTGAATCACTTGATTAAGCTTCTCCTCGTTTATTGATTCGCTCACGAGAATCCACCAACGATAATGGCTCGAAAGTTCAGACTACTTGAATAATTGACTCCTTCAAGATGGTCCACAACCCTGGAAAATCCCATCAAACCGCTTCGCTTAAATGGGGATTTACAGATCCGCCTCTTAACGCGGACTAACCAAGCCTTTTCTTCCCTATTTTGAAAGTCTTCACGATCAAAGGAATATTAGTTAAATCTAAAATAATATCGAATAGTACTAGAGGCTTTAAAAGATGTGATTTCCTTACCACAATAATTCAATTCCAACGTTTCTACGATTCTCCCGATCACTTGAGTTCCGATCTTCCGTTATTGCACTATATAATAACGAATGAAGCGTTATTAGAACAAACGTTTATTTCGATCCAAAAGGCCTTCATAACACCATTAATATTCGGTCATAACACTATTAATAAATCAAAATGAAAAGAAGAACCCCTTACCTATAATCCACGATCGAAAAGAAAGGATTGAGAAAGGTGTTTGTGATGGATGAAGATTTGCTATGTATGATCAAAGAAAAGAAATAAAGATTCACTAAGGGCACTCTAGCATTCGGCCAGAGAGTTTGATGGAGAAACTTTGATTGAAAAGAATTAAAATATAAAAAAAGAGATGTGATGATGTTGTTTGATTTCAAAGAGAAGAGAAGAAAAGATGGATTTTAGGAGCTAGTACATCTTACCATGGTAAAAGAAAAAGAAAGGATGGTTCTTTTGGTATAGTTGATTTCAAGACTCAAAGAAAAGACACAAAGCAATGGCTAAAGAAATAAAAATGACCAAATGATCACGAACTTGAGCTTTACCAATTGCACAATTTGGCCAAGATGAAAAGTTGAAAAGAAAGAAAACAAAATTCTCACAAGGTGAAGGAATGACCAAAGAGAAATGAAATTCTTAGCCAAAACTAACACAAAAATTGGCCTCCTATACCAAGTTGCCAGTCAAAACATGGTCAATTGGCCATGATTTTGTTTCCAAAATTTTCCTTGATATGTGCCTTATGTTCCCCTATCTTTCCTTAAGTATTTGATTCCATGCCATAAGTTATCTATTTCCTTAATCCTTTGATACACTAACCAAAATAACATGGTCAACACTTACCATATATGTTCTGGCCGACACTTGCTATACATGTGCGTAAAATTAAAAATAAAAAATTCATCTAGATGCTAAACAAGGGATTCAACCTCTTCCCTCATGCTATAACTCATGCGCCAACACCACCATGCCATGTACTCAAATTATGTCACTTATTACACTTAATTTAACTTAAGTCTTAATGACATTTGCTTCTCTTCAATAAATTCTCAATTATTAAATTTATTCCTTATCCAAATTATACTCCTCTTTAGGACTTCAATAAGCACTAAAATAAAAGTAAGGAAATTTTCCTTTAAAATCTAAACACCAATTCATGCAATATATAAACACTCGGATTTTAGGGTGTTACAATAGAGGTAAAAAGCCTCTAGAAAAATCGAGAATGGACTACTGTCCATAAAAAACCCAATAAGGGAAAAACACCAATGAGTCCTAAACAAGGATTTATTGCTGCACCTACAAGTCCTAAACAAGGATATCTTGCTGCACCTACAAAAGTAAGTCCTAAACAGGGATTTATGGCTGCACCAACACCATAAGTACAATTTTATCCTAACCAGGGATATTATGTACCATATCCAATGGTAAACCAACCATTTGGATTACAATCACCAACTCCGTGAGTTATTTTGAATTCTCTCAAAATCCATATTAAGAATATCAAAAAGCTATTCAAATCAACAAAATACCGAGGATTTGTTGAAAAACAACAAAATCTCAATTCGAAATTAAAGATTTTTATAATCCGTACGCCTCAGATTATTCTTTTTATAAATGAATATGGAAAACCATATTTCGGACAAAGAGCAAATTTAGAAAAGCTCTTACGTAATTCTGATTTCTTAGTTGAAAAACAACTAAAGAAAATATATCCGAAGATTTCTTATTAAAATCTATTTTATACCGAGATTGGGATGAAATCCTAATCGAGTATACAGATATTAAGGAGATAAACAATCTTCTTGATATATTCCAAGATTTTATTAATAAAGGAGAAACACTTATTATTAATAAGATGTTTAGAATATGTCTATATAACAAGTGTAGACAAATTCTACCCCATATATTTACAAATAAATCGAGCAATTTGCAACCAAAGAAGCTCAATTTTAGAATCATTTTCTAAATATTTTCTTCAATCTTATGTTTTTACAAATGATATAGGAAACAAAATTCCTACTATCAAATTTCGATTAAATCATGATCCATTTGATATAACCAAGATTGAATGGGGATTTGTTAAACAAATAACAATCCAAAATCTTTCTTTTCATTTATTAAAAGATTTTCCAATAATAGTCAAATCGATTATCAAATTTTATAGATATCGATGATTTTGTCTATTATTTTCATATTGAAATAAATAGCCTTATCGGATAATCGAAAAGAAAAATTTTATCGACCATATCGATTTGGAATATAAGTACTATGTTTTCGGGAAACGCCCTTTCATCAGTACAAGAAGATGAACAACACTTGGCAAAAACAATTGACGAGTGTTATAAAAATTTTTCAAATTATCAAGTCCAAGCCGGAATTGATCTCATGACCATGGCCCAGCATCTTCTACACCAAAATACTCAATTATTCTGGACCGATGGCAGAAGAATTCTATCTTACGACACTGGAAAACCCCAGATCGAAAGAGATGAAGAAGCCATTTCGTTATTAACAAAAATAGCGGAAATGGAACTCAAAGATTATCCGTTAGCAACGGAGATCAGAGAGACATTGGAACACTGGAACACACCAGCCCCTACCCCAGAATCACTACACCTGGATGAAATTGAAGAGATGAATCTCAGAAATATCTAGGAATGATGAAGACAAAACGTCACATCCAAGGAAGCTACGTGGAAAAACCATGACGGCATCCATGACAAAAAAAGGAAGCTACGGAAAACCATGATCGGCATCCATGACGAAAAAAGGAAGTTACGTGGAAAACCATGAGCGGATCCATGACGAAAAGGAAGCAACGTGGAAACAACCATGATTGCTACCAGACAAACAAGGTAGCTACGTGGAAGCAACCATGAAGTCGACATCAAAGCATCCTTATCGATACTATTCGGACTCCATTCTTTAATTCATTAGAATTTAATTATTTTATTCTTATCCAATACTATTCGGACCAATTGTAATTAGATTATAGTTTAGAATTATTGTTATAAATAGGCATTGATGTAGCCTCGAAAGAGGGCATTGGGTTTTAGATAGTTTTTTTTGAACGCAAGATTCGGTTTTAGATATTTTTTATTTTCTTCTTGAATTCGCAATATACAAACTCTTGTATAATTGCTCTTCAAGAAACCTTTTGTAAATTAAACCCTTTGTAAATTATCTACTTTCTTCTTTAATATATTTTCATTCCTACAATATACATATTGTAATAATCGATTTGACCCTAATCTAATCTGGTTTGGGACCACGAATCCCAGTCGTAAATCTAGTGATATTTATTTTATTTTATGTGATGTATGTTGAATTGTGTGAATTTGATTGTTTGATGCTTGAATAAAGAGAAAGGATCTAATAGGTAAAGTATAAAAGTAACATTCAATAAATTGAAAGGTTTAATTTAAGTGTAATATAAATAGAAGGGTTTGCATGTCAAATAACCCAAAATGTGGGTAGTGGACTAAGCAATGATGAGTAAATATATATATATATAATAAGTGATTATATGTTAATGGCATTTTAAATGATTATTTTAAGTAATGAAAATGAATAAAGTAAATTAAAGAAAATAAGAAATACATTTTGACTTCTCTTCATCTTCCTCACCATTTTCACGAAACAAAGAGTAGTAAGGGAGACAATTTTAGCTCCATGGTCGGCCTTTGCATGTGCCATTAAGGTGAGGTATTTAGCTTAATTTTGATAAATTCTTGCTTGGTTGTGTTAGTTTTCATGAATGCTATCACATATATGAAAAAGATTTTGAGTTTAAAGCTCATCCTAGGTTCGACCATGGATGAGCATTATGGTTTTGTTATGTTTGATGAGAGAACCTTGAAAATATTTAGGACATCTACATGTTGAATAAGAAATTTTAGATAATAGGTATGTGTTAAGGTTTGAATTTTTCTTGAAATGAATAGATGAGAACATGATTGTCAAAAAATAAATAGTTATATGAACTTGTGAATGAGGAAGAGATCTTGGCTTATAATAGACCGAATTTCATGAAATTCTTGTGTTTTATTTGGGGACTAAATTACAAGGAAATCGAAACTAAGGTAAATTTGTAATTATATAAATTATGTATATATGGGTGATATTAATTCATTTTAAATAATGAAAGGTTAAATTGTACAAAGATTGAATTGTATAGATTCGCATAAGGGTAAATAGCATTTACCATGGAGTATAAAAATTTAATTAAGTACATATTGTGTATGGTATGCTTGGGACTTAATTGAAAAGTCAGTGAAATATTAGGGGTAAAATAGTAATTTACCCATTTATGTGCTTAGGACTAAATTGAGATGAATTGTGCTTGAATAAGCTAAATTTAATATGTTTTAGATTAAGAGCAAAGAAAATGGAGTTAGATCGGGAAAGAAGGTTATCGAATAGCCGATTCGCACTACCATCGACAACCGAGGTAAGTCCTAACAAGTATAGATTATCGAATTAGTATGAATGTACTAAATGATGTTATTCAATAAAGTTTTGTATAAACTCTTATGTTAGCCGAATGTGAAAGTATTGGTATGGGATTGGTTGAAATTTTATATAAGTGATAGTGAATTTGAAATGAAATGTTGTTATATCTCTAAACGAGATGGTATGTCAAAGTGACTTGAATAATGTGTGTTTTATGCTATTTTGGGCACATTACTGTAAGGTGTATAAGTTGGTAATGACATATTCGCTTCGTGCTCAGCGTGCTTAGTGCCTGGTGATATATTAGGGCTTCGTGTTTCAGCGGTGCTTAGTGCTTAAGTGATATATCTTGCTTCGTGCTCAGCAGGCTTAGTGCCATGATATATTCTAAGCTTCGTGCTCAGCGTGCTTAGTGCGTTCTGCATATTCTAAGTCAGGCTCAGCAGCGTGCCTTGTTTGTTTGATTTCGCTTTCATGCTCAGCGGTGCTTTATGCTGTGATGTGTTTTACCAAGGAAAACCAAATTGTGGTTCAAGGTAAATCGTAACTAATGTGCTTAGTTAAAGACCGGATAAGTAAGTAAGGTTTGATATGTTTTAATGTTGCTAGAGTTTATTTAATGCTATGAGTAAAGGACATGTATTGAGATTACGATTGATGTACACAAGTACTATGTGACCGAGTTTGAGCTTGAATGCTATAATGAATATTCGGCTTCTAATAGTAGTGCTAAGGTGTAAGAAATTTTAATATGATAACATGGTTTAGATGAATGATTTAAATGATTAAGTAATTAAATGTAGTATCATTTTGAGCTTGGGACTTACTAAGTTAGTAAACTTATTTGTATGTAATGTTCTCCTCTGCTTTATAGATTAGATAAGAGCTACCGCTCAACGGGATCGTCAAGAAAGTCGCCACACTATCGATCGCTATTTTGGTATTTTAAAAGCTTAAACGAACCTATGGCATGTATAGGCTGGTTTTATATGTTTGGTTTTGAAATTTGTATATAGATAGCCATGATAATATGGCTTAATTATAATGTTAAAGTTTGTGTGTATGGCATAACTTAGACTTATTTTGAAAGCATGTTTTGGTATATAATTTGTGATGTTTGGTTATATAGGTTCGGTTGCTAAATGATAAGAGTGAATATGTTCCATGACTATTTTTGTTGAGTGTTTTGGTATGAATTCAAAATGCTAAATGATGGTCATGATTTAGGTAAGTTTTGTAGTTAAAAATGCCAAGTTGATGTTAATATTAATATAGGTATGTGTACATGTATGGTTGTAAATTCAGTTACAATAATTGGTTTATTTTGATAAGCACATGATCTTGATTAGGTGTGATTGAATCATTGATTAGTTAATATTAATAAATATAAAGATTAGGTATACTAATATATATATATATATATGCTAATTAGTGTACCTTGAGATGTTATTGGTGTTTTAATGTTAAATGTGGTTTTGTTTTTAGGTAAAATGCATATATATATATATGCATCAATAGTATGTTCGGCTATGTTGTAATGCTACTAAGGTCACATATGAGATTGCGTAATAATTAATGCAATATGGTTTTATTTTGTGCTTGGGTAGAAGTAATGAAATGATATATGTTGCACTAGGTTATAAGTATCTAAATGCCATTAGTATTAGAGTCATATGAATTGTACATGTAACATGGCTTTGTTGCATATTAGTAAATTCAAATATGTGGATGTATATATATATATAGATGATATTAATATGGTTGACATTTGAAGCATAGTTTGTATGTGTATTATAAGTAACTAATATGATTTTAGTGGATGATTACTATTGGATTTAGAAGTTAAATCGTAAAGAAATTGATATAACCTTGTGTATGGAAAATAATAAATGATTGTGTGAAATCAGATTTGTCCAGTATCCTGTAACCCTATTCTCGACGATGGATACGGGTTAGGTGTTACATTTATTGGTATCGAGCTACGGTTTAGTCGATTCTAGGATCACTGTAGTACGTAAAAGTCTAGCTATACATGCCATAGAATTTTATATGTGATAGTGTGGTGACTTTTGACAATTTCAATTGTATTTTATATAGTAAATGGATTCCAATCCCATAGAGCCAGTAGCGATGATGTGGAGAGTGTTATGCCTGTCTCGCATATGGATCGCACCATTAGACTTCAACCGCCATTGTAACCAAGAGGGAGAGGCTAAAAAGCCTTCTACCAAATGATGAATGAATGGTTTACCCAATTTGTTCAAAATAATCCCAACAGACAACAACCTCCACCCCGAATAATCCAATTTCGTACCTTCAAGAACCCCAATGATAGATCCAATGAGATCCAAGAGGCCTCCCGTTGACAAAATTAGGAAATTTGGGGTAAGAATTCAAGGCTAATGATAATGATGATGCAGAGCGAGCTGAATTGTGGCTTGATAACACTATTCGGTACTTGATGAGCTATCCCGCACCTGCATTTAATGTTTGAAATGTGCTATATCTTTGCTCGGACACCGCCATCGTGGAATACACTAGTATCGCTTGTTCCAAAAGAAAAGTGACCAGGATTTCTTTCGAATGAGTTCATAAGAAATATATCACCGAGGTTCATCGATCGAGCGTAAAGAATTCCTTGAATTAAAAGCGGGAATGACCGTGATCTAATATGAGCGAAAGTTTGTCGATTGAGCCGATATGCCCAGAGTGTGTATCAACTGAAGCCATTATGTGCAAAAGGTTTGAAGATGGCTTGAATGAAGATTTAAAGTTGCTTGTTGGCATTCTTGAAATCAAAGAGTTTGTGACACTCGTTGAGCGAGCTTGCAAGGTGAAGAGCTCTGGAAGGAGAAAGGCCGAGACCAAGCTAGAGATACTCGTAAGAGATCGCTTGTAAGAATTTCCATTCCACACCTAAGAAGTTTAGAGATGACTTGACACAAAGCTACTTGATTCATCTAGACGTGATCGACCTCCATTGGGTTCCCGAGCTACCTCGATGACCAGTTGGTAACGCCCCACGTAATCGAGTTGAATGTAAACATTGTGGAAAATGGCATCTAGGAGTTGTAGAGTTCGTGGACGGTCTTGTTTTAAATGTGGATCCTCGCACCATTTTATTGAGAGTGTCCGATGTTAGTGAAAGCGTATGGCGCAGGACTCTGACCAGCAAAGGCATCAAGACGCAAGCGCATCACCCGTGCATTCCGACAATGTAGGTGGTAGTCAAAGAGGGACGAAGAACACCAGCTTGATTCGAGGCTAGAGCTCCACTAGAGCTTATGTTACTCGAGCTAGGAGGATGTCGCTTCTCCAAATGTTATTACCTAGATTTTTACCCTTTATGATACTACTGATTGAATTGATTGATCCCGTTCAACCCATTCATATGTATGTGAAATCTCGGTATTCAAGAAGACTCGCCGCTGAGTCGAGTTTGTGATTGTGTATCCAACCTTTTGGGTAGATGTGTTTGTTAATAAAGTATATAAAAGTTGCCCATTGATGATTCGGATTTTGCTTTCCAATGATTTAATGTCGTTGCCTTGATGAGTTTGATATAATTTTGGGAATGGATCGCTAACTTCGCATGACGCAGTTGGTGAATTGTAAAAGAAAGCTTATTGATTGAAATGTCGAACGGTGAGATCGCTGAATTGAATCTAGTGATTTAGTGGGTTTCTACAGAATATCTTCGATGTTAGCCCGTATATGAGAAAAGGTGCGCTTATTTGGCCTATATATTGGATAATAAAGTGTCGAAGAGCATATTGAGTCTGCATTTGTGTGTGAGTACCAGATGTGTTTCCGAATTACTAGGTTTACCACCAAGACGAGAGATTGAGTTCTGCATTGAATTAGTAACCGAACGACTCCGATCTCGAGCAATTCGATATAATGGCACCTACAGAGTTAAAAGAGTTGAAATTGCGCTTGCAAAGAGTTGATGATAGGGTTTTGACGGCCATTTTTTTCCCTGCACCATTTTTTCGTGAGAAAGAAAGATGGAACGATCGAATGTGTATTGATTATCTAAGAATCGAATAAGGTAACTATAAAGAATAAGTACCCATTACCTGATTGATGATTTGTTTGATCATTGAAAGGCCAGATTTTCAAGATAGACTTGAGGTCGGGTTATTATCGCTACGAGTCGGGGATACAGATGTGCTAAAGACGCATTTTGACGAAAACGGACATTTCGAGTTTTTGTAATGCCTTTTGGGCTTACTAATGCACCGCTATTTTATGGATTTGATGAATCGGTTTTTAGACGCTTTTGGATCGCTTTGTGGTGGTGTTTATTGATGACATATTGATCTACTCCAAAGATGAAATTGAACATCATGAACATTTGAGGTTAGTACTACAAACTTTATGAGATCATCACCGTATAAGTTTAGTAAGTGTGAGTTCGGATGAAAGAGGTCGTTTGGGACATGGTTTCAAAGATCGTGCATTCGAGTTGATCCGAACAAAATCTCGGCTATACTTGATTGGAAGCCACCGAAAATGTTTCGAGATTCAAAGTTTTCGGGACTTATGTTACTATCGATGATTTGTGAAAGATTTTTCTATGATAGCTACCCGCTGACAAAGTTATTATTGCGAAGATGTCCGCTTTCGAGTGGTCGTAAAAGTTTTGATCGCTTGAAAGCCCTTTTGACAAGCTCCATGTTAGTTCACTAAATCGGTAAAGAATTTGTTGTTTATTCGATGCTTCTTTGAATGGTTTAACGCTTGATGCAGGAAGGCAAAGTGGTAGCCTACGCTCAAGACAATTGAAGCCGCATGAAAGAAATTACCCCATGATGATTTAGAGTCAAAACCATTGTGTTCGATTGAAGATTTGCGTACTTATTTGGTGAGAAATGCCATGTTTACTCGGATCACAAAAGTCCTGAAGTACTTAATGACTCGAAAGACTGAATTTGAGACAACGCAGTGGCTAGAATTGTTGAAAGATATGAATTGGTGATTGACTATCACCCGAAAAGCTAATGTTGTTACGGATGCATGAAGTCAAAATCTTTATTTGCTCTTCGCAATGAATGCACAGATAGCTATGTCTAGTGATGGTTCGATCATAGTCGAGTTACGAGCAAGACCGCTGTTTGTCCAAAGAAATTTGTGATGCCGAAGTTGACAAGGATATGATTGCTAAATGAATTCAAGTAGAAAAGGTGTAGGGTCATTTTGATTGATGCAAATGATTTGAATTTTAAAAGTCGAATGTGTTCCAAAGAACTCAGATTTGATACAAATGATTTTGAGTGAGGCTCATAGTGGCCGACTATCGATACATCCGCAGTAGCAAGATGTATAATGATTTGAAACAATTCTATTGGTCTGGCATGAAACGGATATATCCGAATTTGTTTTGAAATGCTTAATTTGTCGCAAGTAAAAGTTGAACATCAAGTGCCATCTGACTACTTCACCAATCCTCGATACCGAATGGAAATGGGATGTAATTGTATGGATTTTGTATCCGGTCTTCCTATGACACCAAGTAAGAAAGATGCCGATGGGTTATAGTTGATAGACCGACTAAATCACCATTTTGTGCCGATTCGCACAGACTTTTCATCGATAAACTTGTTAATTGTATGTATCGCAAATTGTAAGGTGCATGGTGTACCGAGTTCCATTGTGTCGACAGAGACCCAGATTTACGCGATTTTAGAAGAAGTTGCAAGATGCTTTGGGTACTAAATCGCATTTTAGTACAACCTTTCATCCGCAGATGATGGTCATTCGGCGAACTATTCGGACTTGAGGACATGTTGAGATGTTGTTCTTGAGTTTGAAGGTACGGAACGATACCTACCTTTGATTGAATTTGCTTACAATAATAGCTTTCAATCTAGTATCAAAATGGCTTCTTATGGCCTTGTACAGGCGAAAGTGTCAAACACCATTATATTGGACCTAGCCTGAAAATAAGATACACGGGTTGATTTGATTAAAACCCCAATTATAAAACCTATTTTTATTTAAATTACTCCTTAAAGAAAATTTTTCCCAAATTTCCTTGAAAATGAGGATTTTGCCAAATTGATTGTCCCTACTTCCCCCCCTTTCCCTAAATTTGAAACCACGGTTTTTCAGATTGAATCTTAAATTTCCAGTTCTTCTTAAAAGAAAATAATTCCCCAATTTTTTTAAAGTCGAAACCCGATCATAATCCTTAAATGAATGCATACTCTTCCTCGAAAGCACAACACACCCTCCGTGTTTATTCCAAAATCCTCAATTTCACCATTTTCAACTTGTCAAGTAAAGGTCCCAACTTCTCATCGATGTCTGTTTTCCTTGATTTGTTCCAACCACAGAGGCTTCATCCAAGTTACGCTAACAACCGCCATCCTCGCATGCACTCAAATGGGCAAACAAAGCTCTTAATTGAGATCTTGTCTTATGACTTAACGCGTCAGCTACCACGTTAGCCTTTCCAGGATGATATTCGATTGAGAAATCATAATCCTTTAATAATTTTACCCATCTTCTTTGTCTCAAATTTAACTCCTTTTGGGTAAGGAGGTATTTAAGACTCTTGTGATCCGTGTAGATTATAGATTTCTCACCATAGAGATAGTGTCTCCAAATCTTTAGAGCAAAGACAACGGCTAACTCCAAATCATCGTAGGGTAGTTTACTTCGTGTGGTCTCAATTGACGAGAAGCATAAGCCACCACTTTTCCATTTGCATCAACACACAACCCAAGCCCGTGTGAGGCGCATCACAATAAAAAGTGAATTCTTTTCAGCCTCCTTGAATCAAAACTAGAGCTTCAGTCGGGATCTTCTTGATTTCTCGAAACTCTCTTGCTGCTTTTCGGTCAAATATACGAGAGCCCTTTCGCAATCAGCTTTAGTTAGGGTGTAGCAATCAACGAAAACCCTCTACAAAAGCGTCTATAGTATCCACCAAACCCAAGAAACTCGAATTTCACCACCGATGTTAGTGGTTTCCAATCCGAATAGCCTCAATTTTCCGAGGATCCACCCTTATTCCTTGGTGATACTACATGACCAAGGAAAGTCACTTCCTTTAGCCAAAATTCACATTTACTAAATTTGGCATACAATTGTTTATCACGTAAGTAGATGTAATACTATCCGCAAATCTTTGGTCATGTTCCTCCTCATTTCTCGAATAAACCAATATGTCATCTATGAACACTACCACGAACCGGTCTAAATATGGTTGAAAGACTCGGTTCATCATGTCCATAAATGCAAACTGGTGCATTGGTTAGTCCAAACGGCATCACTACAAACTCATAGTGTCCATAGCGTGTCCGAAATGCCATCTTATAAATGTCCGCTTCTTTAACCTTGAGTTGGTGATAACTTGAGCCTCAAATCAATTTTGGAGAAAATTGAAGCTCCTTTAAATTGATCAAGCAGTCGTCAATTCTCAGAGAGGATATCGATTCTTGATCGTCAATTTATTCAATTATGCGTAGTCAATGCACATACGCATCGATCCATCCTTCTTCTTGACGAGAGCGGCCGGTGCTCCCCACGGAGACACACTTGGTGAATAAATCCCAATCCGGTAATTCTTGAATTTGAGCTTTGAGCTCACCAACTCCTTGGTGCCACTCTATAAGGAGCAATGGACACCGGAGTCGTCCCGAGTGAAGCTCAATGCCAAATTCTACTTCCCGATCTGGAGGTATACGGGAAGTTCTTTGGGAAATACATCGGAAATTCCTTCACCGTCCTCACATCATTCATAGATAACTCTTTAGCATCCAAAGCACGATAAAGGTTAGGAATGCTCTATATCCTTTCGCACCAACTTTTCCGCCTTTAATGCGAGATACCACATTTGCCAAATAGTTCCTTCGCTCGCCAATCATTATGACTTCCTTATCATCCGAGGTTCTTACTGACATTCATTTTTTAGCACAATCCAATTGCGCTCGATGTTTAACCAGCCAATCCATGCCCAGAATGAGATCGAACTCATTGAAAGGTAGTTCCATCAAGTTTGCTAAGAATATCTCCTCTTGAATTTTTAAGGGCACGTCTTTAAATATTTTATTAACAATTACCGACTGTCCTAAAGGGCTAATTATTGTCATCTCACTATCGATAATTTGGGTTTCGGATATGGCACTAGATACATATGAATGGGTAGAGCCAATATCTATTAAGGCAATAACAGTACATCAAAATGAAGAACGTGCAGTTATCACATCCGGTGCATTGTCGTCCTCATGGCGTCTAGCGCATAGACCGATCTAGTGTCTTGCATCTGTATTTCTCTATGACCATTGCCTCGACCGGTGCACCTTGACCACGACCAGCCCATTACCACCACGACCGGTCCACGACCTCTCGGTGGTCTTGATTACCCGGCCGGTGTGCATCATTATTCTGAACTTCTTGAGTCGTATCCATCGTCGAGGACAATTTTGTCTTGATGATCCATTGAACCGCATTTGTAGCATCGCCGTTTTCCTCAACATTCCCCAAAATGTCTTTTCCCACTCGGTGCAATCTCGACTCGATTATTTGTTCTGGGGTTCTACCTTGAACTGGTTCATCATTCGAGGTCTCTTACGGAATCTTTTGAAGAACCGATCTTTGTGTCTCTCTCTTGTTTTAGAATTTTTCTCGGTTCTGCCGTTCTAAATTCTTAGCCTCTTTGGCTATTTTGGCCTTCTCCACAAGAGTCGAAAAATTTCTAACTTCTTTGTGGAGCAATCGAACCCTCGACTCATCATTAAGTCCATCCTCAAACGCACACAACGTTCGTGATCTCGTTGCTACAATTGTCCGGGCATAACGGCTCGGCGTAAAACTTCGACTTCATATCTTGCCACGGTCTTACTTCCTTGGACAAGATTGAAATTCTTTCCTTGACGTCTACATAACTTTCGTTCCAACGTATTTTCCTTGAAGGCGGCTTTAAAGAATTCCCAATTAATCGGTGCGACGGTGCCTTCTCGAACGATGAGCCACCACCGCGTCGCCTCATCTCTTAACAACGATCTGACTCCTCTCGGTTTTTGCTCGACAAGACATTCCATATCATCCATAATCCGTTCCACGACTTGAGCAAGATTCACTACATTCGAGCTACTACACGAGACTCCTCTAAAACTTACGCATTATTTGACTTAAGTCGCTCTGAAATTGACCCACGAGTTGTTGGCCCAATTTTAGTTCAATGACCCTTTCCAAGACTCGCAGCATTGCTTGAGTCAATGCATTATCTTCTTCCATGTGATCGCGTGATCCCGTCTCACTTTCAATTGGCGCAGTCGTCTACTTAAACATATGATTTGGTGCTTGATCGTAGCACCTCGGCCTCTACCATCGCCACATCTACGCGTCCACGACCACGTCCTCTAGTGCTCATGATAGCTTGTTCGTTTTATCGATTACAAGTTTTATGAATCGTAAAATTTGTTTCGGTGTTTATTAACGATATTTTATGAGATTTGAGATATAAAGTTGTTTTTCCGCAACATATCCTATAGTCTCAATCTCTACGGTTTTCACATCTAAAACTAGAAGTTCTAGAGTGTTCCTATGATTATATCATAGTAATTATTAAGAAATAAATACTTACATGACTTGTTGCGGATGCTTGTGGTGCCATCTTGATCTTTTAAAATTTGAACGATTTCATACAGAAATTATTTGCGAACCCAAACCACAACCGAGTTTTTGAACTGGCTCGATACCACTAAATGTAACACCCCAAACCCGGTCTATGCATTAAGACTAGATTTGGTTTGTTACATGAATCGAGCTTTTTAAATCTTCAATAAGTTGAAAGCTACAATATTATTTACTGAGATTTAATAAAATTAGAAGAGTATTTGAATTTGATAAATATTAGAAAACATTAGTTGAAAATCATTGTATTATCAAAACCTTTAGGTAATTTATTAAAGAGTTAACAATAATAAAATATTTATAAATGAATTTCATATACTTGAAAACCCAAATTTATTTTAATAAAACATCATATAATCATAGCCCATATTTAAAAGTCCAAAGTATAGTTTAAAACCAAACACACATAAAATCCATAAATTATTTATAGAGGCCCTTATTATAATAATCCAAAATAGTGAAAATACTTATTAAAAAGTTCGAGTTTAAATAACCCATGTTTTGCAAGTATGGCCTCCACGAAGTCATCCTCGGCCCAAGTCCACGTCAATTTCCATTACGATATGGAAAAATTTAAAGGGGTGAGTTACTTAGAACTCGAGTGTGCAACTCATTTACCACCATTATTGGGCGGATCGTCAAGATATTATCTTTGGGCTTGAGCCCAATTCTGAAATTCAACAATATATCATAAAATGAAATAAAATAATTTAAAATGCATGTAAAATGAAATTCCCAACCAAACCTAATATCCATCCGCTAACACCCCGTACCAACCATCACACTGTGGGGATCAAGTCAACCCACCCGCCAACACACCAATCGTAGGCATTAAGCCTTTTTATAATTGTGGCAAAAGCCATAGAACTAGAGGCAATAAGCCATATTTGTGGCGTGAGCCATAGAACTAGAGCAATAAGCCATATTTGTGGCGAGCAAATAGCCCGAACTAGAGGCAATAAGCCATATTTGTGGCGAGCCACCGAACTAGAGCAATAAGCCATATTTGTGGCGAGTCACTAGAACTAGATTTTTGGCAATCGGCCATTCTTCTCTTCATATACCCCACCCCATGCAATTATCGTATATAACAAAATATAGTCATATAACAATTTTATTTAATCCATAACATTGGTGGGTTTATCATTAAACATTTCATTTGGCCCAAAAAAAATAATTTAGCAATTTGCCCATTTAGCAGTTTAGTGGGCTTTGGCCCATTTATCAAACTAGAGTATTTTGACCCACTTTATCGAACTAGAGTATTTTGGCCCAATTTATCGAACTAGAGTATTTTGGCCCAATTTATCGAACTAGAGAATTTTGGCCCAATTTATCGAACTAGAGTATTTTGGCCCAATTTATCGAACTAGAGAATTTTGGCCCAATTTATCGAACTAGAGTATTTTGGCCCAATTTATCGAACTAGAGTACTTTCGTAATAACAAGTAATTTCTCGAGGGCATTTTCGTAATTTTCATGATTTAGTCGTTTTTATGTATTTTCGTCAAAATATCAGTTTTTACGTTTTTACCGATCTAGTCATTTTACGATTTTACTTCCATCAAAATTGACATCCAACGAGAAAAAGTGTGAAGTTACACACCTCGATACCGAAGTACTAATCCTTCTCGCTCCTCGGCACCTAAAACATATTTCGATCCGTTAGAATACTATTTCGTATAAATATTCTTAATCGATAATAGATCCAAAATCTTACCCTCTTGATTTTGAATCACTTCAATTTTCGGCTTCTCCTCGTTTATTGATTCGTTCATCGCAGAGAATCCACCAACGTATAATGGCTCGGAAGTTCGTACTACTTGAATAATTGACTCCTTCGGAAGATGGTCCGCAACCGGTGGAAAATCCGGACTCACGAAACCGCTCTTCGTTTAAATGGGGATTCTGATCCGCCCTCTTAACGTGACTAACCACCGCCTTTTCTTCCCTATTTTGAAAGTCTTCACGATCAAAGGAATATTAGTTAAATCTAAAATAATATCGAATAGTACTAGAGGCTTTAAAAGATGTGATTTCCTTACCACAATAATTCGATTCCAACGTTTCTACGATTCTCCGATCATTTGAGTTCGATCTTCGTTATTGCACTATATAATAACGAATGAAGCGTTATTAGAACGAACATTTATTTCGATCCAAAAGGCCTTCATAACACCATTAATATTCGGTCATAACACTATTAATAAATCGAAAATGAAAAGAAGAACCCTTACCTATAATCCACGATCGAAAAGAAAGGATTGAGAAAGGTGTTTGTGATGGATGAAGATTTGACTATGTATGATCAAAGAAAAGAAATAAAGATTCGCTAAGGGCACTCTAGCATTCGGCCATGAGAGAGTTTGATGGAGAAACTTTGATTGAAAAGAATTAAAATATAAAAAAAGAGATGGTGATGATGTTGTTTGATTTCAAAAGAGAGAAGAAAAAGATGGATTTTAGGAGCTAGTACATTCGGCCATGGTAAAAGAAAAGAGAAAGGATGGTTCTTTTGGTATAGTTGATTTGGCACTCAAAGAAAAGACACAAAGCAATGGCTAAAGAAATAAAATGACCAAATGATCACAAAACTTGAGCTTTACCAATTGCACAATTCGACCAAGATGAAAAGTTGAAAGAGAGAAAACAAAAATTCTGCACAAGGTGCAAGGAATGACCAAAGAGAAAATGAAATTCTTAGCCAAAACTAACACAAAATTGGCTCCTCCTATACCAAGTTGTTGTCAAAACATGGTCAATTGGCCATGATTTTGTTTCAAAATTTTCCTTGATATGTGCCTTATGTTCCCCTATCTTTCCTTAAGTATTTGATTCCATGCCATAAGTTATCTATTTCCTTAATCCTTTGATACACTAACCAAAAATAACATGGTCAACACTTACCATATATGTTCTTGGCGACACTTGCTATACATGTGCAGAAAATTAAAATAAAATTCATCTAGATGCTAAACAAGGGATTGAACCTCTTCCCTCATGCTATAACTCATGCGCCAACACCACCATGCCATGTACTCAACTTATGTCACTTATTAACACTTAATTTAACTTAAGTCTTAATGACATTTGCTTCTCTTCAATAAATTCTCAATTATTAAATTTATTCCTTATCAAATTATGCTATACTCCTCTTTAGGACTTCAATAAGCACTAAAATAAAAGTAAGGAAATTTTCCTTTAAAATCTAAACACCAATTCATGCAATATATAAACACTCGGATTTTTAGGGTGTTACACTAAAAATCTGAGTATTGATATATTGCATGATTTGGTGTTTAGATTATGAAGGAAAATTTTCTTACCTTTATTTTTGTGTTTATTATAGTCATGAAGAAGAGTATAGCATAATTTGGGTAAGGAATAAAATTTTATATTTGAGAATTTATTGAAGAGAAGCAAGTGTCATTAATACTTAAGTTAATTTAAGTGTTAATAAGTGACATAAGATGAGTACATGGCATGGTGATGTTGCATGAGTTGTAGCATGAGGGAGAGGTTCAATCCTTGTTTAGCATCTAGGTAAATTTTATTTTTAATTTTTACACATGTATAGCAAGTGTCTGCCAAGCATAAATTTGGTAAGTGTTGACCTTGTTATTTTTGGTTAGAATATCAAAGGAATAAGGTAAGTGTAAACATATGGTATGGAATCAAAAATTTATGGAAAGATATGGAGACATGGGGCAAGTATCAAGGAGAATGTTTTGGAAACAAAATCATGGCCATTTGACCATGCATTTGACGACAATATGGTCTAGGAGGGAGCCAAATTTTGGTGTTGGTTTGGCTAGGATTTGAAGTCTCTTTTGGTCATTCTTAGCATTTTGTGCATAGTTTTGAAACTCTTTCTCTACCTTTCTCCCTTGGCCAAAATTGAGCATTGGTAAACCTTAATCTTTTGACCATTTGGTCACTTTTGCATATCACCTTAGTATTCTTTTGTGTGTTCTTTTCTTAGTGACGAAATCACCTATACCAAAAAGCCATTCTTTTCTTTTCTTCTTCCCATTGCCAAATATACAATGCTAGTAAATTCATCTCTTTTCTTTCTCTTTTCTTCTCTTTGAAAACGAATCCTCATCATCATCTTTTTCTTCCATCTTTTATTTCTTTCTCATATTTCTTTTCAATCAAAATTTTCTCTATTAATTCTCTCATGGCCGAATGCTAGTATGCCCATAGCCGAATTTTTCTCTATTCCTAAGCATCATTCTCAATCGTTTCTTTTCAACCGTGGACAATAGGTAAGGGATTCCTTTTTGGTTTATATTAGTTAATAGAGGTTTGGCCGAATTTTAATGGTGGTAAGAGGATCTTTTGGATCGAAATTTATTATTCCTTCTATTAAACCTTTCCAATGGTTATATTTTAGTGCGATAACGGAAGATCAGAAATCAAGTGGTCGTGAGTGACATAGAACGCTTGGATCGATTCTCCTTGTGGAACAAGAGTATTGTGGTAAGGAAATCTCGTTCTTAAAACCTTTAGTCATAATCGATATAAATATTATTAGGACGTGCTAACAATCTTTTGATCTTGAAGACTTTCAAAATTGGGAAGAAAAGGGCGGTGTTTAGTTATCGTAAGAGGGGCGGACCCACTATTCCCCTAAGTTTAAGCGAAGAGCGGTTTCAATGATCGGATTTTCCACCGGTTATGGACCATCTTCCGAAGGAAGTCAATTATTTGAAGTGGTACGAACTTCGAGCCTTTATCGTTGGTGGATTCTCAACGATAACAAACCAATAAGCGAGGAGAAACCAAAATTGAAGTGATTCAAAATCAAGAGGGTAAGGTTTTGGATCTAATATCGATAATGTATTTTATACAAAATAGTGTTCTAACGGATCGAAATATGTTTTAGGTGTCGAGGCGAGAAGGATTAGTACTCTCGATATCGAGGTGTGTAACTTCACACTTTTCTCGGGTTTGGATGTTATTGCAGATTGAGTAAAATCGTAAAAACGTCTAGATCGACTTAAAACGTAATAATTGGTATTTCAATAAATTACATGAAAACGAAAAATTGTAGAAATTACAAAATGCCTCGAGAAATTCATTGTAAATATGTAAAATTGTATATCTCGTAATAATTGGGCGAAATCTCGTTAGATCGATAATTGGGCCAAAATCTCAGAAGATCGATAATTGGGCGAAATCTCGTTATCGATCGATAATCGATAATTGGGCGAAATCATTAGATTGATAATTGGGCCAAAATCTCATTAGATCATAATGGTAGTAATCTACATTAAAATTGTTAAGCAATTTGAAATCCTCGCTAGATTGATAAATGGGCCAAATTCACGCTAAATTGCAAATTTGGGCATAAGTTGTTAAATTGTTAATTGGGCCAAATGTTATTTTGGGCCTTAATAAAATTGGAAATATTGACTCTTGTTAATGGGCCTTTTGATTAAATCATTGTATAATCACGGTTTACTTTGCATACATATTGCATGGGTTGGGAAAATGATGAAGAGAAGAAGGCCTGTTGCCAAAATCTAGTTCGGTGGCTTTGCCACAAAATTATGGCTATTTGCCTCTAGTTTGGTGGCTTTGCCACAAAATTTATAAATGGCTATTTGCCTCTAGTTCGGTGGCTCTGCCACAAAATAATAATTGGCTCAATGCCTCTAGTTCGGTGACTTTGTCACAATCTAGTTCGGTGGCTCTGCCACAAATATAAATTGGCTTAATGCCTACGATTGGTGTGATGGCGGGGTGGGTTGACTTGATCCCCACAGGTGTGATGGTTGGTACGGGGGTGTGTAGCGGATGGAATTAGGTTTGGGAGGGAAAATTCATGTTTACATGCATGTTATTAATTATGTTTTCATTATGCTATTTGAAACACCCCACACCCGGCCCACGAGAATGGACTGGATCTGGTATGTTCCTAAAGTAAACCGGTTTCAAAAAGATTCGATACTTAGAGAAAATTTGTAAAATTTTTAGAAAAATGTTGTTTGGATTGGGCTTAGATTGGAACCCATTTAATAAATTTTGAAAATCCAACTTAAGTGAGGTGACAAAACAACTTTAGGGTTTATTATTTTGAAAGAAATAAATTTTGTTTTTCTTAACTTTAATTAAAAATAAATTGTAACACAATCAACATGAATAAGCGGAAATAAAGAAAATCCAACTGGGCCTTATGGCCTTATTACATCAAGTAAAACCCAAAATAAAATAAAAGTAACTAAATCAAATAAAGTCCAAACTAAATAAATTCTCCGAATGTAGCATGGCCACCTCAACGTCTCTAGGCCCGGTCCATCATTTGTTCATCACCGAAAATAGTTCCCATAACGGGTGAGTCAACAGACTCAATGTGCACACAAGACTAACATTCAACAAATCAGGCATTCATGTTCAAAACATCGATCCATATAAAAATGATATTATGATGCAACCCAAACCCAATCCTAATTAGCCATCCACTACACTCCCCGTACCAACTTCATACACCACAGGGACTACTAAGTCAACCCTCCATCCGCTACACACCATATTCAAATATTTGTGACCGTAGTCACCATATAACGTTAGTGAGACCAAAGTCAACACCTTCAAATATAACGTTGGTGAGACCAAGTCAATCACCTTCAAATATAACATTGGTGAGACCAAGTCAACACCTTCAAATATAACGTTGGTGAGACCAAAGTCAACACCTTCAAATATAACGTTGGTGAGACCGAGTCAACACCTTCAAATATAACGTTGGTGAGACCAAGTCAACACCTTCAAATATAACGTTGGTGAGACCGAAGTCAACACCTTCAAATATAACGTTGGTGAGACCAAGTCAACACCTTCAAATATAACGTTGGTGAGACCAAGTCAACACCTTCTTCCCTTTCACATAAATCCGAATGCCCCAAAAATATATATATCATGCATAACATACTTAATTTCATAATCATATACATATATTCACATGTTATAAAATAACATATTTCATAATCCTATCTAAGTAGGAAGCGTGCACGAATACTTTTATACCACATTAGGGTACTTAGCCATGTTCATATTCTTACGTATAATCACATAATAAAATAATTGCCATATGAAATATCGAAAGTTAGTGTGCATACACACCTGATTTGTTTAGTGATTCCTTGAGATTCCGAAAAGCTAGATCTAAAGTTTAGATCCTTAGTCCCTACATTTGATTCATCCTTTATTACTTAGCATAAATTCTATTTGGCTATGATATCCAAATAGTAAAAGACTTACCTTGAGGGTGATTAGGTGTTTATTCAAATCCCGAACACTTGGTTTTTCCTTTACGATATTAACCAACCTTGAATCTCAATATGGGTTAGTTTTCGCTTTTCAATAATTAAAGAATTGATCTAGATAATCTCACAAACATTGGCGAATATTTTAGATGCTTACCTTATGAACTTTAAATCCGAAATTCACCGAATAACTAGGGAACACATGGCCTATGGTGTACCTTTGGAAAAGAATTTCTTCTTCCATGATTCGCCAAGATTAATAATCAAATTAGTCTCTAAATTTCAATAAGTCTAGAATATAAAAGAATGGGAAACTAAACTTGGATCTTACCCTTATTTGAAGAAATCGATTGCACCTTCACTTCAACCTTGAGATTGACTTAGAGACTTGATGAACAATCGGCTATGATTCCCTTATGTATTTGGTTTCAAAGATGAAAAAAGAGAGGAATAATAGGCTTAGAAGGAAATCGGCTAGGAGGTTAAAAGAAAAGAAGAAAAGAATGGATGCTCAAGAAGAATATTGGCAGAGGAAAGAGAGGAGAATGAATAATGAATGGCCCTAGTCCCTCCTTTTATAAATTAGAATTTACTAGGCCAAGAATCCTTTACTTGGCCACCACTCTTCCTTATTTTCCTAATTAAAGAATAATTCTTCATTTATCCACCTATTTAGTCGAATTTTAAAGAGAATTAAACTCTTCCTTAAGAGTCCTTATGATCTTCTAATTAGTCGAGTTTTAAAGAGAGTGAAACTCCTCTTTTGCAAGCTTTGTGCCGTCCACCTCTTGGGCTTCTAAAAGCAAAATAAAACTTATTTTATTTGCTTCTTATGTGACTCGAACTCAAGCCCAAAACCTTTTGCATGTGGGCCATTTCCTAAGGCCTTAGGTGGCATCTTCAGGCCACATTTCCAAGTCCGTTATTGGGTCAAATTTTATGTACTTTATATTTTTAGGGTCACTTGGCCCTAAGTTCCCCTTTGGACTCTAAAATTCGACATTCCGGGGTCATTTTTAAGTTTCCAAAAATTTTCGCGTGGCTCTGTATTTTCCAAGTTTCCAAAATGTTTAGTTTCCTATTTTGGCTTGGTTTCCAAAATGTTTAGTTTCCCATTTTGGTTTGGTTTCCCAAATGTTTAGTTTTCTATTTTGGCTTGGTTTCCAAAATGTTCACTTTCCTAATTTACTTAGGTTTCCAAAAATGTTCACTTTCCTAGTTTACTTAGGTTTCCTCTTTTAACTAATCGTTCCATATATTTCCTTACATTTCCATACATTTCCATACCTTTCCATACATTTCCTTACATTTCCTTACATTTCCATACATTTCCATACATTTCCTTTCATTTCTTTCATTTCCTTTCATTTCTTTACATTTCCTTACATTTCCTTATATTTCCTTTCATCTTAGGGTTTTTGAAACTCTTGAACACATCCAACACACCCATCGATCCCACTATCTCATGAATTACGCATCTGACGCATAACCCCTAATCTAGGATGTTACAGTTCTACCCCTTAAAAATAATTTCGTCCTCGAAATTACTTACTATCATTCATCCGCATGTCTAACTCACCACACTACGCTATTCTTTGTGCACTCGATCTTAAAGAACTATCATACTTTCTAGGCACATTATTTATTTTTCTTTTTTTTTTAGTTCACGTTCGAGAACACATTTCTAACGTCACGATTTAATCGATTAAAGAGTTTTATGCATTAGTACTTTGTTCCTTTGTTTAACCGCGAACAATTTTATGAAAAGGAGTTTAGGAGTGGTTCTTTCGTATTTATACATGCATACGATCTTTTCATTCACTCATACATCCATCAAATAATTATGAACCTTAGTTCATTCGGATAAATGTTGTAGTTTTCATTTGTTGTTGTTTTTCCACTACCGGGGTATTTTCGTAATTTGTCCCTGAGGTATTTTCGTAATTTGTCAAAATAAGGTTTCTTGATGATTTTGTCACAAAGTATCTTTGGTATTTTTAAGTTCAGGGTATTTTGGAAATTTTTTTTGAGATCCGAGGGTATTTCAAAAATTTTAGACCTTGGAGGTATTTTGGTAATTTTTCCACAAGCCGGGTAAATTGTAAAATTTTAATAAATCGGGATATTTGAAGTTGCAAAACTTTGAGGGTTCTTTTGAGAAATTTATTTTCCAAAGACGATGAAGTTGCAAAATTTTGGAAATCGAGGTCATTTTGAAAATTTTGGTAAGTTAGGGGCAATTTTGTAATTTTCCAAAATTCACGGTATTTTGATAGTTTGTAAATTAGGGTTTTGGACTTTTATAACATAATGAAATTTTGGTAAAACTATTGAGTAGTTGGACATCTTATAAACCAAGGGCATTTTGTAATTTTATCATTAGTGGTATTTTAGTAAATTTGTAAATCGAAATATTTCAAGAAAATTTATAAAATATTCTTTTCAAATCAAGAGGGTAATTTAGGAATTTTAAAATTAGGGTTTCGAGAAAAATACGGCAAGTCCCTTTCGGGTTTTAGTTATTAGGTTTAGCAGTGACTAAGTCCTCTTGGTTAGGGTGAGCAGTTACTACGCACTGTAGGATTCGAGTAAAGAGGAGGTGAGTCACTAGGATTTGCTTAAATACCAAGCTCTTCATGAATCCACTCCTAGACATGCGCTGTGATTACCACACCTAGCTCGGTGACTTAATCACGAGTTTGTCTAGTGTATTAAGTCTTATGTATTTGTGTTTGAGTAGACTAATCCTAGGGTTCAAGTTCTTATCATGCTATTCTCGTTCTATGCCTTTTCTACCCTTAAGCAGTTCACGTAATCACACATATAGTTAGGGCACTTACGGTGGATGCGAATTGGGAGACTTAGGTGCCATGCCATAAAACACGCTTATGTTTCAAAGAAAAATCATTTGGCTCGCTTTGAAAATGTTTTGGGCCTTAGCCCACGTGCCAAGAGTTTAAAAGCGGGCTCGAACCAATTGAAACACCCCACACCCTACCCACGAGAATGGGTGGATGCGGTATGTTCCTAAAGTAAACCGGTTTCAAAAAGATTCGATACTTAGAGAAAATTTGTAAAATTTTTAGAAAATGTTGTTTGGATTGGGCTTAGATTGGAACCCATTTAATAAATTTTGAAAATCCAACTTAAGTGAGGTGACAAAACAATTTTAGGGTTTATTATTTTGAAAGAAATAAATTTTGTTTTCTTAACTTTAATTAAAAATAAATTGTAACACAATCAACATGAATAAGCGGAAATAAAGAAAATCCAAGCTGGGCCTTATGGCCTTATTACATCAAGTAAAACCCAAAATAAAATAAAAGTAACTAAATCAAATAAAGTCCAAACTAAATAAATTCTCCGAATGTAGCATGGCCACCTCAACGTCTCTGGCCGGTCCGGTCACACATTCATCACCGAAAATAGTTCCCATAACGGGTGAGTCAACAGACTCAATGTGCACACAAGACTAACATTCAACAAATCGAGGCATTCATGTTCAAAACATCGATCCATATAAAAATGATATTATGATGCAACCCAAACCCAATCCTAATTAGCCATCCACTACACTCCCCCGTACCAACCTGTACACCGTGGGGACTACTAAGTCAACCCTCCATCCGCTACACACCATATTCAAATATTTGTGACCGTAGTCACCATATAACGTTGGTGAGACCAAAGTCAACACCTTCAAATATAACGTTGGTGAGACCGAAGTCAATCACCTTCAAATATAACGTTGGTGAGACCGAAGTCAACACCTTCAAATATAACGTTGGTGAGACCGAGTCAACACCTTCAAATATAACGTTGGTGAGACCGTGTCAACACCTTCAAATATAACGTTGGTGAGACCAAGTCAACACCTTCAAATATAACGTTGGTGAGACCAAGTCAACACCTTCAAATATAACGTTGGTGAGACCAAGTCAACACCTTCAAATATAACGTTGGTGAGACCAAGTCAACACCTTCTTCCCTTTCACATAAATCTCGAATGCCCCAAAAATATATATATCATGCATAACATACTTAATTTCATAATCATATACATATATTCACATGTTATAAAATAACATATTTCATAATCCTATCGGAAGTAGGAAACGTACCTGAATACTTTTGTACCACATTAGGGTACTTAGCCATGTTCATATTCTTAGGTATAATCACATAATAAAATAATTGCCATATGAAATATCGAAAGTTAGTGTGCGTACACACCTGATTTGTTTAGTGATTCCTTGAGATTCCGAAAAGCTAGATCTAAAGTTTAGATCCTTAGTCCCTACATTTGATTCATCCTTTATTACTTAGCATAAATTCTATTTGGCTATGATATCCAAATGTAAAAAGACTTACCTTGAGGCTGATTAGGTGTTTATTCAAATCCCGAACACTTGGTTTTTCCTTTACCTGATATTCGGCCAACCTTGAATCTCAATATGGGTTAGTTTTCGACTTTTCAATAATTAAAGAATTGATCTAGATAATCTCACAAACATTGGCGAATATTTTAGATGCTTACCTTATGGACTTTAAATCCGAAATTCACCGAATAACTAGGGAACACATGGCCTATGGTGTACCTTCGGGAAAAGAATTTCTTCTTCCATGATTCGGCCAAGATTAATAATCGAAATTAGTCTCTAAATTTCAATAAGTCTAGAATATAAAAGAATGGGAAACTAAACTTGGATCTTACCCTTATTTGAAGGAATCGATTGCACCTTCACTTCAACCTTCAGAGATTCGGCTTAGAGACTTGATGAACAATCGGCTATGATTCCCTTATGTATTTGGTTTCAAAGATGAAAGAAGAGAGGAATAATAGGCTTAGAAGGAAATCGGCTAGGAGGTTAAAAGAAAAGAAGAAAAGAATGGATGCTCAAGAAGAATATTCGCAGAGGAAAGAGAGGAGAATGAATAATGAATGGCCCTAGTCCCTCCTTTTATAGCCGAATTTACTAGGCCAAGAATCCTTTACTTGGCCACCACTCTTCCTTATTTTCCTAATTAAAGAATAATTCTTCATTTATCCACCTATTTAGCCGAATTTTAAAGAGAATTAAACTCTTCCCTTAAGAGTCCTTATGATCTTCTAATTAGTCGAGTTTTAAAGAGAGTGAAACTCCTCTTTTGCAAGCTTTGTGCCGTCCACCTCTTGGGCTTCTAGAAGCAAAATAAAACTTATTTTATTTGCTTCTTATGTGACTCGAACTCAAGCCCAAAACCTTTTGCATGTGGGCCATTTCCTAAGGCCTTAGGTGGCATCTTCAGGCCACATTTCCAAGTCCGTTATTGGGTCAAATTTCATGTACTTTATATTTTTAGGGTCACTTGGCCCTAAGTTCCCCTTTGGGCTCTAAAATTCGACATTCCGGGGTCATTTTTAAGTTTCCAAAAATTTTCGCGCGGCTCTGTATTTTCCAAGTTTCCAAAATGTATTTTCCAAGTTTCCAAAATGTTTAGTTTCCTATTTTGGCTTGGTTTCCAAAATGTTTAGTTTCCTATTTTGGTTTGGTTTCCAAAATGTTCACTTTCCTAATTTACTTAGGTTTTCAAAAATGTTCACTTTCCTAATTTACTTAGGTTTCCTCTTTTAACTAATCGTTCCATATATTTCCTTACATTTCCATACATTTCCATACCTTTCCATACATTTCCTTACATTTCCTTACATTTCCATACATTTCCTTACATTTCCATACATTTCCATACATTTCCATACATTTCCTTTCATTTCCTTTCATTTCTTTGCATTTCCTTACATTTCCTTATATTTCCTTTCATCTTAGGGTTCTTGAAACTCTTCAGAACACATCCAACACACCCACTGATCCCACTATCTCATGAATTACGCACGAACGCATAACCCCTAATCTAGGATGTTACACTATTAATTATGTTATTAATTATGTTGCTAATTCTACTTATGGGCTCAAGGCCCAAATCCAAAATTTGAAAATCTGGCCCAGTGGACAAAGTAAGTGAGTTATACACTGAGTTCTAAGTAACTCACCCCCTCAAATTTTTCCATCTCAGGTAATGGAAATTGACGTGGAGTTGGGTCGAGGATGACTTCGTGGAGGCCATACTGCAAAACATGGGTTTATTAAACTCTAAACTTTTTAATAAGTATTTTACTATTTTGGGTTAATGTAATAAGGGCCTCTATTAATAATTTATGGATTTTTATGTGTGTTGGGTTTTAAACTATATTTTGAACATTTAAATATGGGCTTATGATTATATGATGTTTTATCAAAATAAATTGGGTTTTCAAATATATGAAATTCCTTTATAATATTTTATTATTGTTAACTCTTAAATAAATTACCTAAGGGTTTTTGATAATACAATGTTAATAATGTTTTTCAACTAATGTTTTCTAATATACATCAAATTAAAATACTCTTCCGATTTTTATTAAACCCGTAATTAAAAATAATATTGTAGTTTTCAACTTATTGAAGATTTTAAGATAGCTCGATTCATGTAACAAACCAAATCTAGTCTTAATGCATAGACCGGGTTTGGCGTGTTACAGTTGCAGTAGTAGTAGTAGTTCTAATAACACAAATTTAGATGTTTGTGTTACGAGTCAAAATTCTGATGAAGAAAACACTTCAACAGAAGAAAATATAGATATCTCAGAACCTATGGATACTGGACCACCAGATCCATATGAGTATGAGTCACCGAAACCTAAGGAAATCGACAAACGAGATCCCTATGGTAAAAGAAAAATTGTAACATCCTAAATTAGGGGTTGTTTGAAATTTACTTATTTTTCCCGTGTGTGTGCATGAGAGATATGTATGCTTGATTGCCTGATATATTTAAGGGTCTAGTCATGACCCCGGACTAATTGGACTTGGAGCTAAAAATTTCTTTTTAAGTGTTTAAAGGAAGGAAGCTAGGTGAGATAGGGGTTAAGATAAATTTAGGGAGTAGTAGGACACAAAGAATTAAGTGGCAAGGTGGCTTTCATGTGCCACTTAAGTGTTGGAGGTGAAGATGGGCACAGGTCATAGGTTCGAATGGCTGGAGCAGCGTTTTTGGCGTTTTATTTTTATATATGTGGTGATGGGCTTAAGTAGGAAGGCTTTAAAATTAAATGAAGGGGTTTTATGACATGAAAGTCAAATGGGAGGAATGGCATGGGGTGTTATAAGGGGGGCTGCGGCAGTGAGGTCTTGGTTTCGAACCCAAGAAGCTGCAATTGGCATTTTATATTATTTTTTTTGAGGCCGGCGTGAATGGAAGAGTGAGTAATGGTTTGATTTTGGACTCTTATTTTGATAAGGTTGAGCTAAATTTTTGCTCTAAAATTTGGCTGGAGGAGTAGGTGTTAGTAGCTTATTTTCATTTAATTTGTTTGAGAAGAGGATAGGAGATAAGTGGAAGATAAGTGTTATTTTTCTTGGGTGATAATTAAAAGTTGAATTATCACAAAGAGGGGGAGGTGATGGCCGACTTTAGGACTCCTTGGGGGGCTGTCCATAATCGGTTTTGTATAGCTAAGGAGTGCCAAAATTCATCAACTATTCTTTTCTTTTTTCTCTCTTGTTGCTGGCCGAATTCTCCTTAGCCATAGAAGGCAAAATTCTTCAAAAATCCCTTGCTTCTTATTTCTTTCACTTGGCCGAACCTACCTCCCTTCTACTAAAATTTCACTTCCCTTTTTCTTAGCCGAATAGCTCTTCCATAAAGGGGCTTAGGCCGAATCTCCCCTCCCTAACCAAGGTGCTGCCGATTCCAATAAATGTGGTAAGGACACTCTCGGTGTTTAATCTTTATTCTTGTTATAGCCGAAACCATGAGGCTTAACCATGAATTTTTGTATGACTAAACCTATTCAGGATCTTGGATTTGTAACCCTTTTTAGAAGCCAGCATTAAGAAGAATTGAGAGGTCTTCCGGGATTTAAGGTAAGCTCGGTATGTAGGCTATGACTTTCGGCCAAAGGCCATGTTATGTAATATATGTGGTGACTGATCTTTTTGTGGGTTGTTAAAGGAATTTCGGCAGAGTCTTAATCAAGTGACGATTTTGGGATTTGTTTGGAAATCAAATCCGTTCAAGGTAAGTCTGCAAAAGTGCCTTTGGTATTAATTTGGTTTGGCCGAATAGGCCTAAGTCCCTAATCATGTTATTGGCCGATTATAGGTCAAGAGATCTAGTGTCGTAGATCGGATCTTCGGGATCTAGGATTCGTGGTAGTATCAGGTGTGTAAAAACTCACTACACACTTTATTAATTTACATGACTATACTATTGCCTTTTTAATCTTTTTGGTAGTGATTAGCTTGTGGCATAATCATGGTTGCCGGGTAAGTCCCCTATTACTTTGTCTATGATATATGATTGAGTTTTCCATCATATGCTGTTAAATGATATGTTGTACATAATGCATGATGATGGTGGGATTGATGAGAGGAGGGGGATGATCTTATGGACTGTCACCAGTGGTTTTGACCACAAGATGGGTTGGCCCCATCAGATTTATTGTGACTTCGGTCACCAGTGGTTTTGACCACACCGATGATAATTGTGACTAAGTCCCAGTGGTTTTGACCACATTATGATATTTTGTGACCTATGGTCATCAGTGGTTTTGACCACACGATGGGTTGGCCCCATCACTTGATTTGTGACTCTAGTCACCAGTGGTTTTGACCACCAGTGGTTTTGACCACACGAGGTAGAAAAGGAGTATGGATGGTTAGTTGGGTTGCATAATTGCATGTTTATTAATATCTTGTGTATGAGTTACATTTTTGGGTGGGGGATTTACACACTGAGTCTTGGTGACTTACCCCTTCCCTTACCATTTTGCAGATGAGTAGATCGCGGAGATGGAGCCGGAGAGGACTCGAGGCGGCCATGCTTATCGTTGGATTTGATTTTATTTTGTTATAGTTAATATTATTTATTTTCTAAGTCTTTTTATTTTGGGTTGTAATAAGGCCGCTAATTATTGTTTGGATGTTTATTTTATTGCTTTATTTTACTCATGTCATATTACAAATGGAATCTTATAAATATTAAGTGAACCGGTTAAAAGCAACTTTTTCAACTAAGTAACTTTTACGAGTTTTTCAAAGATGTTTCCATCGGGTAACAAAAATAAACCAAGTCAATTATAACCTTGACAAATTTTAAAGTGTTACATGATCAAAGATTTTCAAAGGGGTTTATCAACACAACCATGTTTATAAAAATCCCGACTGAGTTTTCAAACACCGTTTTAATACCTTAGCCACATTTCAACAAGTTTTCACCAGACATTCAAGACGATTCAAATTATTTTACTCTGTGACATACCAAATCCGGTCAGGACTCATGGGCCGGGTTTGGGGTGTTACATTTTTAGTATCAGAGCCCGATTCAAAACTCAGCTGTGGGGGCCCAAGGCCCAAAATGTTTTGTTTTTGTTAGTAGGCCTTATTAGAATGTTTTGGGAAACTGTTTTTGGCTTGAACAGCATGGCACCGAGTCTCTGGCACCAATCCACCCAGGTAAGTACTTCTATCCATTTTTGTGAATATTTGATGAGGGGTAGAAGGGTAAAATTGGGAACGTAGACTATTAGAAAAGAAATTGTTGAACCCTAGGGCTAGCATACCCCAACAAACAATGCATAAGATTTAATAATTCCCTAAAAAACCCTGTGAGTTGTCACTGAGCAAGGGATGTGGCAATCGTTATATGCATGTCTAGGATTGGATTCGGTGGGGGCCTGGTATTTAAGCAGTCCTCGTGGCTCACCTCCTACTCACTCGAATCCTACCTGGTGCGTAGTGACGGTTCATCTTAGCTGAGTCGACACACTCACAGGCTAAACCTGATAACTAAAACCCGAAAGGGACTAGTCATTTTATTTTTGAAGTAATTAAAACCTTGTTTTTAAAAAAAATGACCAAAATACCCCTCAGTTTGAAAAATGACCAAAATACCCCGGCTTGTAAATTACCAAAATACCCTCCATATGAAAAAAATTCCAAATAGAAAATTTTCAAAATATCCTTCTTTTGTTAAATCCATTAGAACCAAATTTTCAGAAATCTTTTTATGGAAAATTATTAAAATACCCTTAGTGGTGAAATTACAAAATTGCCCCTAACCAACAAAATTACCAGAATAACCCTGATTTTCAAGATTTTGCAACATCACTATTTTGGAAAATAAAATTCTCAAAAAGAACCATCAATGTTTTACAACTTTTGAAATATCCCTGATTTCTCAAAATTTTACAAATTCACCCCGATTTGTGAAAAATTATCGAAATACCCCCGGATTTCAAAATTTTTCAAAATACCTCGGGAATTTAAAAGCTCTAAGATACTTTTTGACAAAATCATCCAAAAACTTTTATTTTTGGAAAATTACAAAAATACCCCTGTAGGACAAATTACGAAAATACCCCTGGGTAGTGGAAAAACAGACACGATGAAAACTACAACGTCTCTTTGAATGAATGAATGGAAAACTGTGTGCATGTATGATTGCGAAAGAACCACTCCTAAAACTCCTATCATAAAATTTCTTCGCGGATAATCATGTGAAACAAGGTACTAATGCATAAAATTCTTAAACAGATAAACGCAATCGTAGAAATGAGTACGAGAGGTCGTGGACGTCCGCCCCATGGCCGTGGAAGGGGTAGGATGACCTTGTCTAAGCCAACAGGGTCCGAACATGGGTCTGGAAATGAGATGCCGGATCTGCCGCGGCGAAAACTGAGTTCCAAGATCAGACAGGTGGTAAAGATGTAGTATCTCAAGCTGTATTATGGGTATTGAAACGAGTTCTTCGAGGTTTGGCGCTGGTACAAGAGCAGTAAATCGTGGTTGAACGACTCAAGCGACTAATGAGCAGAGGTGTTTAGAGGAGTTTTGAGTGGCACCCAGTCTTGGTGAGTCTTGGTTGGAAAATGAAAGGATCATGGATGATCTAGATTTTACAACTGAGGAGAAATTGAAGGGTATTATCTCTCTGCTTCGGGATGAGTCATACCAGTGGTGGCTCACCGTGAGAGATGGAACGGTGGCAGAAAATCTCACCTAGGAATTCTTCAGGGATGCCTATCAAAAGAAGTATATCGAAACTAGCTACGTGGATGCGCAGTGGAAGGCTTTCTTGAACCTGGTTCAAGGCAATAAGATAGTGGCAGAGTATGAGGCTGAATTCCTCCGGTTGAGTAGGTATGCTCGTGGTATTGTGGGTACCGAGCATGAACGCTGTGTTATATTTGAGGATAGGCTTAGAGATGAGCTGAGGATGATGATAGCTCTACAGCAGGAACGGGAGTTCGCAATCTTAGTGGAGAAATCGAAGGTTGCTGAAGGGGTAAGACAGTCGGTTAGACGGAACCAATATCAAAATTGGAATAAGAGGAGCTCTGGATCTTCAAGGTTCTCTGGTAATCAGTAGAAGAGGACGAGGTTTGGTGGGTCGGATCAAGCTGCTAGGCCTGCTGCTGCTGCTAATCCTCAATGGCCGCCACGGTGTGCTCGGTGTGGCAAGTCTCACACGGGGGAGTGTTGGAATGGTAATCGGGGATGCTTTGAGTGTGGGTCCTTGGAGCATCGAGTTAGAGATTGTCCGAAGAAAGCAGCTAGGCTGAGATCAGAGGGAGGATCGTCTGCCAATGAAGGATAACCAACAGCCACAGAGAGGTCGTGGTGCACGAAGAGGAGGTAATGGCGCTGGCAGAGGTCGTGGGGCACCGAGGGGAGGTACCGGTGGTACTGAGGCTAGACAATCTGGTCTAGTCTATGCCACGAGGCGTCAAGAGGAGGACGACGCACCGGACGTCATAACCGATATGTCTTGATCTTTGGTGTGCCCTATAATACTTTGATTGACATTGGCTCAACCCACTCGTACATTGCTAGTAGCGTAGTGAAAACTCTACACTTAGACTCTGAGCTTACTTCTAGGAAGATGACTGTATTAAGCCCCCTAGGTCACTTTGTAGAAGTAAGTAAACTCTATAGGGACGTACCCCTAGAACTCCAAGGGGTCATGTTCTTGGCTGACTTGATGGAACTACCGTTCCGGGAGTTCGACCTAATTCTCGGGATGGATTGGCTAGTAAAGTATCAGGCTAGCCTGGATTACGCAGCTAAGCGCATGGTATTAAAGACAGTGGAAGGTGATGAGGTGGTGATGATAGGTAAAAGGAGAGATTACCTGTCTAATGTGGTTTCTGCGTTAAAGGCGAAAAAGATGGTTAGGAAGGGTTGTGAAGCTTATGTGGTGCATGTCTATGCTTTGAGAGCTAAGGATGTTGCTGTGGGAGATGTCCAGACTGTAAGGGACTATGTGGATGTGTTTCCAGAGGAGCTTCCGGGTCTACCTCCGGACTATGAGGTTGAATTTGGTATAGATCTGTTTCCCAGAACCGCGCCAGTATCTATAGCTCCGTATCGGATGGCGCCGAAAGAATTGGTGGAGTTGAAGGCGTAGATTCAGGAATTGTTGGATAGAGGGTTCATCCGACCAAGTGTATCGCCTTGGGGAGCTCCAGTGCTGTTTGTCAAAGTTCTACGTAGGAAGTCAGTGCCTTTGGTAAAGGTGTTATGGCGAAACCATGGTACAGAGGAGGCCACATGGGAACCCAAGGATGTGATGCGGCAGCAATACCCCTAACTCTTCTGATCTAGGTAATTTCGAGGCCAAAATTCTTTTTAAGGAGGGTAGAATGTAACATCCTAAATTAGGGGTTGTTTGAAATTTACTTATTTTTCCCGTGTGTGTGCTTGAGAGATATGTATGCTTGATTGCCTGATATATTTAAGGGTCTAGTCATGACCCCGGACTAATTGGACTTGGAGCTAAAAATTTCTTTTTAAGTGTTTAAAGGAAGGAAGCTAGGTGAGATAGGGGTTAAGATAAATTTAGGGAGTAGTAGGACACAAAGAATTAAGTGGCAAGGTGGCTTTCATGTGCCACTTAAGTGTTGGAGGTGAAGATGGGCGCAGGTCATAGGTTTGAATGGCTGGAGCAGCGTTTTTGGCGTTTTATTTTTATATATGTGGTGATGGGCTTAAGTAGGAAGGCTTTAAAATTAAATGAAGGGGTTTTATGACATGAAAGTCAAATGGGAGAAATGGCATGGGGCGTTATAAGGGGGGCTGCGGCAGTGAGGTCTTGGTTTCAAACCCAAGAAGCTACAATTGGCATTTTATTTTATTTTTTTTGAGGTCGGCGTGAATGGGAGAGTGAGTAATGGTTTGATTTTGGACTCTTATTTTGATAAGGTTGAGCTAAATTTTTGCTATAAAATTCGGCTGGAGGAGTAGGTGTTAGTAGCTTATTTTCATTTAATTTGTTTGAGAAGAGGATAGGAGATAAGTGGAAGATAAGTGTTATTTTTCTTGGGTGATAATTAAAAGTTGAATTATCACAAAGAGGGGGAGGTGATGGCCGACTTTAGGACTCCTTGGGGGGCTGTCCATAATCGGTTTTGTATAGCTAAGGAGTGCCAAAAATTCATCAACTATTCTTTTCTTTTTCTCTCTTGTTGCTGGCCGAATTCTCCTTAGCCATAGAAGGAAAAATTCTTCAAAAATCCCTTGCTTCTTATTTCTTTCACTTGGCCGAACCTACCTCCCTTCTACTAAAATTTCACTTCCCTTTTCTTAGCGAATAGCTCTTCCATAAAGGGCTTAGTAGAATCTCCCTCCCTAACCAAGGTGCTGTCGATTCCAATAAATGTGGTAAGGACACTCTCGGTGTTTAATCTTTATTCTTGTTATAGCCAAAACCACGAGGCTTAACCATGAATTTTTGTATGACTAAACCTATTCAGGATCTTGGATTTGTAACCCTTTTTAGAAGCTAGCATTAAGAAGAATTGAGAGGTCTTCCGGGATTTAAGGTAAGCTCGGTATGTAGGCTATGACTTTCGGCCAAAGGCCATGTTATGTAATATATGTGGTGACTGATCTTTTTGTGGGTTGTTAAAGGAATTTCGGCAGAGTCTTAATCAAGTGACGATTTTGGGATTTGTTTGGAAATCAAATCCGTTCAAGGTAAGTCCGCAAAAGAGCCTTTGGTATTAATTTGGTTTGGCCGAATAGGCCTAAGTCCCTAATCATGTTATTGGCCGATTATAGGTCAAGAGATCTAGTGTCGTAGATCGGATCTTCGGGATCTAGGATTCGTGGTAGTATTAGGTGTGTAAAAACTCACTACACACTTTACTAATTTACATGACTATATTGTTGCCTTTTTAATCTTTTTGGTAGTGATTAGCTTGTGGCATAATCATGGTTGCCGGGTATGTCCCCTATTACTTTGTCTATGATATATGATTGAGTTTGCCATCATATGCTGTTAAATGATATGTTGTACATAATGCATGATGATGGTGGGATTGATGAGAGGAGGGGGATGATCTTATGGACTGTCACCAGTGGTTTTGACCACAAGATGGGTTGGCCCCATCAGATTTATTGTGACTTCGGTCACCAGTGGTTTTGACCACACCGATGATAATTGTGACTAAGTCCTAGTGGTTTGGTACCACCAGTGGTTTTGACCACATTATGATATTTTGTGACCTACGATCATCAGTGGTTTTGACCACACGATGGGTTGGCCCCATCACTTGATTTGTGACTCTAGTCACCAGTGGTTTTGACCACCAGTGGTTTTGACCACACGGGGTAGAAAAGGAGTATGGATGGTTAGTTGGGTTGCATAATTGCATGTTTATTAATATCTTGTGTATGAGTTACATTTTCGGGTGGGGGATTTACACACTGAGTCTTGGTGACTTACCCCTTCCCTTACCATTTTGCAGATGAGTAGATCGCAGAGATGGAGCCGGAGAGGACTCGAGGCGGCCATGCTTATCGTTGGATTTGATTTTACTTTGTTATAGTTAATATAATATTATTTATTTTCTAAGTCTTTTTATTTTGGGTTGTAATAAGGCCGCTAATTATTGTTTGGATGTTTATTTTATTGCTTTATTTTACTCATGTCATATTACAAATGGAATCTTATAAATATTAAGTGAACCGGTTAAAAGCAACTTTTTCAACTAAGTAACTTCTACGAGTTTTTCAAAGATGTTTCCATCGGGTAACAAAAATAAACCAAGTCAATTATAACCTTGACAAATTTTAAAGTGTTACATGATCAAACATTTTCAAAGGGGTTTATCAACACAACCATGTTTATAAAAATCCCGACTAAGTTTTCAAACACCGTTTTAATACCTTAGCCACATTTCAACAAGTTTTCACCAGACATTCAACACGATTCAAATTATTTTACTCCGTGACATACCAGATCCGGTCAGGACTCATGGGCCGGGTTTGGGTTGTTACAAAAATAGAGTCAGATCTTCAAACAAATGATAATCTGAGATCTATGAATAAAATTTATGAAAGTGTTGAAAACACAACAAAAATATTATATGAATTAATTTCTAAAACAGAGTCTGATACAGATTCTGATGAATATATTTTTATGATAGGAAATAATTCTAAAAATCATTTAGAAGAAATTCCTTATTCTGAACAACAGGATATTAAATTAAGTAGTGTAATCGGAGAAGAAAGCAGACTTTTCTCGATGATATAATAGAAAAATTAATAAAATAATATTTCTAAAGAAGAAATTTACAAAATATCTAAATTCAAAATATGGTCACAAAGACACATAGAAAAATTAGCGGTAACACGAATGCTAAGGATACTAAAGGAGGATTAACAGAAATCCCCTTATTTACTAAAGAGAAACTAAAATAGATTAGGAAAAAATATCCTCAAGTCTGATATATACATTTAGGAGTTATCATGATAACAATTAGAGCTTTATTTAGAAGAGGTCATGATGTTCCTATTATTGCAATATTATTAGATAAAAGATTTGAAAATCCAATAAAAGCACTTATTGGAGGAATTCAATCTAATCTACACACAGGTGTTATAGGATTTAAAGTAAAACCCAATTACTTTATATCTATAACAGACCCTCTAATAGAAGAGTGTCTATTCCTTAGAATTCAGACAAAAAATTCTGATATTAGTGATTTAGCAGAAGATCTAGCAATCAGCTGGACTTCTATTAATGAATATACTAATATTGCAGAAGTAGAAATAAAAGAAATAAATAATAAAATAATTGAGCTCTTTGAGCCCAATAAATTCACTACATAAATTCAGCCAAAATTATTACATTTAAAAGATCTATCGATCGCGAAAGACTGGATCATAGAAAAAACTAATAGTGTTAGTACTTCTAAACCAGTAAGTACTATAGAATATATGTCATCTAGAGACAAATTATATTTTAAAAATAATTTGATCACTAATACAGATGATAATTTAATACTACCTCTAGTTCTCAACCAGAAGAAAACGACGAAAGTATAAGTACACCAATAGGTATGAAAACAGTTCATATTCCTATTTTCCCTACTTCACCCAGTAGAAATTCTAGAAACACTAGAATAGAAGATATATAATTTTCAAGAGAAAATTTTATTAAAAATACATATATTAAAATTACATTACATAATAAAGAATATAAAACATATTCTTTACATGCTTTATTAGATATGGAGCTACAACAAGTAGTTGCAAAAGAATACTATTCTCAAGAAAATTGGGAACTGTAAAAGAAAAATAAATATTAATGGAATAAATGGTAACAAAACCACTATTCATTATAAAGCTAAAAACATATCAATCTACATAAACAATGTAAGAATAGTGATTCCAAAAATATTATGTCTTCCTGATATGTATGGAGATATACTATTAGGAAATAATTTTATAAAACAATATTTACCATTTTCTATTAATAAAAAATCAGTAGTGTTATCTGTAGAAAAAACTAGTATAGAAATTGAAACACCCCAAACCCGGCCCTCGAGAATGGACTGGATCTGGTATGTTCCTCGAAGTAACCCGGTTCAAATTCATTCGAATACTTTGAAAACTACGTGTTTTGGAAGATAGTTTGTTGTGGGTTGGGCTTGAGTTGAAAACAAATTTACTTTTATAACAAAAACCCATTTGTTTCAAGTGACAAAATATTTAAACTTATTTCATATTAAGTGGGCTTACTCTTTATAAAGCCCTAAATTCATAACATAGTAATTATAGCAGAAATAAAAAAAATTTGTCACGGTGGCCTTATTACATAAAACGAAACCAAAATAATAATTTGTACAATACTTAAAATAAAATAAAGGTTCAAATTAAATTGAACTTCAAGTCAATCATGGCCACCACAAGTTCTGCCGTCTCGGTCCATTACTGCTCATCACCTGAAACATATTCCCACAACGGGGTGAGTCGATAGACTCAGTGTGTAACCAACACTAAACATAATAGAAATAGGCACACCATACAAATCATATGCATATAAAAATTTCAAGGTAATGATGCAAACCCGAACCCAAACCTATATGCCATCCGCTACACTCCACCCGTACCAACCTGTACACCGTGGGGACTACTAAGTCAACCCTCCATCCGCTACACTCCATCGAAGGATCCATTGCAATCGACGTGCTCATCGCCCATCGATAATATTGTGGCATAGCCACCACTTTAATGTAACGAAGTTACCACTTAATGTGACCAAGTCACCACATTCACTTAGTGAGTCATCACATTCACTTAGTGAGACCAAGTCATCACATTCACTTAGTGAGACCAAGTCATCACATTCACTTAGTGAGACCAAGTCATCATCACTTAGTGAGACCAAGTCATTCACTTCCCTTTCTTCAATTAACTTGAATGCCCCAAATTATAAATATCATGCATATCATATTTTATTTCACTTTCACATCACTTTTCACATGTTAAATATAACATTTTTTTTCCGAAATCCTAGTAGGAGTAGGAAAACATACCTGAGTACTTTGTACCATAATATGGTACTTTGGCCACTTTCTTTCACTTTCACATTAACATGTATAACATATTTAAACCATAAATCTATTAAGATTAGTGTGGAATACACACCTGGTTTGTTTAGCGATTCCTTGAGATTAGAAAAGTAAGATCTAATGTTTAGATCCTTAGTTCCTACATTTGGTTTATCATGTATTACTTAGCATAAATTCTATTTTGGTTATAATATCCAAATCCTAGTAGGATTTGTAAAGAGGCTTACCTTTGATGCCGATTTGATGTTTATTCAAATCCCGAAAATTTTGTTTTCCTTCACTTGATATTCGGCCAACCTTAAATCTCAACATAAATTAGTTTTCGGCTTTTTAATAATTATAGATCTTATCTATGTAATCACACAAGCCTTGGCTGAATACTTTCAAGTGCTTACCTTATGGATTTTAAATCCCGAAAACTTCACCTTCCTCTTCCTTGAAATCGGCCAAATCCTATATTTCTGAATCGGTTAGTTTTTGATTAATTTGATCTAAATAACTAAGATTTGGCCTTGGTCGAATGTATAAACTCACTTACCTTGAGGTTCTCAAATCCCGAAGTTGATCTTTATTTTAAATTCCTGTCGAAATCACTTGTTAGATTTGAACTACCATTCAATTATGGAAGGGACCTATTTGCCGAATGTATATTGATGTACTTACCTCGTTTCGAATCCCGGATGATCCCTTATACTATTCGGCTATGGCACTATTATGGGTCTCAAAGTTTTGGATTTTGTGGAGGGATAGTAGAAGAAAAGAAAAAGAAAGGAAAAGAGATGGAGAGAGTTTTGTCAAGGAGGATTCGGCTAAAGAAAAGAGAAAAGATTGTTGTTAATTTGACTAGGAGATTTCAGCAAGAGGTTGAAGGGAAGAGAATGGCTCTTTTCTTTTCTCTCTTTGGCCGAAACTATTAGCCTTAGAGTCCCTAAATAGGCCAACTCTTCATTTGTGATAAGTTTTAATTTTATCAACTATGAAATTCCATCAAATCTCCTAATTAGCCAAAAGTTCTATTGAATAAAAACTCCTCTTCCTAGATTCCTTTGTGCCGTCCAACTCTCCACTCATGGAAGCAAAATAAAACTTCTTTTATTTGCTTCCTAGATGACTCGAACTCAGGCCCAAAACCTTTTGCATGTGGGCCATTTCCTAAGGCCTTAGGTGGCATCTTCAGGCCACATTTCCAAGTCCGTTATTGGGTCAAATTTCATGTACTTTATATTTTTAGGGTCACTTGGCCCTAAGTTCCCCTTTGGGCTCTAAAATTCGACATTAAGGGGTCATTTTAAGTTTCCAAAAATTTTCAGGTCATTTTTAAGTTTCCAAAAGTTTCCTATTTTGGCTTGGTTTCCAAAATGTTTAGTTTCCAAGTTTCCAAAATGTTTAGTTTCCTACTTTGGCTTGGTTTCCAAAATGTTTAGTTTCCTATTTTGGCTTGGTTTCCAAAATGTTCACTTTCCTAATTTACTTAGGTTTCCAAAATGTTCACTTTCCTATTTTCGACGTAACATTTCCATACATCCTTTATTTTCCAAAATCAATCCAAATTTATTTCAAAACACATAAAACATGTCTTATTGTACAATTAGGCCAAAATGCATAGGCCCTTTTAGGATGTTACGTTCTACCCCCTTAAAATAATTTCGTCCTCAAAATTTTCTAACTAAACAATTGAGGGTATTGTTGTCTCATTGCCTCTTCTGGCTCCCACGAAGCTTCCTCCGATCCATGATTGCGCCACAATACTTTGACTAGAGGAACTGACTTCCTCCGTAGTACTTTCACGCCACGTTCGTAATCAATCGGCTCTTCCTCGTAGGTTAAGTCTCGCCTTAGCTCCACTTCTTCTACTGGTACTATGTGAGAGGGATCCAATCGGTAGCGACGTAGCATGGACACATGGAACACGTCATGCATTTGCTACAACTCCGGTGGCAACTCTAGCTGGTATGCCACTGGTCCCACTCGCTTAGACTCGATAGGGCCCGATAAATCTTGGGCTTAATTTCCTTTCCCACCAAACCTCATCACTTTCTTCCATGGTGAGACTTTTAGAAACACTTGGTCTCCTACTTCAAACTCTATTTCCTTCCGCTTGAGGCTCGGCATAAGACTTCTGTCTATCCGAGGCTTCTTTTAACCGTGTTCAAATTATTTCAACCTTCTCTTCTGTCTCGCCACTATCTCTGGTCCCAAAACTCGACGTTCTCCTAACTCAGTCCAACAAGTAGGAGTACGACACTTTCGTCCGTACAATGCTTCATATGGTGCCATTCGAATGCTAGCCTGATAACTGTTGTTGTAGGCGAATTCTGCTAAAGGCAAGTAATCCTCCCAACTTCCTCGAAAATCCATCACACATCCTCTCAACATATCCTCCAACACTTATATTACTCGTTCAGACTGTCCGTCTGATTGTGGATGAAAGGCCGTGGTGAAATCCAACTTGGTGCCTAACGCTTGATGAAGTGCCCTCCAAAACCGAGACGTGAATCTTGGGTCTCTGTCTGAAATAATTGACACTGGCACTCCGTGTAGCCTCACAATTTCCGCCACATATAGCTTGGCTAGCTTTTGAAGGGGATAGTCCATTCTTACTGGGATGAAATGTGCGGACTTAGTCAAATGGTCTACTATGACCCATACCGAGTCCTTCTTAGTAGGCGTAAGGGGAAGCCCACTAACGAAGTCCATGGTAATTCTTTCCCACTTCCATCGGAATCTGGATTGGTCAAGCAATCCCGATGGAACTTGGTGTTCAAACCTTAACTTGTCGACACGTCCGACATCTTCCCACAAATTTTGTAACTTCTCGCTTAAGATCCGCCACCAAAATTGTTCTCTTAAATCTCAGACAGACTTAATGCCTCCGGGATGCATAGCATAAGGGCTACTATGCGCTTCTCAAGGATCTTCCGTCTTAACTCCTTGTCTCTTGGCATACGACCTTCCCTTTGTAGCACAATACTCCTTCATCATTAATCTCATAGTCCTCCAACTCTCCGCTCGTGCTTTTGTAGCTTAACATTTAAATCTTCATCAACCAACCGTCCCTCTTTCACTTCCTTCAACCATGTTGGCTTGACTTGTAACTTCGGCTAACAAACTTCCATCCTCATATAAGCTTAAATGGGCTAACATTGCTCTTAGGTCCGTCACAACCTTCCTACTTAAGGCATCACCTACTACATTCACCTTGCCGGATGATATTCTATCGAATAGTCATAGTCTTTCAAGAATTCCACCCACCTTCGTTGCCTCAAGTTTAACTCCTTTTGAGTCAACAGTACTTGAGACTCTTGTGGTCCGTGTAGATCACCGACCTTTCTCCATACGAGATAATGCCTCCACACCTTGAGAGCAAAACCACTGCCGCCAATTCCAAGTCATGAGTTGGGTAGTTCACCTCATGTGGCCTTAATCGCCTGGACGCATAAGCGACTACCTTTCCATCTTGCATAAGAACACATCCTAACCCCGAATGTGAAGCGTCACAGTATACCACAAAATCCTTTCCTGCCTCAGGCTGAATCAACACCGGAGCTTCTGTCAATACCTTTTTAAGTTTTCAAAACTCTCCTGTTGCTTATCTATCCACACAAAGGGTACTTCCTTCCTCAACAATTTTGTTAATGGCGCGGCTATCGACGAGAATCCTTCCACGAACCTTCGGTAATAGCCTGCCAATCCTAAGAAACTACGAATCTCTGCCATCGACTTAAGTGGTTTCCAATCCAACACCGCTTCGATTTTCTTAGGATCCACCCTTATTCCCTCGGCAGACACCACGTGTCCTTAGAAAGCAACTTCTCTAAGCCAAAATTCACACTTGCTGAATTTGGCATAAAGTTTCTTCTCCCTTAATACTTGTAACACAATTCGGAGATGCTCATCATGCTCCTCTTCAGACTTAGAATATACCAAGATATCATCGATGAATACCACAATGAATCTGTCTAAGTAAGGTTGGAACACTCGGTTCATCATATCCATGAATGCTGCTGGGGCGTTTGTCAACCCAAACGGCATGACCACAAATTCAAAATGGCCGTATCTAGTTCTAAAAGCTGTCTTATGGATATCCACCTCCTTTACCTTTAACTGGTGATATCCTGACCTTAAGTCGATCTTTGAGAATACTGCCGCTCCTTCAGTTTGATCGAACAAGTCATCAATCCTTGGCAAAGGATACTTGTTCTTGATGGTCACTTATTCAATTGACGATAGTCTATGCACATACGCATAGTTCCGTCCTTCTTCTTTACAAACAGGACCGGTACTCCCCACGGAGACACACTGGGCCGAATAAACCCACGATCCAATAATTCCTGGATTTGAGCCTTAAGCTCCACTAACTCCTTTGGTGCCATTCGGTATGGAGCAATTGACACAGGCGCTGTTCCTGGTAGCAGGTCTATTCCAAATTCAACTTCTATCTGGGGTATTCGGTAATTCCTCCGAAACACATCCTCAAGTCCCTTATCGCTCTAACTCCTTCGACACCTTCCCGATTTCCATCCAACGCACTTACAAAGGCTAAGAACGCCTCGTGCCCTTTACGTACCATCCTTTCAAATTTTAAACACCAAACTACATTAGTCAAATAGTTCCTTCTCTCTCCTATCATAATGACCACCTCATCCTCGGGGTCCTTAGTTCCATTTGTTTAGCCGCACAATCCAACACGGCTCGATGTTCTACTAACCAATCCATACCAAGTATGAGGTCAAATTTCAAGGGTAATTCCATTAGGTCACCAAAGCTCACTCCACAATTTCTAGGGGTATATTCCAAAGATCTTATTTACTACTATAGTTTGGCCTAGTGGGCTTACCACCGTCATCTCCTTATCGAAAGTTTAGAGTCTAGGCCTAGTGTCTCAACTACACTACAGGCAACATAAGAATGGGTCGAGCCCACATTAATTAAAGCATAATAGGGTTTACTATGAATGAGGAACGTACCGATTATGACGTCCCCGCGTCTTCATCCTCCTACGGTGAACCGCATAAACCAAACTCATTGTCTTGCCTCAAGATTGGTGGCACCTCCGCCACGTCCTCCGCCAAGACTATTACCTCGATATTCGAACCTCGACCTCGTTGAGGTCTTTGTCCTCCCTACCTACCGATTAACATTACGAGTTCTTTGGTCATTCGTCATTTGATATCTTTGGACATCCTTGAGCATATGGTCCTTAGACCCACACTTAAGACATGCTCCTATCTTTTTCCAACACTCACCGAAAGTGCTTCTTTCCACAATACTCACAAGGGCCAGTGCGCCTCCGGTATCAACTTGTCGACCCTTCGATCCCCGCCTGGACCTTTTTCGCACGCTTCCCAACGATCCATAACCTCTCTTGGATCTATTCCTATCGAGTTCGCCTGGTCGAGTCCTTGATTCCTTCACTACCTTAGCCTTTTCAACCAACGTGGAGAACTCCGCCCGATGTGGAGCAATCAATAACCTTAGGTCATCCCTTAATCCGTCCTTGAAATGGACACGGCGTTCATGTTCGGTCGCGACTACTCCTCGAGCATATCGGCTTAACCTCGTAAATTCAAATTTCATATGCCGCCATCGATTTGTTCCCCGAACTAGTCCTAGAAAAGCTTTCACGCTCATCAATATACCAAGTGCCGACATACTTCTTCCGATATGCCTCCTTAGCATACTCCCACGTCGATCCTCCGCCGTGGCACCATCACAGACGATTAGCCACCATTGGTATGGTTCATCACGTAACAGGCTACCATCCCTTTCAACTTCTCCTCGGGGTTAGGTCGAGTTCATCCATAATACGCTCATTGCTTCCAACCAATACTCGCAGATCTGGGTGCCACATCGGACACTCCACGAAACACCTCGACCCGTTGGCTCAAGTCACTCGGTCTGATTTTGAGCTCTGAATTTCCACCGCGCCACCACCATTTCCAACACTCGCAACATAGCTCGTGACATAGCCTCATCCCGTCCCGAGCTGCCGCTCGACATTAACGGTGGGGGTAGTGGTGGCGGTGGTAACTCATTGTCGAACCTTGACTGATCTAACGGGTTCGACACGCTTATTCTTCCTCTATCTGCGTCCTTGACGATCGCGTCCTCTAGAACTCATTTTCTAGCGTCGAGATCGATTAAAAATTTTATGGATTAGTCTTTGTTCCACTTATTTATCAGCGAAGGAGTTTTATGGAAAGGGATTTAAGAGTGGTTCTTTCGTATTCATACAAACACACAGTCTTTTCCATTCATTCATACATCCATCAAACAATTATGAACCTTAGTTCATTCAGAGAAACGTTGTAGTTTTCGTTGTTTATTATTTTCCACTACCCAGGGGTATCTTCGTAATTTTGTCCTACAGGGTCATTTTCGTAATTTTTTAGAAGAAAATGTTCCTTGGTGTTTTTGTCAACAATTATCTTGAAAATTTCAAAGTCTCAGAGTAATTTGGAAAAATTTTGAAATCCGAGGGTATTTCGGTGATTTTTGACCTCAGGGGTATTTTGGTAATTTTTTTACAAATCAGGGTAACTTTTGTAAATTTAATAAATTAGGGGTATTTCAGAAGTTGTAAAACTTTGAGGGTTCTTTTCGAAAAATTGCTCCTTCAAAATGGGGATGTTGTAAAAATTTTGGGAAGTTAGGGGCAATTTTGTAATTTTCCAAAAATCAAGATATTTTTGATAGTTTGCAAATTAGGGTTTTTGAACATTTATGAATTAATGAAATTTTGGCAAAACTGTTGAGTAGTTGGGCATTTTATAAACCAATGGTATTTTTGTAATTTTACCACTAGGGGTATGTTCGTAATTTTATAAGTAAAAAATTTTTTCGAAAATAATTGTGTAACGAAAATAGTTTTCATGAATTAAGGATAAGAGAAAGAAAACGATTTAATAATTTTAATATTAAGTGTTTTAAAAAAAATGGCTAGTTCCCTTTCGGGTTTTAGTTATTGGGTTTAGCCTATGACCGAGCCTTCTTGGTTAGGGTGAACCAAAGCTACGCACCAGGCAGGATAAAAGTGGAGAGGAGGTGAGTCACGCGGACTGCTTAAGTACCAAGCTCCCATTGAAACCATTCCTAGACATGCGTACAGGGGTTGCCACACCCACTAAGTCCTCTCGGGTTAGGGTGAACCAAGCTACGCACTGTAGGATTCTGTGAAGAGGAGGTGAGTCACTAGGACTGCTTAAATACCAAGCTCTTCAGATCCACTCCTAGACATGCGTACCATGGTTGCCACACCCTAGCTTAATTGACTTAGCCATAGGTTGGTTTAGTGCTTTAAGTCTTATGTGTTTGTGTTTGAGTACACTAATCCTAGGGTTCAAGTTCCTATCCCGCTATTCTACGTTCCATGCCTTTTCTACCCTTATACAGTTCATAAATCATGTAATCACTCATAGAGTTAGGGTACTTACCTAGTGGATCATGGCCTGAGACTTAGGGCCATGTCTTTATATCTCATCCATTCGTAAAAATACTTTCATAAAACTCATTTGGCCTTGTTTTAAAAATGTTTTGGGCCTTAGGCCATAGGCCGAGAGTTTGAACTGGCTCGATACCAAATTAAAACACCCCAAACCCTACTTACGAGAATGGATGGATCTGGTATGTTCCTCAAGTAACCTTGCTCAAATTCATTCAATACTTTGAAAACTACGTGTTTTGGAAGATAGTTTGTTGTGGGTTGGGCTTGAGTTGAAAACAAATTTACTTTTATAACAAAAACCCATTTGTTTCAAGTGACAAAATATTTAAACTTATTTCATATTAAGTGGGCTTACTCTTTATAAAGCCCTAAATTCATAACATAGTAATTATAGCGTAAATAAAAAAATTAAATCACGGTGGCCTTATTACATAAAATGAAACCCAAAATAATAATTTGTACAGATTTAAAATAAAATAAAGGTTCAAATTAAATTGAACTTCAAGTCGATCATGGCCACCACAAGTTCTCGCCGTCCGGTCCATTACCGCTCATCACCAAACATATTCCCACAACGGGTGAGTCGATAGACTCGGTGTATAACCAACACTAAACATAATAGAAATAGGCACACCATACAAATCATATGCATATAAAAATTTCAAGGTAATGATGCAAACCCAAACCCAAACCTATATGCCATCCGCTACACTCCACCCGCATTCAACTCTCATACACCGTGGGGACTACTAAGTCAACCCTCCATCCGCTACACTCCATCGAAGGCGTCATTGCAATGACGTGCTCATCGCCCATCGATAATATTGTGGCATAGCCACCACTTTAATGTAACCGGTTACCAATTAATGTGATCATTCAAGTCAGTGAGACCAAGTCACATTCACTTAGTGAGACATTCACTTAGTCAGTCATCACATTCACTTAGTGAGACCAAGTCATCACATTCACTTCCCTTTCTTCAATTAACCCGAATGCCCCAAATTATAAATATCATGCATATCATATTTTATTTCACTTTCACATCACTTTTCACATGTTAAATATAACATTTTTTTCGAAATCCTAGTAGGAGTAGGAAAACGTATCTGAGTACTTTGTACCATAATATGGTACTTTGGCCACTTTCTTTCACTTTCACATTAACATATATAACATATTTAAACCATAAATCTATTAAGATTAGTGTGGAATACACACCTAGTTTGTTTAGCGATTCCTTGAGATTCCGAAAAGCAAGATCTAATGTTTAGATCCTTAGTTCCTACATTTGGTTTATCATGTATTACTTAGCATAAATTCTATTTTGGGCTATAATATCCAAATCCTAGTAGGATTTGTAAAGAGGCTTACCTTTGATGCCGATTTGATGTTTATTCAAATCCCGGAAACTTTGTTTTCCTTCACTTGATATTCGGCCAACCATAAATCTCAACATAAATTAGTTTTCGGCTTTTTAATAATTATAGATCTTATCTATGTAATCACACAAGCCTTGGCCGAATACTTTCAAGTGCTTACCTTATGGATTTTAAATCCCGAAAACTTCACCTTCCTCTTCCTTGAAATCGGCCAAATCCTATATCTCTGAATCAGTTAGTTTTTGATTAATTTGATCTAAATAACTAAGATTTGGCCTTGGCCGAATGTATAAACTCACTTACCTTGAGGTTCTCAAATCCCGAAGTTGATCTTTATTTTAAATTCCTGCCGAAATCACTTGTTAGATTTGAACTACCATTCAATTATGGAAGGGACCTATTTGCCGAATGTATATTGATGTACTTACCTCATTTCGAATCCCGGATGATCCCTTACACTATTCGGCTATGGCACTATTATTGGTCTCAAAGTTTTGGCTTTTGTGGAGGGATAGTAGAAGAAAAGAAAAAGAAAGGAAAAGAGATGGAGAGAGTTTTGTCAAGGAGGATTCGGCTAAAGAAAAGAGAAAAGATTGTTGTTAATTTGACTAGGAGATTTCGCAAGAGGTTGAAGGAAGAGAATGGCTCTTTTCTTTTCTCTTTGGTCAAACTATTAGCCTTAGAGTCCCTAAATCGGCCAACTCTTCATTTGTGATAAGTTTTAATTTTATCAACTATGAAATTCCATCAAATCTCCTAATTATCCAAAAGTTCTATTGAATAAAACTCCTCTACCTAGATTCCTTTGTGCCGTCAACTCTCCACTCATGGAAGCAAAATAAAACTTCTTTTATTTGCTTCCTAGATGACTCGAACTCGTGCCCAAAACTTTTGCATGTGGGCCATTTCCTAAGGCCTTAGGTGGCATCTTGAGCCATATTTCCAAGTCCGTTATTGGGTCAAATTTCATGTACTTTATATTTTTAGGGTCACTTGGCCCTAAGTTCCCTTTGGGCTCTAAAATTCGACATTAAGGGGTCATTTTAAGTTTCCAAAATTTTCATGCTCAGATTTTCCAAGTTTCCAAAATGTTTAGTTTCCTATTTTGGCTTGGTTTCCAAAATGTTTAGTTTCCTATTTTGGCTTGGTTTCCAAAATGTTTAGTTTCCTATTTTGGTTTGGTTTCCAAATGTTTAGTTTCCTATTTTGGCTTGGTTTCCAAAATGTTCACTTTCCTAATTTACTTAGGTTTCCAAAAATGTTCACTTTCCTATTTTCGACGTAACATTTCCATACATCCTTTATTTTCCAAAAATCAATCCAAATTTATTCCAAAACACATAAAACATGTATTATTGTACAATTAGGCCAAAATGCATAGGCCCTTTTTAGGATGTTACAGAAACACCATTAGTCTCAAATCCTAAATTTATTTGTACTAATGATTATTGATTTCCTTAGCAGGCCTTATGGATAGAGGTAAAAAGCCTTTAGAAAAAATCGGAGAATGGACTACTGTCCATAAAAAGCCCAATAAGGGAAAATCACCAATGAGTCCTAAAAAGGGATTTATTGCTGCACCTGCAAGTCCTAAACAAGGATATCTTGCTGCACCTGCAAAAGTAAGTCCTAAACAGGGATTTATGGCTACACCCACACCACAAGTACAATTTTATCCTAACTAGGGATATTATGTACCTTATCCAATGGTAAACCAACCATTTGGATCACAATCACCAACTCCGGTGAGTTATTTTGAATTCTCTCAAAATCCATATTCAGAATATCAAAAAAGCTACTCTGAAATCATCAAAAATACCGAGTATTTGTTGAAAAAACAACAAAATCTCAAATTCCCCGAAATTAAAGATTTTTATAATCCAGGGCTGCCCCTAGATTATTATTCTTTTATAAACAGAATATGGAAAAACCATATTTCTGGACAAAGAGCAAATTTTAGAAAAGCTCTTACACAATTCTCGGATTTCTTAGTTGAAAAAACAACTAAAGAAAATATATCCGAAGATTTATTATTAAAATCTATTTTATACCGAGATTGAGATGAAATCCTAATCGAGTATACAAATATTAAGGAGATAAACAATCTTCTTGATATATTCCAGTATTTTATTAATAAAGGGAGAAACACTCCTATTATTAATAAGATGTTTAGAATATGTCTATATAACAAGTGTAGACAAATTCTACCCCCCGATATATTTTCAAAAATAAATCGAGCAATTTGCAACCAGCAAGCTCAATTTTCAGAATCATTTTCTAAATATTTTCTTCAATCTTATGTTTTTACAAATGATATATGAAACAAAATTCCTACTATCAAATTTCGATTAAATCATGATCCATTTGATATAACCAGTATTGAATGGGGATTTGTTAAACAAATAACAGTCCAAAATCTTTCTTTTCATTTATTAAAAGATTTTCCAGCAATAGTCAAATCTCGATTATCAAATTTTATAGATATCGATGATTTTGTCTATTTTCATATTGAAATAAATAGCTTTATCGGTATAGCTGAAAAAGAAAAATTTTATCAGCCATATCAAATTTGGAATATAAGTACTATGTTTTCTGGAAACGCCCTTTCATCAGTACAAGAAGATGAACAACACTTGGCAAAAACAATTGACGAGTGTTATAAAAATTTTCAAATTATCAAGTCCAAGTTTAATTGATCTCATGACCATGGCCCAGCATCTGCTACACCAAAATACTCAATTATTTTGGAACGATGGTAGAAGAATTCTATCTTACGACACTGGAAAACCCCAGATCGAAATAGATGAAGAAGCCATTTCGTTATTAACAAAAATAGCGGAAATGGAACTTGAAGATTATCCGTTAGCAGTAGAGATCAGAGAGACATTGGAACACTGGAACACACCAGTCCCTACCCCAGAATCACTACACCTGGATGAAATTGAAGAGATGAATCTCAGAAATATCCAGGAAGGATGAAGACAAAAAGTCACATCTAAGGAAGCTACGTGGAAAAGACCATGACGGCATCCATGACGAGAAAAGGAAGCTACGTGGAAAAGACCATGACGGCATCCATGACGAAAAAGGAAGCTACGTGGAAAAGACCATAACAGCATCCATGACGAGAAAAGGAAGCAACGTGGAAGCAACCATGATTGCTACCAGACAAACAAGGAAGCTACGTGGAAGCAACCATGAAGCTGACACCGAAAGCATCCTTATCATGATACTATTCGGACTCCATTTTTTAATTCATTAGAATTTAATTCTTTTTATTCTTATCCGAATACTATTCGAACTCCAATTGTAATTAGATTATAGTTTAGAATTATTGTTATAAATAGGCATTGATGTAGCCTGAAAGAAGGCATTCGGGTTTTTAGATAGTTTTTTTTTAAATTCTGCAAGATTCGGGTTTTTAGATAGTTTTTTTTTTTTGAATTCTGCAAGATTCGGGTTTTTAGATAGTTTTTTTATTTTCTTCTTGAATTCTGCAATATACAAACTCTTGTATAATTGCTCTCTTCAAGAAACCTTTTGTAAATTAAACCCTTTGTAAATTATCTACTTTCTTCTTTAATATATTTTCATTCCTACGATATACATATCCTTCTGCTTGTGCCTACCCTCCCTCCCCCCTGTAATTGGTATCAGAGGAGCCCCGGAGTAACGATTTCTGGAGTTTTCATATCGTAGTTATCAGAGGAGCCCCGGAGTAACGATTTCTAGAGTTCTAATATCGTAGTTATCATTGTAAGTTTCTATCTTTTATCTTCAATTCTATTTATTTCGTTGTTTTTATCTCAAAACCCATATGTCTGTCGTTTGTCTTCGTTGCCGTTAAGTCCGTGTGGGACGTTGTAGGTGTTGTGAGGATGTTATAGTCACAGAAGGTCTTAGGTACCAGGGATAAAAATAATGGAACAAATGGATTGTTTATACAAAGATAAAACTTGTAATCATACTATGCATATAGACTCTAAGAATGAAAATAATATATCGGCTCTTAGTAAAGGTATCAATAGTTTAATAGATATTACATTTGTATATTTTAATAAATTATATACTAAAGTAAGTAATATAGAAGAAAAAGTAGAAAATATGGGAGTAATAATGATTTAGATTTGAACAACAAATCTAAAGATCTATTAATAGATGTTAATAATAAATTAGATCAAAGTTATTAATAATAGTAATATTATAGATTGATTTAGATTTAGGTCCTTTATATTACCGTAATAGTAATGTAATTTTAACTTTATCGATGAAGATGATTCTTCTGATGATTCTTCTTCTAATATTAATAATAAAAAAGAAAAGAAAAGAAAAAAGAAAAATGATAAAAAACAAGAAAAATATGATTTTGAGTCTTATAAAACTTTAATAGAACATTGAAAACCAATTTTCAAAATCAAGATAACTTAGAAAAAGTAGAATATTTAAAATTAATAGAAGAACTTTATGAACAACATAAAGATCTATTTCAAAAATATAATTATCATTATATGTTAAACTACGATACTACCGATAGTAGTAGTAGTAGTAGTAGTTCTAATAACACAAATTTAGATATTTGTGTTACGAGTCAAAATTCTGATGAAGAAAACACTTCAACAGAAGAAAATATAGATATCCCAGAACCTATGGATACTGAACCACAAGATCCATATGAGTATGAGTCACTCAAACCTAAGGAAATTGACAAACAAGATCCCTATGGTAAAAGAAAAATAGAGTCAGATCTTCAAACAAATGATAATCTAAGATCTATGAATAAAATTTATGAAAGTGTTGAAAACACAACAAAAATATTATATGAATTAATTTCAAAAGCAGTCCGACATGATTCTGATGAATATATTTTTATGCTAGGAAATAATTCTAAAAATCATTTAGAAGAAATTCCTTATTCTGAACAAATGGATATTAAATTAGGTAATGTAATCGGAGAAGAAATGACTTTTTCGATGATATAATAGAAAAATTAATAAAAATAATATTTCTAAAGAAGAAATATACAAAATATCTAAATTCAAAATATGGTCACAAAGACACATAGAAAAAATTAGCGGTAACACAGTCGCTAAGGATACTAAAGGAGGATTAACAGAAATCCCCTTATTTACTAAAGAAAAAATAAAACGGATTAGGAAAAAATATCCTCAAGTCTGATATATACATTTAGGAGTTATCATTATAACAATTAGAGCATTATTTAGAAGAGGTCATGATGTTCCTATTATTGCAATATTATTAGATAAAAGATTTGAAAATCCAATAAAAGCACTTATTGGAGGAATTCAATCTAATCTACATACAGGCGTTATAGGATTTAAAGTAAAACCCAATTACTTTATATCCATAACAGACCCTCTAATAGAATAGTGTCTGCAACACCCCAAACCCGGCCCATTCACTACGACCAAATTTGAAATGCCATCATGGAAACGCTTGAAACAAATTTGAACTTAAGGATAAAACACGAAAATTTTGTCTAGTTTAGAAAGCAGTGTTCATTAAAATTCTTAAGTAAGGTGTGGTGTTTATAAAAATATCCGGATTAAAACTTTATTATATATAGATTTAAATAAAAATCGTTTGCAAATAAGTCCTCAATTGTCAATCCATAATAAAACACAATAATAAACTTAATGAAAACACTTAAGCAGACTTTAAATACTTTTAGGGCCTTATTACAATAATTGAATAATCAAAAGCATCAAGATATAAATGCTTAATTAATTAAAATATCTTTCGCATGAAAATCAGCTCGCATGGCCACCTTTGTATCCACTCCAAACCGGTCCAAGCTTTACGCATCACCGAAAGGTTTAAAATATTGGGTGAGTCAAACCGACTCAAAGGCATAGTCATTTCACATATCTCCACATATGGGCTTGGCCCATATCCACACAAATCCATACACATAAATATGCAATTATGAAGCCCATCCCAACCTAGGGTCCATCCATTACACCTACCTTGGCGCACTTCGCCAAGGCCGTGGCTAATCCACCACCGATCACATAATGATCCACATATCTTACCATGATTTGTTGCTCAAGGTCGTGGTCGAGCCACCGATCCCATAGGGATCCCACATATCAATCACCCGGTGATGCACACGACTATCAACCGCCGAGATGGGCACTTAGCCAACACCTCCCTTGATGAAGCACATAGCTAACATCAAGCGCTAATGTAGCACGAGGCTAGCATTAGACCATGTACATAATGATGTACACCCTTTCCTTCAATTTTCACATTCCAAGTCCCATGCATATATGTGTATCATATCAAATTAACAATCAGAGTAAATATTTATCACATGCTCACCACAAATATCACACATATATCATAGGCAAAATAGAGCACTGACCTGATTAATCGATTACCCACTACGGGTATCCACCATCTTAGCCATTATTTCCGGCTAACATACACATCATAATCAAACATACTTAACAACATACAATAACAGGAGAATAGTGCGATAACTACGCACCTGATTAGCACAATTGACTAAATCCCGAAACCCACATCTAACGATTTGCACCTTTGCGATTGTAGAACTCCTTCCTACACCACCTAAGTCAGAATTGGCTAACATTATATACCAAAATGGCCTATGGCCGAAAATCACTACTGCCTTACCTTACAGATCTAAATCCCGAAACCGCTCCTTGTAGTCGACAACTACTAGATCCCGAAGAAAACCTTCCAAATTTCAGCCATGGAATTCTAAAGGAGTTAGATTCCTATATTTCGGCTAAAGAGAGATTGAAAATCAAATAATAGTTGATCTTACCTTTTCGGATGAAATCAGCAACACCCTTCTGTCACAACAAAGATTCAGCTTTGGCAGAATTTTGGCTTTTCGTGCTATGAAGAATTCGGCTAGGTTGGATTGTGTTTTTGGTTTTGAATAAAAGAGTGAGGAGGCTAGGGAATTCGGCTAGACAAAAGAAAAGAGAAGAGAAGAGAAGAGAAGAGAACCCTAAGAATTTCAGCAGAGAGAGAAGAGAAGGAAGAAAATTAATGAGTAGCCCTCCTTCCTACCTTTTATAGATTTAAATTATCATCTAAGGAATCCTTACTTGGCCACCACTCTTCTATTTGATAGCTTTATCCTTTAATTATCATAAAATAAAAGAGTTTAATCCAACCTTTATCTCATGGGAATAATGATAAATAAATCCCTTATTTATCTCTTTAAAATACTTAAGATAAATCATCATTTATCCCTATTTAATAATTTTAAAGAGAATAAAACTCCCTTTTAAGAGCCTTGTTGCGTCCACCTTCAGGCTTCGGAAGCAAAAATAAAACTTCTTTTATTTGCTTCCCATGTGACTCAAACTCAGGCCCAACACCCTTGCATGTGGCGCCATTTCAGAGGCCCTAAGTGGCATCTTCAGCCACTTTTCCAAGCCCGCTTTGTGTCAAATTTCACATACTTTTTCTCTTAAGGCCACATTGCCTTACCCTTTTAACTTAAAATTTCAAAAATTTCCAATGCATCCCCTTTAATCCTAGAGTTTTAAAACCTTTAAAACATCACCAACCACACTTAAAGCCTATTAACACTTGAGTTATGCTCCAAACGCACAACCCTAATCTAGGATGTTACGTTGTCATGCCTTAGAATTCAGGACAAAAATTTTGATATTAGTGATTTAGCGGAAGATCTAGCAATAAGTCGGACCGCTTATTAATGAATACGCTAATACAAATGAAGTAGAAATTAGAGAAATAAATAATAAAATAATTGAGCTTTTGAGCCCAATAAATTTACTACGTAAATTCAACCAAAATTATTACATTTAAAAGATCTATCGATTCCAAAAGATGGATCATAGAAAAACTAATAATGTTAGTACTTCCAAACCAGGTAAGTACTATAGAATATATGTAATCTGGAGATAAGTTATATTTCAAAAACAATTTAATAACTAATACAGATGATAATTTAGTATTACCCTCTAGTTCTCAATCCGAAGAACACGAGGAAGATACAAGTACTTCTACACCAATAGGTATGAAAACCGTTCATATTCCTATTTTTCCCTACTTCACCCAGTAGAAATTCTAGAAACACTAGAATAGAAGATATACAATTTTCAAGAGAAAATTTTATTAAAAATACATATATTAAAATTACATTACATAATAAAGAATATAAAACATATTCTTTAAATGCTTTATTAGATACAAGAACTACAACAAGTAGTTGTAAAAGAATGCTATTCTCAAGAAAATTGGGAACTCAGAAAAGAAAAATAAATATTAATGGAATAAATGGTAACAAAACCACTATTCATTATAAAGCTAAAAATATACCAATCTACATAAACAATGTAAGATTTGTGATTCCTAAATTATTATGTCTTCACGATATGTATGGAGATATACTATTAGGAAATAATTTTATAAAACAATATTTACCATTTTCTATTAATAAAAATCAGTAGTGTTATCTAAAACTTGCATAGAAACACCATTGGTATCAAATCCTAAATTTATTTGTACTAATGATTGCCGATTTTCTTAGCGAGCCTTATGGATAGAGGTAAAAGCCTCTAGAAAAATCGGAGAATGGACTCATCGTCCATAAAAAACCCAATAAGGAAAAACACCAATGAGTCCTAAACAAGGATTTATTGTCGCACTGCAAGTCCTAAACAAGGATATCTTGTCGCAATCGCAAAAGTAAGTCCTAAGCGAGGATTTATGGTCGCACCAACACCACAAGTACAATTTTATCCTAACGGGGATATTATGTACCATATCCAATGGTAAACCAACCATTTGGATCACAATCACCAACTCCAAGTGAGTTATTTTGAATATGAGATATTAAGGAGATAAACAATCTTCTTGATATATTCCAAGATAAACAATCTTCTTGATATATTCCAAGATTTTATTAATAAAGGAGAAACACTCCTATTATTAATAAGATGTTTAGAATATGTCTATATAACAAGTGTAGACAAATTCTACCCCCTGATATATTTTCAAAAATAAATCGAGCTATTTGCAACCAGCAAGCTCAATTTACAGAATCATTTTCTAAATATTTTCTTCAATCTTATGTTTTTACAAATGATATAGGAAACAAAATTCCTACTATCAAATTTCGATTAAATCATGATCCATTTGATATAACCAGTATTGAATGGGGATTTGTTAGACAAATAATAGTCCAAAATCTTTCTTTTCATTTATTAAAAGATTTTCCAAAGAATAGTCAAATCTCGATTATCAAATTTTATAGATATCGATGATTTTGTCTATTATTTTCATATTGAAATAAATAGTTTTATCGGTATAGTGAAAAGAAAAATTTTATCACCATTTCGATTTGGAATATAAGTACTATGTTTTTGAAACGCCCTTTCATCAAGATAAGAAGATGAACAACACTTGGCAAAAACAATTGACGAGTGTTATAAAATTTTCAAATTATCAAGTCCAAGTTTAATTGATCTCATGACCATAAAGATCATCGCTACACCAAAATACTCAATTATTCGAACAATGGCAGGAGAATTCTATCTTACAACACCGAAAACCCGGATCGAAAGAGATGAAGAAGCCATTTCGTTATTAACAAAAATAGCGGAAATGGAACTCGAAGATTATCTGTTAGCAGCGGAGATCAGAGAGACATTGGAACACTAGAACACACAGTCCCTACCCCAGAATCACTACACCTGGATGAAATTGAAGAGATGAATCTTAGAAATATCCAGGAAGGATGAAGACAAAACGTCACATCTAAGGAAGCTACGTGGAAAAGACCATGATGGCATCCATGACGAGAAAAGGAAGTTACGTGGAAAAGACCATGACGGCATCCATGACGAAAAAGGAAGCTACGTGGAAAAGACCATGACAGCATCCATGACGAGAAAAGGAAGCAACGTGGAAGCAACCATGATTGCTACCAGACAAACAAGGAAGCTACGTAGAAGCAACCATGAAGCTGACACCGAAAGCATCCTTATCAGGATACTATTCGGACTCCATTTTTTAATTCATTAGAATTTAATTCTTTTTATTCTTATTCAAATACTATTCGGACTCCAATTGTAATTAGATTATATTTTAGAATTATTGTTATAAATAGGCATTGATGTAGCCTAAAAGGAGGCATTTGGGTTTTTAGATAGTTTTTTTTTGAATTCTGCAAGATTCGGGTTTTTAGATAGTTTTTTTTTATTTTCTTCTTGAATTCTGCAATATACAAACTCTTGTATAATTGCTCTCTTCAAGAAACCTTTTGTAAATTAAACCCTTTGTAAATTATATACTTTCTTCTTTAATATATTTTCATTCCTACGATATACACATCCCCTTCACATGTCTTCCAATATCTGAATTACTCTTTCCGACTGACCATCTGTCTGAGGATGAAAAGCCGTACTAAAGTTTAACTTCATTCCCAAGGCTTCATGCAGAGCTTTCCAAAATCGTGATGTGAATCTAGGATCCCTGTTTGATATAATAGACACTGGTACCCCATGCAACCTCATGATTTCAGATACATACAACTTAGCCAATTTACAGAATGAGTAATCCGTATTTAACCGGAATAAAATGAGTCTTAGTCAATCGATCAACTACTACCCATACGAAATTTTTCTTAGTAGGTGTTAAAGGTAACCCACTAACAAAATCCATTGTTATTCGCTCCCATTTCCAAAGAGGATTCTTTACCGGTTGTAATAAACCTGACGGCAATTGATGCTCTGCCTTCCTTTGTTGACAAGTCAAACATTTTCCTACAAACTCGTAAATCTCACGCTCAACCCGCCACCAATACATTCACGGAGATCTCGATACATCTTATTTCCTCCGGGGTACATAGCATAAGGGCTACTATGTGCCTCCCGCAGAATCATTTGCCTCAAATCTGAGTCTTTAGGCATACAAACCCTTCCACGAAAACACAACACTCTATTCATGTTTATACCAAAATCCTCTTTTTCACCCCTTTCAACTTGCTGAAATAAGGGTCCCAACTTTTTATCTGATATCTGCTTTTCCTGAATTTGTTCTAACCACAGAGGCTTCACCTGAAGTTCTGCTAACAGACTACCATCCTCATACAAACTCAAATGAGCAAACATTGCTCTCACTTCAGATACCGCCTTACAACATAACGCATCAGCTACCACATTAGCCTTTCCAGGATGATACTCGATTGAGAAATCATAGTCCTTTAATAATTCCACCCATCTTCTTTTCTCAAATTTAATTCCTTCCGGGTAAGAAGATACTTAAGACTCTTGTGATCCGTGTAGATGATAGACTTCTCACCGTAGAGATAGTGCCTCCAAATCTTTAAAGCAAATACCACCGCAGCCTAACTCCAAATCATGAGTAGGGTAATTTACTTGATGCGGTCTCAATCGACGAGAAGCATAAGCCACCACCTTTCCATTTTGCATCAAGACACAACCCAAACCGTGTGAGACACATCACAAGAACGGTAAATTCTTTTCGACCTCAGTGAATCAAACCGTGCTTCCGTCGTAATCTTCTTCAATTTCTCAAACTCTCTTGTTGTTTTTCGGTTCAAATATATGGTACTCCTTCCGCAGCAGCTTTAGTTAGGAAAAGAATCAACAAAAACCCTCAACAAAGCATCTATAATAACCACCAATCCTAAGAAACTCAATTTTAGCTACCGACTTTGGTGGTTTCCAATCCAATCTGACCTCAATATTCCGAGGATCCACCTTATTCCTTCAAATTGATACCACATGACCCAAGAAAGTCACTTCCTTTAGCCAAAATTCACATTTACTGAATTTGGCATAAAGTTGCTTATCACGAAGTAACTACAATACTATACGCAAATGTGTGTCATGTTCCTCATCATTTCTTGAATAAACCAAAATGTCATCTATGAACACTACCACAAATCGGTCTAAATATGGTTGAAATACTCGGTTCATCATGTCCATAAATGCGGCTGGTGCATTGGTTAACCCAAACGGCATCACCAAAAATTCATAATGTCCATAACGAGTTCGAAATGCCGTCTTATAAATATCTGCTTCCTTCACCTTAAGTTGGTGATAACCCGATCTCAAATCAATTTTGGAGAAAAATGAAGCTCCTTTCAATTGATCAAACAGGTCATCAATTCTCGGCAAAGGATACCTATTCTTGATCGTCAATTTATTCAATTGCCGAATCAATGCACATACGCATCGATCCATCCTTCTTTTAACAAACAAAGCTGGTGCTCCCTACGGAGACACACTCGGTCGAATAAATCCCCGATCCAACAATTCTTGAATTTAAGCTTTAAGCTCTGCCAACTCCTTCAGTGCCATTCTATAAGGAGCAATGGACACTGGAGCCGTTCCGGGCAAAAGCTCAATACCAAATTCTACTTCCCGATCTAGAGGCATGCCAGGAAGTTTTTCGGGAAATACATCTAGAAATTCCTTCACCGTTCTCACATCATCCACCGATAACTCTTTGGCATCCAAAGCACAAATAAAAGCTAGGAATGCTCTATACCCCTTCCGCACCAACTTTTTTGCCTTTAATGCAGATACCACATTTGCCAAATAATTCTTTCGTTCACCTATCATCATTACTTCCTTATCACCCGAAGTTCTTATTGGCATCCGCCAAAGACAATCCAAATCATGGGTGTTTAACCAACCAATCCATGCCCAAAATGATATCGAACTCGCTAAAAGGCAATTCCATCAAATTCGCCAAAAATATTTCTTCTTGAATTTCTAAGGGCACGTCTCTAAACAATTTATTTATAATTACCGACTGTCCTAAAGGACTAATTACTTTCATCTCACCATCGGTAATTTTAGATTCTAGATTCAAGTTTCCAGATATGGCGCTCGCAACATAAGAGTGGGTAGAACTAATATCTATTAAAGTAGTAACAGGTACATCACAGATGAAGAACGTACCAGTTATTACATCAGGTGCATTGCCATCCCCGCGGCGTCTAACGGCATAGACCAGTCCTGGCTATCTTGCATCCGTGTTACCTCTAGGACCATTACCTCGACCCAGTGCACCTTGACCACGTCCAGCCCCATTACCACCATGTCCGGTCCACGGCCTCTCGGTGGTCACGAAAGTACCGCCGGTGTGCATCAAGATACGAACTTCCCGAGTCGTATCCATACGTCGAGGGCAATTTCTATATTGGTGATCCATTGAACCACATTTATAATAAGCACCCGTTTTCCTCCAGCACTCTCCGGAATACCTTTTCCCACATTCAATACAATCTCGACTCTAATTAATAGCTATAGGTGTTCTACCTTGAGCTGGTTCATCATTTCGAGGGCTCTTCAGAAACCTTTTTGAAGAACCCAAATGCTTTATATCCCTCTTGCCTCTAAATCTTTCCCGATTATGATGTTCTGAGTTCTTAGCCTCTTCAGCTATCTTGGCTTTTTCCACAAGCGTGGCAAAAATTCTAACTTGTTGTGGGGCAATCAGAACCCGCAACTCATCAATCAACCCATCCTCAAAGCGTACACAATGCTCATGATCTGTTGACACTATTGTCCGAGCATAGTAACTCAAGCGTAAAAACTCAAACCTCACACGCCGCCATCGCCTTATTCCCTTGAATTAGATTCAAAATTCCTTCCTTCGCATCCACATTACTTGTTCCTACATATTTTCCTTGAAAGGCAACTTTGAAGAATTCCCAAGTAATCAATGCAGCCTCGGTGCCTTCTCGAACAGTAAGCCACCATTGATACGCCTCGTCTCTTAGCAAGGACACGGCTCCTTTCAGTTTTTGCTCGACAGTGCATTCCATATCATCTATAATCCGCTCCACAGCTTCGAGCCAATATTCTGCCACATACGGAGCTACATTGAAAACTCCTCTAAAAACTTCTGCACCATTAGACTTGAGCCATTTCGATATCGACCCACGAGCTGTTGGCCCAAATGTAGTTCCAACGACCCTTTCCAGGACTCGCAGCATTGCTTACGTCAAAGCATTATCTTCTTCCATATGATCATGTGTTCCCGTCTCACTTTCAAGTGAAGTAGGTGCATCCATTTTGGCATATGATTTGGTGCTTCAGACGTAGCACCCCGTCCTCTACCACGGCCACGTCTACCACATCCACGACCACGTCCTCTAGAGCTCATAATGTCTAATTCGATTTAATCTGATTACAAGTTTTATGAATTAAAATATTATTTCAATGTTTATTAATGTAATATCCCGGGTTAGGGGCTATTTATTATGGCTTTGTTTGCATGTGCCTGGTGTGCTATGTTGTTGTTTTAATGTTTTTGGGGCTTAGTTGTAAGCTAGGTGTAAGCCTGAGTGGTAGGAAAAATCTTTGCTTTTAGGCTTAGGTGGGAGGAGCTGAAGGAGCTGGGGTTTATAAATATTATTTGGTGAATTTTAGCATAAGAATGAGCTGGTGGAGTGGCAGGATAGGCGCCACTTGAGGCTTGTATGTGTGACGCCACTTGCAGGGGGAGGTCCTGTGTTCAAGCTGCAGAGTGCTCCTATTTTGCTCTCATTTTGACGGAATGAAGGGGAGAAGTTGTAGGCAGTTCAAACTCTGCCTTAGACCAAGTCAAATGACTTGAATGGTGGGTGGAGAGTGATTTGTGGAGGTGGACTAGTTCAAACTAGTTTGAAGTTGTGGCTTAGAGTGTTTGGGGAGTGATGGCGAATCTTGGGGAGATTTTGGGGAGTGGACGGCTTGGTGTGGGGAGTGGGAGTGCCAAATTTTTTGGCATTTGGAGTGCATTTTCGGTCAAATTTATTTAAGCCAAATTCTTCTTTTTGTCAAAAACAAGCTAAAATTTCAAGGAGTTTTCTCATTTTCTTCTTTGGGAACCAAGTCTCAAGCAACCATATCTTGCTGACTTTTTCTTTTGGGCATCTAGCCGATTTTGTGCTTTTGCTTCCCTTGATCTCTTTTGTTGCCGAAACTATCCACCTTCTTCTCCTCACATTTTCATCCTTTTCTCCCAAAACACTTGTGCCAAACTCACAGCTTGCTTTTAAACCGAATTCTTCAATTATTTTCTCCATTTCTTTTGTGTGTGAAACCCTCTCAACTTGTTCTCTCAAACTTTCTTTTTCTCCTCTCAAACCCTATTGTCCGTAGCCTCCATTTCTTCTCATCTCTATTCTTCCATCCTTTCATTCTAAGCCAAACGTAAGTGTGATTAACTCTAGGCCGAATCCTCTCCTCCTTCTTGTTTAAAGGTTGGTCGAATCTCTCCCCTCTCCTAGTGGTTTTCTTGGCCGAATATTGGTGTGGTGTGAATCTCTTCTAGCCTTGGTTTTAGTCGGGTTTAGAGGAAGGTAAGTGTTTGGCCGAATGGCCATTTCCCCTCTTCCTTGTTCCTGTTGATTTTGGCTAGTTAAGAGCCAATTTTGGGTTGGTTGAAAGGAGTTAATCTTTTGTTAATCATTATGCTATAGGGCCTTTGGATTTTGGAAGCAAGCAAGAGGAGTCTTCTTTCTCTCGTTAATCGTTGGTAAGTGGTGGCAAGAGTTGATGTTATTAAGTCTATTCTCTTAGTTCTCGCTTAGTCAAAGTTGCAAAAGATTAATAATTCTTCTTAATAGGTGTGCCGCTTGCTTAAGGAAGAACCATCACTTGGTTGGATTTGGTAAGAAACCAAATCAAGTGTAAGGTAAGGTTAAGCATTAACCCTCTTGATTTAGTTGGTTTTGGCCGAATGGTATAAGTGACTAATCTATGTTTGGTCGATTTTAGGAGCAAGGTAATCGAGGATTTAGATCATCCGCTTGGATTAAAGCTTGTGTTTGAACAGTGTAAACCGACACACTTTTTACTTAGTAATATGTTTAATAAACCTGATTGCCTTTGTAAGACCAAACAAAGATGATGATTGATATGGTACCCAATGGGGTATGTGCACGGATTCGGTAAGTCCGTTTCATTACGAGCTTTGTTAGTGATATGTGGTATCATGACTTATGATGTATGTGTTATGGGATACACTATGAAACCCTGGTTAGCATGATTCACATGACTTGCATGATTTGCATCAAGATGACATGTATGGGTGATATGAGAGGAGGGGAAATATGATATCCGTGTCTTTGGGACACCGGAGGTTTGGCACCTCCAAAGTGGTTTGGTACCACGATTGATTATTGTGACTTTGGGTCACAGAGGTTTGGCACCTCGGCCTCTCCCCAAAGGGCTTAGCACCACATTGGGTTGGCCTCACGGCTGATTTTACTGGGATTGATGCTAGTGATTTGGTATCACACGATGGGTTGGCCCCATCATTTGATTCGTGATTGCGGTCACCAGTGATTTGGTATCACACTTGTGTCTTTGGGACACTAGAGGTTTGGCACCTCATAGCGACTTATCTCGTGGTTTAACACCACCATGGGTTGGCCCCACTTTTGAGATACGGATTGTCGCCATGATTTGGTATCACACGGGTTGGCCCCATGATGGATTATTCGTGACTTTGGGTCACCAAAGTGGTTTGGCACCACATTGATGGATATCGTGACTTTGGGTCACGGTGGTTTGGCACCAAGGGTTTGGTACCACACGGGTAGAAAAGGTGTTACGGATGGTTAGGATCGGTGCATAATTGTATTGCTTTGTTATGATGTGTGTTAGTATGTTGCATATCTGGAGGGGATTTATGCATCGAGTCTTGCGACTCACCTTCTCCTTTGACATTTCGGTGACACTTAGTTGCGACATGGAGCCGGATGGACTCGAGGTGCTCATGCCATGAATAAATATGGATTTGCTCGACTTTTAAAACTTGGTACTTTATTTTATTTATTTCCATTTCAGTTTTATGTGGATTGTAAAAGGCCTTTTAACTTCATGTTTTTGTTATTTACATGCTCGTATTGGATTTTAAATATGCCTTAACAAATTAATGGGTAAAATTTGGCTAAAACTTGGAAAGATAAGGTTTTGAAACTACAAAGCTTAATTGTTTTAAACTTTACCATCGGGTATCACCAATTGTAATTTAAGATGAACGAAACTCGATGTTTTTCAAACTTAAGATTTTCCACCCTAAGTTCGTAATGTTTTTAAGCAACAAAAGAATCACTTGATTTCTAAATGATGCAAAATAGAAAAAAGGTTTTATCTATGGATTCAACCGAGTTTTTTAGTACCCGAGTTTTCAAAATGAAATAGGAGTTTTTTAAATAATTATTTTTTACAAGTATAAAATATAGCAAAGTGTTTTGATCAAACTTTAAACGAAAACCTATCCTCTCAAATACGATTTTCCCAGAATATGCCGATTCGATTCGTGGTGTATTGGCCGAGTTTGGGGTGTTACAATTGTGGTATCAGAGCCAAGTTCAAAGGCTCGACTGTGGGCCGAGGCCCAAAATGTTTTTTTTTAAAAGTTTGTTTTAAGTGTTTGTGTTTTTATATGGTGTGAAAAGGGCATGACACCGAGTCTCCGACACTAATCCGCCCAGGTAAGTACCCCTTACTATTGCTTGTGATTTTGATGTTGATGAGATGTGATTGGATGGCTAGCAATAGTGGATTACTGTAGAGAAACTGAAACTGATAGGATTCTGTGAACTCACGAAAACAAAGCTTCTTTAATATTCATAAGACTTTGCTTTTAAAGACAGTGGAATAATTACTGATGCATAAAACTCCTAAATCAGATAAGTCAAGATTTAGTCATGAGTGCTCGAGGTGGACATGGTCGTAGACGTGGACGTGGTAGGATGACAGTTTCTGAACCCGTAGGATCTGGTTAGGGGTCAGAGAATGAGATACCGTTACCGCCACCAGCTGGAGGTGGTGAGTTTCAAGATCAGACTGGGGATGATGCAGTGTCGCAGGCGATGCTGCGAGTTCTGGAAAGGGTAGCTGGAGTAGGTGGAGGCGCAGGAGCTAGGAAATCTGTGCCTGAGCGACTCCGGGCAAACGGGGCTGAGGTATTCTGAGGTGTTTCTGGTGTTGCTCCCAGCACGGCTGAGTATTGGCTGGAGGCGACAGAGCGGGTTATGGATGATTTAGACCTGACTGCTGAGGAGAAGCTGAAGGGCATAGTATCGCTTCTTCGGGATGAGTCATACCAGTGGTGGCTCACGGTTCGGGACAGTGCTGCAGCAGAGGATCTTACGTGGGATTATTTCAAGGCTGCTTATCAGAAAAAGTACATTGGAGCTAGCTACATCGACGCGCAGCGAAAGGCATTTTTGAGGTTAGTTCAGGGGAGTAAGTCTGTGTCGGAGTACGAGGCCGAGTTCTTGAGGCTGAGTCGGTATGCTAGGGGCATTGTGGCTACTGAACACGAGAGGTGTGTTCATTTCGAGGATGGTCTGAGAGATGAATTAAGGTTGCTGATTGCTCCACAGCAGGAGCGTAAGTTTGCTGTCCTGGTTGAGAAAGCTAAGGTAGCCGAGGGTGTTAAAGAGTCTGTGAGGCAAGGCATGAATAGGAATAGACATAAGAGGAGTTTTGGATCTTCTGGGTCGTCGGGTAATCCTCAGAAAAGGGCTAGACAGAGTGGGCGAATCGGCCTGTAGGTTTGTTGTTTGCTAGTTAGGGACCGTCAGCATGTAACTGCTAGGGAAATCTCATTGGGGAGGATGATGGACCGGTGGAAAAGGATGTTTTGAGTGTGGCTCTTTGGATCATCGTGTGAGGGACTGTCTGCGTAAGTTGGCTAGGATTCAGTCCGAGAGTCAGGGCTGTACTCAGTTCAGGAATAATGGACCGCCACCGAGAGGGGCCATGGTAATGGCAGAGGAGGTAATGGTTCTGGTTGGGGCATGAGCACAAGGCAAATGTAACATCCTGAAATTAGGCCTAGTAGGATTGAGCCCAATGGGCCTTAGGCGTAGTAGCGTTTAAAATTTTTTGAGAATAGGAGATCGGCTTAAGTGCAAGTTGGACCTTTTAGATAAGTGATTTTGAAGGTTAGGGGCTTCTATGAAGTCCCGGATCAAATATTAGCTTTGGGAAAATTTTGGTTTTAGGTGAAAAAACCTTGGAGGTTGGCGGGTAAGCCTTAAGAATAAAATGTGGAGGAAAATAACACAAGTGGTGTGTGTGGTGTAGTGGCAAAGTGACGCCACAAGGAAGGAAGGAGGTCCAAGGTTCTAGTTGTAGCGTTTGCATTCCTTTTGATTATTTTTATTAAATGAATTTAGACCTTGGCCATAGGGTTATATTTAATTGCGCATGGTTTGAGGCACAAGGAGCTAGTTGGAAAAGTGGCTAGCAGCGTGGATTATGTTATAAAGGAGCTCGGTTTGAATCTCATGAGAAGCAAGGAGTATTTATTTTGCGAGTGAAGGCGGAAGAGAAGGATTCACATCGAAAGATACAAGGAATGAGTGAAGAGCTAGCTATATAAAGAGCATGCCAGAGAAGGGTTAACATACCTTGGTGGGCGTTGGGCACAGGAGTGGTCGCAATATGATTTAGCACCGAGTCCTATCGTGTGTAACTCTCTCTACTCTAGTTGTAGAGCGGCAAACGCCAAAGTGCTTGGTCATGGAAATAGTAGATACACGAGCGCAGTGAGCGCTGCGTGTGGGGCTTCAACGCGATAGTTAAGGCCATCGTAGTATTCTTGTGGGTTGGGGTTGCCAGTGCGATGGGTCAAGTGGGCCTAATGGGCCCATAGGCCCAATTGGAATAAATTGTATGATGATATAGTATATAGTGAACTAGACTAGGTGGAACTTATATACGTGGATAGATTTGTGTTAGGTGGGCCACACAAGCGCAGTGGGCGAATGGGCCGAAATCGGGTTTAGGCCCAACAAATCCTCAGAAAGATCGAAAATGGTAGTTGAGTCGCTCAAGGCTTACATCGCACCTTTAGAAAGGCCATTCTGTACAAAATTACAAAAATACCCTTGGTGGGTAGATTACAAAATACCCTAGGTAGGTAAATTACTAAAATACCCTTGGTGGGTAAATTACGAAAATACCCTTGGTGGGTAAATTACAAAATACCCTAGGTAGGTAAATTACAAAAATACCCTTGGTTGGTAAATTACAAAATACCCTTGGTGGGTAAATTACGAAAATACCCTTGGTGGGTAAATTACGAAAATACCTTGGTGGATAAATTACGAAAATACCCTTAGTAGGTAAAATTATGGTTATACCCTTAGAGGTTGATTAGCATGATTATGTTGTTTTATGTCTATCTCGATTATGATGGTAATTCATGTTATACTTATATTTGATATATGTCTAGCATACATGACATAACGCATACACGTAATTATTATGTCATATTGCACCTGTATGATGAGAGGAGGGAAGATTGATATCGTGACTTGGTCACCAAAGTGATTTGGTATCACATTCGTGTCTTTGGACACCGAGGTTTGGCACCTCATAGCGACTCGTCCTCGTGGTTAATACCACCGGGTTGGCCCCACTTTTGAGATATGGGATCGCCGCGGTGATTTGGTATCACACGGGTTGGCCCCACAACTTGATGATTCGTGACTTGGTCACGCTGGTTTGGCACCACCGGTGGTTTGGCACCACCGGTGATTTGGTATCACATTCGTGTCTTGGACACCGAGGTTTGGCACCTCATAGCGACTCGTCCCCGTGGTTAACACCACCGTGGGTTGGCCCCACTTTTAAGATATGGGATCGCCGCCGGTGATTTGGTATCACACGGGTTGGCCCCACAGATGGATTATTCGTGACTTTGGTCACCAAAGTGATTTGGTATCACATTTATATCGTGACTTGGTCACCGGTGGTTTGGCACCACCAGTGGTTTGGTACCACACGGGGTAGAAAAGGAGTTATGGATGGCTAGGTTGGGTGCATTATACATATATGTTGCTTTGTTATAATTTGTGTAAGTATGTGGTATTTACCCAGGAGAGGGAATATGCATTGAGTCTTGGTGACTCACCTTCTCCTTATCTTTTCAGTGATTCGTGAGTTTGCGGATGAGGAGCGGATGAACTCGAGGAGGCCATGCAATAAAATTTGGTTTTACATGAATTTCCAATTGGGTACTTTATTTTAATTTGGTTTTCATATTTTTATGGATTTGTAATAAGGCCTGTTTAATTATGTTTTGGATTATTTTTATGTTTTGAATATGTTTAAAATATGGCTTTTAAATTACTTGGTTAATTTAATAATTGAGCCCAAAGTTTTCTAAACTAAAAACTCGCAATGGTTTTAAAAATCTTACCATCGGGTAACATGAATAGTTTAATAGTAAAATTACAAGTTAAATGTTTTCAATAGATTAAGTGATTTCCAAAATTCAAGTTTCTATACTCAATTGCAAACGGATTTTCCAAAATGATATTTTGAATTTTCTTAAAAAGATATAAATGTTTTCTATCCTATGATTTATCAACTAAGTTTTAAAGTTTTATGTAATTTCGAAGTAAATTTCAATTTTAACTTATTTTCGACAAATAAAGAATTACAAAGAGTTTTTCACAAAATTTAATTGTTAATTTGATTCTTTCAAAAATTATTTTCCTTAGTGACATACCGATTCTGGCCGTATGTATTGACCGGGTTTGGGGTGTTACAAATTGGTATCGAGCCTAGGATTCAAAAACTCATTTGTGGGTTATGGGGCTCAAAAAAGTTTGTTTGAAAATACATGTTGTTTGGAAGTATGGCACCTTGAGTCTCCGGCATCCAAACTGTAAGTTCCTTATTTTATGTTTGTTAAGACAATGTTATGACTGTATTTTTGGTATTTATTTTGTGTGTCTTTGGTTTGGATATAGAAATTGTATGTATAAATATCGATTTGCTTTTGTGTTTAGTTATCTAGTTATGAGAAAGAAGTTTTAGATTTGGTTTATTAGTGTTATTAGATCGAGTCTTGTGATGAGCGTAGTGTGGTAGGTTAGGACGTGTATTTGTTAGTTAGTTGGAAATTTCGAGGACTAAATTTCTTTAAGGAGGGTAGATCTATAACATCCCGAAATTAGGCCTAGTAGGATTGAGCCCAATGGGCCTTAGGCGTAGTAGCGTTTAAAATTTTTTGGAGAATAGGAGATCGGCTTAAGTGCAAGTTGGACCTTTTAGATAAGTGATTTTGGAAGGTTAGGGGGCTTCTATGAAGTCTCGGGATCAAATATTAGCTTTGGGAAAATTTTGGTTTTAGGTGAAAAAAACCTTGGAGGTTGGCGGGTAAGCCTTAAGAATAAAATGTGGAGGAAAATAACACAAGTGGTGTGTGTGGTGTAGTGGCAAAGTGACGCCACAAGGAAGGAAGGAGGTCCAAGGTTCTAGTTGTAGCGTTTGCATTCCTTTTTGATTATTTTTATTAAATGAATTTAGACCTTGGCCATAGGGTTATATTTAATTGCGCATGGTTTGAGGCACAAGGAGCTAGTTGGAAAAGTGGCTAGCGGCGTGGATTATGTTATAAAGGAGCACAGGTTGAATCTCATGAGAAGCAAGGAGTATTTATTTTGCAGAGTGGGCGGTAAGAGTTTCATTGAATTTAAACTCTCTTGTGAAGGATCCCACATCGAAAAGATACAAGGAATGAAGGTGAAGAGCTAGCTATATAAAGAGCATGCCAGAGAAGGGTTAACATACCTTGGTGGGCGTTGGGCACGGGAGTGGTCATGGCTGCTGTTTAGCACCGAGTCCTATCGGTGTGTAACTCTCTACTCTAGTTGTAGAGCGGCAAATGCCGAAGTGCCGGTCATGGAAATAGTAGACACACGAGCGTGCGAGCGCACGTGTGGGGCTTCAACGCGATAGTTAAGGCCATCGGTAGTATTCTTGTGGGTTGAAATGCTTCAATGCGATGGGTCGAAGTGGCCCAATGGGCCCATAGGCCCAATTGGAATAAATTGTATGATGATATAGTATATAGTGAACTAGACTAGGTGGAACTTATATACGTGGATAGATTTGTGTTAGGTGGGCCACACAGGCGTGTGGGTCGAATGGGCCGAAATCGGGTTTTAGGCCCAACAATTCCTAAGAAAGACCGAAAATGGTAGTTGAGACGCTCAAGGCGATTAATCGCACCTTTAGAAAGGCCATTCGGTACAAAATTACAAAAATACCCTTGGTGGGTAGATTACAAAATACCTAGGTAGGTAAATTACGAAAATACCCTTGGTGGGTAAATTACGAAAATACCCTTGGTGGGTAAATTACTTAAAATACCCTAGGTAGGTAAATTACAAAAATACCCTTGGTTGGTAAATTACAAAATACCCTTGGTGGGTAAATTACTAAAATACCCTTGGTGGGTAAATTACGAAAATACCCTTGGTGGATAAATTACGAAAATACCCTTAGTAGGTAAAATTACGGTTATACCACTAGAGGTTGATTAGCATGATTATGTTGTTTTATGTCTATCGATTATGATGGTAATTCATGTTATACTTATATTTGATATATGTCTAGCATACATGACATCTGCATACACTAATTATTATGTCATATTGCACGGGTATGATGAGAGGAGGGAAGATTGATATCGTGACTTTGGCCACGGTGATTTGGTATCACATTCGTGTCTTGGACACGGAGGTTTGGCACCTCATAGCGACTCGTCCTCGTGGTTAATACCACCGTGGGTTGGCCCCACTTTTGAGATATGGGATCGCCGCGGTGATTTGGTATCACACGTGGGTTGGCCCCACAACTTGATGATTCGTGACTTTGGTCACGGTGGTTTGGCACCACCGGTGGTTTGGCACCACCGGTGATTTGGCACCACCGGTGGTTTGGCACCACCGGTGATTTGGTATCACATTCGTGTCTTGGACACCGTGAGGTTTGGCACCTCATAGCGACTCGTCCTCGTGGTTAACACCACCGTGGGTTGGCCCCACTTTTGAGATATGGGATCGCCGCCGGTGATTTGGTATCACACGTGGGTTGGCCCCACAGATGGATTATTCGTGACTTTGGTCACCAAAGTGATTTGGTATCACATTTATATCGTGACTTCGATCACGGTGGTTTGGCACCACCGGTGGTTTGGTACCACACGGGTAGAAAAGGAGTTATGGATGGCTAGGTTGGGTGCATTATACATATATGTTGCTTTGTTATAATTTGTGTAAGTATGTGGTATTTACCCGGAGAGGAATATGCATCGAGTCTTGGTGACTCACCTTCTCCCTTATCTTTTCGGTGATTCGTGAGTTTACGGATGAGGAGCCGGATGAACTCGAGGAGGCCATGCAATAAAATTTGGTTTTACATGAATTTCCAATTGGGTACTTTATTTTAATTTGGTTTTCATATTTTTATGGATTTGTAATAAGGCTGTTTAATTATGTTTTGGATTATTTTATGTTTTGAATATGTTTAAAATATGGCTTTTAAATTACTTGGTTAATTTAATAATTGAGGCCAAAGTTTTCTAAACTAAAACTCATGAATGGTTTTAAAAATCTTACCATCGGGTAACATGAATAGTTCAATAGTAAAATTACAAGTTAAATGTTTTCAATGATTAAGTGATTTCCAAAATTCAAGTTTCTATACTCAATTGCAAACGGATTTTCCAAAATGATATTTTGAATTTTCTTAAAAGATATAAATGTTTTCTATCCTATGATTTATCAACTAAGTTTTAAAGTTTTATGTAATTTCAAAGTAAATTTCAATTTTAACTTATTTTCGACAAATAAAGAATTACAAAGAGTTTTTCACAAAAATTTAATTATTAATTTGATTCTTTCAAAAATTATTTTCCTTAGTGACATACCAGATTAGGTCGTGGCGTATTGGTCGGGTTTGGGGTGTTACAGGCAGAGGTGCGGGTAGTTCTGAGGCAAGACAGCCTGGATTGGTATATGCAACAAGACGCCGAGAGGAGGGCGACGCACCGGACGTCATAACCGGTACGTTCTTGATCTTTGGTTCTCCATTTACTGCTTTGATTGATGTGGGTTCGACGCATTCTTACGTTGCTAGTAGCATAGTAGAGACCATGGACTTAGACTCTGAAACTACTTCTAGGCAGATGACAATAATTAGCCCTCTAGGTCACTCTGTAGTTGTAGATAAGCTGTATAAAGATGTACACCTAGAACTCCAAGGGGTAGTGTTTGTGGCTGATCTGATGGAACTGCCGTTTGAGGAGTTTGATCTGATTCTTGGGATGGACTGGTTGGTTAAGTACCAGGCGAAGTTGGATTACGCGGCTAAGCGCATGGTTCTAAAGGCGTCAGAGGGTGATGAAGTGGTTATGATAGGTAATAAGAGGGACTACCTATCCAATGTGGTATCCGCTCAAGGTCGAGAAGATGGTCGAAGGGTACGTGAAGCGTATGTGGTTCATGTGTATGCCTTGGAGGCTAAAGAGTCTACTGTAGAGAAGGTTCGAACAGTTAGGGAATTTACTGATGTGTTTCCTGAGGAGCTTCCAAGTTTGTCACCGGATCGTGAGGTAGAGTTCGGGATAGATTTGTTACCCGAAACTGCGCCAGTGTCTATTGCTCCGTATAGGATGGCGCCAAAGGAGTTAGTGGAGCTTAAGGCTCAGATCCAGGAGTTGTTAGACCGAGGCTTTATTAGGCCAAGTGTTTCGCCTTGGGGAGTGCCGGTACTCTTTGTCAAGAAGAAAGATGGTACGATGCGGATGTGTATAGACTACTACCAGTTGAATAAGCTGACGATTAAAAACAAGTATCCGTTGCCATGGATAGATGACTTGTTTGATCAGCTGAAAGGTGCAGCGATATTCTCGAAGATCGATTTGAGGTCTGGGTATCACCAGTTAAAGGTGAAGGAAGCGGATATCCACAAGACAGCGTTTCGTACTCGGTATGGGCACTACGAATTTCTGGTAATGTCGTTTGGATTGACTAACGCACCGGCAGCGTTCATGGATATGATGAATAGGGTGTTTCAGTAGTATTTGGATCAGTTCATCGTGGTTTTCATAGACGATATCTTAGTGTACTCAAAGACAGAAGAGGAGCATGATGCGCATTTGCGAGTGGTGCTGCAGATTTTGAAGGAGAAGCAGCTGTATGCTAAGTTTAGTAAGTGCGAGTTCTGGCTTAGAGAGGTGACTTTCTTGGGTCAGGTAGCCTCAGTTGAGGGGACTAGAGTGGATCCTCAAAAGATTGAGGCAGTTTTGGATTGGAAGCCGCCTAAGTCAGTGGCTGAGATTCGGAGTTTTCTGGGTTTGGCAGGATACTACCGAAGATTTGTCGAGGGATTCTCATTGATCGCAGCACCAATGACCAAGTTGTTAAGGAAAGGATTCCATTTGTTTGACCGAGAAATAGCGGTGAAAGTTTCGACAAGCTTAAGAAGATTTCGATGAAGCTCGGTTTTGATTCAACTTGAGACCGGTAAGGAATTCACAAGATATCGCGATGCATCACATAACGGATTGGGTTGTGTCTTGATGCAGAAGGAAAGGTTGTGGCTTACGCATCTCGGCAGCTGAGGCCACATGAAGTCAACTATCCGACGCACGACTTGGAGTTAGCGGCTGTAGTCTTCACTTTGAAGATTTGGAGGCATTACTTGTACGGAGAGAGATCGATAGTCTACACGGATCATAAGAGTCTGAAGTACCTTTTGACTCAGAAGGATTTGAATTTGAGGCAGCGCAGATGGGTTGAGTTGCTAAAGGACTACGACTGTTCAATTGAGTATCATCTGGGCAAGGCTAACGAGGTGGCAGACGCGTTGAGCCGTAAGGTTGTTTCGGACTTAAGAGCGATGTTTTCCCATTTGAGCTTGTATGACGACGGGAGTATTCTGGCAGAGTTGCAGGTTAAGCCTACTTGGGTTGAGCAGATCAGAGAGAAACAGTTAGAGGATGAGGTTTTGAGTGCACAGAGGTTGCAAAGTGCGAGTTGGTGGGTTGGAAGGTTCTGATTTGTCTAGTGATGGGGTTTGTGTTTTCAAGGGAGAGCTCAGATGTCAAGGATGTTGAGTCGAGGCAGATGATTCTTCAGACGCATATAGCATTTCTACGCTATGCATCCTAGAGGTAGCAAGATGTATAAGGATCTCAGAGAGCAGTTTTGGTGGCTGTGTCCAAGAGAGAAGTGACGAGTTTGTAGGGAAGTGTCGACATGTCGCAGTCAAGGTCGAGCATCGATTGCCATCGTGGTTGCTTCAACCAGTGAAGATTCCTCGATGGAAGTGGGAAAGGATAACCATGGATTTAAATCGGTGGATTACCGCCACGCCAAGTAAGAAGGATTGATTTGGATAATTATGGATCGACCGACTAAATCACTCACTTCATTCCGGTGAGGTTGACTACTCACTTGAGGTTGGCTAAACCGTATGTGTCGAGATAGTGAGGTGCGCGGTGTGCCATGTCGATCATCTCGGATAGGGATCCCAAATTTACGTCAAGGTTCGAAAGCGTTGCATCAGGCTCTGGGTATGCGTTTGACTTCAAAGATGGCTTTTCACCCGCATGATCGATGGGCAATCGAAAAGGGTTATTTAGATCTTAGAGGATATTGAGAGGTTGTGTTCGGACTTCAGAGGTAGTTGGGAGGAGTTTACGCCATTAATGAGTTCACCTACAACAATAGTTACCAAGCAAGCATCAAGATGGCACCATATGAGGCATTGTATGGTAGGAAGTGTCGCTCACCTACTTGTTGGACGGAGTTGGGTGAACGTCGGTTGTTAGGACCCGAGTTGGTTCTTTGAGACCAAGACAAGGTTAAGTTGATTCAGCTCGATTAAAGGAAGCTTCGGACCGCGTAAGTCTTATGCCGATCTTAAGCGAGAGATATAGAATTTTTGTGGGAGATCAAGTTTTTCCAAGGTCTCGCCATGGAAGAAAGTGTTAAAGTTAGGAAGGAGAGGCAAGCTAAGTCCGAGGTTTATTGGGCGTATAAGGTAACTGAGATGAGTGGGACTAGTAGCTTACCAGCTTGAGTTGCCAGCAGAGCTAAGTCAGATTCACGACGTATTTCACGTTTCGATGCTTTGGCGTTATCGTTCAGATCCATCGCATGTGGTAGCAGTGAAAGAGATCGAGGTAAATCCAGATTTGACCATGGAGGAAGAACCTGTGCAGATTCTAGATCGGGATGTGAAGGTTCTGCATAGGAAGTCTGTGCCTTTGGTTAAGGTACTATGGCAGAATCATGGCGTGGAAGAAGCTACGTGGGAACCCGAGGATGTGATGAGACAGCAATACCCGCAACTCTTCTGATCAGGTAATTTCTAGGTCAAAATTATTTTCGGGGTAGAACTGTAATATCCCGGGTTAGGGGCTATTTATTATGGCTTTGTTTGCATGTGCCTGGTGTGCTATGTTGTTGTTTTGATTTTTTTGGGGCTTAGTTGTAAGCTAGGTGTAAGCTTTGAGTGGTAGGAAAAATCTTTTCTTTTAGGCTTAGGTGGGAGGAGTCAAGGAGCTTGGGGTTTATAAATATTATTTGGTGAATTTTAGCATAAGAATGAGCTGGTGGAGTGGCGTGATAGGCGCCACTTGAGGCTTGTGTGTGACGCCACTTACGTGGGGAGGTCCCGTGTTCAAGCCGCAGAGTGCTCCTATTTTGCTCCCATTTTGACTCAAGCATGGAGGGAGAAGTTGTAGGCGTTCAAACTCGCCTTAGACCAAGTCAAATGACTTGAATGGTGGGTGGAGAGTGATTTGTGGGGGTGGACTAGTTCAAACTAGTTTGAAGTTGTGGCTTAGAGTGTTTGGGGAGTGATGGCGAATCTTGGGGAGATTTTGGGGAGTGGGCGGCTTGGTGTGGGGGAGTGGGAGTGCCAAATTCTTTTGGCATTTGGAGTGCATTTTGGTCAAATTTTTTAAGCCAAATTCTTCTTTTTGTCAAAAGCAAGCCAAAATTTCAAGGAGTTTTCTCCATTTTCTTCTTTGGGAACCGAAGTCTCAAGCAACCATATGTTGCCGACTTTTTCTTTTGGGCATCTAGCCAATTTTGTGCTTTTGCTTCCCTTGATCTCTTTTGTTGTCGAAACTAGCCACCTTCCTCTCCTCACATTTTCATCCTTTTCTCCCAAAACACTTGTGCCAAAACTCACAGTTGCTTTTAAACCGAATTCTTCAATTGTTTTCTCCATTTCTTTTGTGTGCCGAAACCCTCTCAACTTGTTCTCTCAAACTTTCTTTTTCTCCTCTCAAACCCTATTGCCATAGCCTCCATTTCTTCTCATCTCTATTCTTCCATCCTTTCATTCTAAGCCAAACGTAAGTGTGATTAACTCCTAGGCCAAATCCTCTCCCCCTTCTTGTTTAAAGGGTTGGTCGAATCTCTCCCCTCTCCTAGTGGTTTTCTTGGCCGAATATTGGTGTGGTGTGAATCTCTTCTAGCCTTGGTTCTAGTCGGGTTTAGAGAAAGGTAAGTGTTTGGCCGAATGGCCATTTCCCCTCTCCTTGTTCTTGTTGATTTTGGTGGTTAAGAGTGATTTTGGGTTGGTTGAAAGGAGTTAATCTTTTGTTAATCATTGCGTTATAGGGCCTTTGGATTTTGGAAGCAAGCAAGAGGAGTCTTCTTTCTCGTTAATCGTTGGTAAGTGGTGGCAAGAGTTGATGTTATTAAGTCTATTCTCTTAGTTCTCGTTTAGTCAAAGTTGCAAAAGATTAATAATTCTTCTTAATAGGGTGTGCTTGCTTGCTTAAGGAAGAACCATCGCTTGGTTCGGATTTGGTAGAAACCAAATCAAGTGTAAGGTAAGGGTTAGCGTTAACCCTCTTGATTTAGTTGGTTTTGGCGAATGGTATAAGTGACTAATCTATGTTTGGTCGATTTTAGGAGCAAGGTAATCGAGGGATTTAGATCGGTCCGCTTGGATTAAAGCTTGTGTTTGAGCAGTGTGTAAACCGACACACTTTTACTTAGTAATATGTTTAATAAACCCGATTGCCTTTGTAAGACCAAACAAAGATGATGATTGATATGGTACCCAATGGGGTATGTGCGGATTCGGTAAGTCCGTTTCATTACGAGCTTTGTTAGTGATATGTGGTATCATGACTTATGATGTATGTGTTATGGGATACACTATGAAACCCGGTTAGCATGATTCGCATGACTTGCATGATTTGCATCGAAGATGACATGTATGGGTGATATGAGAGGAGGGGAAATATGATATCCGTGTCTTTGGGACACGGAGGTTTGGCACCTCCGGTGGTTTGGTACCACGATTGATTATTGTGACTTTGGGTCACGGAGGTTTGGCACCTCGGCCTCGCCCCAGTGGCTTAACACCACGATTGGGTTGGCCCCACGGTTGATTTTACGGATTGACGCTAGTGATTTGGTATCACACGATGGGTTGGCCCCATCATTTGATTCGTGATCGCGGTCACCAAAGTGATTTGGTATCACACTTGTGTCTTTGGGACACCGAGGTTTGGCACCTCATAGCGACTTATCCTCGTGGTTTAACACCACCGTGGGTTGGATTTTGAGATCTTTGGATTGTCGCCATGATTTGGTATCACACGAGGTTGGCCCTATAGATGGATTATTCGTGACTTTGGGTCACCAAAGTGGTTTGGCACCACATTGATGGATATCGTGACTTTGGGTCACCGGTGGTTTGGCACCACCTGGTGGTTTGGCACCACCGGTGGTTTGGTACCACACGGGTAGAAAAGGTGTTACGGATGGTTAGGATCGGGTGCATTAATTGTATTGCTTTGTTATGATGTGTGTTAGTATGTTGCATATCTGAGGGGATTTATGCATTGAGTCTTGCAACTCACCTTCTCCTTTGACATTTCGGTGACACTTAGTTGCGGACATGGGCCTGGATGGACTCGAGGTGCTCATGCCATGAATAAATACTGGATTTGCTCGACTTTTAAAACTTGGTACTTTATTTTATTTATTTCCATTTGGGTTTTATGTGGATTGTAAAAGGCCTTTTAACTTCATGTTTTTGTTATTTACATGCTCGTATTGGATTTTAAATATGCCTTAACAAATTAATGGGTAAAATTTGGCTAAAACTTGGAAAGATAAGGTTTTCAAACTACAAAGCTTAATTGTTTTAAACTTTACCATCGGGTATCACCACTGTAATTTAAGATGAACGAAACTCAGATGTTTTTCAAACTTAAGATTTTCCACCCTAAGTTCAGAATGTTTTTAAGCAACAAAAGAATCACTTGATTTCTAAATGATGCAAAATAGAAAAAAAAAAGGTTTTATCTATGGATTCAATCGAGGTTTTTAGTACCGAGTTTTCAAAATGAAATAGGAGTTTTTAAATAATCATTTTTTTTACAAGTACAAAATATAGCAAAGTGTTTTGATCAAACTTTTAAACGAAAACCTATCCTCTCAAATACGATTTTCCCCGTAACATGCCAGATTCGGTCGTGGTGTATTGGCCGAGTTTGGGGTGTTACAATTAACGATGTTTTATGAGATTCGAGAGATAAAATTATTTTTCACAAACACATCCTATAGTCTCAATCTCTACAATTTTCAACATCTAAAACTAGAAGTTCTAAAGTGTTCCTATGATCATATCATCATCAAAATAATCATTCAGTAACGAATACTTACTTGACTTGGTGTCGGATGCTTGTGGTGCCATACTAATCTTTAAAACACAATTGAAATAATTTCATACAAAAGTTATTTGTTGAACCCAACCACAGCCGAGTTTTGAAACTGGGCTCTGTACCACTAAATGTAACACCCCAAACCAGGTCTATGCGTCAAGATGAGATTTAGTTTGTCACACAAATCGAACATTCTTTTAATCTATCTAATGGTTTAGGTGAATTGGTATTACAAAACTTTTGAAAATAAAGTTTAATAAAACTAAGAGAAATAATTTAAATTGATGAATTTGAGAAACATTAGTTGAAATCTTATCATTTAGTATTTAATTATCAAAAGTTAAAGTAGTTTTTTTTAAGAGTTCAAAAGGATTTGAAAATAAGAATAGATAAAGAATCTCATATGTTTGAAAACCCAAAGTATTTTAAGGAAACATTTTAGGATTAACATAAACCCAAGCAAAATTTAAATCCATCCACATCCATAACATATTAATAGAGGCTTTATTACATCATATCCAAAATAGTAATTTAAAGAAAGTACTTAATAAAAATTCAAGGTTTATAAACCCATGTTTGCAGTATGGCCTCCACGAAGTCATCCTCAGCCCAAGTCCACGTCAATTTCCATTACCTGAGATGGAAAATTTAAGGGAGTGAGTTACTCGTAACTCAAATGTATAATTCCTTACTATATCCATGGGCCGATCATCAAGTCATAATTTTGGGTTGAGCCCATAAACAGATTTAGCAATATAATAAATGAAATGCATGCAAAATGTAATTTCCCAACCAAACCTAATTTCCATCCGCTACACACCACCCGTACCAACCATCACACCTGTGGGGATCAAGTCAACCCACCCCGCCAACACACCGATCGTAGGCATTAAGTCATTATTATATTTGGTTGCGGTGAACCAACGAACTAGATTGTGACAAAGTCACCGAACTAGAGGCATTAAGCCATTGAAATAATTGTGGCAGAGCCACCAAACTAGAGGCAATAAGCCATTTAAAATATTTGTGGCAGAGCCACCGAACTAGATTTTTGGCAACAAGCCTTTCTTCTCTTCATCATAAATCCCAACCTATGCAAACATGTATGCATAACAGTCTATATACATATGATAAATTTAGCAAAAAGCCCAATTTACATGTGAGTCTATATTTCAAGTTTTTATTATGGCCCATAATACAAAATAACATTTAGCCCATTTAGCAATCTAGCAACTTTCTACCATTTAACGATCTAGCGCATTGTTGGCCCATTTAACGATCTAGCATATTCTTGCCCATTTAACGATCTAGCATACTTTTGGCCCATTTAACGATCTAGCATACTTTTGGCCCATTTAACGATCTAGCATATTTTGGCCCATTTAAATCTAGCATATCATTTAAGATCTATCATACTTTTGGCCCATTTACATGAGACATAAAATTTACAATTTACCAACTAACTCATTGAGGCATTTTCAGAATTTCACAACTTTAACTGTTTTCATGTATTTTCACAAAAAAACTATTTATTACGTATTTTTTCGATTTTGTCATCTTTACGATTTTTCTCAATACTTATGGTATAACATCTAACCCAAGATAAGTGTGAAGTTACACACCTGGTTATTGTGAGTACTAAACTCTCCCGCTCGTCAATACCTAAACCTAACACGATAAATTAGAGCACTATCATATTTTAAAACTACACTATTGATAAACGATCTAAATCTTTACCCTCAGGATTTCGAACCACTTCTATTTTTGGTTTCTCCTCGATTGTTGATTCGTTGCCTGATGAGAATCCATGAACGAACAAAGGTTCGGGAGTATGAATGACTTCAAATAGCTAGTTCTCCTCGGATGAGGGTCTGCAACCCGGTGGAAAATCACGGATTCCCGAAATAGCCCTTCGTTTATACTTAGGGGGAATAGCGGAACCACCCTTCTTTCGAAGACTATGCACTGCCCTTTACTGCCCTATCTTGAATGTTTCTAATGACATAAGATCATTAGTCCAACTAATAATTATCGAAATATGGCTAACGGTTTTAAAAGATTTGAGATTGGCTTACCACAATTATCCTCGTTCCACGAAGAAACGATCGAGCGATTACGTCCCTATAACGAAATCGATTAAATAACTAACTATACCAAAATGACGAATAATATGAGAATCCTTGAATAAACTCCTTACCTTAACTCTTAAAATCGATTCCAACGATCCACAATACTCAAGAGCACTTTGAGTTTCTGCCCTCCAAAAATCTCACTATTGTCCACGGTTGAAAAGAATTGAGTGAGAAGAATACTTATGACTAAAAGAGAATTCGGTTATGACCAAACAAAGAAAATGAAAAAGATTCAGTACAAGAGTAAACTAGCATTCGGCCATGAGAAAAAGTATTGAAAAGACTTTAGTTTAGAAGAAAGTAAAAGAATGGAAAATGGAAGTGATATGATTCGGTTTCAAGAGAGAAAGAGAGAAAGGAAAGAGAAAGAAAAGATAAAGAAAAGAAAAGGAAAAGAGAAAGAAAAGAGAATTTAGTTTAGGAGAAAAGTGCATTCGGCATTGAGGAGGAAAAATGAGAAAAAGAATGGCCTTCTTTCTTTTTGTGTGATGATATTTTCGGCACTAGGAAGAGTGATTGGCAAAGAAATGACCAAATGGTCAAAGAGAAAGGATGGTAAAAAGATGCTATAGTTTCCTCAAGGTTTAAGTTATAATCGGCTAGGGAGAGAGCAAATTTTTGGAAGAGAGTTTGATAAGTAAGCACCAAATGACCAAAAAGAAAGTTTTCATCCAACTCCCAAGCCTACCAAACCAATCAACAAAACCGGCCATCCCCCCTAGCCCCTATACCGTCCACATACATGGTTAAAAGGCCATTAGAAAGTTTCCAAAACATTACCCTATTCTTAAGCCTTATCATCCTCCTTTTGCCTTAAGTTAGAGAAACATTATCCCCCAATTCAAGCCATTCTATCCCCTAACTCAAGCTTTCCATAACCCTTAGTCTTCTTACCAAAAAAAATAATCCAACTCATCCTAATCTTATCCATAGCCGACACATGCTAGGATAAAGCAAAATAAAACTCCCTAATTGCATGCTAGGTGATTCGAACCTCTCCCCTCAAGTCCAACTTATGGTGCCATCACCACTTTGCCAATTACTCATCTTATACCATCATTTAGTACTTAATTAACTTAAGTTTCAAGGTCACCTAATTTCCTTACATTAAAGTACACTTTACTAATATTTATTCTAATTCCAAGTAAACCCAAGCTAATACTTAGCAACATAATGATACTCGAATATTTAGGATGTTACAATTCTACCCCCCTTAAAGAAAATTTCATCCTCGAAATTTACCTGATTAAAAGAGGTGAGGATATTGTTGCCGAATTGCATCCTCAGGCTCCCACGTAGCTTCCTCCGCTCCGTGATTATGCCATAAAAATTTGACCAATGGAACGGTTTTCTTTCTTAACACTTTAACATCTCGGTCTAAAATTTCCACTGGTTCTTCCTCAAAAGACAAGTCTGATTTCAATTCCACTTCCTCTATCGGTATTATGTGAGATGGATCCGATCTATAGCGTCTCAGCATGGAAACATGGAAAATATTATGAATTTGACTCAACTCGGAGGTAATTCAATCTAATAAGCCACTGAACCAACACGCTTCATCACACGATATGGCCCAATGAACCTAGGACTCAACTTGCCCTTCTTTGCAAATCTGAAAATTTTCTTCCAAGGTGAGACCTTCAAAGAGACGCTGCTCCCACAAAGAAACTCGATATCCTTACGTTTGTGTCTGCGTATGACTTTTGTCTATCCAAGCTTCCTTTAACCGTGCTCGAATAACTTTTACTTTTCTTGGTTTGAGATAACAATTCAGGACCCAACATCGCCGCCACCCAATTTAGTCCAACAAGTAGAGTACGGCACCTACGACCATACAATGCCTCGTAGGGTGCATCTGCTAGACCGATAGCTATTGTTATCATAAATTCGCCAATGGTAGAAAATCCTCCCAACCGCCTCAAGTCGATCACACATCCCTTAACATGTCTTCCAATATCTGAATTACTCTTTCCGACTGACCATCTGTCTGAGGATGAAAAGTCATACTAAAGTTTAACTTCGTTCCTAAGGCTTCATGCAGAGCTTTCCAAAATCGTGATGTGAATCTAGGATCCCTGTTTGATATAATAGACACTGGTACCCCATGCAACCTCACGATTTCAGATACATACAACTTAGCCAATTTCTGTAATGAGTAATCCGTACGAACTGGAATAAAATGAGCAGTCTTCGTCAATCGATCAACTACTACCCATACGAAATTTTTCTTAGTAGGTGTTAAAGGTAACCCACTAACAAAATCCATTGTTATTCACTCCCATTTCCAAAGAGGAATCTTTACCGGTTGTAATAAACCTGACGGCAATTGATGCTCCGCCTTCACTTGTTGTCAAGTCAAACATTTTCCTACAAACTCAAAAATCTCACGCTTCAACCCTGACCACCAACACTGTTCACGGAGATCTCGATACATCTTATTTCCTCCGGGGTGCATAGCATAAGGGCTACTATGCGCCTCCCGCAGAATCATTTGCCTCAAATCTGAGTCTTTAGGCATACAAACCCTTCCACGAAAACACAGCACTCCATTCATGTTTATACCAAAATCCTCTTTTTCACCCCTTTCAACTTGCTGAAATAAGGGTCCCAACTTTCTATCTGATATCCGCTTTTCCTGAATTTGTTCTAACCACAGAGGCTTCACCTGAAGTTCTTCTAACAGACTACCATCCTCATACAAACTCAAATGAGCAAACATTGCTCTCACTTCAGATACCGCCTTACAACTTAACGCATCAGCTACCACATTAGTCTTTCCAAGATGATACTCGATTGAGAAATCATAGTCCTTTAATAATTCCACCCATCTTCTTTGTCTCAAATTTAATTCCTTCTCGGTAAAAAGATACTTAAGACTCTTGTGATCCGTGTAGATGATAGACTTCCCACCGTAGAGATTGTGCCTCCAAATCTTTAAAGCAAATACCACTGCAGCTAACTCTAAATCATGAGTAGGGTAATTTACTTCGTGCGGTCTCAACTGACGAGAAGCATAAGCCACCACCTTTCCATTTTGCATCAAGACACAACCCAAACCCGTGTGAGACGATCACAAAGAAACGAAAATTCTTTTTCAAATTTCAGTGAATCAAAACCGTGCTTCCGTCGAATCTTCTTCAATTTCTCAAAACTCTCTTGTTATTTTTCGGTCCAAATATATGGTACTCCTTCCGCAGCAGCTTTAGTTAGGTGCAGAATCAACAAAAACCCTCAACAAAGCGCCTATAATAACCACCAATCCTAAGAAACTCCAAATTTCACCACCGATTTTGGTGGTTTCCAATCCAATCTGACCTCAATCTTCCGAGGATCCACCCTTATTCCTTCAGCTGATACCACATGACCCAAGAAAGTAACTTCCTTTAGCCAAAATTCACATTTACTGAATTTGGCATAAAGTTGCTTATCACAAAGTAACTACAATACTATACGCAAATGCATGTCATGTTCCTCATCATTTCTTGAATAAACCAAAATGCCATCTATGAACACTACCACAAATCGGTCTAAATATGGTTGAAAGACTCGGTTCATCATGTCCATAAATGCGGCTGGTGCATTGGTTAACCCAAACGGCATCACCAAAAATTCATAATGTCCATAACGAGTTTGGAATGCCGTCTTATAAATATCTGCTTCTTTCACCTTAAGTTGGTGATAACCCGATCTCAAATCAATTTTGAGAAAACTAAAGCTCCTTTCAATTGATCAAACAGGTCATCAATTCTCGGCAAAGGATACCTATTCTTGATCGTCAATTTATTCAATTACCAGTAATCAATGCACATACGCATCGATCCATCCTTCTTTTTAACAAACAAAACTGGTGCTCCCCACGGAGACACACTCGTCGAATAAATCCCGATCCAACAATTTTGAATTTGAGCTTTAAGCTCGCCAACTCCTTCAAAGGCCATTCTATAAGGAGCAATGGACACCGGAGCTGTTCCGCAAAAGCTCAATACCAAATTCTACTTCCGATCCGAGGTATACCGGAAGTTCTTCGAAATACATCCGAAATTCCTTCACCGTTCTCACATCATCCACCGATAACTCTTTGGCATCCAAAGCACAAATAAAAGCTAGGAATGCCCCATACCCCTTCCGCACTAACTTTTCTGCCTTCAACGCAGATACCACATTTGCCAAATAATTCCTTCGTTCACCTATCATCATTACTTCCTTATCACCCGAAGTTCTTATTGACATCCGCTTTTCAGCACAATCCAAATGCACCGGTGTTTAACCAACCAATCCATGCCCAAAATGAGATCAAACTCTCTGAAAGGCAATTCCATCAAATTCGCCAAAAATATTTCTTCTTGAATTTCTAAGGGCACGTCTCTAAACAATTTATTTACAATTACCGACTGTCCTAAAAGACTAATTACTGTCATCTCACTATCGGTAATTTTAGATTCTAGATTCAAGTTTCCAGATATGGTGCTAGCAACATACGAGTGGGTAGAACCAATATATATTAAAGCGAAGAATGTACATCACAAATGAAGAACGCATCAGCTTATTACATCAGTGCATTGCCAACCTCGCGGCGCCTAATCAGATAGACCGATCTGCTGTCTTGCATCCGTGTTACCTCTAGGACCATTACCTCGACCCGGTGCACCTTGACCACATCCAGCCCCATTACCACCACGACCTGGTCCACGGCCTCTCGGTGGCTGCTGAGTACCTCTGGCCGACTGTGCATCAGTATTACAAACTTCCTGAGTCGTATCCATACGTCGAGGGTAATTTCTATATTGGTGATCCATTGAACCACATTTATAACAAGCACTCATTTTCCTCCAGCACTCTCCGGAATACCTTTTCCCATATTCAGTACAATCTCGACTCTGATTAATAGCTACAGGTGTTCTACCTTGAGCTGGTTCATCATTCCGAGGCCTCTTCAGAAACCTTTTTGAAGAACTCAAATGCTTTATATCCCTCTTGTCTCTAAATCTTTCCGATTATGATGTTCTGAGTTCTTAGCCTCTTCGGCTATCTTGGCTTTTTCCACAAGCGTGGCAAAAATTCTAACTTGTTGTGGGGCAATCAGAACCCGCAACTCATCAATCAACCCATCCTCAAAGCGTACACAACGCTCATGATCTGTTGACACTATTGTCCGAGCATAGCAACTCAAGCGTAAAAACTCAGCCTCATATGCTGCCACTGTCTTATTCCCTTGAATTAGATTCAAAAATTCCTTCCTTTGGGCGTCCACATAACTTGTTCCTACATATTTTCCTTGAAAGGCAGCTTTGAAGAATTCCTAAGTAATCAATGTAGCCTCGGTGCCTTCTCGAACAGTAAGCCACCATTGATACGCCTCGTCTCTTAGCAAGGACACGATTCCTTTTAGTTTTTGCTCGACAGTGCATTCCATATCATCCATAATCCGCTCCACAGCTTCGAGCCAATATTCTGCCACATTTGGAGCTACACCGAAAAATCCTCTAAAAACTTCTGCACCATTAGACTTGAGTCATTCCGATATCGACCCACGAGCTGTTGGCCCAACTCTAGTTCCAAATGACCTTTCCGGGACTTGCAAGATTGCTTGCGCCAAAGCATTATCCATATGATCATGTGTTCCGCCTCACTTTCAAGTGAAGCAGTGCATCCGATTCCCAAGATATGATTTGGTGCTTCAGACGTAGCACTCGTCCTCTACCACGCCACGTCTCACTGGCCCACCACCACGCCCTCTAGAGCTCATAATGTCTAATTTAATTTAATCTGATTACAAGTTTTATGAATCAAAATATTGTTTCAGTGTTTATTAACGATGTTTTATGAGATTCGAGAGATAAAATTATTTTTCACAAACACATCCTATAGTCTCAATCTCTACGATTTTCAACATCTAAAACTAGAAGTTCTAGAGTGTTCCTATTATCATATCATCATCAAAATAATCATTCAGTAAAGAATACTTACTTGACTTGGTGCTGGATGCTTGTGGTGCCATACTAATCTTTAAAACACAATTGAAATAATTTCATACAAAATGTATTTGTTGAACCCAACCACAGTCAAGTTTTAAAACTGGGCTCTGATACCACTAAATGTAACACTCCAAACCAGGTCTATGCGTCAAGACGAGATTTGGTTTGTCACACAAATCGAACATTCTTTTAATCTATCTAATGGTTTAGGTGAATCGGTATTACAAAACTTTTTAAAAATAAAGTTTAATAAAAACTAAGAGAAATAATTTAAATTCGATGAATTTGAGAAACATTAGTTGAAATCTTATCATTTAGTCTTTAATTATCAAAAGTTAAAGTAGTTTTTATTTTAAGAGTTCAAAAGGATTTGAAAATAAGAATAGATAAAGAATCTCATATGTTTGAAAACCCAAAGTATTTTAAGGAAACATTTTAGGATTAACATAAACCCAAGCAAAATTTAAATCCATCCACACAGAAAATTCATAACATATTAGTAGAGGCCTTATTACATCATATCCAAAATAGTAATTTAAAGAAAGTACTTAATAAAAATTCAAGGTTTATAAACCCATGTTTGCAGTATGGCCTCCACAAAGTCATCCTCGGCCCAAGTCCACGTCAATTTCCATTACCTGAGATGGAAAATTTAAGGGAGTGAGTTACTTAGAACTTAGTGTATAACTCACTTACTATATCCACTGGGCCAGATCATCAAGTCATAATTTTGGACTTGAGCCCATAAACAGATTTAGCAATATAATAAATGAAATGCATGCAAAATGTAATTTCCCAACCAAACGTAATTTCCATCCGCTACACACCACCCGTACCAACCATCACACCTGTGGGGATCAAGTCAACCCACCCCGCCAACACACCGATCATAGGCATTAAGCCATTATTATATTTGGTTGCGGTGAACCAACGAACTAGATTGTGACAAAGTCACCGAACTAGAGGCATTAAGCCATTGAAATAATTGTGGCAGAGCCACCAAACTAGAGGCAATAAGCCATTTAAAATATTTGTGGCAGAGCCACCGAACTAGATTTTTGGCAACAGGCCTTTCTTCTCTTCATCATAAATCCCAACCCATGCAAACATGTATGCATAACAGTCTATATACATATGATAATTTTAGCAAAAAGCCCAATATGCATGTGAGTCTATATTTCAAGTTTTTATTATGGCCCATAATACAAAATAACATTTAGCCCATTTAGCAATCTAGCAACTTTCGTCCCATTTAACGATCTAGCAGATTGTTGGCCCATTTAACGATTTAGCATATTTTTGGCCCATTTAATGATCTAGCATATTCTTGGCCCATTTAACGATCTAGCATACTTTTCGACCCATTTAACGATCTAGCATATTTTTGGCCCATTTAACGATCTAGCATACTTTTCGGCCCATTTAACAATCTAGCATATTTTTGGCCCATTTAACGATCTAGCATATTTTTGGCCCACTTAACGATCTAGCAAACTTTTCGGCCCATTTACACATGAGACATAAAATTTACAATTTACCAACTAACTCATTGAGGGCATTTTCATAAATTTCACAACTTTAACTGTTTTCATGTATTTTCACAAAAATACTATTTATTACGATTTTTTTTATTTTGTCATCTTTATGATTTTTCTCAATACTTACGGTATAACATCTAACCCAAGATAAGTGTGAAGTTACACACCTAGTTATTGTGAGTACTAAACTCTCCCGCTCGTCAATACCTAAACGTAACACGATAAATTAGAGCACTATCATATTTTAAAACTACACTATTGATAAATGATCTAAATCTTTACCCTCAGGATTTCGAACCACTTCTATTTTTGGTTTCTCCATGATTGTTGATTCATTGCCCGATGAGAATCCATGAACGACCAAAGGTTCGGGAGTACGAATGACTTCAAACAGCTGGTTCTCCTCGGATGAGGGTCCGCAACCCGGTGGAAAATCCTAGATTCCCGAAATAGCCTTTCGTTTATACTTAGGGGGAATAGCGGAACCATCCCTCTTTCGAAGACTATGCACTGCCCTTTTCTGCCCTATCTTGAATGTTTCTAATGACATAAGATCATTAGTCCGACTAATAATTATTGAAATATGGAAAACGATTTTAAAAGATTTGAGATTGGCTTACCACAATTATCCTCGTTCCACAAAGAAACGATCGAACGATTACGTCCCTATAACGAAATCGATTAAATAACTAACTATACCAAAATGACGAATAATATGAGAATCCTTGAATAAACTCCTTACCTTAACTCTTAAAATCGATTCCAACGATCCACAATACTTAAGAACACTTTGAGTTTCTGCCCTCCAAAAATCTCACTATTGTCCACGGCTGAAAAAAATTGAGTGAGAAGAATACTTATGACTAAAGGAGAATTCGGTTATGACCAAACAAAGAAAATGAAAAAGATTCGGTACAAGAGCAAACTAGCATTCGGCCATGAGAAAAAGTATTGAAAAGACTTTAGTTTAGAAGAAAGTAAAAGACTGGAAAATGAAAGTGATATGATTTAGTTTCAAGAAAGAAAGAGAGAAAGGAAAGAGAAAGAAAAGAGAAAGAAAAGAGAATTTAGTTTAGGAGAAAAGTGCATTCAGCATTGGGGAGGAAAAATGAGAAAAAGAATGGCCTTCTTTCTTTTTGTGTGATGATAGTTTCGGCACTAGGAAGAATGATTGGCAAAGAAATGACCAAATGGTCAAAGAGAAAGGATGGTAAAAAGATGTTATAGTTTCCTCAAGGTTTAAGGTATAATCGACTAGGGAGAGAGCAAATTTTTGGAAGAGAGTTTGATAAGCAAGCACCAAATGACCAAAAAGAAAGTTTTTATCCAACCCCAAGCCTACCAAACCAATCAACAAAACCGGCCATCCCCCTAGCCCTTATGCTGTCCACATACATGGTCAAAAGGCCATTAGAAAGTTTCCAAAACATTACCCTATTCTTATCATCCTCCTTTTTCCTTAAGTTAGAGAAACATTGTCCCCCAATTCAAGCCATTCTATCCCCTAACTCAAGCTTTCCATAACCCTTAGTCTTCTTACCAAAAAAAATAATCCAACTCATCCTAATCTTATCCATAGTTGACACATGATAGGATAAAGCAAAAATAAAAACTCCCTAATTGCATGCTAGGTGATTCGAACCTCTCCCCTCAAGTCCAACTTATGGTGCCATCACCACTTTGCCATCTTATGCCATCTTTTAGTACTTAATTAACTTAAGTTTCAAGATCACCTAATTTCTTTACATTAAAGTACACTTTACTAATATTTATTCTAATTCCAAGTAAACCCGAGCTAACACTTAGCAACATAATGATACTCGAATATTTAGGATGTTACATCGGTTGGTTAGGTTGGGTTTGCATGATTTGCATATTGACTTATGAGATGTGTAAGTGCCTTGTTATTATCAGGATGGGGATTTATACACTAAGTCTCGGTGACTCACTCCTTCCCTTACATTTTGCAAATGAGGCTTAGATCGCGGATGTGGAGCCGGTGTGGACTCGAGGTGGCCATGCACTAGGTTTTTGGGTTTTATTTCAATTACTATTCTAGGTTAATTTACGTTTGAATTTGGTTTTGGATTTGTAATAAGGCCGCTAATTTTTATTATTCTGGGTTTTTAATTATTTGCTTTATGTTTTATCGTGCTGTGCTTAAGTTAATTAATTTAGCATGTTCTAATAACCTGTAAAATCAACGTTTTCAAAATTGTACAACTTATCGGATTTTTTGAACTTTACCATCGGGTAATATTAAACAAATGAAATCATCAAACTAGCTCAGACATTCTCCAAACTAAGTTTTTCTTTATGTTCAGCTACAAAATGGTTTTTAACTTAATTATTTTTATACTCACTCGGGTTTTATAAAACCAAATGATCTTTTCAAGGGAGTTTTCTTTCAAACGTAAAATGATGAAGTGCTCCATACAACATTTTTTTCAAAATTTAAACCAACAACTTGCGTCTTCAAAATATTTTCACTCTGTAACATACTGAATTCGGTCTTGATGTGTTGACCGGGTTTGGGGTGTTATAGCCAATTTGGGCCGAGTGGACCACACGGGCGTGTGGACCCATACAGGTAGATCACATGGGCGTGTGGGCCTATTTTTACCGAAATGTTTTTAAGGTTGCACGGGTCACCCAAGTCAACTGTGAACCTACTGTAAGGTCAGTAAGCGCTTCTTAGACCCCTCAATATGTGAAATTAACTGAATGATATCTGTACTGAGCATGTTAATATCAGAACTGAATAACTGAAATTGCATAATAGCATGTCATCCATTGTATGTTGCATTCATTGGGTTGGGGGTTGTTATTCGGAGAAAGTGTACTGAGAGGCTCTAAGCATAATTTCTTGGCAGCTCAGCTACAAACTACTATTTTGTGACACATTCGATACTACTTGGAGTGTATGGATGGGTGGGTTGATTATATCCCCACATGGAGTGTAAGGTTGGATGGAGATGGTGTGTAGAGGCTAGTTGGGTAGGATTTTGCTACTGCATAACTATTACTGTTACTGATACTGTGATGGGCTAAGGCTCTCCTGCATTTTTAACCCTGTACTAATATGGGCTAAGGCCCAAACTGTCACTAATACTGAAAAGGACTTAGGCCCAAGACTATTCAATTGTGCATTGGGAATACTGATTATTTGTTTGTTTCTGCGGGATTACACACTGAGTTTACTTAAACTCACCCTTTTTTTTAAATGTGCACAGGTAATCCCCAAACTTGGACGGATCGGTGCGACGAAGGACTCAGCGGTGACCACAGTAATTTTTGGACTTCATGGTTTTCAATTTACGGTTTACGATTTGATTATTATTGATAATTTGGGTTTTTATTTATTTATTTTACTTCATGGATTTATACCTGCTGGTCGTAGGAAATTCAATTTTCAAAATGTTAAAGTAATTTCTAAACGCATGATCACCTAGACTGTTTTATTAAAGCTTCCACAACGAGGGATGTTTCAAAACAAATGTTTTAAATGAATAAAGATGACGTCTTAAGTTCTAACAAAGGTTTACTAAAGATAATAGCATGGAATGTTTTCATCGTAACAATGAGGTTTCAAAAACAGTATCGTGTGACATTGCCAGATACGGCCATAACGTCGAGGCCGGGTTTGGGGTGTTACAGTTTTGCAACTTTTGAGACCCAAATTGGCCAAACAATGCTGTGGGTGTAATATCCCTAAACCGAGTCTAATATTCTTTTGTATATGTTTCTAGTTTTGAGTGCGAAACTAGGGATTTATGGGGTTTCTAGTAATTTTTAATATAATTTAGGAGGTTAATTTCATTTAAAATTGATTAAACAATAATTTGAAAAACAAAAATATTTTTGAAAAGTTAATTTTAAAGTAATAAATAATTATTAGTGAAAATAATTAATTTAGGTCGAAAAATTTTAAAATAATTTTTATTGAGGGTTAATTTGAGTTAAATTTAAATATTCATTAAATTGGGTTTAAATGGTAAAAAAAGGGAAAATTTAGAGTATTTATTTGGCAAATAAACCTTAAAATTCAGAATTTTGGAAGGAAAGGATCAATTGGTAAAGGGAAATGTGGGAGTGGCCATTAGGCAAATTCCCCAATTTTTAAATTCTGGTGGGTTGTTTCAGTTTTAAAAACAATGCATCTAGCCTACTTTTCACACCATTTACATCAGATTAAAGAGTTATAAATTTTGTTTTCTTTGTATGGTTTTAAAGATCTATCATTATAGAATAGATCCAACCATCTTTTTTCGCAAAATACTCTCTCAATTCACTCGAAATTATTCTCAAAAGTAGTCAAAAATATTCTGAAATTTCTCAAGTTTCTTAAATCAAGACTTTCAATCAACAAATTTAGAGTGAATCAAAAGGTAATCTTCAATCCTAAACTTTTTTTATGAAGATTAGAAACATTTTTACATGATTTAAGAGACAATTAAAGGATTTTTTTATCAATGACATCTTCTTCAAAAGCTTAAGGTGCTTTAATGGTGGATCTTAAATTTTGAGAGGAAATCCACAAATCAATGGATGTTCCAACTCAAAATGGATCTATTAAATGGTTTTTGGACTTATTTATCAAGATTAAACATGATTTGTAAGGTAATTTGAAGATATATAAATTTCATCATCTTCTTGAATTAATTTTTTGGATTTTTGTGAAATTGATTTAAATGTGAAATTGATGCTTAGTTTATGTGTAATTGGGTTTAGTATTGATGTTTGGAGAGGTCGTTTTTGTGAGGAATCGAGTTTTCGACTTGATGTTACAAATCTGATAAGGTATCTCTGTGAGTGAATTTTGATTAGCATAGTTAATTATAATTTGTGTTTAATATAGCATTGGAAAGGTGGTAATGTCTACTTTACCTCTGTTGAAGCTCCGAATCTTGAAGAGGACTGAGATAACCGGAATTGAAGCTAGAAATTGCCTAGTTGATCACTTGTTATGATAGAACAAAATTGTGTGGTGAGTGTTTCTGAGAGTAATTTGGTAAATTGACCCTCAATTATGTTTAATTAGTACTTAATTAATAATTAAATTAAATAATTATGGATGAATGGCTGATTTTGCAAGATTGGTATTAAATATGCAAAAATTGAATTTGTATTGGGAAAAAAATGGTAAGTGTGTTTTTTGGTGGTGTTGTGCTATTTAATTAGATTAATTTTAAGGATGATCTTAAGCATGTGTACTGAAATTTTTTATCATGATATGTTGATGTTTCAATTGGTAACTGAATATGGGAAATTGATGAATGAGTTGCTTGATTTAATTGGATGCTAAATGCTATGTTACAAGTTATACATGATCATTTTGTCACATTAAATTGAGCATAATAATGATTGATTTCTATGCTCTATTTGACTGAATATATTGGGAACATGCATGGTGGATCCATTGGATATAGTTGGCATGCCATAGGATTTGTGGGTACTCACCTTTATTTGTGACATTGTGAGAATATGACTCTAGGTGGACTGATTTGTTAGAGTAGATAAGGGAGTGTTGAGCATCTGACATTGTTGGCCCGCTCAACTCGGTGGATTGCATTTGATATTTGTGGGTGTTTGGATATCTGGTTATCTGATGTATGATCACCCGATTAAGCCATGAAAAGTGTATGCCAATGTATTTATGTATGATTGTTGCTATATCAATTGATGATTGAAAGCCATGAATGATTGATTTTTAGTATTAAATTGACATGTCTAATTATTTTTGGCTGAAATTTGGTGAATGATTGGTTGTGAATTAAGCATGAATTGGATGTTAATTTACTTGTCATTTTTATTAACATTCACTAAGCTTTTAAAAGCTCACACTCTCACATTCGTGCAGATAATAATCGGGATTGAGAAGCTGAGGAGCCGAGCAAGAAAGTTTCAAGAGATTTAGGCTTGGTAGAGACTTTATTACACATTTTAGAGACTATAGTCAGGCATTGTGGAACTCCCAGGAATTAGATTGATTTTGGTTGTAAATGGACTTTGGACAGTGGACATTTATTTTGAATGGTTTTATAATAATTTTTAGGCATATTTGAGTTTAATTATTAATTGATTTATGGTGTATTGTTGATTGATAACACGGTGTGTGAAGCATGAGATATATACTAATGATTTAGATGAAGCTTCCACGGGGTGCTTTACTAGTGACTAAGGTACGCCACTTGTTTGATTTATTCGGTGTTTGTTATGCATGAAATTGATTACCTAATTCTATTTAATTAAGGCTTAGTCTGTAACAGCCCGTTTTTAAGTCAAATCGGAATAGTGGTTTCGAGACCAAAAATCTGATGCCAAAATATTTATTTTATTATTTTATTAAATTTTACAACATGATAGAATTATAGTGTGAAAGTTTTGTAAAGAAATTTTAATGTTTGAATGTTTAATTTGATAAAAAAGACTAAATCGCGTAAAATGTAAAATGCATGTTCTATTAGTTAAAGGTGTCAATTAGCTTTGGCTTTTAAATATGATGGCCTTAAATGGTAATTAAACCATTTGATTTATGAGTGGACCTTTATGGACACATTTTATGTGTTTTTAATGGTTATATGTTGAGGTTATACTTGTAATTTAGTAATTTATCATAAAATAAATAAAACAAAGATAATTAAAAGTTTCCCATTATCATCCTATAACCAAAAATTAGAGGAAGAAGAAGCTAAAATAGGGTTCTTCATTTGCAAATGATAAACTCTTCAATTAGGTATGTATTTTGACTCAATTTTTTATGACTTCTACGTTTTTGAGATCATTGCTTCGTATTCTAGCTAGCCTATATCTTAGATTTTGAAATTGTTAAAGATTTATCATGTTGCCATTGTTAAATGCTTGAGTAATTTGATAGTTGATGATGGATTTTGAATAAATGTTGTTAGTAAAACTAGTTTTGTAGAGTGATTTTTGACAAAAATGTCAAAAAGGGATTAAATTGAGAAAATGTAAAATAATATAACTCCCAAAAATAAGGGGTTGGTAGTTTTGCTTAATTTCCATGTTGTGCTTGAACGGCTAGCTATTTGAGTGTATTTGAGGGTTCTAAGGAGGCTTGGGTTCGAGTCTGAGCTGTGGAAAAATTTTAGTTTTTGCTCATAAGAGGAAACTGGCAGTTAGCAGTAGGACTTATGTATAATTATATGTGTTTTGTGACACAAAAGAGCTTGTGGTGTAGTGGCAAAGTGGCGCCACTTAGGGAGCAAGGAGGTGGTGTCATTAGCAGGCAAGGGAGTCCAAGGTACGAGTAGTGGCATAGTATTTATTGGGGTATTTATTTTGTAGATTAGATGGCCAGAGTTCGTGTTGGATTTGAACTCTAGCTTTGGAGAGTTTGAATTGGTCTTGTGAGATGGTTGTGGTGGAAGTCAAGGAGAGATTTTAGGAGCTTATCTTGGAGAAAATTTAGGATGAGATTGAGGAATTATCAAGGAAAAAAGTTACAAGCTGAGAAGTGTGAAGAGTTGGTGCCATTTTGGGAAGTGGGAAGTGTATAAATTCGGCTTAGGAGGGTAGATGAGTGTCGATTTTTGGGTCTTTTAGAGGGTATTACGAATTTTTATTGTGGCTATCGGCATTTGGAGAGTTTTGCAAATAGGTTAGTCTTTTTTTTTCTTTACCAAATATCCTATAGTTACCTTTACACAAGCACATTTGATCTTTTTCTTTTCTTCTTGCTACCTTTTCCAAACCCTCTAAAGCCGAATAATTCCACCCTCCCTTTGCCGAAATTCTTTTTGTACCGTCACTATTTCTTCAACCTAGCCGATTCTTGTGTAAGTACTTTACTCTTTCAATTGATCTTGCTAGAACCGACTTCTCCTCTCCCTCACTCTTTCTAAATCAATTTTTGGTAGAGGATTGATATCGAATCTCTGTTCTTCAGATCTCTTCCGAATTACTCTTTATGCTTTTCGGATTTGGGTAAGTATTCTTCACTTTTGGTTTTGAAGGTTGGCTGAATGGTCGTAAGTAATATAAGGGTGACTTAAGATGGAAATAAGTCACTTATGGTTTAGTTTTTATTAATTAATATTGATGTAGATTTAAGAAGTACTCGTGATTAGTGATCGAGGGAAAGCTATTAAGGCTTGGTGTTTCAAGTAAGGTTAAGGTGAGACTTCGGCCTTTGGTAAAGTATTCGATAAGTATATGTGATTAATCGTTGAGTAGGATAGTGGCTAAGGAGATCGTAGCGCGTATTGTTGTCAGATATGTACATACACTATACACACACAATGGATTGGGAAATCTCGAAATCCCAAAAGTTTGGCTTCGATAGTCTTGCAAGTGTGTGAACACTCGTATGAGGGAAATGGAATCGATAACAGAGGCCCCATGAGCGATCTCATGGACTTGGGTCGTGTTATGGCCAACTGGGCCAGAATGGGCAAAATAGGCCCAATGGGCCGTAGGAAAAATAGGCGAATTTGATGATTTGGTAATAAGTGATGAGCTAGTCATGCTGGTTACATGGCTTGGAATTGATTTGGGCCAGATGGGCCATATGAATGTGATTAGGCCAGACGGACCATATGAATGCAATTTGGGCCTAATGGGCCATACGAATGAGAATGGGCCTAGAGGGCCATATGAATGTATGTGAATTTGTTTGGGCTTTGTAAGGGGTCTTGGGCTTAGTATTTGGTAAATTGCTTAACCTTGCATAAAACTTTAATAATTAACTAATTGTGACCTTGGACAAGTTATAAGGTTAAGGGGTGGCAATGGGTATATGCATATCTAGGATTGGATCTAGGGAGAGCTTGGCACTTAAGCGGTCTTAATGACTCACCTCTTCTTCTCTGGAATCCTACTTGGTGCATAGTATCTGTTCACTTTAGCCAACAAGGACTTGATAACAGCCAAGGTAAGTAATAGACCCATAACAATGAGAAAGGATCGAAATGCCCCTAAGGGTGAAAATAACTAAAATCCCCCTATGTGTGGAATGTAAACTTTATGGATGTTACTCATATATTTGCTGAATTCATATGATATTCTATTTAGGATGCATATGGGTGGGAATTATGGAACGGAGGAAGTATATGAGGATTGCATGGTTGCTTAACAACTGTGGATCCACCGATGGCTTTTTAAGCCCATTATATGATTATCAACTTTGCTGTAACGTTTGGTAGTACTGCAATCGGGCTACCCTTGATGTGTATTGGATGGGTGGGTCGATTTAGAAATCCCCATAGATGTGTTTCGGTGGGACAGAGATGGTGTGTACAGGATGGGTTATTTGGGGAGGGATTGCACAACATTGCATGGATGATATTGTTATGTTAATAATATGATATGTATGCTATTTGTTTGACGAGGGTTGTACAAACTGAGTTTTCAAAAACTCACTCCCTCTTTTATTTTTCTCAGGTGATCCTCAGTAGGCGGTTCGACCGATGGAGGGACTCAGAGGTGACCAAATAGCAAGACGATTAGACTTGCTTTTCTTAATATCTAAATTCTAGATTTTAAGTTATTTTAATTCGGATTGTAATTATTCCATTACTTCCACTATGCATTGTAATTTTGAAACGGAACTTGGATTTATTTCTTTTATGCGAATTTCAAGTTTTTTTGAAAATAATTGTGTTTTAAGAACGAGCTTCTGCTATTAAAGGAAATTTGTTTTTACATAGTAACAAGGAAATGGTTCTTTGCTACACCTCATTTTGAAAGAAAAATGGATTTTACTTAACTTTTCTCCAGAATGGTTTTCAATGAAAACAAGGTTTTCGCTAAAACACTTCAATGTGACACGTCGGATTTGAGCCTAACTTCTGGGCTGGGTTTGGGGTGTTACAAATTATGTGGGTAAAAGTGTGAATTGTAACATTCTTAAATCGGGGCCTTTTCATTTCGTGTGGTTGCATGTGTATTGTATGGTAGGTATGTTAATTTGGACTATTTTAGGGTCTAGGCTTGAGCCAGGGATAGGCCAGAGTCATAGCAAAAAGTTGCGTCTTGGGCTTCTAGAGGAAGGGAGCTATTTGAGCTGGGTGTTAAAAGTAATTGATGAGAGGTTAAGACATAAGAAGTGCCCTGGTAAGGTGGCAAGAAGGCACCGCTTAAGGCTTGGAGAAGTGACCCCTCAAGGGGAGCAAGGGAGCCTAGGTTCGAGCAGTAGAATTCCCTTTTTTGCTTGTTATTTTGACGCCAAGGCTAGGGGGAAGTTGTGTTCAGGTGGGACTCTGATGGATGAGGAGTGGAAGGAGTCAACGCATTTGAATTTTGTGGTAGAGAGAAATTTGTAGAGTTGACTCATTCAAATTGATTTGAATGGGTGGCCAGGAGGAATTCGTGGAGATGGGTATGGAGCTTAGAGTTAGCCGAAACATGAATTCTAGTTGGGGAAGGGACCAATCGATTTTGGGTGCTTGGGGGTGCCGAATTCCTATAGTAGACTTGGGGGAGCATTTTCGGCATCCTATGATTCATTTCTTTTTGGTCAAACCCAAAATAGCCATAGTATCTAAGTGCCGTTTTCTTTGTTTTCCTTTTCTCAAACCCAAAGCTGAAATCACCATTCCAATTCCTTTTTCAACTTCATCTCTTCTCTCAACCTCTTTTGTGCCAAAACTGAAATCTCTTCTCATATCCCTTACTTCTTGTGTTGGCCGAACCCACTTATTTCTCCCTTGGCATTAATGTTTAATTCATTTTGCTATTTTTCCTAAAGAGCCGAACCCTCATTCTTCATTCCTCCTCTCCATCTTCTTCTGTCTTGATTAGCCGAAACCTTCAGGGGTCTCCTCCTTTTCCGAAATCCTTGCAACTCTCCTCTCGTTCTTCTAAACACTTTGGCCGAATACCCTTGGCCACCTTTTCCTTCTCTTATTGAGTTCCTTCCTTCTTGATTGGGGTGCCAAAATCTATTCCTCTTCTCTGGGTTCTCAAATTCGAAACCTCAATTAATAACTAGGTAAGATCTCATTTTTCTCTTTTGTTCTTATGGCCAAATCTCCCTAGCATACTTACATCTCTATTCTTTTTCTCTCTTTCGATTGCTATGGTGTGAAATGCCGAAACCCCTAAGCATTCTGGTGATGATTGTATTTCTATTTTTGGTTTCTCATCAGATCCTCTCTTGTTCCAAGCCGTTGTCGATTCTTGCTAGGGGGTGATCGAATCTGTCGGGTTAAGGTAAGGGGGAGGCGATCCCTTGTATTTTGCGTTATCTCTTTCGAGATTTCTTGATCAAAGCCGAATGGCTATTTGCTTAGTAGTGTTATGCTTGGCCGAATGTAGGGGAGTGTGGGGACGCCATCTTGGGTGAACTTTTGGGATTCGTTGGTTGTGAGTTACGCTTAGAGCCTCGGGTTTTTGTCGACTTAGGTAAGGGATCTATTTATTCGGGTTAAATCTCTACTCATTGTTAATCTTTGTGTTAATCCAATTTAGTGACCAAAGGTGTTATGGACCCTAATGGCTGCCGAACGTTAGGAGGGGTTGTATCTGAGACCCCAGCCCCTAAGTTCAAGAAGAAGGTTGTGTCATTGTTCATGACACACCGGGTGTGGGCAGCATCTCGAGCAAAGCAAGAGGCGATAGTGGTAGTGTCGGTTAACATACGTTGTCAACGAGAGAGCGTCAGATTGTGAGTAACTGTGTGTACCTCTTACACACTTCATACGTTAATATGTTTTATCGTGTATATTGCCAAAAGCCGGAATAGCCATTGAAATCGGTATGGACCCTTGTAGGTAGAAAAGCAGAACGAGGACTCCGGGTAAGTCCACTTTGATTGACTAGCGTTAAATGCCTGTGTTGAATCTGCATATGCCATACCATGATATTTCTGTATGATAAGCATGATTATTATGCCATAAAAAGTATGTTCATAAAAACGGGTGTTGAGAGGAAGGGAAGGTATAACTTCAGACAGTCACCAGTGGTTTTGACCACACAGTGGGTTGGCCCCGCTTATTATAATATTGTGACTAAGTCTCTGTGGTTTTGACCACCAGTGGTTTTGACCACATATGTATTATTTGTGACCCGGTCACCAATGGTTTTGACCACATATATATTATTTGTGACCTCGATCACCAGTGGTTTTGACCACACGGGGTAGACACAGGAGTTTCGGATGGTTATGTTTTGGGATACATGATAGGCATATGCACTTATGAAACTGTGTAAGGGCTTATATCTTTGGGATGGGGACTTATACACTGAGTCTCGGTGACTCACCCCTTCCTTTCTATTTTGCAGATAATTCTTAGACCGCGGATGGGGAGCCGGGATGGACTCAAGGTGGCCATGCACGTTTTTTTGGGTTTTGTTTTAAATTATTATTTTTGGGTTAGATTTTCATTCAATTTGGTTTTAGTTGTAATAAGGCCATCTAAATTTTTATTTCAGGATTATTTAGTTCGTTGACAACTTTTGAATTTCCGTTAAGCATTAAAGCACGTCTAAAATGGAAAAGAGTCAATAAAATGAATGTTTTCACAAACCTTAATAGATTCTCGGGATTTTCTAAAATTTTACCATCGGGTAAAAAAACAAACTTATAATATCAACAAGTTAACTTGATTCTCTTTTAAAATAATTTTGAAACGGTTTAAGCTTTTGATTCAAACCAATTTCGATTTCCAATCAAACAAGACGTTTTTTTTTTCAACTTAAGGTGACAACCGATTTTATCAAAAATAAGCTTTCTCTGTGACATGCCGGATTCGATCGTAGTGTGTTGACCAATTTTGAGGTGTTACAATTTTGGTATCAGAGCCAAATTTAACAGCCCGACTGTGGGCCCGAGGCCCAAAACATTTTCAATAAAGGGTTTGCGAAATAACTTTGAAGGAAAATGCATGTTTTGGGAAGCATGGCACCTGAGTCTTCGGCACCTATCCGCAACGGTAAGTCCCCTAACTGTTGATTGCATGGTTTAAATAGTTGTGTTATGGATACTAGTAATAGGAATCCACTTTAGAGACTGAAGCCCATAGGATTGTATGAATTTACGAGAACAACTCTAAGTTATTCATAAAATTGTGTTGTAATAACAGTGGAAGAAAGGTAATGCATAAAATTCTTAAATCAGATTAATTTGGGAACAGTAGACATGAGTACTCGCGGACGAGGGCATAATACATGAGGGCATGGTAGAGGTAGGATGACTGTATCGGAACCAGCAGGGTCGAGCTAAGGGTCAGAGAATAAGGTACCGCCACCGCCAGCTGTGGACGCTGGGTTCCAGGATCAGACGGGTGGTGACGACGTGGTGTCACAAAGCGATCTTGTGGATTTCAAGAGAGTAAATGGAGCGGTGGAGGTATGGGGCTCAAATCGTGGTTCCGAGCGATTTTGAGCCAATGGAGCAGAGGTGTTTCGGGGGGTTTCTCGTGTGGCTCCCAATACAAATTGAAGTAATGGCTTGAGGCGATCGAACGATAATGGACGATTTGGACTTACTGATGGAGGAAAAGTTGAAAGGGATAGTGTCTCTTCTCCGTGATGAATCTTATCAGTGGTGGCTCACGGTCTGGGATGGTGCGACAGCTGATGACATCACTTGGGATTTCTTTAAGGCAGCTTATTGAAGGAAGTATGTCGGGTCCGGTTATATAGATGCACAGTGAAAGGCGTTCTTGAATCTAATTCAAGGGAATAAGTCAGTATCGGAATATGAGGCAGAATTCCTTCGACTGAGTCGTTATGCTAGGGGTATCATGGCTACGGAACACGAACGTTGTGTCAAGTTTGAGGACGGGCTGAGAGATGAGCTACAGATGTTGGTTGCTCCACAGTAAGAGAGAGAATTTACGGTCTTGGTAGAGAAGGCCAAGATTGCAGAGGAGTTCTGGGTCATCACGGTCTGCTGGGAATTCGTAAAAAAGGGCTAGATATAGTGGGCCGAGTCAAGCTACAAAACCTGCTGCTACTACCCAGTGGCCGCCACAGTGTGCTTGGTGTGGGAAGTCTCATTCGGGAGAGTGTTGGACCGGAAACAGAGGGTGCTTCGAGTATGGGTCAATTGGGCACCGGGTAAGGAATTGTCCGTAGAGGTCAGCTAGGATCCAGTTTGAGGGTCAGGGACGTACACAATTTAGGAGGGATGGCCAGCAACCACAGAGGGGTCGTGGTCCGGCCAGGGGAGGTAATGGTTCTGGTCGAGGTCATGGAGCACCGGGCAGAGGTGCCAGAAATCTGATACAGGACAGCCTGGGTTGGCCTATGCTTTGAGGCGTCGAGAGGAGGGCGACGCACCAGACGTCATAACCGGTATGTTCTTAATTTTTGGATTGCCTTATACTACTTCGATAGATGTTGGATCGACGCACTCATATGTTGCTAGTAGTATAGTGGGAACTCTGAACTTAGTCCATGAGGTTTCTTCTAGGGAGATGACTGTAATTAGCCCTCTAGGTCACTCTGTAGAAGTAAACAAATTGTATAGGGATGTACCCCTAGAACTCTAAGGGGTAGTGTTTCTGGCTGATTTGATGGAACTATCATTCGGGGAGTTTGATTTGATCCTAGGGATGGACTGGCTAGTGAAGTATCAGGCAAGTTTGGACTGTATGGCTAAGCACATGGTGTTGAGGTCGGTTGAGGGTAAGGAGGTGGTGATGATAGGTGATAGAAGAAATTACCTATCCAATGTGGTATCTACTCTGAAGGTCGAGAAAATGGTGAGAAAGGGATGCGAGGCATTCATAGTTCATGTTTGTACATTGGAGGCCAAAGAGTCAACTGTGGGGAGTGTCCGAATAGTAAAGGATTTCACTGATTTGTTCCCAGAGAAGCTTCCGGGTCTGCCTCCCGATCGCGAAGTTGAGTTTGGGATAGATTTGCTACCAGGAATTGCACCAGTATCTGATGGCGCCAAGGAGTTAGCGGAGCTGAAGGCGCAGATTCAGGAGTTTTTGGATCGAGTTTTTATCCGGCCAAGCGTATCATGCTGGGGAGCGCCTGTACTTTTTGTCAAGAAGAAAGACGAAACAATGCGGATGTGTATAGATTACCGTCAGCTGAATAAGTTGACGATTAAGAATAAGTATCCGTTGTCAAGGATAGATGATCTGTTCGATCAGCTGAAGGGGGCATCAGTTTTCTCTAAGATTGATTTGAGGTCAGGGTACCATCAGCTTAAGGTAAAGGAGGCTGATATCCATAAGACAGTGTTTCGCACTCTTTATGGGCACTACGAGTTTTTAGTAATGCTGTTTGGGTCAACTAACGTGTCGACAGCATTCATAGACATGATGAATCGGGTTTTTCAGCTGTATTTGGATCGATTCGTCGTGGTGTTTATTGACGACATCTTGGTGTACTCTAAATCAAAAGAGGAGCATGATGAGCATCTCCGTATGGTTTTACAGATTCTAAGGGAAAAGTAATTGTTCGTAAAGTTTAGTAAATGCAAGTTCTAGTTAAAGGAGGTAACTTTCTTGAGTCATGTGGTGTCAGCTGAGGGGATTAGGGTAGACCCTCGGAAGATTAAAGCGGTATTGGATTGGAAACCACCAAAGTCGGTGGCAGAGATTCAGAGTTTTTTGGGTTTGGTGGGATATTATAGAAGGTTCGTGGAAGGTTTTTCTTTGATTGCAGCACCGTTAACCAAGTTGCTAAGGAAAGGGGTTCTGTTTGTGTGGTCAGACAAGCAAAAAGAGAGTTTCAAGAAGTTAAAGAAGATATTAGCAAAAGCTCGATTTTGATTCAGCTTGAGGCAGGGAAAGAGTTTACGGTCTACTATGATGCGTCGCATACTGGTTTGGGATGTGTACTGATGCAAGAGGGGAAAGTAGTGGCGTATGCATCTCGATAGTTGAGACCCCACGAAGTGAATTACCCGACGCATGATCTGGAGTTGGCTGCGGTGGTTTTCGCTCTGAAAATTTGGAGGCATTACTTGTATGGGGAGAAGTCGATCATCTACATGGACCACAAGAGTTTGAAGTACCTCTTGACTCAGAAGGAATTGAATTTGAGCCAGCGAAGGTGGATCGAGCTGTTGAAGGATTACGACTGTTTGATTGAATACCATCTGGGTAAGGCTAACGTAGTGGCTGACGCGTTGAGCCACAAGGTGGTAGCAGACTTGAGAGAAATGTTCACTCATCTCAGTTTGTATGATGACGGAAGTCTGTTAGCGGAATTGCAAGTGAAGCCGACGTGGGTAAACCAGGTAAAGGAGAAATAGCTAGTGGATGAAGACTTAAGTACTCGGTATTTGCAAGTGCAGAATGGTGGATTGGAGGGTTATAGCTTGAGCAGTGAGGGTGTGCTGTGTTTCCAAGGGAAAGTTTGTATGCCGAGAGATGTTGAGTTAAGGCAGAGGATTCTCTAGGAAGCTCATAGCAGCCCATATGCTATGCACCCTAGAGGTAGTAAAATGTACCGGGATTTGAGGGAACAGTTTTGGTGGTCGGGTCTGAAGCGAGGGTAACGGAGTTCGTAAGTAAGTGTCTGACATGTCAGCGAGTCAAAGCTGAACATCAATTACCTTCGAGTCTGTTGCAGCCGGTAAGGATTTCGCAGTGGAAGTGGGAAAGGATTACGATGGATTTTGTCTATGGGCTACCCCTCACATCTAGCAAGAAGGATTCGGTCTGGGTGATTGTTGATCGTCTGACTAAGTCAGCTCATTTCTTACCAGTTCTGGTTGATTACTCACTTCAAAGGTTGGCTAAGTTGTATGTAGCAGAAATCGTGAGACTTTATGGAGTGTCGGTGTTAATTATCTCAGATAGGGATCCTCGTTTCACATCAAGGTTTTGGAAAGTATTGCATCAGGCATTGGGTACAAGGTTGGATTTCAAAGACGCATTTTATCCGCAATGGATGGGCGATCGAGAGAGGTCATCCAAATTTTGGAAGACTTGCTGAGAGGTTGTGTTTTGGATTTCAGAGGTAGTTGGGAAGAATTTCTACCATTGGCAGAGTTCGCGTACAACAATAGTTACCAGGCAAGTTTTAAGATGGCACCGTATGAAGCGCTGTATGGGCGGAGGTGTCGCACTCCTACGTGTTAGACAAAGTTAGGTGAGCGTCAACAGTTGGGTCTAGAGTTGGTTACTGAAACGGAGGATAAGGTTAAGCTGATTTGAGCTCATCTGAAGGAAGCTTCGGATAGACAGAAATCTTATGTCGATCTCAAATGGAGGGATATAGAGTTTGCAGTGGGTGACAAAGTTTTTCTGAAAGTGTCCCCGTGGAAGAAGGTGTTGAGATTTGGTCAGAAGGGTAAGCTGAACCCTAGGTTCATCGGGCCGTATAAGGTGTTGAAGCATGTGGGACTAGTAGCTTATCAGCTTGAGTTGCCAGTAGAATTGAGTCAGATCCATGACGTGTTTCATGTTTCAATGCTTAGACGCTATCGCTCAGATCCGTCGCATGTTGTGCCAGTGGAAGAGATAAAAGTAAACCCAGATATGTCTTTTGAGGAGGAGCCGATACAAATCCTAGATCGGGATGTCAAAGTCTTGCGTAGAAAGTTAGTTCCTTTGGTGAAGGTTCTTTGGTGGAATCATGGTTCGGAGGAGGCCACGTGGGAGCCAGAGGATGTGATGCGGCAGCAACACCCCCAACTCTTTTGACCAGGTAATTTCAAGGCCAAAATTATTTTTAATGGGGGTAGAACTGTAACATCCTTAAATCGGGGCCTTTGCATTTCGCGTGGCTACATGTGTATTGTATGGTAGGTATGTTAATTTGGACTATTTTAGGGTCTAGGCTTGAGCCAGGGATTGGCCAAAGTCATAGCAAAAAGTTGTGTCTTAGGCTTCTAGAGGAAGGGAGCTATTTGAGCTAGGTGTTAAAAGTAATTGATGAGAGGTTAAGACATAAGAAGTGCCTCGGTAAGGTGGCAAGGAGGTGCCACTTAAGGCTTGGAGAAGTGACGCCTCAAGGGGAGCAATGGAGCTTAGGTTCGAGCAGTAGAATTCCCTTTTCTACTTGTTATTTTGACGCCAAGGCTAGGGGGAAGTTGTGCTCAGGTGGGACTCTGATGGATGAGGAGTGGAAGGAGTCAACGCATTTGAATTTTGTGGTAGAGAGAAATTTGTGGAGTTGACTCATTCAAATTGATTTGAATGGGTGGCTGGAGGAATTCGTGGAGATGCGATGGAAGCTTAGAGTGGTCAAACATGAATTCTAGTTGGGGAAGGAGCAATCGATTTTGGGTGCTTGGGGTGTGAATTCCTATAGTAGACTTGGGGAGCATTTTCAGCATCCTATGCTTCATTTCTTTTGGTCAAAACCAAATAGCCATAGTATCTAAGTGTCGTTTTCTTTGTTTTCCTTTTCTCAAACCCAAAGCCGAAATCACCATTCCATTTCCTCTTTCAACTTCATTTTTCTCTCAACCTCTTTTGTGCCAAAACCAAAATCTCTTCTCATATCCCTTACTTCTTGTGTTGGCCGAACCCACTTGTTTCTCCCTTGGCATTAATGTTTCATTCATTTTGCTATTTTTCCTAAAAAGCCGAACCCTCATTCTTCATTCCTCCTCTCCATCTTCTTCTGTCTTGATTAGTCGAAACCTTCAGGGGTCTCCTCCTTTACCAAAATCCTTACAACTCTCCTCTCTGTTCTTCTAAACACTTTGGCCGAATACCCTTGGCCACCTTTTCTTTCTCTTATTGCGTTCCTTCCTTCTTGATTGGGGTGCCAAAATCTATTCCTCTTCTTTGGGTTCTCAAAGCCGAAACCTCAATTAATAACTAGGTAAGATCTCATTTTTCTCTTTTGTTCTTATGGCCGAATCTCCCTAGCATACTTACATCTCTATTCATTTTCTCTCTTCGATTGCTATGGTGTGAAATGATGAAACCCCTAAGCATCCTGCTGATGATTGTATTTTTATTTTCGATTTCTCACCAGATTCACTCTTGTTCCAAGCCATTGCCGATTCTTACTGGGGGAGATCGAATCTGTCAGGTTAAGGTAAGGGGGGAGGCGATCCCTTGTATTTTGCGTTATCTCCTTCGGGATTTCTTGATCAAAGCCATTCGGGTATTTCCTTAGTAGTGTTATGCTTGGTCGAATGCAGGGGAGTGTGGTGACGCCATCTTAGGTGAACTTTTGGGATTCATTGGTTGTGAGTTACGCTTAGAGCCTCGGTGTAACACCCCTAACCCATATCCGTTGCCGAATTAGGGTTACGAGGCATTTTTAAAGAAAATACAGCTTTCATACAATCACATAATCACATAGAACTTATCCTTATGTTCCATATTCGATTTGGCTAGCAAATGTAATACCATAAAAATTTCTTTTATAACCATATTTTACTCATCTACTAGCAACTATCCAAAAACAAACAAATATGTATGTATATTTATAAGTACTCGCACAACATATATATATAGTCAGCCAAAACATACTTACTCATTGACCAAATGCACATACAACCTTATTATTAACACGTTATGGCTGAACATATCCTATGTTCAATATGGCCTAATATATATACATTATGCATAACTTTACCACGTTACTAAATCATGTATCAAAATACTATTCACTCTCTGATCACTTAAACACCAAGTGAAACTAAATGGTTATTTACACTTTGATCAAACGAATTTCGATACATTCCATATACATGTAATGGCTGCAATTTCCTATTTAACATATATCATTTTCGATACAAATCATACACAAATATGTCATGTAATGCCTTATTACTTACCATTATACATCGAATCCATATAATTAAATATGCTAGTAATTCACCATTGTAAAAACATGCATATATATAAATAAATGCATATACATCAAACGGTTGTACATATAAAAAAATGAAATATTATACAACTTGAATATATATATATATAATTTAATCGAATATGCCCCATCAAAACATTATTTAGACTCAAAATGCCATGAACTACAAACCAAACCATACCTATTATATACATATACAATGGCCAAATACATATACTAGCTAAAACCTTCACAACCATGCAAAATAGTAGCATTAACATGCCCAGTATCATTACCGAACATAACTATTAGACTTAAACATTAACAATTGGACATGCCATTATACCTAACTCATAAGTAAAGTTTAACAAAAGAAATAGCCATATTCGCATGGCCATTATATACATGAACAAAAAGTTTTCATCAAAATAAAGTCAAAGTCCTTCCTATACATGCCTCTATCCGAAGACCAAAATGAAAGAGTACCAAATTAGATTGATAGTGTGGTCGACTTTCTTGACGATCCCGTTGAGCTTGTAGCCTGAACCTAATCTATAAAACAGAGGAGAACATTTCACACAAATAAGTTTACAAACTTAGTAATTCCTAAGCTCTTGATAATATAACATACAAACACTTAAACATTTAAATCATTCAACTTATGACATTTCCCATATACATTTAAATATATTGATTTCTACAGGGCCGAATACTAATAGTTCATAAACCGAAGTAATTGTACTTCATTTCCATAAACCTGTATCTCATTGAAGCACAAAGTAAGTATATTACAAGAATCACATGCTCCAAATCGTATAATTACAACATTCATATCAACCATGTTATCGTACTAAAATTTCTTTGACTCTTAGCATTTCTATTTGAAAACCGAATCTCCATATTAGTACAATCAAGCTCAAATTCAGTCATTTAATACTCATGCACATCAATCGTAATCTCAAATGTACATAACACTGTTCTCATAGTATTAACTCGACTCAAGTAACATTAAACATAACATACCTTACTTGCTTACCTGAGCCTTTAACTAGATCATTTCATTCATAAGCATAAGCTCGTATTAACAATCACTGGTATAGAACCTGCTAGACCAAAGGTCCTAGATTTAAACACCGACACAAAGCCTGCTAGGCATTATAGCCCGAAATAAATCACCGGCATAAAGCCTGCTAGGCATTAAAGCCCTAAATAAATCACCAAGACGAGGCCCGCTAGGCATTTAGCGAAACATATCATCTAAGACGAGGCCCGCTAGGCATTTAGCCCAAAACATATCACCAAGACGAGGCTCGCTAGGCATTTAGCCTCAAACACATAAATATGGTAATCAATCCACACATATTTCATAATTACATTACATATACTATTCAACTAAGCTTATTCATATCACATTATCAAAGTATGCCATCAATCTAATTCACTTATATACATTCAGCTAAGACATAAGTAGGTACTCAAATTTATCAAACTTTATCATTTAATATCTTCATAAATAATTCTTTGATGTGTTTCAGCTTAAGGACTTACCTCGGTTGTCGATAGACCGTGCAAATTGGCTATTCGAGAACCTTCGTCTTTCCCCGATCTAAATCCGTTTTTCTTTGCTCTTGATCTAAAACACATTAAAATTTAGCTTATTCAAGTACATTTCATCTCAATTTGATCCTTAAACACATAATTTAATAAGTTACAAATTTACCCCTGACTTTTACGATGTTTACAAATAAGTCCTTATAGTTCAAAACACAAAATATCTAGAATTTGACCATATCAATTAAGGGCCGAATATTTATAGCCCTCCCATCAACTCAATTCTTCCCTTTTGTTGATATTTAGTCCTCCAAAATTTTTTCTTTTACAAAATCACCCTTATACCAAAATCTATCAAAAGTTCTAAAGGAAATCTTATTAATCTAACTTATATATAACATATACTATCATTAATCATACAAACACCCAAATTTCATCCATGGCAACACTTGAAACATACCACCAAAATAAAAATTCGAATATGGGCTAGCAAATATACATGTCAACCACTTCAAAAATGTTAAAATTTACAAAAATTAAGCTTAATCACTAACCTTATTAGAACATGCAAGAATGCCGAAATGTGGAGAGCTTGAATCCTTCTTTTCTCCTTTTATTTTCGGTGATATCAAAATGAAGATGATAATGTTTGCTTTCTTTTATTTTAATGATATTACTTTATTATTATATTATTTCATAATGCCTTTTCTTATCAAATAAAAAAAAATTAAACCTTTCCCACTAACTATTTTATATCATTGCCGTCCACTACTAAAGAAATGGGCTACTTGTCCTTTTAGGACATCCACTTTAAAAGCCACAATCAAAAAGGTACATTTCACTTTAGCATGCCACTTTTACTCTTTATGCGATCAAGTCCTTTTTATCAAATTGAGCACTTAAGCAATAAAATTTTTCTACGAAACTTTCACACCTTTTTAATTCACACATAATAAACACAAAATAAAATATTAAAATTTTCTCGGACTTGGATTCGTGGTCCCAAACCACCGCTCCGACTAGGGTCAAATTCGATCTCATATAACTCTCCCCTTTAGGATTTTTCGTCCCCAAAAATCTTACCGTTAAACAAAGTCAGATATTGTTGCCTCATTGAATCCTCAGGCTCCCACGTAGCCTCTTCAACTCCGAGCCGACTCCATAATACTTTCACTAAAGGAATTCTTTTGTTTCTTAACTCTTTCATTTTCTGAGCTAAAATACAGATCGGTTCTTCCTTGTACGTCATATCTGGTCGGATTTCAATCTCAGACGAAGTGATCACATGCAACGGATCTGATCTATATCTACGAAGCATCAAACGTGAAATACGTTATGTATCTTTTCTAACTCGTAAGGCAACTTCAATCTATAAGCAACAGTCCAATACGCTCAACGATTTCATACGGCCCGATAAATCTCTGCTCAACTTGCCTTTTCGACCAAATCGAGTACTTTCTTCCACGGAGAAACTTTTAAGAATACACGATCTCCGACCGAAACTCAATGTTTTACGCTTCAAATTAGCATAGGACTTTTGACGATCCAAAGCGACTTTCAAACCGCATCTAATAATAGCTACCTTCGCTTACATTTTTTAATCAAATCAACTCCGTATCTTATTCTCACGAGCTCACCAAAGATAACGGAGTTTGACATTTTTTCCCGTACAAGGCTTCATACGGCGCCATTTTGATACTAGATTAGAAGCTCTTATTATAAGCAAATTCAATCAAAGGTAGGTATCATTCCCACGTACCTTCAAACTCGAGAACGCAACATCTCAACATGTCTTCAAGTATCTGAATAGTTCGCTCAGACTGACCGTATGTTTGCGGATGAAAGGCTGTACTAAAATGCAGTTTAGTACCTAAGGCATCTTGCAACTTCTTCCAAAACCGCAATGTAAATCTCGGTCTCCGTCTAAACAATGGAACTTGGTACACCATGCAATCTCACAATCATGATACATACAATCTCGCAAGTTTATCGAGTGAAAAGTCCATGACGAACCCAAGCACAAAATGAGTGATTTAGTCACCTATCAACTATAACCCAAACGGCATCTTTCTTACTCGGTGTCATAGGAAGACCGGATACAAAATCCATGGTAATTCTATCCCATTTCCATTCGTGTATCATGATTGGTCAAGTAGTCCAGATGGCACTTGATGTTCAAATTTTTACTTGTCGACAAATTAAGCATTTCAAACAAATTCAGATATATCCCGCTTCATGCCCTACCACCAATAGAACTGTTTCAAATCATTATACATCTTTGTGCTACCCGGATGTATTGATAATCGACCACTATGAGCCTCACCCAGAATCATCTGTATCAAATCTAAGTTCTTCGGAACACACATTCGGCTTTTAAAATTCAATTAGTCATTTGCATCAATCTAAAAATCTGATTCTGCACCTTTTTCACACTGGATTCGACTAGCAATCAAATCCTTGTCAACTTTCTGTGCATCACAAATTTGCTGGATAAACATCGGTCTTGCTTGTAATTTGGCTATGATCGAACCATCACCAGACATAGCTATCTGTGCGTTCAATGCACGAAGAGCAAACAATGATTTTCGACTTAACGCATCAACAACAATGTTAGCTTTCCTGATGGTAGTTAATCACTAACTCATAGTCTTTCAACAGTTCTAACCATCTACGTTGTCTCAAATTTAACTCTTTCTGAGTCATCAAATACTTTAGGCTTTTATGATCCGAATAAACATGACATTTCTCGCCAAATAAATAATGACGCCAAATTTTTAATGCGAACACAATAGCTGCAAGTTCTAAGTCATGCATCGGGTAATTTCTTTCATACGGCTTCAATTGTCTTAAAGCGTAGGCTACAACTTTGCCTTCCTGCATCAAAACGTAGCCCAAACCATTTAAAAAAGCATCAGAATAAACAACAAATTCTTTACCCGATTCAGGCTGAACTAACACTGGAGCTTCGGCCAAAAGGGCTTTCAGCTGATCAAAACTTTTCTGACATTTTTCTGACCACTTGAACCTGACATTTTTCTGCAATAATTTTGTCAACGGGGTAGCTATCATAGAAAAACCTTTCACAAATCGTCGATAGTAACCCGCAAGTCCCGTAAAGCTTCAATCTCTAAACATTTTTCGATGGCTTCCAATAAAGTATAGCCGAGATTTTGTTGGATCAACTCGAATACCGATCTTTGAAATGACATGTCCAAAAGTGACCTCTTTCATCCGTAACTCACACTTACTAAACTTCGATACAACCGCCGATTTCGCAAAGTTTGTAGCACTAATCTCAAATGCTCAAAGATGCTCGATTTCATCTTTGGAGTAGATCAATATATCATCAATAAACACTACCACAAATCGATCCAAAACTGCCTAAAACCCGATTCATCAAATCCATAAAAATAAAGAAAGTGCATTAGTAAGCCCAAAAGGCATCACCAAAAACTCAAAATGTCCGTACCTCGTCCTAATGCGCCTTTGGCACATCTCGTATCTCGACTCAAGAATCGATAGTAACCCGATCTCAAATCTATTTTGAAAATATCAAGCTCCTTCAATCGATCAAACAAATCATCAACTGAGGTAACGGTACTTATTCTTTATAGTTACCTTGTTCAGATTGCCGATAATCAATACACATTCGCATCGCTCCATCTTTCTTTCTCACAAAAAGAACTGGTGCACCCCAAGGAGAGAAACTTGGTCGCGCAAAGCCCCTATCTATTAACTCTTGCAACTCGCTTTCAACTCTTTTAACTAAGTAGGTGCCATCCGATATGGAGCTACTAAGATCGGAGTCGTTCCCGGTGCTAATTCAATGCCAAACTCAATCTCTCGATCGAGGTAAACGTGGTAGTTCTTCAGGAACACGTCTGGTATTCACATACACCCAGACAGATTCAACTGCTTCTCGACAATTTATTATCTAAGACATAAGCCAAATAAGCTTCGCACTTTTCTCACATACTTAGGGCTAACATCGAGGATATAATCAGAGGAAACCCACTTAAATCATTGGATTTAATTCTAATGATCTCACCGCTCGATGTCTCAAATCAATAAGCTTTCTTTTGCAATTCACCATCGCGTCATGCGGTTAACCGCCCATTCCCAAAATTATATCAAACTCATCGAAAGGCAACAAAGATTAAATCGATCGGGAAGCAAAAATCCCGAATCATCAATGGGCAACCTTTACACACTTTGTTAACAAACACACATCTACCCAAAGGGTTGGATACGCTGAATCATAAACTCAGAGACTCAACCGCGAGTCTTATCAATACCGTAGTTTCACATACATATGAATGGGTCGATCCAGATCAATCAATGCTATTACAAGAGTATCATAAAGGGTGAAAGTACCGTAATGACATCCGAGAAGTAGCATCCTCTCCGCTCGAGTAACATAAGCTCTAGTCGGAGCTCTAGCCTCAGATCAAACTGTCGTGTTCTTCGTCCCTCTCTTACTACCACCTACATTGCCGTAATGCGGGTGGTCCGCCTGCGTCCGATGCAATCGCTTTCGGTCTGGAGTTCTATGCCGTATTCTGCTCAGCTAACATCGGGCACTCTCGAATAAAATGGTCTGAAGATTCACATTTAAAGTAGGACCGATCACGAACTCTACAACTCCCAGAATGCCATTTTCCACAATGTTTGCATTCAACTCGATTCTGTGGAACATTATCAACACTGGCCATCGAGGTAGCTCGGGAGCTCACTGGAGGTCGATCACGTCTAGGTGAATCTGAAGTAGCTTTATGTCGCTGAAGTCATCTCTAAACTTCTTGGATGTGGAATGGAAATTCTTACCCGATGATCTTTTACAAGTGTCTCTAGCTTCTGTCTCAGCCTTTCTTTTCTCCTTCCCAAGCTCTTCAGCTTTGCAAGCTCGTTTGACTAGTGTCACAAACTCTTTGATTTCGAGAATGCCAACAAGCAACTTTAAATCTTCATTCAAACCATCTTCAAACCTTTTGCACATAATGGCTTCGCTTGATACACACTCTCGAGCATATCGGCTCAATCGACAAATTTTCGCTCATATTCACCACCGCTCATTCGCCCATGTTTTAGTTCAAGAAATTCTTTACGCTTCGGGTCGATGAACCTCTGGTCGATATATTTCTTATGAATTCATTCGGAAGAAATCCCATGTCACTTTTTCTTTTGGAACCACCGATACTAGTGTATTCCACCGTGATAGGCAAAGGTCCCAAGTAAAGATATAGCATATTTCAAACATTCGCCCTGAGTGCGGGATAGCTCATCAAGTACCTGAATAGTGTTATCAAGCCACATTTCAGCTCTCTCTGCATCATCATCATCATTAGCCTTGAATTCTTCAGCCCCAAATTTTCTGATTTTATCAACAGGAGGTCTACTAGATCTCATTGGATCTATCATAGGGGGTGCTGAAGGTACCAGAGTTGGATTATTCGGGGGTGGAGGTTGTTGTACAGCTGGATTATTTTGAACAAACTGGGTAAACCATTCCTTCATCATTTGGTAGAAGGCTTGTTTAGCCTATCCCTCGTGGTTACCCGTAACTGGTTGAGAGTCTAATGGCGCTGATCCATGTGCGAGACCAGGTGCAACACTCTCCACGTCATCAGCTATGGCTCTATCGGGATCGGAATCCATTTACTCTATAAAATACAATTGAAATTGTCAGAAGTCACCACACTATCATATATGCAATTCAAAGGCATGTATAGCTAGACTCTTACATACTACGGTAGTCCTAGAATCGACTAAACCTGGCTCTGATACCAATAAAATGTAACACCCCTAACCCATATCCGTCGCCAAATTAGGGTTACGAGGCATTTTTAAAGAAAATACAGCTTTCATACAATCACATAATCACATAGAACTTATCCTTATGTTCCATATTCGATTTGGCTAGCAAATATAATACCATAAAAATTTCTTTTATAACCATATTTTACTCATCTACTAGCAACTATCCAAAAACAAACAAATATGTATGTATATTTATAAGTACTCGCACAACATATATATATAGTCAGCCAAAACATACTTACTCATTGACCAAATGCACATACAACCTTATTATTAACACGTTATGGCTGAACATATCCTATGTTCAATATGGCCTAATATATATATACATTATGCATAACTTTACCACGTTACTAAATCATGTATCAAAATACTATTCACTCTCTGATCACTTAAACACCAAGTGAAACTAAATGGTTATTTACACTTTGATCAAACGAAATTTCAATACATTCTATATACATGTAATGGCTGCAATTTCCTATTTAACATATATCATTTTCGCATACAAATCATACACAAATATGTCATGTAATGCCTTATTACTTACCATTATACACCGAATCCATATAATTAAATATGCTAGTAATTCACCATTGTAAAACATGCATATATATATATAAATAAATGCATATACATCAAACGGTTGTACATATAAAAAAATGAAATATTATACAACTTGAATATATATATATAATTTAATCGAATATGCACCATCAAAACATTATTTAGACTCAAAATGCCATGAACTACAAACCAAACCATACCTATTATATATATATACAATGGTCGAATACATATACTAGCTAAAACCTTCACAACCATGCAAAATAGTAGCATTAACATGCCCAAGATCATTACTAGAACATAACTATTAGACTTAAACATTAACAATTGGACATGCCATTATACCTAACTCATAAGTAAAGTTTAACAAAAGAAATAGCCATATTTGCATGGCCATTATATACATGAACAAAAAGTTTTCATCAAAATAAAGTCAAAGTCCTTCCTATACATGCCTCTATCCAAGACCAAAATGAAAGAGTACCAAATTAGATTGATAGTGTGGTCGACTTTCTTGACGATCCCGTTGAGCTTGTAGCCCTAACCTAATCTATAAAAGCAGAGGAGAACATTTCACACAAATAAGTTTACTAACTTAGTAATTCCTAAGCTCTTGATAATATAACATACAAACACTTAAACATTTAAATCATTCAACTTATGACATTTCCCATATACATTTAAATATATTGATTTCTCTGAGTATTTAATACTAATAGTTCATAAACCAAGTAATTGTACTTCATTTCCATAAACTCAGTATCTCATTGAAGCACAAAGTAAGTATATTACAAGAATCACATGCTCCAAATCGTATAATTACAACATCCATATCAACCATGTTATCGTACTAAAATTTCTTTGACTCTTAGCATTTCTATTTGAAAACCGAATCTCCATATTAGTACAATCAAGCTCAAATTCAGGTCATTTAATACTCATGCACATCAATCGTAATCTCAAATGTACATAACATCGTTCTCATAGTATTAACTCGACTCAAGTAACATTAAACATAACATACCTTACTTGCTTACCCGAGCCTTTAACTAGATCATTTCATTCATAAGCATAAGCTCAGATTAACAATCATCGGTATAGAACCCGCTAGACCAAAGGTCCTAGATTTAAACAACGCACGAAGCTCGCTAGGCATTATAGCCCAAAATAAATCACCAAGATAAAAGCTAGGCATTAAAGCAATAAAGCCGAAATAAAGGCATTTAGCCCAAACGAGCACGAGGCATGCTAGGCATTTAGCCCAAACACATAAATATGGTCAATCAATCCACACATATTTCATAATTACATTACATATACTATTCAACTAAGCTTATTCATATCACATTATCAAAGTATGCCATCAATCTAATTCACTTATATACATTCGCTAAGACATAAGTAGGTACTCAAATTTATCAAACTTTATCATTTAATATCTTCATAAATAATTCTTTGATGTGTTTCACTTAAGGACTTACCTCGGTTGTCGATAGACCGTGCAAATTGGCTATTCGAGAACCTTCGCCTTTCCCGATCTAAACTGCTTTTCTTTGCTCTTGATCTAAAACACATTAAAATTTAGCTCATTCAAGTACATTTCATCTCAATTTGATCCTTAAACACATAATTTAATAAGTTACAAATTTACCCCTGACTTTTATGATGTTTACAAATAAGTCCTTATAGTTCAAAACACAAAATATCTAGAATTTGACCATATCAATTAAGGCCGAATATTTATAGCCCTCCCATCAACTCAATTCTTCCCTTTTTGTTGATATTTAGTCCCTCCAAAATTTTTCTTTTTACAAAATCACCCTTATACCAAAATCTATCAAAAGTTCTAAAGGAAATCTTATTAATCTAACTTATATATAACATATACTATCATTAATCATACAAACACCCAAATTTCGTCCATGGCAACACTTGAAACATACCACCAAAATAAAAATTCGAATATGGGCTAGCAAATATACATGTCAACCACTTCAAAAATGTTAAAATTTACAAAAATTAAGCTTAATCACTAACCTTATTAGAACATGCAAGAATGCCGAAATGTGGAGAGCTTGAATCTTTCTTTTCTCCTTTTATTTTCGGTGATATCAAAATGAAGATGATAATGTTTGCTTTCTTTTATTTTAATGATATTACTTTATTATTATATTATTTCATAATGCCTTTTCTTATCAAATAAAAAAAAATTAAACCTTTCCCACTATTATTTTATATCATTGCCGTCCACTACTAAAGAAATGGGCTAATTGTCCTTTTAGGACATCCACTTTAAAAGCCACAATCAAAAAGGTACATTTCACTTTAGCATGCCACTTTTACTCTTTATGCGATCAAGTCCTTTTTATCAAATTGAGCACTTAAACAATAAATTTTTCTACGAAACTTTCACACCTTTTTAATTCACACATAATAAACACAAAATAAAATATTAAAATTTTTTCGGACTCGGATTCGTGGTCCCGAAACCACCGTTCGACTAGGGTCAAATTTGGTCTGTTACACTCGGGGTTTTTGTCGACTTAGGTAAGGGATCTATTTATTCGGGTTAAATCTCTATTCATTGTTAATCTCTGTGTTAATCCAATTTAGTGACCAAAGGTGTTATGGACCCTAATGGCAGCCGAACGTTAGAAGGGTTGTATCTGAGACCCTAGGCCCTAAGTTCAAGAAGAGAGTCAGGTTTCATTCATTCGCGATTGGTCTTTCGGGTGGGGCAAGATCCGAGCAAAGTAGTAGGCAGATAGCAGTAGTGTTGGTTAACGACAGTGTCGACGTAGAGAGCGCCGTATTACGAGTAATCAGGTGTGTACCTCTTACACACTTCATACATTAATATGTTTTATCATGTATATTGCCAAAAGTCAGAATAGCTATTGAAATCGGTATGATACCCTTGTGGGTAGAAAAGCAAAACGAGGACTCCGGGTAAGTCCACTTTGATTGACTAGCGTTAAATGCCTGTGTTGAATCTGCATATGTCATACCATGATATTTTTGTATGATAAGCATGATTATTATGCCATGAAAAGTATGTTCATAAAAACGGGTGTTGAGAGGAGGGGGAAGGTTTAACTTCAGACTGTCACCAGTGGTTTTGACCACACAGTGGGTTGGCCCCGCTTATTATAATATTGTGACTAAGTCTTAATGGTTTTGACCACCAGTGGTTTTGACCACACATGTATTATTTGTGACCTCGGTCAGCAGTGGTTTTGATCACATATATATTATTTGTAACCTCGGTCACCAGTTGTTTTGACCACATGGGGTAGACACAGGAGTTTCGGATGGTTATGTTTTGGGATGCATGATAGGCATATGCACTTATGAAACTGTGTAAGGGCTTATATCTTTGGGATGGGGACTTATACACTGAGTCTCAGTGACTTACGCCTTCCTTTCTATTTTGTAGATGATTCTTAGATCATGGATGGGGAGCCGGATCGACTCAAGGTGGCCATGCATGTTATTTCGGGTTTTGTTTTAAATTATTATTTTTGGGTTAGATTTTCATTTAATTTGGTTTTAGTTGTAATAAGGCCATCTAAATTTTTATTTCGAGATTATTTAGTTCATTGACAACTTTTGAATTTGCGTTAAGCATTAAAGCACGTCTAAAATGGAAAAGAGTCAATAAAATGAATGTTTCCACAAAACTTAATGGATTCTCGGGATTTTCTTAAACTTTGCCATCGGGTAAAAAAAATGAACTTATAATATCAGCAAGTTAACTTGATTCTCTTTAAAAAAAATTGAAATGGTTTAAGCTTTTGATTCAAACCAATTTCGGTTTCCAATCAAACAAGACGTTTTTTTTCAACTTAAGGCGACAACCAGTTTTATCAAAAACAAGCTTTCTCTGTGACATGCCGGATTCGGTCGTAGTATGTTGACCGGGTTTGGGGTGTTACATGAATAATGAAAGATATGGGTTGCTAGGAGTCCCTATGAAATTCAGCTAGCATGTAATTATACTAAATTGCATGAATTTGCAATTTTATGTGAAAAGGATTAAATTATAAAAATGTGAAAGTTTAGGGGAAAATGTGTAAAATAGCCTTAATGTGTGTTTTGGACTAAATTGCATAAATATTTTATTAAATAAGCTAATTTTGATAATTTATAGATCAAGATAAACAGAGATCAGGTTTAAATCGGGGAAAAGAAAAACTAGACAAATAGTCAATAGTTTCCATCCGAGCAACTCGAGGTAAGTTCGTACAATTAGAATAAAACTTTTAAACACTTGAATTTATTTGAAATGTATGTATATAATTAAGAAATTAATATACTTGGAATACGAATGCCTATTTGATATAGACTGTTGGTTATCGAGCCCCGTTTGAATCGTATGAATTCGTAGGATACGAGTGACATGTCACTAGGTTTACCATTTTGGTCGAGCTCATGCATTTGTTGCGGACTCACCACAGCTCATATGAGCTTTCCGATATATCAGCTCGTAAGAACTTACTATTTTCAGCTCGTTAGAGCTTACCGTTTCAACTCAATAGAGCTTACTGTCCATCATCTCAGGAGGAGCTTACTGATCATAGCTCGAAAGAGTGAAAATGATAATGAATTGACAGATTACTGATGTATATCACCCGAGTATCCTTTGAAGTTCTAATAGGTTCAACGGGCATAAATTCTGTTTATACGGATGAAGTACTGTTTATACGAATGAGTTACTGTTATCGAATGAATTACTATTTATATTATGGATTGTTGATTATATGAATGTGAATGAATTGTTACATGTGTTTTATATGTTACATGAATTTAGTATGAAATTGGGATAAAGGTTGAATATATGTATTTATGAGACTAACACATTGATGAATGCTTGTGTTTAGGCATTTGGCAAGTGAATTTGATTTATTTTGTTCAATGGTTTTATTTTGTAACAAATGGTAAGATTATTTCTAAATTATACGGGCTTATTAAGCTATAAAGCTTACTCTATTTCTTTTTCGTGTATTATAGAGGTTCGATAGCTCGCTCGATTTGGATAAAGTAGGAATTACGCATCACACTATCCAGTTGTCGATTGGTACTTTTGAATTTGTGGATATATGTAAATATGGCATGTATAGGCTAGTTATAAGATGATAGTTATGGTTGCTTGAACTCGTAATTTTGGTACATGTTATGGTATAAGTTTAAGCCATGTGATTTGGCTTAATTTGGTATAATGTTTTGGTTATGGATGAGTTTATAAATATGGTGCGTTTTCGCAAGTAGTAGATGGAATGGAAATATACAATTAATGACTTGATTTGAATTAGTCACATGAATGGAAAATGCATGATATTATTCAAGTATTTTAATGCTATGTTGAAATGGTATAAAATATGTTTGAAATGTCATGGATTGGCTACCAATTGAGTTGTGAAATGTTGCAATTTATACTTGTATATGCCAGTAAAAATAGGGTGGCAAAATGGCTATACAAACAGCCTATTTTTGTCCACACGGGCATGTGTCTCAGCCATGTGCGACACACGGTCATCTTACATGGCCATGTGTCCCCTGGTGTTGAAATTAAATTGAAGTCAGTATGCTCCACACGCACACGGGCGTGTGATTGGCCGCGTGTCACAAGTCAGTATACACCCTAAATGGCACACGGCCTAGCACATGGGCATGTGACTTGGTCGTGTTGCATAAGCCAGTATACCCTACAGGTTTGGCACGGCCTAGTACATGGCCTGGCACATGGGCATGTGTGGCCATTTCGAAGGGCACACAGGCTAGACACACGGGCGTGTGGTCGGCCGTGTAACCCAAGTCAGTATGTTTGCCCTGTTTCCACACGGCTTGAGACACGGACGTGTCTGTAGTCATGTAAGGCACATGGCCTATTCACACGAGCGTGTGACCCTTATATGTTTGACATTTTTCTAAGTTTCCAAAACTTTTATAAGTTTTCAGTTTAGTCCCAAACCGCTCCTAAAGCATGTTTAAGGCCTCGAATGCTATTATAAGGGGAAAAATGATTGAGATTGAATAATGATTGTTTAAATTGATCAAATTATTGACAAAAGTATAGTTATATGTGCTAGAAGTCCAATAATATTCTACAACCCTATTCCGGCGTTGGATATGGGTGAGGGGTGTTACATAGTTGATGTCCATAAATTCAATTGAAGGTGTATGTGTATATATATATGTTATTTAATCGTAGTTAAATCCGGTTTAATTTGTCATTAAAATATGAAAAATTGGGTTTTAAAATGAGTTTTTCATAAAAATAAGTGGTTTTCACAGGGGCATTTGAGGGATTGCACACAGGCGTGTGGAAACTGGAGCTATCACATACAGGTATGTGCGATCTGCCAAAGAGTTTTTCACAACACAAACACGGGCATTTAATGAAACACGGGCTAGGGGACACGACCATGTGGGTTTGAATTTTATTTTTTAAATTGGTATTCTAATTTGTTTAAGTTACGATTTAGTCCTGAAATTGATTAGTCTAATTAGAGCCCTAGATGATAAGGAAACTTGGTAATAATTTAGGATTAGTCTTGCAATAGGTAAAATTTTATAGAAACACGCTTAATTTGTAACTCGAGGTAGGTCCTAATAGTTTGTATTTGTTATAATTTAGTCCATAATAGTAAAACTTGAATTAGATATAGCAAATGAACTCAATTTAAGCTGAAATTTTTAGGCTTGCATAATTTTGACTAAATAAAGGTTGGTAAAAATTTAGATATAAAATCGGGTTAGTTTACCATAGGTGGTAAAATGATGAAAATGCCATTGGGCTAAATTAAATAGGAGAAGTTTAAAATTTGCTCATAATTTGCTTCCGCATTAATAAATAACTAATAATTAGATAAGATTGAGGTGTTATAAGGTCAAGTGTGTCTTGGGTGGTCATTAGTCATAGAGTCACTAAGGTGACTAAAGTAATGCTTTAAATTCGGATTGGTCCGTCCTGATCAGGTTTGGGGTGTCACAGTGGGGAACCTAACGATGTGGTTGAGTTTGTGCAGGGAGACGATAATGGCCCAACCTCGAAGAAAACATCTTTTAGAATGGGTGCACAACATTGATCCAAAAGATGTCGCAACACCAAACCTTTCACCTTCAGGACGCGAAACTTCAACAAAAAGTCAACATGGAAGCTTACTGTCGTGAGAGTTGCGATACCGAGGGATGAATGTTGCAACACCAAGCCAACATCGCAATACCAAGTCTTCAAAGTCGTGATAACCCTGAAGGTGTTGAAGTGAAGAAATTGAGGCCAAACCTAGTGATGTCGCAACACCGAGATCCCCAAGATAACCAAGTTAGCTACTGTTTTGGGTGTCGTGACACCATTGCCTGGCAAGTGAAAAATTGCAAGGGCAATTTTGTGCCCAAACAAGTTTAATTTTTTTTTTCATTTAAGTGCATAATGGTCAATGTTAGGTTAAAGGTTAGTAGACTATAAATACTATTTTATAAGCTTTGGAAGAAAGATTTTGTTTGTTGAACATTTCTTCTTTACTTTTCATATTTCTTAGTTTATGTTTTTATTTATTTTTCCTTTTTTTTCTCTTCTTTTTTTTTTGTTTTTGTTTTGGTATTTTTGTTTCTTCATTTTTGCTGGAACATTATTGATGGGGATGTATTAAGCACTCGTTCTTCATCAGATCTTTATCTATTAAAAAGCATTTTCTAAACCTTTATCTTTTATATTTTATGCCAACCATGTGTTTGTTAAAATGCTTGTGTGGAATTTAAGTTCAATAATGATGAATTGTTTTATTGGTTGATTGATGAATGGGTTATTTAGATAAGTTATTTTCTATGCCTTGATTTGTTGTTTGCTCAAGTATATTAAATTGCATATTACGCTAGAATTGATACCTTTAGTGGAAGATTTAGATAGACGAGATCAAAAAGAGACTCTATCGTGTAGGATTTTGATACACTTGTATCAAATAGTAAGACCGAGAGGAGATCTATATGCCTAAGGGAAACTGAAAGGAAAGCTTAGGTGGTATCTTTTAGTTTAGGATAAGACCGAGAGGAGATTCCTAGTTAGAAGTAGCAAACAATATAATCATCATAGGTTTATTAACTTAGTTAGTACTCCATGACTCATTCAACCATCATTTCAAACCATTTGCATTGTTTCTAATAAAAAGGAAGAAAATTAGTTTAGTCTTTTTATTAACGTAACACCCCTTACCCGTATTCTATGCGGGAATAGGCTACAAGGCATTACCGGAGATAAACACAAGCAAACATATTTTTCCGAGTCATAAATTTCCATTCAAATTAAAACTTTTCATACACATTCATATCGTCCCTAAAACGAGCCTACGAGGTTCAATAAACACTTTGGAAGTGGTTTGGGACTAAATCGAGAACCTTAGAAAATTTTTCATGTTATAGGGCTCCCACGCCCATGTGACCCTTAGACACGCCCATGTTATAGGCTGTGTTCAAAATAGGGTGCTCTCTGACTTCTACCACACGGCCATGCCACACGCCCGTGTGCTATGCCGTGTGGTCAATTTAATTTCCATAATTTTTCATAAAATAGGTGCAAACTTCACACGACCGAGACACGCCCATGTGCTCAATTTTGGACATTCTATTTTTGCAACAATTAAGGTGCAGAGGACACACGTCCAAAACACATGCCCGTGGGGCAGGCCGTGTGTCACACATAGCCTGGACTACCCGTGTGGACAACAATAAGGCTATTTACTAAGCCATTTTGCCACCCTTACTTGTACATACATACACAACATCATATAGCACCCATCCAAGCATATTACATACAACCAAATTAGCCACAATCAAGACATCAACACATCATTCACATACTACCATCTATCATACACAAACATTACATGCTTATCAACTCAAATCATGTAAATTCCAACATCTATGAAAGGCATCATCATCTAAATTGCTCATACCAATTGTAGCCAATTTTCAATAGCCTTATACAAAATGAACTTTCAACCAATATAAGCCAACACATTTGGCCAAATCAATTATGACACATAGCAAAATGACCAAGTCCCCTATACATGCCATAACTCAAAGAATTCATTGGTACAAAAATAATAGTTGATAGTGTAAATGGATCCCCGGCGATCTCCAATCTCGAGCTAGCTTGGTGACACTATAAGACAAGGGAAAGAAAAGGGAGTAAGCTATATATCTTACTAAGTTCATATGAAAATAATGAACAACATTAACCATACAATTTCCATATAAGTAATATAAGTATATCAACCTAAATGTCATTAAAACCTCATGAACATAACATACTAAATCACATTCTTACCAACAGTTCATCATAAACCAAATTCATTTCGTACATACCTATATCAACTCGTAACATAATCACATACTTTCTCACCTTTGACATACTCGTTGAACCACTTGGAATACTATCGGATACACGGAAACTTGGCACATAAGTGCCACATATGTAGCCAATGCTACCACAAATCTCATAACACATATAAGCTCGCTCTCGAGCTATCCTCTGGCCTGCTTACACAAGCTGTCAGTCGAGACGTAGCTATGCGTTGCTACTCACACAAGCTGTCAGGTATTCGCAACATATGCAGGTATACCCAGCCACCAGTAGGATGTACAGCACCAGCACCCGGGACACATAAATCACATAACCACATAGGTTCCTAGTGACATGTCACTTGAATCCTAATCTATTCCTAAAGTTCAACCGAGATTTCTCTCTTGCCAGAACTTCGTCGAATATACTCATAGAATCAATTATAAATTTCATGCAATTTCAAAACATTAAAATACAAATATGACATTGCATTATTTACATACGAACTTACCTCAGTACAAAAATAGTGAAAATGGACCTAATTTTCAAACAATTTGTTTTTCCCTCGATCTAGGTCCGAACTTCATTTTTCTTGATCTATAGTAGAAAATTCAGCTCATTAATACTCACATTATTCAATTCAGCCCAAAAATCACATTATGGAAAAATTACATTTTTGCCCCAAACTTTTTAACTTTTACATTTTAGTCCCTAGGCTCGTAAAATGAAATATGTTCAATTTCTTCAATACACAAGCCTAGCCGAACCATTTTCATACCCATAACAACCCACAATTTCCATTAAATCACACTTTTACTACACATTTTATAACTTTTACAAGTAGGTCCTTTTTGACTTTTTTACCGAGAATTAATTAGCAAAAGTTATTTTTCCAACCTCAAATTTGTATAATCTACCATTAAACATTAGAATACACAAATATATAACATGGGTCAAACCCTATACCTTAATCATACTTCAAATTAGTACTAGAAATAGGTAGATCGAGTTACAAGGATCTCAAAAATATAAAAAACATTAAAAATAGGGCTAGAACGGACCTACTATCGAGCTTGGAAGCTTGAAAAACCCTAGCTATGTCTTTCTCTTGTAAAATTTGGCTAAGGGGTAGAAGATGAGAAAAAATTGGCTTTTAATTTGATTTTTAATTCATTTAATTAGTTAAATGACCAAAATACCCCTAACTTAAAACATAAAAATTCTCTTGCTTCATGTCCATTTTTTACCACTAACTTAACCAATGGTCTAATTACCATCTAAGGACCTTCAATTTAAATTTTCATAGCAATTAGACACCTCTAGCTTCTAGAACACACATTTTACATTTTTTGCAATTTAATCCTTTTAACTAAATTAAGTGCCCAAACGTCAAAATTTTCGAACCAAATTTTCACGAAATCATTCCATAAAATTGTAAACCAGAAAAATATAATAAGAAAAAATTTTACTGAGTCGAATTTGTGGTCCCGAAACCACTGTTTTGACTAGAACCAAAATCAGGTTGTTACAACTCTCTCCCCTTAAGGATTTTCGTCCCCAAAAATCTTACCAGAAAATAGGTTTGGGTACTCTTTTTGCATAGCTTCCTCAAGTTCCCACGTAGCCTCTTTGACTCCTTGTCATTGCCACAAAACTTTAATTAGGGCTATGTTTTTATTTCTCAAATGTTTAACTTCTCGAGCCAAAATCTTGATCGGTTCTTCACCATAAGTCATATCAGGTCGAATCTCAACCTCTGTCGAAGAAATCACATGTGAAGGGTCTGATCGATAACAACTGTAACATAGATACATGAAACACGTTGTGGATCCTTTCCAACTCTGTCGGTAAAGTTCAATGATAAGCCACCGGCCCTATTCTTTCAATAACCTCATACGGCCCAATGAAATGTGGACTTAACTTGCCTTTACAGCCAAATCTCAGAATCTTCTTCCATAGAGATACTTTCATGAATACCTTATCACCAATCTAAAATCCGATCTCTTTTCTTTTCAAATTCGCATATGACTTCTGTCGATCTGAAGCTGCCTTCAAACAATCACTAATTACTTTTACTTTCTCTTCAGTCTCTCAAACCAAATAGACCCTATGTATCTATTTCTCACTAAGCTCGGTCCAATACAACGGAGTTTGACACTTGTGACCATACAATGCCTCATACAGTGCCATCTTTATACTCAACTAAAAACTGTTGTCATAAGCAAATTCGACTAAGGGTAAATATTTTTCCCAACTACCTTTGAACTCTAAAACACAATAGCGAAGTATATCTTCGAGAACCTGAATCGTTCTCTTAGATTGGCTGTCGATTTGCAGATGAAATGCGGTACTAAAGTTCAACTTTATACTCAAAGCTTCTTAAAACTTTTTCCAGAATCGTGAAGTAAACCTCGGACTCTATCCGAAATAATAGTAATAGGTACTCCATGCAATCTCACAATATCAGCAATGTACAATTCAGCTAGCCTATCAAGTGAGCAATCGGTACATACCGGTATAAAATGAGCCTATTTTTTCAACCTATCAATAACAACCCAAACGGCATCTTTCTTTTTCGGAGTCAAAGGTAAACCCAATACGAAGTCCATCGTAATTCTATCCCATTTCCACTCGGGTACCATCATTGGCTGAAGTAAACCCGAAGGTACTCGGTGTTCAGCTTTCACTTGCTGACAAATCAAAAATTTTGATACAAATTCAGAGATATCTCGTTTCATTCCTAACTACCAATGTAGTTTCTTCAAATCACTATACATCTTCGTACTTTCCGGATGAACAAATAAATAGCCACTGTATGCCTCATGTAAAATCTTCTGAATAAGTTCATCATTTTTCGGTACACATATTCTATCTTAGAACATCAAGCAATCATCCGAACCGATCCGAAAGTCTGAATCATTACCCTATTCACACTGAGCTCTTTTAGCTTGTAATTCACTATCACTTTTCTGAGCTTCACAAATCTGTTGAAGAAATATAGGTCTAGCTCTCAACTCGGCCAAATTTGACCATCATTAGACAAGGTCAATCTCATACTCATAGCTCTCAAAGCAAATAAGGACTTTGTGCTCAAAGCATCTGCAACTACATTCGCCTTTCCATGATGGTAGTCAATCACTAGCTCATAATATTTTAGTAGCTCGAGCCATCTCCTTTGTCGTAAATTCAAATCTTTCTGAGTCATCAAATACTTTAAACTTTTATGATCTGTTTAGATGTGGCATTTCTCACCTTACAAGTGATGACGCCAAATTTTCAAAGCAAAAACACAGGCGGCTAATTCCAAATCGTGCGTCGAATAGTTCTTCTCGTGCGGTTTCAACTGTCACGAGGCATAAGCTATCACTTTTCCCTCAAGCATCAGAACACATCCTAATCCATACAGTGACGCATCGACAAACTCCTTTCCCGGTTCAGGTTGCACTAAAACTGTCGCCTCAGTCAACAATGCTTTCAACTTCTTAAAACTTTGCTGACATTTTTTAGACCATTCAAACTTAAAATATTTTTGCAAAAGCTTAGTCATAGGAGTAGCAATCATCGAAAATACTTTGACAAAAAAATAGTAATAACTGGCTAAGCCCAAAAAGCTTCTGACCACTGATACATTCTTCGACGGTTTTCAATCAACAATTGTCGATATCTTACTCGGGTCAACCCGAATACCGTCTCTAGAGACAATATGTCCTAAGAATCTGACTTCTTAAAGCCAAAACTCACTTTTACTGAATTTAGCAAATAATTTCATATCTCTCAAAGTCTGCAATATAGTTCTTAAATGCTCGGCATGCTCAGACTCGTCTCTAGAATAAATCAGGATGTCATCGATGAACACAACCACAAACTTATCTAAATATGATCGAAAAATTTGATTCATCAAGTCCATAAAACAGCAGGAGTATTAGTTAGTCCAGAAGGCATGACAAAAAAATCATAGTGCCCGTACCTTATTCTGAAAGCGGTTTTTGGCACATGTGACTCTTTAACTCTAAACTAGTAGTAGCCAGACCTCAAATCAATTTTTAAAAATATTGTTGCCCCTTTCAACTGATCACACAAGTTGTCAATTCTTAGCAAAGGATACTTGTTCTTTATAGTCACCTTGTTGAGCTATCGGTAATCGATACAAAGTCTCATGGATCCATCTTTCTTCTTGACAAATAACACCGGTGCACCTCATGGTGAAAAACTCGGTCTCGCAAATCCCTTATCCGTCAATTCTTGTAACTGAGACTTCAACTCCTTTAACTTAGTTGGATCCATTCTATACAAGGCTATCAATATCTTTGAAGTCCCTGGTACTAAATCCATACCAAACTCAACTTCTCCAATCGGTGGCAACCCAGGCAACTCTTCTGGAAAATCATCTGAATATTCACTAACTACCGGCACTGATTCAATTTTCAATTCAGACACTTTTGTATTCAACACATAAGCTAGATAAGCTTCACAACCCTTTCTCACATATCTTTGGGCAGTCATGGAAGAAATCACAACAGGTAACTCACCCGACTCATCTGAATCAATTCGAAGAATTTCACCATTCTCACATTTCATTTCAATAATTTTTCGTCTACAATTCACTACAACATCATACAGTGTCAACCAATCCATACCCAAAATGACATCAAACTCATCAAATGGTAACAACATTAGATCAGTCAGAAAATAGTGACCTCGAATCATCAATGGACAATTCTTGCAAACTTTATCAACTAGCACATATTTGCCTAAGGGGTTTGACACTTTAATCACAAATTCAGTAAACTCAACAGGCAAGTTCTTAGTAGCTACCAATTTCATGCAAACATAAGAATGAGTCGATCTACGATCAATCAATGCAACTACATTAGTATTATAGAGAGAAAAAGTACCAGTGATAACATCGGAAGATGTCGCTTCTTCACGAGCACGGATAACATAGGCTCTAGCAGGTGCCTTAGCCTCAGATGTTACAGCTGTATCTTTTGTCACACCTTTACTACTAGCTCCATTTCTCGTGTTCCTTGGTGGTCTCCCTTTAGAGGCAATGTTGCCCGATCTTGCAGTTTGAAACTTATCATTTTCAACCATCTCTGGGAATCTTTAATAAAGTGGTCGTGAGAGCCACACTTTAAACAAGCTCGGTCATACATTCTACATTTTTTGGGGTGTCATCTACCATAGTGCTGACATTCAGGCCTACCAGACTTAGCGATACCAACAGTCACTACTGATGTAGTTTGGGCTTTAGAACCCGAGTATTGTATCAGTCCAGTTTAGACCCTTATTAGAATAGTAGTTTTGGGACCACAAATCTAAAGTTGTAAAGTTGTTTTAATATCTTTTTTGTGTTTATTGTATGTGATTAAGCATGTGTGAAAGTTTCGTGAGTTAATTTGTCCGTTTGTGTGCTTAATTTGAGAAAAGGACTAAATCGCGTAAAATGCAAAAGTGCCTTGATATTTGTTAAAGAGCTAGATTTCTTTGTTCTTTTAATATGAAGGTCATAAAATGGAATTAAGCCATATAATTATAACATGGACGGTAAAGGGTATGAATTTTACATGTATTATATGGTTTAATTAAAAGGTTAAAATTAGAAATTTATTATTAAAGAAATTTATAATAAAACGAAAGGCTAAAATAAGACACTATGTTCATCTTTTTCACCGATTCGTGAAAGAAAAAGAAAGAGTTTGAAGCTTTGTTATATCCGGCCTAGGTTTGAGCTTGATTGAGGTATGTTTTTAAATCGGTTTTTGATAATTTCTATGTTTTTGTAATCGTTGCTTCGAATACTTCAAAACCCATGTCTTAATTTTGGAATTTGATGAAGAATTTGAAATGTGCAATTGATGGTTTTGTAAGCTTTGTGATGTTCGTTGATGAAATATGAAATATTTGTGTTAGATGAACATGTTTTGTCTTTGGATTTTTGGTGAATTTGAGTAATTTGGACTAAATTGTAAAAATAATATTTTGAGGGACTAAAATGTAAAATAAAGAAATGTACAGACTTGTATGATCATTTTGACAATTTGGCTAAGAAGGGGAACAAACAAAATATGTGTATTTTGTGATTTTGTGAAATAGGGACTTAAATGTCAAAATATGAAAATGTGAGGGCTAATTTTTAAATTACCCTAAATGTGTTTTTGGATTGAATTGAATGATTTGGTGAATAAATGAGTTAAATTTGAATATGTATAGATCAAGAACCAAAGAAAACGAATTTAGACTAAGGAAAGTCGAAAGTGATCGAGTAGCCGAATCCGTCTGTTTATTCTGAATACGAGGTAAGTCTATATACAAATAAATTCATTTAAGTTGTATTATTCATGCTCATGCAATATTGAATTGTGATGAACAGATTGGATGATATATGTGTGGAATTCGAGAAAGTATCGACAATGTATCAAAGTCCGAAAAGTCTCATACGAACCTTAGGAATAGATAGGATTCATATGTCATGACATAGGGTTCTAATATGTGATATCGTGTAAGACCACGTCTGGGACGTTGGCCTTGATTTGAGATTTATGTGTAAGACCATGTCTAGGACACTGGCATTGTGTTTGATTCGTGTAAGACCCTCTCTGGGACAGTGGCATCGATATTTGATTACATGTAAAACCACATATGAGACGTTGGCATTGTACGAGTATTCCGAGTAATTCGAGTATCCTATTTGATTCTGAATGGTTCAACGGGAAATTCCTAGAAATGAAAGACTATGTGAAATGTGTAACCGTTTCAGGTACATTTGAAGTGTATGCTTTGTTTAAGCATGAAAAGTAAGTATTTGTGAAATTGCAAAAGAGATATATGTGCATGGATTCAATGAGACAAAATGTGATATATGCATGATTGTGATATGAGCAAAAGAGATACTTTGAGAAATGAATTATTGGTAAGCAATGGCTAAACAAATGAGTCAAAGAAGAATTATGAATTTGCAATTGAGAAATATTAATGATCTTGTATTTGATATGATTATATATGTTATATGTTAAGTTTATTTGTATATGGCTTACTAAGCTTTTGAAAGCTTACTTTGTGTGTGTTTGCATTGTTTTATAGATTGTTAAAGCTACGGAAGGCTCGGGGTTCGTCGAGGGTTATCATCACACTATCAAACTCTATTTTGGTACCTTTTGAAAGTGTATATATTAAAGTATGGCATGTATAGTCTAGTAAGTTTTGATTATGTTTTGAAAGGTGTAAAAATAGCCATGTGATATGGCTTGATAATGAATATGATGTGAATGAGTAGTTTATGCTATATGATGCATAGGTTGGTATGTTTTGGATGAATGGCTAATATATTGAGTTGGTGAGTTTTGGTTGGTTTATACTTAGAAATGTTTGTGATGATGATGAGATAAATGGTACATAAGTTGGAATGATTGATATGCTCTTGAATGGTTAGAAAAGATAGTAAATTTGGTATGTTTTGGTTGCATTTGATGCTTGGGATGATTCTTATTTGTGCTTATAGGTATAACCCAAAGTGTGGGTGGAAAATTTGCCTTGCAAATGGCCTATATTTGTCTACACGGTTGAGCACACGGGCGTGTAGCTCGACCATGTCCTTCGTGGTTGCATTTCAAAACAAGTCAGTTTCGACCACGGGCTGGACACACGGGCATGTGACTGGCCGTGTGGTGCAAGCCAGTGTCGACCACAGGTGAGGCACACGGGCGTGTCTCAGGCCGTGTGGACAAGTCAGTATGTATGCCCTGTTTTGCCACGGCTTAGACACACGGGCGTGTCTGAGGCCATGTGAGGCACTCGGCCTGCCCACATGGGTGTGTGACCTCTGTAGCTTTTGAAAAATGTTTGAATTTTAGAAAAATTTCATAAGTGTTCGGTTTAGTCCTTACCCTTTTCTAATGCATGATTAAGGTCTCGTAGACATCATTAAGGGACTATATATTTGTGTGTTGCTATGATATGACGATGATATACTTTACGTTGTGAAATGTTTGTGAAAGTTTTCGATTTGTCCGGTAATGCCTCTTAACCCTAGGCCGGCGATGGTTACGGGTTAGGGGTGTTACAAGTATTGTTTCCCACGATCTCTGTTGGGGTACCTAACTGAAGCACTCAATCGAACATAGAAATCTCTTGATTTCTTAGACTGAGATTGAAATGACTTACTCATCGGCCTTTTTCTTACATCTCTAGCCTCAGACTCAGTTTTCCTCTTCTCTTTACTTAATTCTTCAGCCTTACAAGCTCGGTCGAATTGCACCAAAATTTTTTCAGCTCAAGAACTCTAACTAACAATTGGATATCCGCATTCAACCTATCCTCGAACCTTTTGCACATGATAGCCTCAGTGGAAACACACTCTTGAGCATACTTACGAAGCCTAACAAACCCTTGCTCGTACTTGGTTACTGATATTCGGCCCTGTAAACTTCTTGCATTTCTGATTAATAAACCGTTGGCTAATATATTTCTTCCTAAACTCATCTTGAAAGAATTCTCAATTAACCCTCTCTCTTAGTACTACTGACACAAGGGTTTTCCACCACTGGTATGCTAAATCTCTCGGAAGTGACAAAGCACATTTCAGACATTCATCCAGTGTGCATGACAGTTCATCAAATACCCTGATGGAGTTTTCGAACCAGAATTCTGCTCTTTCAGGATCATCATCGACATTTGCTCTAAAATCTTCAACCGCATGCTTTTGGATCTTATCAACTGGATGCTTACTCAATCTCATGAATTCCATACCTTGTAGAGCTAGGGAACCGGCTGAGGTATAGGTGGGGGTGGAGGGGGTTAAGCATTCGGATTTGTTCGAACAAATTTCATATACCACTCGTTCATTAGGTGGAGGAAGGTTTCCCTACCCCCTTCTGGTCCTCTCTGACTAACCGTGGGAGGTCTACTTTTAGACGGCGCTGCCCCTTAAGCGGGGACCGGTGCATTACTTTCTATGCCATCAGCTTCAGCTCGATTGGGATCCATTTACTTTATGAAAATGCATTTTAAAATTGTCAAGAGTCATCATACTATCACAGTTCATTAATGGCATGTATAGCTAGACTTTCACATGCTACGCTAGTCCAAGAATCGACTAAACCATAATTCTGATACCACTAAATGTAACATCCCTTACCCATATTCAATGCCAGAACAGGTTACGAGGCATTACCGGACATAAACACTAGAAAACATACATTTCCAAGTCACAAATTTCCATTCAAATTAAAACTTTTCATACACATTCATATCGTCCCTAAAACGAGCCTACGAGGCTCAATACATGCTTTGGAAGTGGTTCAGGACTAAACCGAGAACCTTAGAAAATTTTACAAAGCTTAGAAAATTTTTCATGTTACGGGGCTCGTACGCCCGTGAGGTCCAAGGGACACGCCTGTGTGACCCTTAGACAAGCCCGTGTTACAGGCCATGTTCCAAATAGAGTGCTCTCTAACTTGTGCCACATGCTAGTGTGCTATGGCGTGTGGTCGATTTAATTTCCATAATTTTCATAAAATAGGTGTAGACTTCACACGACTGAGACACACGCCCATGTCCAAGGCCGTGTATCAGACACAGGTTAATTCTGGACATTCTGTTTTGCAACAATTAAGGTGCAGGGGACATACGGCTGAAACACATGCCCGTGGGGCAGGCCGTGCGCCCGTGTGTCTACCCGTATGGACAACAATAAGGCTATTTGCCAAGCCATTTCACCACCCTTACTTGTACATACATACACATCATCATATGGCACCCATCCAAGCATATTACATACAACCAAATCAACCATAATCAAGACATCAACACATCATTCACATGCTACCATCTATCATACACAAACATCACATGCTTATCAACTCAAATCATGTAAATTCCCACATCTATGAAAGGCATCATCATATAAATTGCTCATACCAATTGTAGCCACTTTTCAATGGCCTTATACAAAATGAACTTTCAACCAATATAAGCCAACACATTTGGCCAAATCAATTATGACACATAACAAACTGACCAAGGCCCCTATACATGCCATAACTCAAAATGTATAATTCATTGGTACCAAAATAATAGTTGATAATGTGAATGGATCTCCGACAATCTCCAATCCCGAGCTAGCTTGGTGACACTGTAAGACAAGGGAAGAAAAGGGAGTAAGCTATACAGCTTAGTAAGTTCATATGCAAATAATGAGCAACATTAACCATATAATTTCTATATAAGTAATGTATGTATATCAACCTAAATGTTATTAAAACCTCATGAACATAACATACTAAATCTCATTCTTACCAATAGTTCATCATATACCGAATTCATTTCGTACATACCTATACCAACTCATAACAAAATCACATACTTTCTCGCCTTTGACATACCCTTTGAACCACTTGGAATACTATCAGATGCACGAAAACTTTTCACATAAGTGCCACATATGTAGCCAATGCTACCACAAATCTCATAACACATATAAGCTCGCTCTCAAGCTATCCTCAGGCCTGCTCACACAAGCTGTCAGGTATCTATAACATATACAGGTATACCCAGCCAATGGTAGGATGTATAGGACCAGCACCTGGGACACATAAATCACATAACCACATAGGTTCCTAGTGACATGTCACTTGTATCCTAATCTATTCCTAAGGTTCAACCGGGATTTCTCTCTTGTCAGAACTTCATCGAATATACTCATAAAATCAATCATACATTTCATGCAATATAAAAACATTAAAATACAAATAAAAATTGTATTATTTACATACGAACTTACCTCAGTACAAAAATAGTAAAAAAGGACCTAATCGTCAAACACTTTATTTTTCCCCCGATTTAGGTCTGAACTTCGTTTTTCCTGATCTATAATAGCAAATTCAGATCATTTAATACTCACATTATTCAATTCAGCCCAAAAATACATTATGGAAAAATTACATTTTTACCCCTAATTTTTTAACTTTTTACATTTTAGTCTCTAGGCTCGTAAAATGAAATATGTTCAATTATTTCAATATACAAGCCTAGCCGAACCATTTTCATACCCATAACAGCGCAAAATTTCCATTAAATCACACTTTTACTACACATTTTATAACTTTTACAAATATGTCCCTTTTTTTTACATTTTTACCGAAAATCACTTAGCAAAAGTTGTTTATCCAACCTCAAATTTGTATAATCTACCATTAAACATCAAAATACACAAATATATAACATGGTTCAAACTCTATACCTTAATCATACTTCAAATTAGTACTAGAAATAGGTAGATCGAGTTACAAGGATCTCAAAAACATAAAAATCATTAAAACGGGGCTAGAACGGGCTTACAATCGAGCTTGGAAGCTTGAAAAACCCTAGATATGTCTTCCTCTTGTAAAATTAGGCCAAGGGGTAGAAGATGAGCAAAAATTGGGTTTTAATTTTATTTTTAATTTATTTAATTAGTTAAATGACCAAAATGCCCCTAACTTAAAACATAAAAATTCTCTTACTTCATGTCCATTTTTGTCCACTAACTTAACCAATGGTCTAATTACCATCTAAGGACCTTCAATTTAAAGTTTCATAGCAATTAGACACCTCTAGCTTCTAGAACACACATTTTGCACTTTTTACAATTTAGTCCTTTTAACTAAATTAAGTGCCTAATCGTCAAAATTTTCGAACGAAATTTTCACAAAATTATTCCATAAAATTTTAGACCATAAAAATATAATAAAACCAAATTTTATTCCGTCATATTTGTAGTCCCGAAACCATTGTTCCGACTAGACCCAAAATCGGGCTGTTATATGTTAATTTAGATATAGCTCAAATCTTAGTTTATTTGAACTTGCATTAATAATTTTTGGCTCGGTTATATTAGTACATGCTTAACTTGTAATTAACTTGATAAACACATTTACCAATTTGACATTCCCTTGGATTTGATCCTTGGAATGCTCAGATGTTCTATTATAATACTACAAATATTACAACTGACATTTCACACTTGCAGTAAAGTCGCTAGATATTTAAGTATAAAAGTTTTGATTCATAGCCTCAGTGCACACATACCGAGACGTAGTTAGAGACTCCGTTAGAAATGCTAAAGGTGCAAAAAACTTATATGAAGGCTGCTGAGATATCAATAGTGCTACCACCTATGAGAGAGGTGGCTTGTGCATCGAACCTTTTGGGTGATGCAAACTAGGCAAAGACACAAGGGGCCTTTCAGATTTCTGAAACGAATAAGCCTGAGCAGCTTACAAATCAGAGTTAGCGACAATACTCAAGGTCAATCCAGTGCTCAATGTAAGTGTGCCGAAGCCTATTTGTGCGGATCAAGAGGATCCCAATCAAGGCAAGTTGTAATGCTGGTAAGAGTAGTGGCCTCTTACGATTGAGATGTACAAGAGAGAAATACAATTTGAGTTAGGCGACGACGAAGACATAAGCCAAGGCAAATGTTTCGAGGGAAGAAACTACCTGACAAAGAGGCTAGTTGGGAATCAGTCAATGCATTGAGGCAATTCTAAGATGAGTCAAACCAATGTCATTTTGAGGACGCGATGAGGGTGTCATGAGAATGGGTGGACGAATGTCACTGGCCACGGACCCAAGCCCATAACAAATGCACACGAAACCTGCTATGGAGGTCAATTGATCAAACGGGGCTTATTTAACCCACTTGAACTTGCCTAATTCATGAAACCCATGGAGAAACCCATCTACTTGAAGCTTTAGTAGCCTTGTGAAACGCTCAGTAAAACTAGAGTTACTAGGATAATTATTGTAAATCCTAAGGAATAAAGATGTATACAGTTCCAATCCCTTAGGACTCTTATCTTGTAAATAGACACTAATCTCAACCGTTGATGTAATTCGATATGTATCGTTGGATCTAAGGAGCTCAACTATAAAGAGAGGCCTTCCCCTCATTTGTAGTCATTCAATTGTAATCCTTCAAAGTAATAGAATATTTTTGAGAGCATTTACTTAAACATTTGGTGTGTGCTACTTTTCTGTGACTTTTTTGTTCGTTTTTGACGTTTTTTTTCTCTTTTGAGTTTATTTTCGCTTTGTTTCGACGCCTTAGAAAATTTCTCGAGAATCATTATTTTTCTAGAGTAAGGTTGATTTAGGTGAATTGAAACCCAAAAAACTGCCCCAGGTTGTGCAATTTACTAGATTAAAATTCTAGTCCCATGAATTTGCATCTTGATAATCTAAGACTCAAAGAAGAAGATAAAGTAATTTGATTAGGAATTATTTGGTCATGTTGTCAAATTAGTTTTGTATCCCCTTTTTATTTAATTTTGGGCATTTTGGGATTGGTGTTATTTTTTTGTTTGGACCGATTGATTGTGTAATGATTTTTTTTCCAATTTGGGCTAGATAAATTTTGACCCAAAAATCATAAAAACCAATTCAGCTAGTTTTTTTATTGATTCATCCTATTTACGATTGACAATTGCATAACGATTTAATGTCGTTCGTGGTTGGAACTACTCAACAACTACCTTCGAACCAATATACCGATCTATTTTCAATTCAACCGATACAAATTGATCGGTTCGGTTCGATCCGATCTAATTTAAACAACATATATATGACCCAAAGTAGTCAATATCATACTATTGAGTGTACCGTTTTTGTCTTGATTCTAGCACATACCAATATCAACATGTTTTAATGTACCATTTCGAATTTATTTATGTTTAAATATTTCACATATATAGTCTCATTTTTAGTTTCTTGATAAATTATATATACATTTAAATATTGTATATATATTATTTTGATAAAAAGAAATTATGTGCCATATATACATACAAACATATCTCAATTATATCCATATAAATATGTTTATATGTAAATATAAGTTTGAAAATTATTAATTAAGTTCAATAATTAATTTAATAACTTTTAATTTTAAATGTAATTATAAAAATTAAAATGTTTTAAAAATTTAAAATTAATTTAAAAACATCAAATTTTGTATCAACTAGTATATATAATACAAGTCGAAATTAACCGAAACAGACCAAACACAAACAAAATAATCTACTTGCTGTCAATTTAGGACTGAAATGATTCAATACCGACCGATTTGACCAATATCAATTCTGTATCAACTCTCATGGTATAACTCCATGCTTCACATTGAGTTAATTATTTTTTATACCAAACTTAATCTCTGCTTTGGTTCCCAATAAATTACTCCCTCTATTTTACAAAATTTAAAATTTAACAACAATTATTATCATTGTTAAAATTCTTGTACTAAATTCACTATCATGACATTATATATTTTTTAAAAGCATTCACTTTTGTAATAATCAAAGAAAAATAATGTTGAAAATGTTTATGTGAATCATTTTCTTAAAACCACCTATTTGAATTCGTTATGATAAAATAATTTTTTTGTGGGATAATATTTTAAGAAAAATGACATTATTGTTGTAATTAAAATATATAACAATATTAACTATTTAGACTAAGTAATGATGTCAATAAGTAGAGGACCAAATTATATAAAAAAATTAAAGTATATGAATTAAATTCAAGTTTCAACATAATTTAAGAGTCTAAACTGAAATTGAACCATTGTCTTATAATGATAAAAAAAAAAAAAAAAAGAGCATAACAAATCCAAAAAATGTGTCAATTTCTAAAGCTCTGAGGTCATTCAAATTATACACAATCATATAACATTTTAATCAAGAAATTAACAATATTAATTATTTGGACAACTAATAACATTATAAAAGAAATAGGAACAAAACTATATTGGAAATTAAAGTATATAAATCAAACCTCATATTTAGGCATAAAAAAAGGCTAAAATTGAAATTTAACATTTTCCTATATTGTGAAGGACAAAAAAATCGTACACTTCCAAAATTAAAGGAGTATACTTATAGCATGGCAAATGCCATGGACACCCTGAATATATAGGTATATAGATTATTATATAGATATACCTAGATCAATCTATCTACCCAACCCAATAACCCGACCTATAAGAGTCGAGCTTCAGACAAAAAACTTAACAAATTCAAACCTGCCAATCCAGCTCGAGCCAAAACTTGATTAAAAGATTTGAAAAACTTCTGATTATATAGCCTAAATCCAACCCATGGACATGTCTAATCACATCATACTATGTCAATTGTTTGATTCAAGGACCAAAAAGGACGGGAAAAAATAGTATAAAAAATGAAACAATTGGTTTTGGATAACCAATAGTTGAGATGTAAAACTGCAAATTGTAAATATTGGGAAATAACATTCTTTTACACAACATCCGTTAAACTTGTATTAGAAAAATCCTGGAGAAATGATTGCAAACTTGTTGCCTAAGTTCTATGCTAAATATCCATTTTAAAAAGGTAAAAATGAAGGCATACAGGCATTTCAATCCACGAGAATATAATGATACAACAGTTTACACTAACCTGGAATGAAGGATTTGGTTGAGCTGCACGCTTCTCTGTTAGAAACTGGAGACTCACTCTTCTATCCATTTCAAGAAATGATAACGTCAGGCTTGTCGTCTATTTGAGGATTAAAATCTCATAGTTCAGCAAGGAACAATAAACTGGAAACAGATCCTAATTACCACCCAATCGACCAGTTTTCCTGCTTCGTATTTTGATCACAGGTTTATGTTGCCCTTCCAATGCTGCAAGATTTGCATCATTGCGGTTAACGATTCGTAAAGGGTGCGCTTCTGTGTTGAATACCCACTCATCCAATGGGATGACAGTAGGTGGTGAGAAAAGAAGATAAAGATATTTCAGTGTCTCTGCAAGAAAAAAGCTTTGCATCTTGTTGTCTTTTACACCAGTGTTAACCTGAGAAAACCATCAAATAACATAAATGAATCACAACAACAATAAACATCAAACATTGGATGGGGTTAGGCAAATTTAATATCCTAGAAGATACTGCTCATTGAAGAATTTTCTACTGTTAAGAATTATAGTGATTGATAGTTCAGCTCATCAAAGAAAGATTAAAACCTTTTAGCTCGTCAAAAGGAAACTGAAATCTTTGGACTCTTCGAGAGAAACCCAAATCTTTTTAGGTTTTTCCCTTTCTTTTTCGTATCAATTCTGCTCTTAGGGTTTTATTATTTCATACTTCAAATAAGGATCGGTCTAACTACAAGAAAGAGGAAACCTATTCTTAAAAGGAAATTACATCAACCAAAATAAAAATATAATCAAGAAATAAAAACATAATCTAAGCCATAATTAAAGAACCCAAACTAAAGAACTTCCGAGCATAAGTTTGGCCCGTAACATTCATAAATTTCGGTTGTTAGATTAGATATTCTATTCTTTTAACACTAGAAAGTAAATTACAAAGAAACAACAATGAAAAACAAACTTATCTTTCTTAAAATTAGTTCCCAAGTCACATGAGTAGCACCTAGATTTACGTTTTTTTTAAATTATTAAAATATATATTTCCTATTTGAATATGAATTGGTCTAATTTATAATAAGAGTCAATTTTGAAAAATAATTTATGAAAATAAAATAACATTTTAAAAGTAACGAAAATAAAGAAAAGGGAAACAACCTATAGTAAAATATCAAGTAATAAGATCAAATAATTTTTCATTAAAGTATGAGTAGAAATTTCACCTACAAAAGCCATTACTTTATACTTCATTGCCTTTGAAACGTAATGGTAAATGATATTCACTATTATTAAAATTAAATAATAGTAAATTATTGAATATTAAATAATAATAACTAAACTAACTCAAATAATAATGAAAATCATATCTTTATTTATGATGGAAACAAAACCTATTAAATAATGCTAAAATATGCTTTTTACATAAGTTTTTAGATGTTATTTTGAATAAAATGTCTTCCCAATGCATATATTTATAATGCTAAATAACACTAATTAAGTTATAATTAATCTAGAATAATAAAGTATAATTTAATATAGATCCAAAGTCTAATTAAATGATAATAACTATTACATTGATAATTAAAACATTATTAATAAAATAATTATAATTATAGTTATAATTATTATATAAATAATTTGTTAGGAATGTAATTTTATTGAATTAAAAATATGAGAAATATAGATAATACAAAATACTAATTCTTAATTAATCAATTTTTTTCTCTTAATTTCTCAAATATACATGAGTCATACTATTTGTTAAGTCAAGATTTGTGTTGAATCAAATTGATTTTGGTTATATGCAATTAGTATTTATAAAAATTTAGTATTTAATTTAATCATAAAAAATTTATTTTCTTTTGAGTTTTAAAATATAAATTAAGAATAAATAAATAAACTTATACATTGTCGATTATAGTTTCCTAGTTAGGAATATTCAGTAGAATCTGTAGATATTTTATATAATCCTGTAGATATTTTATACCCCTAACTTTTAAAATTTGTGTTTTAAGGGACAGCATCCCTAGAATCGATTGTTTCCTAGTTTAGAGTTTCCTAAAGTTAGGCTCACTATGTGTATAAATGTTAGTGTAATTTCTTGTGAAAGAATAAAAATAGAAAAAGTCTATTTCTATCATGGTATCGATTAGATCGATTTTTGGGATTTTTTCGGTAATCTTTTCCTTCCACACAACCCTTAAGCACGCTTCTTTTGTTCAAAAGAACGATCTTTGGAAGCTTCATGGAAACCACAGACAATAAAAGGAATTTTTCCGACAACAATGGACACCCAAAGGAACAAGGCGAGCAAATATAACACGACAGATGGATGAAGAACGAATTCGGTGTTTTTAATAAAGACGAAATTGAGAAGTTAAAGACGTTCTTTGGAACATTGGAAAATCTTCTTCCATGTGTACTTGCAGTTTGGCACTTTCGGTATTTCCTCTTCTCAAAATTCTAATGTCTCGGACATAGTCACCAATGTGTCTTGGGTCATTGACTCAGAGCTACAGACCATATGACCCATTCCTCCCACAAATTTGTTTCATATAACCCTTGTCCTAGTAATAGAAAGATTACGATGGTGATGGTTCTATGCTAACAATGGTCGGTCAGGTGATATTGTTATAAATAAGACCCTTACCCTTAAAATGTCCTTCATGTTCCTAAATTATTTCCCAATCTTCTCTCCATCCAAAAACTTACCAGGATTCTAATTGTAGTGTGGTTTTTATCCCAAACAATGTTTTTCCAGAACAAAATCTGAAGAGGATGATTGGACATGCTAAGGAAGCAAATGGTCTATACTATCTTGAAGAATCTAGTGGAGAAGTTAGTGCTCAATTCCTCAACATTATCTTTCCTATCCAAGTCTGTTCAAGCTAATAAAGACCTAATTTGGCTCCATCACCTCCGCCTCGGTCATCCTTCGTTTCCACCCTTAAATTTATGTTTCCTCCTTGTTCCTAGGAATAAATGTTGATAATTTCCATTGTGATGTTTATGAACTTGCCAAACATAAACGTACCTCCTTTCCAAGAAGCAATAAAAAACATCCGCTCCTTTTACTCTTATTCATAGTGATATTTGGGGACCATCAAACATTTCAAACATCTACGGGGCTCGGTGGTTCGTTTCCTTTATTGATGATTGTACCGTGTGTCTTGGATATTTCTATTAAAACAAAAATCGATGTCAAGTCTGTTTTTCAAACCTTTACAACCCGATCAAAACACAATTTGAAATTTGCAATAAAACGGTTTAGGATGAGACAATGCTAAAGACTATTTCAATCACTTTCTCTCCTCATATTTTCAAGAAAAGGCATTCTCCATGAGTCCTCTTATGTTCACACACCCCAACAAAATGGTGTTGCCGAGAGAAAGAATGGTCATCTTTTAGCTATTACTAGAGCTCTATTGTTTCAAAGCAATGTTCCTAAACAATTTGGGGGAGGTTGTTTTAATCTGCTACTTATTTGATAAATAGGTTGCCTACAAAGGTCCTTGATTCGCAAAGTCCTATACAAGCTCTATCGAAATTTTTCTTGATTTCCATACCTCAAATCTTCCTCCTAAAATATTTGGGTGTGTTGCCTTTGTCCATGTCCATTCTCAAAATAGGGAAAACTCGATCCACGAGTGTCAAATGTGTCTTTCTTGGTTATTCCTCTACACAAAAGGGTACAAATGCTACAATCCAACCACCAAAAATATTTTGTTTTGGTGATGTCACTTTTGCGAAGAAGAACACTTTTTACTCGTCCTTATCTTGGGGAGAACTTATTCACGTAAGATAAGGGTGGAGAGTTTTTCTTCTTGATTTTCCACTTACATCCACTGCCTAACTTCATTTTCCAACTCCTACCAACCCACTGCTCACCTTGACCCTATGCAACTTTGAAATTGAGCTTACTACACCTAAGTCACCAAAAGGAATTGAGGACACTACTCGCCCTTACTAGTTTACTCAAGGAAGAAGGCAGGTGCAAGTTCAATCATCTTCTTGGATAAACAACCTCTCGCTCTACAACCCGAGGTAACTCTCGAACCTACTTTGAATACTACTGAAAATTCAGATCGGAGAGACTATGAGTTTCCTATTGCTATTAGAAAAGGAACTAGGGCTGTACAAAACATCCCTTGTACTCATTCATGTCCTACAAAAATTTGTCCCATAACCACAAAACCTTCCTTACTAGCCTAAATTCAATCTCCATTCCCAAAGCGTATCGAGGCATTAAATAATGAGAATTGGAAAAATGCCATGAATGTCGAAATGGAAGCACTTGAAAAAATAAGACATGGGATTTGGTAGAATTACTGAAAGGAAAGAAAAGCAGTTGGTTGTCATTGGGTGTATCTGATAAAATACAATTCAGATGGCTCTTTGGAGAGGTACAAAGCAAGATTAGTTGCTAAAGGGTACACTCAAAAGTATGGAATAGATTACCTTGAGACATTTGCCCGGTTGCAAAGATGAACACTTGTGAGAGTGTTGTTGTCACTTGTCATGAACAGAGGTGGAAACTACAATGATTTGACATCAAGAATGCTTTCTTACATGGTGATCTTGAGGAGGAAGTCTATATGGATGTTCCACGTGTTTTGGTTTGAGATCTGAGAATGAGCGGTTTGCAAACTAAAAAGGCTCAGACGGACTAAAACAGTCCCGAGAGCCTGGTTTGGAAGGTTTACCAAAGTGATGCTCAAGTTGGGGTATAAACAGAGTCAAGGAGATCACACTCTGTTTGTAAGGCACTTATCTTCAGGGGGAATGACTGCTTTGTTAGTCTATGTAGATGACATTATAGTGACGGTGATGATTTGGAAGAAATGGAAAACTTGAAGAAATGCCTAGTAAAAAAATTTGAGGTCAAAGAGCTTGGTAAACTAAAATATTTACTTGGTATTGAAGTGGCACACTCTCGGGAAGGAATCTTTATATCTCATCAAAAATACATAATTGATTTGTTGTGAGAGACGGGCAAGTTGGGATGCAAACCACAGAGACACCTATAAGTGAACCACAAACTTGGAGATGCACTAGAAGATGCGATGAGTTGATAAAAGTTCATATCAAAGACTCGTAGGGAAGCTCATTTACTTGTCACATACTAGACCGGATATTGCCTATGCGGTTGGTGTTGTAAGTCGGTTCATGCACAATCCTAAAGAATCACATCTTAAAGTCATCTACAGATTCTCTGAGACTTAAAAGGCACTCCGAGCAAAGGAATCCTATTTAAGAAAGGGAGAATTTAACCCTTGAAGCCTATCTTGATGCAGATTATGCGGGATCTATGGTTGATAGAAGATCAACCTCGGGCTATTGCACATTTACGGGAGGCAACCTTGTAACTTGGAGAAGTAAAATGAGAATGTTGTGGCTAGATCTAGTCTGAAGTATGAATTTAGAGCGATGGCTCTTGGAATTTGTGAATTACTATGGCTGAAAATTATTTTGGAGGATTTGAAGATCAAGTGGGAAGGTCCAATGAAGTCAGTATTGTGATAATAAGTCTCGCTATCAATATTGCACATAATCCGATTGCAACATGATCGTACAAAACACATTAAGGTTGATGACATTTCATTAAGGAGAAACTTGACAATGGCTTCGATTTGCACTCCATATGTGTCCACCGATGGTCAATGGCGAGATATCTTAACCAAAGGATTATCTGGGAAGACCTTTCAGAAACTAGTAAGCAAGTCGAGAATGGATGATATCCACTTCCCGACTTGAGGGGAATGTCGATTACAGTTTCCTAGTTAGGAATATTCAAGTAGAATCAGTAGATATTTTATATAATCCTGTAGATATTTTATACCCCTAACTTTAAGGTGTGTTTTAAGGGACAGCATCCCTAGAATCGATTGTTTCCTAGTTTAGAGTTTCCTAAAGTTAGGCTCACTATGTGTATAAATGTTAGTGTAATTTCTTGTGAAAGAATAATAATAGAAAAAGTCTATTTCTATCATACATTATAGATTAGATTACCAATATATTGATACTATCTTTAAATATATATATATCTAATGTTAATCTCACACATTTAATTTTTAATTATAAAAATTGATTTTAACATTATTAATCACTATCATATTAAAAATAAAATCACATCTATATATAAAATTCTATTTTTATTATATTTAATTTATCCAATTATATTTAATGAGTTGATAATTTTATAATTTTATTAACTAATAATAAATTATGTTACTTTTTAAGTACAACCTTTAAAAGATATGACCAAATTAATTAATTTCACATTAATATACTATTATATTAATTAATATTATTTTTATTATGATCACACAATAATACTAATAAAATATTATTCTTATGTCAATTTAGTAATATAATTAACAATAAAGAGTATTATCATTAGTTTAAAAGTTTCTTCAAACTCGTGCTTATAAATATATTATAAATCCTGAACATATATTTGCCATATAACAAGGATGAATATGTAAGACTGTTGACAAACACTAGAAAGGAACGTAAATAAAATAAACATACTGCCCAAAGAAAAGGTTCCATGGAAGTAGTTCAAATTACAACTTTTTAGTATGGACCCTAAACTATTAGGTTTCATCAGCTTAATGCCAATAAAAAGAAACAAATCATATTTTGTTATTTAAACATCACAAACAGATTCAAATATTCATAACCAAAAAGCAAAAAACTTAGATTACGCAAACAAGATTCACCCACAGTATAATGCCAAGTCAATATGACATGACACAAATAGGGATTAAGATGTTCCAATTCATATTCAATATCAGATACTAAGTTTAAATCTTTTTAGGCCATTTACATTATAGGTCATTTTTTAATAAAAATTTACTTGATAAAAGAAACTTGTATGTTTGTGAATCTGATGCCATACATAGAAGCTCTATCTCTCCCAATTTGGAGGATGATGAAATTTTGGTTTCAAGGAACTTAGAGGGATAATGCTTTTCTCTTAGTTAGCCTATATATAGCATGCTAAAACAAAATAATCTCTCCTCTCCCCTCGACCCAAACACTGTGTTAGGGGGCTAAAAAAAGAAATTAACATTTCAAAGGAAACAAGAAAGTAATCAGGCACTAAGTATATACTTATGACCAATCTAGCTAAAGTACCAAAATGCTCTGCTGAGCATCCTATTGCTTCTTTCTTTTATTAAAAACTGTGATCTTTGAAAGGGTCAAAAGTACAAATATAAACACAAAATAAAAAAAATAAACAATTGTGCTGGGGGTTTTGACAGAGAACTTACATCCTTCAGTCCAACATATCCAGATTCTATCCGGGAGTTCTTTTCAAATGCCTGAAATATATTCCAACCCCACTCTTGATATGTCTTATTACCAGTTAAGCGCCACAGATAAAAGAGTGATTCAACTGTCTCTGGTCTCAATATGTTCCAGGATGTGCCCACCGTCATGTCCTGAAAAGTTTATGCTTGTAACTGTCATCATATAATATGATAAGAGCACATATATCACTAGAATAATGGGAACTTACCTGCCCCGGATTAAAGAAATAATTCTCTCCGGCTAACTTTGTTGGTGTGGATTTGTAAAAACTGTAACAGGTCCAAGCAAGCTACATAAGAAAAAAAATCAATAGCTGACGATCAGCTGCTGTTTAAATGGATCATACAGGGGTAACCAAGTATCAGGAACCCAACATATTTATAAACCGCTCATGTGTGCTCAAAGCCACCCATTTGACACCCTCACATGAAGACACTATATTTTACATGACTTTTTCCCAAATGAAATCAGAAAAAAACGAGATAACTGCAATTCACACTCTTAATCAAACTCTTAATTACCATACACTATACCTAGGACTCCATTTAAGAAGATAACGCTACATGGAAAAAAGAAAGGAAATGTGCCTATACCGAGGAAAGTAATCTACAGTGCCAACAGGAGAAGCATTAAGTTCATCATAAATAATAAACTGATTGTAGACTTCTATCAATTTAAAAAAAAAAAAAAATCAAATGGACAATTTCATTGTTGGGTGTCAATTTGCACAAAGGGACAAAACTTATTTGATAAAAAGGCATGAAGAATCCTCCTCACATTGCAAACCTCATAGCAAAAATTAGTTTGATTTTCCTTTCAGCAAGCCACAATCATAACCTATCTAGTTTACTCCTCCTTAAAGCTGGGAATGACATGAAGGCTTAGGTTATGAAACTACTTTTTGGAGTTTTAACCATTAAAGGAACACTTATTTGAGTTTTCCTTCACAACATTAGCAGCAACCTTGGTCATCTGCTGATCTCATGGATGACATCAACTTTCTGTCTCAGAACCAGTTTGACATTTGTCAAGGGAACATCCGAGAAAAAACATAAACATTTTTCAGTAGCATGATCAAGGTGAAAGCATTTTAAGCTTAGTATTTCAAGCCATTAAAAATACCTCTTCAGCAAGTGAAAGAAATTTCTTTGCCTCATCAGGACCATAATCAGATGAACCTAAAGCCAACATTCCTGGAGCAAAGCACGCTAATTCATCCATCTGCAAAAAAGTAAGAAGTGAAACAATCGAACTATAAAATAACAATGCCGCACTAGAGCCACAGTAACTCATATTACCTTGTCTGTCAGTGAATCCCCATTTTTCTCACAGATATATGCAAAAGATGATGGCGTTGATCTTCTAATTAAGCTTAGTAGACCTTTCATTGATGTTTCCCACATATCTCTACATCCAACATTCCCCAATGGAGTTCTCTTATCAGAAAGCTAAATCAAAATAAATAGCTCAGTATTGCATTAAAATCAATGTGCTTAAAGCATGAAAACCAAATTCATCAATAACGATGTTCAACATTTTGCTTCTTGTTCAAGCTATAACAGTTTTTTTTTGTGTGTGCGTGTTCAAAAGTCTGTAGAAAGTCCCTAAGGAAATATCTCGAGTACCTGAAACTTATCCTTCACCAGGTCTTTCATTTTATTTTCATACTAACTTCAGATCCAAACACACACTCACACACACGCACATAAAGTTGGAAGTGACATCCATTTGATATTAATTGAATGCATTGGAACCTTGTCATATTCTGCATGAGCCTAAAGATGTGCGAACAACAAAATGTGCTTTCTTTATAAGGAAATAGAATAAAATTAGCACAAGTAAACCCAAAATCACTTAGCGAACAATGATTTGATTTCAGAAATCTTATGTTAAGCATAAACTTGATTATGCAGGATGGAAGGAGGCTAAGCTCCTTCCAAGTATTAACATTTAAAGAAATATGATTTTAACATCCAATGGATAACCATAAGCAGCTATTAATAGCAGCAATTCAAAAAATGCAAATAGAGAAAAGAGAGATGATGGAATCTCACCTATAAAGCTTTAATGATGATGTTTTGTTTCCCAGTATCCAGGCTTTGAGCAGATATTCATAGAAGCTGCAATAAACTTATTAATATTATGCAGAACCTCAAATAGAAAAAAAAAATGACCAAGGCTGATTTTCAAATGGTAAATACCTGTCACCCATAGCACCAAAGGTTATAGTGGAGTATGAACCAGTTGCAGTGTCAGGATTAATATAGATGGGAAGCAAACCATCGGCCGGAAAAGTTTTATTAAGCGCAACTATAACCTTCTCCACCTAATGCATCAAAAGGTGAGCAAATTAATTATCCACCTTGGCAACCAATAGGCACTTGAACAAAAAGTTTTCCCCTCAATAGAGCCAATGGTGGTCCTTTCAGCATAAACTTTCATTTAAAAAAAAACAAGGCTTCTAAAATATGGCTATAGCAATTAGCACCATACTGAAGTCTGATATCTGATATCAATAAAGCAGTCCTACCACAACAATCAGAAAGATGGTCTGTAACATACACACATGTAAGCATGAAAGGAGTATACCTTCTCCTGATACTTGGGATCTCCTGTTCTTTGAGAAAGAGCAATAAACTCTAGTTGCTCAGTCCCTGAGTCTGCAAGAATACTTTGACCCTAGGGAACAGAGGGAAAAAGTAAACTCAATGAAATAAATATGTGATACCAGCCCCAAATTCAAATAAAGGAGATTTCTGCTTAGGAGGTAAATTTTCTACTAGCAAAACGACAAACTACCATATAAAGGACAACGAAAGACCTAACAAGTTACTTGCCAAAAATAGACACAGAATAATCTCTACGGCACATGGTCCCATTTGTTGGATAGACAAATAATAGTTTCAAGTCAAATTCAATTGGGATTTAATTTCAATTAGAGAAATCAACAAAATAAATACTTTTGCACAATGCCACTCAAACCAAACTCATGTTCCACTAAGTCTTCAGCAATGTTAGTGATGTCCGGTGCACAAGGATTTGTTTACATTAGCCAAAGGCACATGATGATAAAAATTTCATACATTGTTTAACAAGCTTAAAATATATATTATTAATCGGCATTAAAAAACTATCTCCATCCATTCAATCAGTTAAACTATTCTAAAGTTTAAGTTCTATCAATAATAACTAAAAGCAATGTTGTAAGAACCGGACTGGTGCTCGAATCGGTCAGATCACCACTTCCTAGTTCAACTATATATCTACTTCAAAATATAACCTTTATCAAATCCCAATACAATACATAGAAACAAAATAAAACCCAAGAATATATCATTTCATTTGACACCTTTTTAAAGTTTCCTTCACTTTTCCAATTTCTTCCCTTGGAATATTACTGCAAAAAATCACCTGTATCAAAACCAAATACAATAGAAATCTTTCCTCTCTATCTCATCTCCCTTCTCATGTTTCCAGTTCTCCCCCTTCCCTTATCCTTTCCACTTTTTCCATTAAAACTTTTCTTCTCCTACACCCCCTCCCTACCACTCTAATCTCTCCCACCCTTCATATGTTGCCAAAATACCCTTTAGAGAACAAGTTTGAAATCTTTATCAGGGGGAGTTTCAACCTCATGAGTCTTGTCTCTCCTTCATTTCTTGTTTATGCCAAACAACCACCTAAAAACAAGAAACGTCTTCAACATTTTGGAAAAGAAGATAAATTTTAGATCTATACTGTCAACTTTTTCCCTTATTTTTATCATTTTTCTACTTCTTATGGATGACAGGTATTTTTGAAATATCCAAATCTTGACTTCTACTTAGATTAAACCTGTTTTATTTATTCTATTTCCTAGGTTTTAAACAGTTCATAGCAGCTCTTTCAATTTCCGGCTCCATGGAGGTAGTTGAATCGCTAGACCAACAGATCCGCACCGATTTCAACAACACTAACTAGAAGTCACCATCATATGCTAGCTCATTTTCATTCTTTTCCAGATTTAATAAGAGGTTGCACATAACCATATACGTATTTCTTTTAAAGTGCATTTGCACTGTTCGTTTATTTTAAGGTAAAGCTAATAAAACAACTAAAAACTAAAGCAACCAAAGGAACACTTAAGTTGTGCATGCTTTTATGTGCTTTGACAAAAGTGTCTAGGTGCAAAAGCATGCACATTGTCAAAAACATCCTTGCCCAAAGCAAGGCATCTTTGTTAATTTGCCACTAATTCTAGGTGCACGCCTTTCTATGCTTAGTAATCATGGTTCGGATTATAAAAAGATGGCTATTGGATGGGGGCCATAACTTGTTGGTCCAACAATAGAAAAACAAGCTTCCAACTATTATAAGCTAGAGAAGTCATAATCTAAGCAACCTAGCTTATCATGTATATGAAAAAATCTTTCAGTGCAATAGCATCAAGGAGTGTAAATACTAATAAACAACAACAATGCAAAAAAATTACCCCAGCCCATCCAGGGTTATGTGCATTTCCACGAGCCAAGTTGATAACATTATAAGGGATCCCAGTAGTAGTATCCCAAGCAGGTAGTAATCTATCTGCAATATCTCTAGCTTTTTCGAGGAAAACGTTGTCCCTTGAAAGATCATATGCACTAAGAAGCCCACCTACAACTCTGAATTTTCAATTAGAATATGCAGGACAAATAGTCAGATATCACAGTCAGTTTAAAAATAAAACAAAAGAAAAAAACTATTTAGATGGGAAAAAGGACAATAACTCAAGATTTTCTCGATGGAAGAACTGATGCACATATAAACTAAAAAGCCAACCTTATGGTTGTCTCGAAAACACTGGCATCATAGTCCTTGTTAAAATCCAATGAGTTTGCAACCCACCTGCAAACAGTAAAACAAAGCACCTATCAATAGTAATTTAACAATAACCCCCTCTAGGAAAACAATATTGCATGTTATTTATACTTGTGAACTAATGAAAAACAGAAAAATGGTTGAAGCACTTAATGCTTCCATGCTCTCTAGAACACCAATGATGATAGTTCAACATAATAAAAATGACCTAAATACAACAGTCCTATATATCTTAACTAGGGGAGCATGGTGTGACAATCAGATGTAACATTATTCAACTCAAATAGTTTAAATCAAAATAAGAAAATAATAGTCAATTAGAATTAGTGGTGTTGGCATAGACAACTAGAACTAGTGGTATTAGCACAGGCAACTCAGAGGATACATACAGATAGGTATCATTGTAAACTAGTACATACAAAGGAAAAAAAAAAAAAAAAGAACAGAGTGAGCATCTAAAAGAAAATGATTGAGAACAAGAAACATATATAGATTCAATCAAGGATCTTGGTGGCATAAGAATGAATGCTAAGCATGCTGAAAGATACTTGACAACCATACAAAAAAAGTGAGAAGGCTAAAACATGAAGGGAGATAAATTACAAAAATTATTTACATGACATGAAAACCAATTAGATTTTGCCCCATATCTATTTTCATTGTTCCGCATATTCAAGACTTAAAAGTATAGCAATCTAAGAGTTTCTTACTTGTTAGCCCTGATTTTCAAATGTTTTGATATAACAAAATTTAACTTAAAATTCTCCTAAATCAAATTTGCAAAACTCATGACAAAATATTAGAAAATTATTTTCAAATGGTACTCATAAATTGGACCAATGTGTTTTAAAATATTTCTTATAAGTTAAAATTCCAAAAGAATTTGAAAAATATCCTTTAAAATTTACTTTAACCAGGTTTTGGAAGTTGTATCGGTAACCCGACCAGATTGCATTGAAACAAGTCTAACAATAAGCCATCTTGTGCTTTCAAGGGAGTTGTACCACAACAAAGGCCCAGTTGTATCTATACCCAAGAGGCCTTGTAGCACAAGTCCCACAACTTACTTCTAAAGTTTTCCCTGAGACTTGTATTGATACCTAGGAGGAGTTCTATTGCCAAACGTCTAATAGTAAAGCTTTCTTAATTTTTCCCTATGACTTGTAGCAGTACAAGCCCAATTGTGGTGATATCACAAGCTCTAATGACTATATTTTCAAGCACTTATATTGATACCAAAACACTTGTATTGGCACAAGTCATCTACATAGTGCAATTAATGTCTAAATTCAATGCTACAACTGCTCCAATTTGTGCCTAACATCACCAAACTTGAGAGGGTATAAATATGGTTCAAGGACTTAATAATGATAACAAGAAACAAGTTCATAAAGTCTATTGTGCAAAAACCAAATTCTTCACTTGTAATTCTCATACTTTTCTTTTACACGCTCGTTGTTTCATTCTCTTTAAATCTTTTAAATGTTATATATTCATTTTTGTTGAAATTCCTAAGATTAAGGACAAAAAACTTACCTTATTACTAGGAGTTCCCATGTAAATAAAAACTAATCTCAGTCACTGATTCTTAGGAAAGTACTATTTCTTAGGGATTGTTTCCTTGATTGTGTTAATTTCTCTCTTTATAACTGTAAACTAATTAGCAGAAAAATACAATCTTTTCTTTGAGTTTGTTCATGGTATCAGAGCTCTAGGATTCATTCGATCTTGCTCATTCGTCTCTAATCTTCCTTTCTAAAAATCCCTCCAGTTTAGTCCTCCTCCCATGGGTGATGTCAATGAAACTCTGTCTGAAACTGAAACTTCACAAATAACTCAGAATGTCAATCAGGGAATCACTCAAGGTGAACTTAATTCCTCCCTTATAATCACCAATCATCGACTAGATGGGAAGAACTTGCAATGGTCTCAATCGGTCCTTATGGTGATTCGTGGTCATGGCAAATTAGGGTACATAAATGGAGAAATTCCACGACCAACCACAACTGACCCTACTTATGCCACTTGGGAACTCAACAACTCAATTGTAATGGCTTGACTAATTAATTCGATGGAAGGCCATATAAGCCGCACCTATCTCCTTTTCAAAACTACAAAATACATGTGAGATGCAGTCAAAGAAAACTACTCAGATCTTGAAAACGCCTCCCAAGTATTTGAGATCAAGCTTAAGTTAAAGGATATCCGACAAGGGATACTCGAAGTAACTCACTACTACAATCTGAAAACTTTGTGGCCGGAACTGGATATGTATTTTGAGGCAGATTGGGTGAAGGCTTAGAACACACCAAGTTTATGACTCACCTCAACAATGAACGTCTTTATGAGTTTCTAGTAGGACTGAACCGTGAGTTAGATGAGGTCCGTGGCCGAATTCTGGGCAGATCACCTCTCCTAACCATCGGTGAAGCATTTGCAAAGTTAAAAGAGAAGAAAAGCGCCGTCTTGTCATGATAGGAGATTCAAAGGAACCTAAACCTGTGACACCTCTTGGCAACCGGCTTACTGAGACCTCTGCCCTCATCTCCAGAGGTCCACAACCACAAAAACTACGTGCTAGAAATGATTTTGGATCAACCAGACCATGGTGTAACCACTACAACCGTGTTGGTCATACAAAGGAAAAGTGCTTCAAACTCCATGGCTATCCTTAAAAAAAAAAAAGAAGGATAATAAGACTGCCCTACTATCCTCCACTGCTGCAGATGATGTTCTCGATGTTCGCTAACCAAAACCCAACTTGAGACTCTCCATAAGATACTTGGTACTTCCACTGCTCATAGATCTCTAGCTATTCAAGGTACTGCCCTCAATATTGCCTTTGAATCTAATAATCAATCCTCTTGGATACTCGATTCGGGTGCCTCCGATCACATGACAGATAACTCCACGTTGTTTCACACCTACACCCCTTGTCATAACAAGTCCCGAATCCGCATAGCTAACGGTTCTTACTCACTTGTGGCTAGAGTAGGAGAAGTACAAATAACAGAGAATTTTTCTCTCGATAAAGTCCTACATGTTCCAAACTTATCCTGTAATTTACTTTCAATCAGTAAACTTACTAAGGATGAAAAAGTTCTTGCTGAATTTTATGCAATTGGTTGTGTGATACAAGAACAAAAATCGGGGAGGATGATTGATACTGCTAAAGTTGATGATGGACTATATGTTTGGAATAAAGACAGCACACAAGGAGGATTGGCTCTATCTACTTCAAAAGAGGACACGATTATGTTATGGCACCGTAGGTTAAGGCATCCAAATTTTTTGTATTTGAAGAAACATCTTCTGCTGTTATTTCGAAATAAAAGTATTAATTCCTTGAAGTGTGAAATTTGTCAATTATCCAAACATACCCGTGTGTAGAGGTGGGCATGGGCCGGGCTACTTGGCCCGACGGCCTGCCCAAAAAATGAGAGGGTTCGGGTAAAAATATAGGCCCGACATATGGGTTTGGGCAAAAAAACGAGGCCCGTTTAGAAAATGGGCGGACTAAGTAAAACTTTTTGGCTGAGGCTTACTATTACCAAATTATATATTAAATATATATTTTATTTTTAATTAAATATACTTTTAAATTTACATATTTTTATTTTTTGTTTTAATATTTGTTTTAAAATTTTTATTTAATGAAAAAGCTAAAAAAATTACATATTTTTATTTATTTTTTGTTTTAATATTTTTTAAATTTTTATTTAATGAAAAAACTTTAAAAAATTAATATAGGGCGGGCAGACTCGGGTTTATCAATTTTCTTTGGTAGGGCCGCCTAAAAGCAAACCTCAAATTTTATCTGGGCCTGAGCCGAACCGGCCTACCATGCCCACCTCTACCCATGTGCCATACCCATTAAAACCATATATCCAGTCCCAACCATTTTCATTAATCCACAGTGACCTATGAGGAGCCAGCCGAGTGAAAAATATTACGGGGGCTAGGTGATTTATAACATTCATTAATGATCACACTAGGGTCTGTTGGGTCTATCTCCTCAAAGAAAAATCTAAAAACCCAAAATATTCCAAAATTTTCACTCAATGGTTCGAACCCAGTTCAACTCTACCATACATACTCTCAACACTAAAAATGGGAGAGAATACTTAACTCTGTCCCTAAGCCCATACCTTTCTGACCAAGGAATCATACACTAAAGCTCTTGTCCTGACACTACTCAACAAAACGGGATCTCCGAGAGAAAAAATTGACATCTCCTTGCTATGGCTCGAGCCATAATGTTCACCATGAATGTTCCAAAATACTTGTGGGGAGAGGTTGTCCTCACTGCCTGCTATCTCATAAACCGAATGCCATTAAAGGTCCTCAATTTCCAAACTCCTCTAAATACCCTTCTAAAGGTCTTTCCTCTATTTCGTGTTTCTAATCTTCCAGCCAAAATATTCGGTTGCAAAGCTTTTGTCCATAACCATCAACCAAATCAATCCAAACTTGATCCTCGAGCCCACACTTGCATCTTCATTGGATATTCCCCCACACAAAAAGGCTATAAGTGTTACTCACCAACCTTGCGCTGAATGTTTGTCTCTCGGGATGTTACCTTCTTTGAAAATGAACCATACTTTGCAGCATCTCATCTTTAGGGGGAGACTTTCAATGAAGATGAGACCCTTAATACTCTCCTCATTATACCTCATGATCCTACCACTACTATCACAAACAAGCCTAACAACCAGGGTGCTATCCCAGATTTAGATATTGTTTCCCCTATGCAGCAAGAAATTAGTATTGTTTCCCCTGTGCAGCAAGAAATTAGCACGATCCCTCCAAATAACAATACTACCACCGAAGTGCAACAGCCCACTAATCAAGGAAAACAACAAAAACAGGTTCCCGAAATACAGATTTACTCCCGACAGAATCGTTCTCCTGAAATTGATACAGCAGTGCCAATTGCATCCCCAACCGAGGACTATTCTGAAACAGAAGTCTCACCTCCGTCACCATCCATCTATCTTCCAAATGCAGTGAGAAAGGACACAAGAAGCTGCACTCAACACCCTATTTCTCAGTTTGTGTTCTATGGAAATTTATCCAAGTCTTACAAAGTTTTTGTGACTAATGTTGATTCTGTAAAAACTTCAAAAAATATAGAAGAGGCTCTTGAATAAACTGAGTAGAGACAAGCTGTGATGGAAGAAATGAAGGCCCTCAAAAACAATGAAACATGGGAAGTCTCAGATCTACCTAAGGGAAAAAAACAGTAAGATGCAAATGAATCTTCACTACGAAATTTAAACCCGATAGCTGTATTGATCGATACAAGGCTCGACCTGTGGCTAAGGGCTTCACCCAAACTTATGGTCTTGACTACGACGAGACGTTTGCACCGATTGCCAAGCTAAACACCATTCAAGTCCTCCTATCTCTTGCTGCCAACCTTGATTGGCTCTTGACTCAATTGGATGTAAAAAATGCTTTCCTCAACGGGGAATTAAATGAGGTGTACATGAATTTTTCACCTGAGTTTGAAAAAAGCAAGGGCCAAATGTGCAAGTTGAAGTCTTTGTATGTGCTGAAACAATCTCCACGGGCATTGTTCAACCGATTTGCAAAAGCTATGACTAGCAGAAATTACATTCAAGGACAGGCAAACCACACCATGTTCTACAAGCACTCGAAAAAGGGAAAATGTTGCATCCTCATCGTTTATGTGGACGATATAATATTAACAGGAGATGACTCAAGCGAAATTGTGAGGTTAAAAGAATTCCTTGATACAGAGTTCGAATTTAAAGACTTGGAGAATCTTAAATATTTTCTTGGTATGGAGGTAGCAAGGTCCCAAACAGGTATTTTCATCTCCTAAAGGAAATATGTTCTTAATCTACTGTCAGAAGTTAGTTTGATGGGCTGTAAACCAGCCAAAACTCCTATGAAATTTAACCTTAAATTGAAAATGATGAGGATAGAGAAGAAATTAACAGGGGGAGATATCAACGAACAGTAGGAAGACTCATCTACCTATCTCACACCCGTCCAGACAGCCTTCAATGTGAGTGTTATCAGTCACTACATGCATGCACCGAAAGAGAAGCACCTGGAAGCTGCATATAGAATATTAAGGTATCTAAAAAGAACTCCTGGTAAAGGCCTGCATTTCAAGAAAACTGCCAACCAGAATGTGAAAGTCTACATTGATGCAGACTGGGCAAGTTCTGTTAACGATAAACGCTCTACAAATGGCTATTGTAATTATGTTTGGGATAACCTCGTGACGTAGAGAAGCAAAAAAAGCGATCTGTTGTACGCTTGCAGAAGGCAGAGAAGAGTATCGAGCACTATCTCATGGTATATGCGAAGGAGTTTGGATGCAAAGACTTATAGGGAACTAAAAGTGCCTTACACGTGCCTATGAAGATGTCTTTGTGACAACCAGCAAATTGTCAAGATAGCACATAATCTTGTGCATCACGATCACCACTTTATAAAAGAAAAAAATACACTCAAGAGAGGTGTGCATCACCTACCTACCTACTAGACAACAAGTTGCAGACGTGTTATTTGGGACGAAGAAATTATGCAAAAGTGATGATCATTTCCACTGTTCACAACGAAAAAATTCAGAATCATGCAAAGTGATGAACTGTAACATCGTTTACAACAAAGTTATTTGGGATTACGCAAATTCAAGAAGTGGTGCCACCATTCACAGTGAAGTCGTTCAAAATTACACAGTGATCAAAGGTATTATCTTTCATGGCAGAGCCGTTCGGGATTGTGCATATTTGAGGAGTAAAGCCACCGTTCACAACAAAGCTATTTAGAATACACAGTGATGAAAGGTGTTACCGTTCATAATGGAACCATTTGGGATTACACAAATTCGAGAGGTACCACCGTTCACAACAATGTTGTTTGAGATAACGCAAATTCGAGGAAAGGTGCCACCATTCACAATGAAGCCATTTGAGATTACACAAATTTGAGAAGTGCAACCATTCAAGGCGAAGCTGTTTCGGATTACGCAAGTTCGAGTGATCACATCATTCACGATAGAGTCGTTTAGGATAATGCATAGTGATGAAAGGTGCCACCATTCACGACAGAGTGTTTGGAATTACGCATATTCAACGAGTGATGCCACCATGAACTATGAAGTCGTTTGGGATTATGCAAATTTGAAGAGAGGTGCCATCGTTCAAGGCAAAGTCGTTTAAGATTACACAAAATGATAAAACGTGGCATCATTCATAACGAAGCCGTTCAGAATCACGCAAAGTGATGAAAGGTGCCACCATTCAAAAAAACTCAAAGTGATGAACGGTGTCATCATTAATGACAAGCTATTCAAGATTACGCATATTCAAGTGGTGCCACCGTTCACGAAAAAGTTGTTCGGAATTACAAAAGTGATGAAAAGTGCAACCATTCACGGTAAACCTATTTGGGATTATGTAAATTCGAGGAAAGGTGCCACCATTCATAACAAATTTGTTTGGGATTACACAAAGTAATGAGAGGTGCCACCATTCACAACGAAGACGTTCAAGATTACGTAAATTTAAGAGGTGCCAACGTTTACAACAGTGCCACTGTCCACAGCGAAGTTTGGAATTATGCAAAGTGATGAAAGGTGTCACCATTCACGAAGAAGCCATTCGAGATTATGCAAATCAATGAGTGGTGCCACTGTTCACAACAAAGCCATTTGGAGTTACGCGAAGTGATTAAATGTGTCACCAATCACAACAAGCCATTCGGGATTATGCAAATTAGAGAAGAGTCCAAAATGCTCTTTTTTCCTTCTTTTTACACATATACGGTTGTCAAGGGGTTGATATTCAAAATGGCCAAGAGGTTCACCACAACCCTCACTTTTCTTTTCTCTCTTAATAAATATTATATGTATATATATATATATGTATGGCAATGGGTTTATAGCATTGGGGGTTTCCACCCCAATGTTTTTTTTTTTAGACAAGGTATTTGTCAGATTACAGTTTCCTAGTTAGGAATATTGGTAGAATCTGTAGATATTTTATATAATCCCTAGATATTTTATACCCTAACTTTCAGTGTGTTTTAAGGGACAACATCACTAGAATCGATTGTTTCCTAGTTTAGAGTTTCCTAAAGTTAGGCTCACCATGTGTATAAATGTTAGTGTAATTTCTTGTGAAAGAATATAATAGAAAAGTCTATTTCTATCATGGTATCGATTAGATCGATTTTTGGGATTTTTTTCGGTAATCTTTTACTCCCACACAACCTTTAAGCTCGCTTCTTTTGTTCAAAAGAACTATGTCCAAATTATCCAAACCAATACAAATGGGGATAGTTCGAAATCTCTCGCCACATTCACACCAAACAAGTGAGTTGCGAATATTCATGTGGCCTACCGATTAAGTGGGAAGAATTACAAGTGGTCTCATTTGGTTCGAACGTTCTTGAAAGGCGGAGGAAAATTGCATCACTTACTAAGACAGGACCTCTGAAGGAGATCCTCGGTTCTTGCTTGGGATGAACAAGACTCTATGGTTATGTCTTGGTTATGGAATTCTATGATGCCGACATCGGTGACACATGCATGTTTCTTAACTCATCTAAAGAAATATGGGAGGTCAGACAAACAAACTTATTCTAAGGTTCGTGATGTTGCTCGGATATATGAAATCAAGACTAAGATTTCATCCACCAAGCAAGGAAGTCGTTCCATCACGGAATATTCTAATCTTTTGCAAAGCTTATGGCGGAGATGGATCATTACCGGTGCATTAAAATGCAGCAAAGGTCGATCAATCTGACACTCTCAAAAGGTTCGTTGAAAAGGACCGAATTTATGATTTTCTTCTTTGGGCTAAATGTTGAATTTGATGCGCTTAGAGTCCAAATACTTGGAAAGGAGGAGTTACCATCACTAAATGAGACACTCGCGATAGTTCGTCTTTGAAGAAAGCGTAAGAGGAGTTATGCTTGACGATAATCGAGTAGATAGTTACGCCCTAGTTACAAAATTTGTCGATGAGAGGAAAATTGCCATGGAGCGATAACCGGCAATGATATGAAGCGAAAGATTCTACAAGGTTTATTAAAAGGAGTGCAGATGGTGCACCCTCTTGTAAAAATCTCGTCACACAAAAGAAACGATCTTTGGAAGCTTCATGGGAAGCCACAGACAATAAAAAGGAATTTTTCGACAACAATGAACACCCAAAGGAACAAGGCGAGCAAATATAGCACGACAGATGGATGAAAAAGCAATTCGTGTTTTTAATAAAGACGAAATTGAGAAGTTAAAGACGTTCTTTGGGAACATTGGAAAAATCTTCTTCCACGTGTACTTGCGGTTTGGCACTTTCGGTATTTCCTCTTCTCAAAATTCTAATGTCTCGGACACGATCACCAATGTGTCTTGGGTCATTGACTCAGAGCTCTGAACCATATGACCCATTCCTCCACAAATTTGTTTCATATACCCCTTGTCCTAGTAATAGAAAGATTACGATGGTGATGATTCTATGCTAACAAAGTGGTGGTCAGGTGATATTGTTATAAATAAGACCCTTACCCTTAAAATGTCCTTCATGTTCCTAAATTATTTCCCAATCTTCTCTCCATCCAAAAACTTACCAGGATTCTAATTGTAGTGTGGTTTTTATCCCAAACAATGTTTTTCGAGAGAATGAATCTGAAGAGGATGATTGGACATGCTAAGGAAGCAAATGGTCTATACTATCTTGAAGAATCTAGTGGAAAAGTTAGTGCTCAATTCCTCAACATTATCTTTCCTATCCAAGTCTGTTCAAGCTAATAAAGACCTAATTTGGCTCCATCACCTCCGCCTTGGTCATCCTTCGTTTCCAGCCTTTAAATTTATGTTTCCCTCCTTGTTCCTAGGAATAAATGTTGATAATTTCCATTGTGATGTTTGTGAACTTGCCAAACATAAACGTACCTCCTTTCTAGTAAGCAATAAAAGAACCTCCGCTCCTTTTACTCTTATTCATAGTGATATTTGGGGACCATCAAATATTTCAAACATCTCTGGGGCTCGGTGGTTCGTTTCCTTTATTGATGATTGTGCAGTGTGTCTTGGATATTTCTATTAAAACAAAAATCGATGTCAAGTCATTTTTCAAACCTTTACAACTGATCAAAACACAATTTAGAAATTTGCAATAAAGCGGTTTAGGATGGACAATGCTAAAGACTATTTCAATCACTTTCTCTCCTCATATTTTCAAGAAAAGGCATTCTCCATGAGTCCTCTTGTGTTCACACACCCCAACAAAATGGTGTTTAGAGAGAAAGAATGGTCATCTTTTAGCTATTACTAGAGCTCTATTGTTTCAAAGCAATGTTCCTAAACAATACTGGGGGAGGCTGTTTTAACTGCTACTTATTTGATAAATAGGTTGCCTACAAAGGTCCTTGACTCGCAAAGTCCTATACAAGCTCTATCGAAATTTTTTCCTGATTTCCATACCTCAAATCTTCCTCCTAAAATATTTGGGTGTGTTGCCTTTGTCCATGTCCATTCTCAAAATAGGGGAAAACTCGATCCACGAGCTATCAAATGTGTCTTTCTTGGTTATTCCTCTACACAAAAGGGTACAAATGCTACAATCCAACCACCAAAAATATTTTGTTTGGTGATGTCACTTTTGCGAAGAACACTTTTTACTCGTCCTTATCTTGGGGAGAACTTATTCACGTAAGATAAGGGTAGAGTTTTTCTTCTTGATTTTCCAACATTCCATCGCCTAACTTCATTTTCCAACTCCTATTCAAGACCAAACACTCATTTCTTACCTACCAACCAATTTGCTCACCTTGACCCTATGCAACTGAAATTGAGCTTACTACACCCAAGTCACCAAAAGGAATTCGAGGACACTACTCGCCCTTACTAGTTTACTCAAGGAAGAAGGCAGGGTGCAAGTTCAATCATCTTCTTGGATAAACAACCTCGCTCTACAACCCGAGGTAACTCATCGAACCTACTTTGAATACTCTGAAAATTCATATCGGAGAGACTATGAGTTTCCTATTACTATTAGAAAAGGAACTAGGGCACTGTACAAAACATCCCTTGTACTCATTCATGTCCTACAAAAATTTGTCCCATAACCACAAAACCTTCCTTACTAGCCTAAATTCAATCTCCATTCCCAAAACTGCATCTGAGGCATTAAATAATGAGAATTGGAAAAATGCTATGAATGTCGAAATGGAAGCACTTGAAAAAAATAAGACATGGGATTTGGGAGAATTACAGAAAGGAAAGAAAAGCAGTTGGTTGTCATTGGGTGTATCTGATAAAATACAATTCAGATGGCTCTTTGGAGAGGTACAAAGCAAGATTAGTTGCTAAAGGGTACACTCAAAAGTATGGAATAGATTACCTTGAGACATTTGCCCGGTTGCAAAGATGAACACCGTGAGAGTGTTGTTGTCACTTGTCTGTGACAGAGGTGGAAACTACAATGATTTGACATCAAGAATGCTTTCTTACATGGTGATCTTGAGGAGGAAGTCTATATGGATGTTCCACGTGTTTTGGTTGAGATCTGAGATGGGAGGTTTGCAAACTAAAAAGGCTCAGACGGACTAAAAGCAGTCCCAAGAGCCTAGTTTGGAAGGTTTACCAAAGTGATGCTCAAGTGGGGTATAAACAGAGTCAAGGAGATCACACTGCTGTTTGTAAGGCACTTATCTTGTGGGGAATGACCGCTTTGTTAGTCTATGTAGATGACATTATAGTGACGGTGATGATTTGGAAGAAATGGAAAACTTGAAGAAATGCCTAGTAAAAGAATTTGAGGTCAAAGAGCTTGGTAAACTAAAATATTTCCTTGGTATTGAAGTGGCACACTCTCGGAAAGAATCTTTATATCTCAAAAAAATACATAATTGATTTGTTGTGAGAGACGGGCAAGTTGGGATGCAAACCAGAGAGACACCTATAGAAGTGAACCACAAACTTGGAGATGCACTAGAAGATGCATGAGTTGATAAAGGTTCATATCAAAGACTCGTAGGGAAGCTCATTTACTTGTCACATACTAGACCGGATATTGCCTATGCAGGTTGGTGTTGTAAGTCGGTTCATGCACAATCCTAAAGAATCACATCTTAGAGTCATCTACAGATTCTCAAGATACTTAAAAGGTACTCGGGCAAAGGAATCCTATTTAAGAAAGGGAGAATTTAACCCTTGAAGCCTATCTTGATGCAGATTATGCGGGACCTATGGTTGATAGAAGATCAACCTCGGACTATGCACATTTACGGGAGGCAACCTTGTAACTTGGAGAAGTAAAAAAGAATGTTGTGGCTAGATCTAGTGCTGATAGAATTTAGAGCGATGGCTCTTGGAATTTGTGAATTACTATGGCTGAAAATTATTTTGGAGGATTTGAAGATCAAGTGGGAAGGTCCAATGAAGTCAGATTGTGATAATAAGTCTGCTATCAATACCATAATTGCAACATGATCGTACAAAACAATTAGTAAGACATTTCATCGAGAATGGATGATATCCACTTCCCGAATGGTGATGGGGATATGTTAACCAAAGGATTTCCTAGTTAGGAATATTCGAGAATGGAGAACTTCCCACTTGAGGAATGTCGTACAGTTTCCTAGATATTTTATATATATAATCCTGTAGATATTTTATACCCCTAACTTTAAGGTTGTGTTTTAGGGAATGACATCCTAGAATCGATTGTTTCCTAGTTTAGAGTTTCCTAAAGTTAGGCTCACCATGTGTATAAATGTTAGTGTAATTTCTTGTTAAAGAATATAATAGAAAAAGTCTATTTCTATCAATATTAACCTTTTTTAAACACAATATATATTTCTATCAATATTAACCTTTTTTTTAAACACAATATACATATATATGCAAAGGGTTTACATCCCTTGTGGGCTTTTCTTTTTATATATAAAATATATGTATATATAAATGCAAATATGTGTAAGTGGCGAGCGATTTGTACCCCTCGTAGGGCTCATACCCCAAAATATTGAGGGGGTTCACAACCCCAACTTGCACCAATCATCTGACAAGACCATTGGCGAGGGGTGCCACAGCTCACAAAAATATTGGAATATAGGGCTTTAATAAAAAAAATGGTGAGGGGTATTAACCCCATTTCACTATAGAAGGATTCACAACCCTCATTTTTTTAATTATTCATACTATTAGCTACTAAAGCCCCATCAAAAGGATGTAGCCAAAAAAACACGTATATCACACTTTGAATCAAAATATTTGATACTAATATAAAATAAAAGGGAAAGACAAACTGACATGCTTCAGTGCTTTTGTTGGGAGCTGTGTCAACTAATTTTGGACATCAAGAATAAGCGCAAGCTCAGCACACCAATTGTTGATACAAGATTGCAACCGTGTAAGGCAAAAAGCCGTCGATGATTGAAATGAGGGGAAGAAATAGTGGAAAGCTCCCATGGTGTAAGAAGACCCCCAAAGATGGTGTATGGTGGCTGAATAGATTGGGGAGTGAAAGGAGGAACCCCATTTTCCCTAATCCCAAAAAATGTATATAAAGGAATCCTTGGTGGGACCCAAGTTGTGATAAAGATATTTATGAATAATAAACTTTCAAGTAGCTTTGAATAATGAATTGTTAGGCTTTTGCTATTTTGAATTATTAAGAATTTGATTATTGAGCTATTTGGATTTGGATATTCATATTGAGAATTGAATTGAACATTTTTCAATTTAGATTTCAGCTTGTTTAATTGAGATTTTTTTTCACAATATTTTTTCTATAAAATCACATAATTCATTACCCATGGTTGAATCCATTTGATGAGAAAAGTATTTGTTTATTTACTCTTATCCATTTTCAATTCTTAAAATCTACAAGGTTGTTGCTTTTATCCAAATGTGCTTTGTCCAGTTTTAGGTATAATGGCCATCTAGTATGTTACAGTTTACTAATGATTGTAGCTTTTAAGTATAATAGCCTTGTATTATAAATTTCTTAGTTAAAAGGTCTCTATCCATAGGTAATTGTTTTAAATCTAGTGCGTTTGTTGCAAGATCATGCAAGATTATTAGGATAACCATTGATGAGTGCTCAACTTGCACTCATTTTTAACCATACTTTACTTACTCTTTTGAAATTGTTTTTAGGTTGTTTTAGTATTTCTTTTAGCTTAATTTTGCATTTTCTTGTTTTAATTTAGAAATTTTGTATTTGACATGTTTTTTATAGTTTTTAAAATTTTTTTAACCTATTTTATTTTTCAAGGATTAGTTTAGGGTCTTTTGTAAGTTTAAGGAGCTTTGTAAAAAAACAAAGTGGAACAAGAAAACAAGTTGCAAAGATAAAAAGGAAGAAAAATTCATATTATAGAATAGGCTACCTTCTAGGCAAAAAAAAAAAAAGACTAGGTTGCCTTTGCTAGCATGCCAAGCTAAAGCCTAGGCACCCGTCAACTGCAATTTACTTACTAAAACAATATAGTTTTGCTAAAGGCAATTTAGTCTTTTCCATTATGGACATGAATTCTACCATAAAAAAGCCCGAAAATAATGCAATTGGAGAAGAGGAAGAAAGGAGAAGTCATTTTTAGAATTCTTATGTTTTAGATTAGGTTAGGTAACTATCAAAAATGTTTTCTATACAATTTTTATTTATATTTTGAGATTTCTTTAAGATGTGTTTGGATGAGAGATATGGAAAAGAAATTTTATTTGTATTAAGGTTTTCAAGATTCTAAAACTAATTTCTCATAATTTTATATAATTTTATTTCATTTAATACACATAGTCCCATTATAAAATAAAAAAAGTATATTTCAAAATTTTTATTTAATTCTAATATATTTTTTAAAATTTTATTATATTAAGAATATTTATAAATTTAATTATATCTATATTGAATATTTTATATTATTTATATTTATTATCATTATTCTTCCTTTATAATTAGTTTTTAATTTGTAAAATTTAAATAATTAGGTAAATGTGCTTTTACATTTTCATCAAACTGAGTGATGCCAGGTTAGTTGCATACCAAGTCAAATACTAGAGTTCTCTCTAAAGATCTAGTTATTAAATTATCCAATCTTGGTTAAGACATGCACCAATTATCAACATTAATCTATAAGATATAGACCAACATTAAAGGAAAGTCTATGAGAGCCAAAGTTTCTTTGTTATTTCCTATTAAGATATGCAGCAATTTAAGGGGTTGCTAAAGGCTATACACCAACTTAGCTACCTTAGCGCTATAGATTATCCGAGTTGTTATACCAAAAGGATTATTAATATAATATAGGTTGCTAATACCCATTACTAAACAATTATCAATCCAATGCTTTTTATGTCATTGATTGCCACTTTGTTCATTTATTTAGTCCAACCCTTAATCGTTTCCATCATTTAGTTAGTTGATTTGTTAGATTTAGCATTAAGTGTACAGAATAGCTCAAGTGTAGTAATTTTATTAGTATTTTATTCAGCAGAGCATTCTACTCTGTAGGTTCGATCCTCGAAATACTTAATTCAATAAATTTATTTCATTATAATTTATTACTTGATACTATCTAGTGTGCTTTCTAGTAATTGGGTTTAATGGTGAAAATTTTATCAGGTTTGCAAATTTATGGGTTTTTTATATACCAATAACCACGTACCAACCACCCTTCAATGAATGTGCAACTTCATTCAATTAATGGATAACTACTTGAGATGATTTTCCAAAAAGATCTCATTATTTGAATGGTGTAATCAACCTTATGTGCAAATCCTATGAAACCTGAGTGTGTTAGAAGCTTGGAATCTTTTTTCCTTTTTCTTTTTTCTATTTAGCATTTTCAAGTTCCTCCCTAGTTTCAAATCTAAAGCCAGCTTGTCTAGGTCTTTTCTAACCAACTCCTGTGAAGCTCATGTCATATACCTTCAACATTGACCCTTTAAAAACAAGAATGTGGTTCAAAGTACTTCCAGAAATTCCACACACGAAAATAAAAAATGAAGTGTGAACCAAATTAAATCACTTGCCAAGCACCTTCTAATTTGACTCATGTCTTATGGCTTTCCAAAGAACAAAAGAATAAGCTATGTCAAAGTAAAGCAGCTATTCAAGTAACTGATAATCTACAGAAATAAGTCAATAAAAACAAGCATGCCTTCCTTCGGCAACACTCCCTGCTCCCTTTTCAAAGTTTAACATAGCAAAACAACATATATAACTACTTATAAATGGTATATCTCCATGACACGTGGGTTGCCAACCCCTTATTAGTAAAGTAGCGTGACATTAATGCCAAACTTACAGTTACACAACTTCATCCAAATCACAAGCACAAGTAAACAAAAATTCAAACTTAAAAGCTATTTTTGACAGATGATGAAAGAACGATATATCTCCATGACAAGTGGGTTGCCAACCCCTCATTAGTAAAGTAGCATGACATTAATGCCAAACTTACAGTTACACGTCATCCAAATCACAAGCACAAGTAAACATAAATTCAAACTTAAAAGCTATTTTTGACAGATGATGAAAGAATGATGCAATCTAGCATACAATGAAACAAAACCTTATATTCAAAAACAAAAAAGAAAAAAATTGAAAATAGAAAGCCGAACTTACTCTCTTGCTCTTTGGAATTGCTCATCCAGACCCATAATGTATAAAGTATCAAGAGAGTCTACTAGTGTTGCTCCAAGACCACCAAAGCTGTTGACACCATCCTTTGACTGAGGCTGGTATAGGATACAAAAAATATACAAAATGAGCACCATTATGAAGAACAATCCAGATTCTTTTAATATATGAAATATTTGCATCAGTTTTAGACTTAAAATAAGTCTGCCTATATCAAACAAATGTCATATTTTAAACAAGCAGACGTTGGTAAGCATAAATTCCAAGATTTTTCTTTTTTGTTTCTTATCATCCAATGTTTTTCAGAAATTATAAGTTGATAACTACTGCCTAACTGACAACATGCATTCTATTCTATTTCACTGCACTTTTGAATTATTCTCAAAGTTGTTCACATTCAATTCTTTAACACTTCCTTTTAAGTGACATTTATTTGCCAACAAAAACTCATGCAAACAATGATAATGAATGCAACAGCCACATCACTTCCCATAAGACTGGAGTGCAAGGACCTATGAACCTCACGAAATCAATCATTAAGTTCTTCAAGTAAGCTCCTAAAGGTTTGCAAGCGACACAAGTTTTGACAAGTAGAATTTGTATGGCAAACATATTGAGATGATATTCAAGTTAACTGAACTTAATGCTTATGCACAAATTGAACACATAGCTACAAATTATGAAGACAATACCAAATTGCAGGTTTTGGCACAGAAAGCCCCTAGTTTGTAGAGAAAATCATTCGTATTAATTGTTACTCTAATTATCATAACTTTGCTAATATGACAAAGAATATAATAAGCAGGAAAAAAGCAAGGACAATAGCTACAGATTATGAAGACAATACCAGATTGCAAATTTTGGCACAGAAAGCCCTAGTTTGTAGAGAAAATCATTCATGTTAACTGTTACTCTAATTGTCATAACTTTGGTAAGATGGCCAAAAATATAGTATGCTAGAAAAAAGCAAGGACAACTGCTCATACCTGAAGTTCATCATTGCCCCATGCATACCGCTCATATGAACTCCAGGCATGAACCATAGCTTCCTTAACTTTTTCTCTTCTGTGCATTTCAACGGGATCATTTGGCACTGCCTTACTCTTGAATTCCTCCAGCTGAAATAACCAAATGTTAACACTCAGTCCATGAATCTAACCAAAACTCACTGCACTGGAACATACATTGAGAGCAACATGACAGAACGGGATCCATGAAGACATAATAAAAGAAGAAAAACAGATAATATTATAAATGTATCACTAATCCCACCATTTTTTACAATATGTTGACAGTGAATTAAAAAAGAATGTCTAAATCTAGAGTCTCAAAACAAATTCATCTACAAATTTGTCATTCAAGAGATATAAGTCCAAAAGCCCCTACTAGGAAGGGGAAAAAAAAAGGATCACCGAATGCAAAATGTGATATTTTACATTTTTTTAATAAGTGTGGAAAAGAATGCTTAACTTGAGCATACTAAAGTTGCTCTTACCATATCTCGTAATCGATGCACTTCATCAGTTAACTTGGACACTTCAACCTGGACGTCAGTAGGAAATTTGTTATACATAGGCATTTAAAAACAATATATCTCCTATAGCCAGAGCGTATCCACTTCAAGTGAGGAATATGAACACAGCAGCCTTCACCTATCATTGTCGCGAATTCATAACAAATACCTACTTCAATTTTTAAGCCATCAAATCCATAAAAACCGTACTTTTAGTATTTCCAATCTTTAAAAACAACAAAATCAGGATTGCAAGAATGCATAAAGAAAACGCTTTATAAGATTCTACACATTCAAAATTTGACAAAGCCTCTGCTAATTTCCTAACTATAAAATAGTGAATCAAACCGCAATTCGTCCTCACAAAAACCAACATCAAATTACCAAAAAAAAAAGGAAATACTATCGAATTTACGAGCTCTCGATTCAAAACCAAAATCCGTCTATATTACAGTAACAATATTAGAATTGTAGCAATTAGTGCATACAGATCAGCAGTCGATTATTCCCCGTTCATGGTCTAACAAATCTAATTCCTTCCTTTTTAAAAAAATCCAATTCCTTCAATTTCACATCAACTTAAGAGATAGTAATTTATTTTCCCAAAAAAATAAACAAAAACAGAAAGAAGAAAACACAGCGATTCATAAAATTAAAGAATAAAAAATAAAAGTACAAGAAGTTTACCTCGTGTTCTCTAACCAGAGTTTGACGATCCCAAATGAAAAAAGTAGCTGAAACGAAAACAATCAAAAGCAAAGCCAAACGCTTCGGTCTTTTCAAATAATACGATGGATTACAGTATCTAAGTTTACTAGAAGATGACGATGATCTACTCCTCGCCATTATCTAATTTTTCTTTAAACAAGAATCGGATCTTCAAAAACAAAAGTACTTTATAAATAATAAGGAGAATGTTGAAAGACAAGGGAGGAAGACCGGTAGACCTGAAAATGAAAAAGGAAGAAATAGACAAAGGAACAGGGAAAAAGGTTTTAAGTAGAGAAAAATAATAAAACTAAAATGACTTTGATTTGGTTTGAATTGGTTATGAAAAGGTGTTCTCCACATTTTATGAGCAGTGATTACACCTGATTATGGATCCGGTTAAATCGGGTTTGAATTGGGTTTAAAAAAATTTAGGTTTGAATATGGTCTGGTCTAAAATATAGGTTTAAAAATTTGTTTAAGCTTGATTCGGATTGGTTTAAATTTTTTTAGCTTTTTTCATTAAATTAAAAAAATTTTAAAAATATTAAAATAAAAAATGAGAGCAAAATAATTTTTAAAATAATACACAAATTAAAAATATAATAAAAAGTGGGGCTAATTTACTAAAACATATCAAATTTAGAAAAAATTATGGAAAATGGTCAAAAATTTAATTATTTACCGGAAAGAGTTATTTCCTCCTAAAACACGTTTACGTCGGTAGCGTTTTGGGGATGAAGAGAAAGCGCGTCCTGAGGGGCGCTTTGTATACATCGACAAAAAACACGTCCTTCGTAGCGCGTTTTCCTGATGTGGCAAAAGCGCTCCCTCGTGGACGCGCTTTCGCCATTCAATTCTGATGGGCTTTTCAGTTATTTTTAGTGTTAGAGTATGAGTTTTTAGGGTTTTAGGGCTACGGTTTAGGGATTTTTAGGGTCTTATGATTTAGGGTTTTTAGGAAAAAATTAATAGACTAGATTTTAGGGTTAATTAATTAGAATAATTTTAAGTTTAAGGCTTTGGGAAAAATATATCAGCAAAATAAAAATTATTTGAATTTTTTTACAGTTGTATCTGGCAAGATAATTTTGAGAACATGTTTTGAACAAATATTGACCAAAACGCTTCAAGTAGGATGCATAGTCAGCAAGAGTCACTATAGGAAAATAGGACTTTAGCGGCGTTTTTAGTGGCGTTTGGATAAAAAACGCCGCAAAGATTATACATTAGCGGCGTTGAAAGAAAACGCCGCAAAAAACTGGGCAATAGCGGCGTTTTTGGCCAAAACGCTGCTAAAAACTAAGAAATAATGGCGTTTGTTATAAAACGCACAAAAGGTTAGATATATTGCGGCGTTTTTCTAGAAAACGCCGCAAAAGGTAAGAAATAGCAGCGTTTATGATAAAAACGCTGCTAAAAATCTAATTATTTCAAAACTCAAACGGCGTCGTTTTGGTCCCCATTTAATAATTCAATATAAAAATTGTAAAAAAGGCCCAATAATAGCGGCGTTTTTATTAAAAACGCCACAAAAATCAAATTGTTTCAAAACTAGAACGGCGCCGTTTTGGTCCTCATATAATAATTCAATATAAAAATTAGTTTATTTTGGGGTTTACTGTTTAGGATTTATGATTTAGTGTTAATGGTTTCGGGTTTAGGGTTTAGTGTTTCGAGTATAGTGTGTATGGAGTAGGTTTGGGGTTGTGTTTAAGGATTTAAGGTTTAAGGTTTAGAGTTTTAGGATTTGTATTTAATGGTTTATGTAACACCCCAAACCCGGCCCATGCGTTAAGGCCAGATCTGACGTATCACATGAGAAAAATACTACTAAGTCCTTTTTCATTAATAGATCAATTAAAACGATTCCCATTTAAAAAAAATATTATTGGATAAAAGATCGATTAATAAATTTGAGATTTGAAAATCTTATAAGTCGTAGCTTTTAAAAAAATATATCGTTAAGGGTTTGAGAAAAATTTGAAAATAATTTTGAAAAGCATTGATAAAATTTAAGAGAAATTTTTGAGTAAAAATATGTTTATAAAAGTTTACTATGAAACCCTTTTATTTATTCATTTTAAGAAAATGTTTATTTACAATTTTAGAAAAATTTCCATTTGAAATACTTAGAGCAAATTATAAATTCGTCAAATAATAAACAAAACAAAACTAAATCCAGAGGCCTTATTACAACCTTAACTCAAATAGCAAAGTAATGAAAAATACTAAAGAAATCCAAATTTCCAAATTAAACCGTTTTTGTAGTATGGCCTCCACCGAGTCATCCACGGCCCAAGTCTCCATCACTGATTATTACCTAAAAAGGATAACCAAAAACGGGGGTGAGTTACTAGAACTCAGTGTGTAACCCACTTACTATTGTCCACTGGGCCAAAATCTCATTAAGCAATTATTTGGGCCTAAGCCCATTTACAATAACAATAATATATCAAAATATAACATGTATATGAAATGCAATTCCCAAACCAAGCCTAATAATTCATCCGCTACACACCACCTGTACCAACCAACACACCTGTGGGGATCTTTAGTCAACCCACCCCGCCAACACACCAATCGCAGGCATTAAGCCATTTATAGCAAATTTAGTTGTGGACAAGCCACCAGAATAACAGAATTTGCGTGGCATTGCCACTATAGAAATTTGTGACAGGGCCACCAACATTATGTAGCAGAGCTACCAAAACTTCTCTTTGTAATGACCTAAATTCAAGGTTATCGGAACAATGGTTTCGTAACCATAAATCCGATTTAAAGAGAAATTTATTTTAATATTTTTGCATGAATATTTATATGATAGGAAAATCGTATTAAAATATTGATAGAAAAATTTTACCGGTTTAGTGGTTAGTTAGAAAAAGGAATTATTGAAGGAATTGGGTAAAAACAAGATATCGAGACCTTGATCTCATAAAATTGAGTAAGAAATATTTTTATAAATATTAATGTGGTATTAAAATTTTGTTAGAAAATTTTAGTTTTAGTATGTAATGAGGTTATCTTATAAATATGCATGGATCTATTTTGAAAATATGTTGAATTGGATTGGTTGATGTGAATTGGTCTCGGTTTAAAAATTTGCAAGGAAGGCTAGATATTTATAAAGGGGTTATATTGAGTAAAAAAAAATCGTAAACTCCGTAAATGCCTCGTACCCTATTCTGACAACGAATACGGGTAGGAGGTGTTACACTCTTCATCATTATCCCATCCCATGCAATTCATGTATATAATGCATAACAAATGACAATAAATTATTCGTATATTTATTACAAAAATTTATGGCCCATTATAACAATTTATCAAGTTGGCCCATTGAGTAGAGAATCATCTTGGCCCATTTCGCAAATTTTCAGATTGGCCCATATAGCAATTTTATCAATCGGCCCACATATCAATCGGCCTACATAGCAAAATATATCGATTTTATCAATTTTATCAAATAACGAGATCTAAGCAAATCTTTTTCTGATTTCACCAAGATACGACTTAATCAAGCGATTTACTACCAATACGATAATAGTCTTTAACCCATGGAATACGGTGTGAGAATACACACCTGGTTACAGTAAGCACTACGCTTTCTCGATCGTCGTCACCTAAAATTTTATGACGCTTGATTAGTCGACATACGCGATTTAATAAATCCACTTTAAAACAAACGATCTAAAATTTACCCTGGGAATCGTGAACAACTACGATTTGTCGATTTTCCCCGAATGACAGTCCACAGCCGGTGGCAAATCTCGAATCGATGATGCCTCAAAATTGCGAATGACCTCGAATAGTCGATTCTCACCGGATGAGGGTCCACAACCCGGTGGAAAGTCTCGAATCGCCGAAACAGCCCTTCGTTTGAATTTAGGAGTTGAGATCGTTAATCCACTCCTTTTGAGATCTCCACTCGACTTTCCTTTTGATTTGGTACCACAAGCCTCCATTTGATTAGATCTTATATAGATTGATATTACGATAAAATGATTGTCCAAGGGTGAATGATCGACTTACCATAAATTTTTCGAGTGATCCACAAGTGGATAGATTAAACGATTTAGTCCCTATAGTTACAATCGGTTAATTATCACCATACTAACAACATCTTAACGAATAAAGAATGATTATAGAATCCATGAAGAACTCTTACCTTAAAGATTTTAGGACCGATTTCTAGCGATTATACGATGACTCCGAAAAATCCAAGTTTTGGCCTTCCACTATATCTCTACGAGGCAGAAAATGATTTCGAATGAACGGAAATAAAGTGATGGTCTCAGTCAAAAAAACCATCCAAAAACCAAAGTATGGATTCGGTCATAAGAGAAAAGAAAATAAAAAGTTGAAAAGAATACTTACCGATTGATCAAGGGATGAGTGACAACTCAAATAAAAAAAAGAAAGATTAATGGAGAGATGAAAAGGTTTCGGCTATGGAGAAATATTGAGCACAAAATTTGGCTATGGTGATAAGGATTAGAGTAGAAGAGATGTTTGAATGGTTTTGTGAAAAAGAAAAGAAAAAAGAATAAAAAGAATGGTTCACTAGCTTGGTTTTCAAGAAAGAAGAAAGAACAAATTTGGTCTCAATTGTTGATGTACATTTGGCAACAAGAAGAAAGAAATAAGAGAATATACACACTCAAGTTGAAGATTCGGCAAGAGGGAAAATTTGGAGAGAAGAGAAGGATGTCACAAAAGTTGCAAAATGAAGTTTTGGCCAAAACAATATCCAAAATTCTTACCAATTGCCCAAGACAAAATCGGCTAAGAGAATAGAGTTTTTTTTTTTGAGAAAAAGGCACACTTGATGCTAATGGAAAATGACCAAAACTAGCACTAAAGCCTTACCAAGGCACTAACAAAATTTGGATATCACCCCTTGCCCCAAAAACTGTCCACATTCATAGTCATAAGGGTCAACATTTTTCCAACCATACTTTCCATAGCATTCACCATGAAATAAGCCACATGCTTCCCTTACTTGCCTTATTCTTTTGATTCCTTTCCCCAACATCAACCTTTCCTTATTTCTTAGCCACCTTACCAAAAATAAAGAGGTCCAACTTGCCATGTACACCTCTTGGCTGACACTTAAGGAAAGAGTGCAAAAATATTAATAAAAAATTTGCACACAAAGGGATTTGAACCTCTTCCCTCAAGGTACTACAAGTGGCGCCATATCCTCTCTACTAATAGCTCATTTATGCTAACCATTTACTCATTTATTCCCAAATACTTTAAGGTCATTTACTCCATCTCCTTAAAGTGCTAAATGCTAAAATTTTTTACTAGGTCCAAATAAATCCCGAGCCTTCTTAGGACCCCCCAAACATACAAAATTAATAATTTAACTAACTTAACACCAAAACAATACAACACATAAAATTCCAAATTTTAGGGTGTTACAATTCTACCCCCTTAAAGAAAATTTCATCCTAGAAATTTACCTGATTAAAAGAAGTGAGGATATTGTTGCCGAATCGTGTCCTCAGGCTCCCACATAACTTCTTCCGCTCCATGATTGTGCCATAATACCTTGACTAACAGTACCGACTTTCTTCTCAGCACCTTAATGTCCCGATCTAAAATTTGCATTGGTTCCCCCTCGAACAACAAATCAGGTCTTATATCAATTTCCTCTACCTGTACGATATGAGACAGATCTGATCGGTAACGCCTTAACATTGAGACATGAAATACATTATGCATCTGACTCAACTCCGAAGGTAACTTAAGCTGATAAGCTACTGGCCCAACACGCTTCAACACACGGTACGGTCCGATGAATCTAGGGCTCAACTTGCCTTTCCTTCCAAATTTGAAGATCTTCTTCCAAGGTGAGACCTTTAGAAAGACTTGATCTCCTACCACAAACTCAATATCCTTACGCTTCAGATCCGCATATGAATTTTGTCTATCTGAAGCTTCCTTTAACCGTGCCCGAATTACCTTCACTTTTTCCTCCGTCTTCGATATCAGTTCAGGACCCAATAACTGTCTCTCTCTCAATTCAGTCCAACAAGTAGGAGTACGACACCTACGTCCATACAACGCCTCGTAGGGTACCATCTGGATGCTAGATTGATAGCTATTGTTATAAGCAAACTCTGCCAATGGTAGGAAGTCTTCCCAACTACCCCTGAAATCAATCACACAACCCCTTAACATGTTTTCCAGAGTCTGGATTACTCTCTCCGACTGACCATCCGACTGAGGATGAAATGCCGTGTTGAAATTAAGCTTAGTTCCCAAAGCTTCATGTAAGGCTTTCCAAAACCATGATGTAAACCTAGGGTTCCTGTCTGAAATAATAGACACTTGTACCCCATGTAACCTCACGATCTCAGCTACATACAATTTGGCCAACTTCTGCAATGAATAATCCGTACAAACAGGTAGGAAATGGGTAGTCTTTATCAATTGATCCACTATTACCCAGACAGAATCTTTCTTAGTAGGCGTTAAGGGTAACCTACTAACAAAGTCCATCATTATCCGTTCCCATTTCCATAAGGGAATTTTTACCGGTTGCAGCAATCCCGACGGTAATTGATGTTTCGCCTTCACTTATTGACATGTTAAGCACCTACTCACGAATTCAGTAACTTCTCGCTTCAACCCAGGCCACTAATACTGTTCACGAAGGTCTCGATACATTTTACTTCCCCTGGGGTGCATAGCATAAGGACTACTATGTGCCTTATGTAGAATCATTTGTCCCAATTCTGAATCTTTAGGCATGCAAATTCTTCCGTGGAAACACAATACTCCATCACTATTCAATCTAAAATCCCCTATTACACCACCTTCCACTTGTCAAGTAAGGAACCCAACCTTTCGTCCAATATTGCTTTTCCTTAATCGACTTACCCATGCGAGCTTCACTTGAAGTTCGGCTAGCAGACTACCATCTTCATACAAGCTGAGATGAGCGAACATCGCTCTCAGATCCGATATCACCTTACGACTCAACGCGTCTGCCACCACGTTAGCCTTTCTAGGATGATACTCGATTGAGAAGTCATAATCCTTCAATAGTTCTATCCACCTCCGCTGTCTTAAGTTCAACTCCTTTTGGGTAAGGAGGTACTTTAGACTTTATGGTCCGTATAGATGATCGATTTTTCACCGTATAAGTAGTGTCTCCAAATCTTCAAAGCAAATACCACCACAGCCAACTCCAAATCATGAGTAGGGTAATTCACCTCGTGAGGTCTTAACTAACTCATTCACGGTCCCGAAGATTACATCTACGAGAAATTAATAAGTTGTTCACAGAATCATTTCATGAATGGTTAAGCCAAACGGTATGCAATTAAAGTTTTCATTGACAAGTAATAATGTTTTCTCATAACATTTATAATTACTTAATTTACTTTCGATTCAATTGGTTTGGAGTCAGAATGAAGTAAATGACGAAGTTAAATCGCTTTTACAAGGTCCAAATAGAATAGTGAAAAGATATAGTGCCTTCCTCATCAATGGATACAAATTTCATACAATGTATCGCGAGAGATTGAGGAGAACCCAAAATTGTGGAATTGTTGTTAATTCTTCAATTACAAGTTATGCTAGTGCTAGGGACAGTAATCCTATCGAGGGGAATCTAGAGTATTACGGACTTCTTACTGACATAATTGAGTTGGATTATTACGACAAATGGAAAGTTGTCTTATTTCGAAGTGATTGGGCTGATATGAATACAGCTCGTGGAATTAAAAACGATTAATATGATTTTACAATGGTGAATTTCTCTCGATTGAATCACACTGGAAACAACTGATAGACGAGCCATATATATTTTCTTCTCAAGTGAAACAAGTTTTTTACTCGAAAGATCCAACTGATGAGGGTTGGTACGTTGTACTTCAAAACACCCCTAGAGACTTTTTGACATGGGCAATGGAAGTAGAGATGACATCGTCGAAAGATCAGAAACTTTGCCTTTTCCAGAACAAAACTTAAATTAAAATATCCCTAATACTAGTACACAATTTCAATGGGTTCGTCAGGACGTGGACGAATATATTTATGAATTACGATGTAGTAAGATTTTACGATTTTTTATTTATATGTAATATTATAATTTTAATCTTGGTCATTTTATATAATTTAACTATTTTATATGTACCATTATTGTTGTTATTTGTTACTAAAATTTCAACTATTTTATGTGTATTGCAGGAAAAATGAGTAGAAGAAGAATACAAGATTTAAATATTATACAAAATAATGTAAATTTGAAAGAGGGCAATAATGAGCAACAAGCAGTTGTTGGATCCTCGAATATGCACGACATAGATGATAAGCTGTAGAATTACAAAGTAATGTTAAGTTTATTTTACATGCATGTTGACTTTTATTATTGATTCATTTTTCAATTTTAATATAATAATATATCATTGTTCAGCTGAGAGTGGTAGGACGTGCAGAGGTCGTGGACGTACGCTGCTTAGAGATTTATACGAATTAAATCCTGTCGAGCGTGTGAAAGTAAGGAGAAACAGTCATGGCCAGCCTATTGGCCCTGAAGCTCAACTTCTAGCAGGCTATTTGGGCATTATTGCACGAAATGCAAATATGTTGCCCATCAATTACGAGTCATGGCATCACATGCCTGATGGAAACAAAAATCAAGCTCTCGATAACATTAAGGTAACAAAACATGAATTTAATTTATAATACTTTGGTTGAAGTTTCATTTATATTTACTTTCTAAACTTATTTTTTTTAGGAGAGATTTGCTTTGGAAGTTTCCGATGACTATATAAAGAAGACATTGGGAAAAAAAATAGAGACCATAAAAGCACATTGAAAAAAGAATATTTTAAGAAAGAAATAAGCCTCGAGGATAAATTGGGAAATGTCTGGGCGGGATGTTGAGGTATCAATGGGAAGATGTGATTAGATTTTGGAACTCAAAGAAAAGAGAGGTATTACCAAGTTCTAAACTCTTATAAATTTTTCGATTTATAGTATTTACTATATACGTAATAATAATTTCATTATGTAGGACCGTGGCGTGTTGGAGCGAAAGCGTGACGAAACAAAAATTCACGCTGCCAGAGGTCGAGAAGTTTTGCTTTTGTAGCTAAGGCCGAGGTATTATAATTTATTAATTTTGTCAAATATTAATGACTTCATACTATTAAATTACATTTTTACTACTACACTGTAGGAAGTCTCATCTGGTCAAAAAGTTGGATCGTTCAACTTTTTGACATTTGCTATAGGAAGAAGGATGGGTCTCGATGACATCCAAATTGGAGAGATTATGGTATATTTACTTAATAAAATTTGATTTATTATAAATATTTATAATGTTTAATTATAATAGTTTAATTCTTCGTTAGTAGTTTTAAATTAATAATGTTAAGTTATGTTGCATTCTTTCTTATTGTATATTTCGTTTCTAAGCTGTTTAATTGATTTATTAGGAGAAACTAAAAGAGAAGAAAGCGAGTATGAAGCTATTGCTTGATGATAGTTCTGTTAATCTTGAGGATATCGATATGTAATTATTCGATATTTTGTATCTGAAAGGTATGGTTGGAATTTTATGCTACATTTGCTATTTTTGGTTTGGAATTATATGCTACATTTCTTTGTTTTTATTCTCGATGTTTTGGGTCTGAAAGGTATGGTGGGTTCGATTTCAAGGATCCGGTGTTACTCAGGCCAATATTTTGGTTCGGCTCCAAGAATACATGCCTTCCGGGAGTCAATCTCGAGCTAAAGTTCAGAGGTTGAAAGACTAGATAGCTGAGATACAAGCGAGCACGGTTGAACAAATTTCTCAACTTAAAGCGGAGGCGGCGAGGGAGGCGAGCGAGCGAAAGTATGATGAACTCCACTCTGACTTGACTATGATGAAGATGTTTCAATGATCATGCAGAGGCCGCCATCTTAGACATTTATTTTCTCGTTCTAAGATCATTTTTAACATTGTTACATTTAACATTATTGTAAGAATTCATTTATTAATTTATATCATATATGTTTTATTGAATTTGAAGTATCATTTAGAATTAACGCTTTTGGTGAGATTTTTATGCTACATTTGTTGTTTTTTGGCTGGAATTATATGCTACATTTGCTTTTGGTTGGGTTTAATGTAGGAAGGTATGATATTGGAAAAATTATGTATTGCAAATCTGTACAAATTAGCGGCGTTTGTGGGAAAAGCGCAGCTAAAAGTCATGGCCTTTAGCGGCGTTTGTGGGAAAAGCGCCGCTAAAAGTCATGGCCTTTAGCGGCGTTTGTGGGAAAAGCGCCACTAAAAGTCATGAGCTTTAGCGACGTTTGTGGGAATAGCGTCGCTAAAGTTTACGGCGTTGTTTTTAGTGGCGTTATTTGCGGTACTTTCAAAAGCGCTGCAAATACTATTAGTGGCACTTATAAACCAGCTAAAAGCCTAAAAATGCCGCTAAAAGTCTGTTTTGGTGTAGTTGAGTACTGAAAAAAGCTCCCACGTGGATGCTCTTTTGCTACAGTAGTATCTAGTAAAATAATTTTGAGAAGACGTTTCTGAACAAATAGTGATCAAAATGCTTTAAGCAGGATGCACTGTCAGCAAGAGTACTAAAAAAAGCTCCCACATGGATGCTCTTTTATTCTGATGAGTATTTGGTAAAATAATTTTGAGAATCGTTTACGAACAAATAGTGGCCAAAACGCTTCAAACAGGATGCTTTGTCGAAGAAATCTTGAAAAAAGCTCTCACGTGGGACGCTCTTTTGCTCTGATGAGTATCGGTAAATAATTTTGAGAAGACGTTTCTAAACAAATAGTGACCAAAACGCTTCAAGCAGGATGCACTGTCAGCAATAGTACTAAAAAAAGCTCTCACGTGGATGCTCTTTTGCTACAGTAGTCTCTAGCAATCCTTAGACTATAAATCAGCCAAATTTCATTCTCAGGTTGCATAACAAAAATTGAGGCAAAAGTAAAATAGAAACTGAAGATGAGTGAACGTATTAATGTTGTTATTTACTATGATGGTGAGGTTTGTGACACCGAAAATGGTGTTGTTTTTTATCAGAGAATACAGCGCGACTGGGTTTTAATCGGAACATAGATTTGACAGAACTTTGCAAAAGAATCAGGCGTAAAATCTTGGAACAATGCCAATGAAAGTTCAATCTATTAAGTATAGATTTTGCGCTTCGGTTGATCCGATGAGATATGACTCATTCGACATCAAAGGTCCTCGAAGCTTGGAGACAATGGTGGAGACTCATATTGCCAGTGGATCACCCTATCTTGAGGTATATGTACAATTTTCATCGCCAAGTGATCTTCCTTCTACTTCAACATCTACTGCTATTCGAGGGGAATACACGACCCCAAGCTGACACTCTGTTAGTGGAAGGCAGAATACAAAAGCGCCCATGTTTGGTGGTAGTATGGAAAACACAACCCCTTCACGACACTGGTTGGTGGATGGGACATGCATATCTTTATTTCGACGTTCGATGCTAGAAATACGTATTAGAGAACGTCATCAAATTCTAGTGGTTGGCAATTCACATATGATTGGGAGCGTTACAAAAGTTGTTTAAGAAGGGATAATGTACTCCCTACGACATCTACTGGTGAGGGGCCCTCGTTCGTTGCAGATGATGGTGGGTCAAATGATGAGTCGATGTTGATCCACCTCGAGAGCCCGGGCCTGATGGTGCAGAAGTTGCGTTATTTTCTGAATCGGAGCCTATTCCAACCGTACCTAAAGATGTTGAAGGCGGTTCAGATGAAGAAGAAGAAGACCTGCTATTCAGGGCATACTAGCCTCCAACCAACATGCATAATGTCGATCTATCTCAAGACGATGCATTGAAGTTTCCTAAACTACCACACAAAAGCGTGACCGTACAAGTTCCTCGTTGGATTCGGGTGAATTAGAAGTTGGTGAAGATTTTTCCAACAAGGATACTTTTCTTAGTGCATTGAAACAATATAGCATCAAGAACGGGGTTAACTACAACATGGTTAAATCCAAACTCGATAAGTACGAGGCGAAGTGTGCAGTGCAAGACGGTACATGTTCATGAAAAATCATGGCCTCGTTGAGGAAGAGGCAGGCTTGTAAGAGATCAAAAAGTACAAAGGTCCACATACATGTCTTGTTGGTATAGTATCACTAGGTGTTCAAGGGTTTTGAATAATACTAATATTACGTAATGTTGCATTATTTAACGTACTTCGTTGACAGGTGTTTCACAAGATCATCCGAAGATGGATTTAGAGATATTGGCTGACTTAATAATACCGACGGTGAAGGCGGATCCCAAGACTATAGTATCGACCTTAATTGGCAATATTCATAGCCAATTGGGGCACACGCCCTCTTACCGGAAGACTTGGATAGCCAAGTAGAAGGCGTTGGAAAAGTTGCATGATCGGTGGGACGCTTCATATAATAAAGTGTGGCAGTGGTGTCAGGTGCTGAAGAGATATGTCCCAGGCAGCATAACAGACCTTGAAACGGAACCGGCGTACTACAACGATCGATTGCTCCGTGGATGCCAAGTGTTCAAGCATCTATTTTGGACATTTAAGCAATGCCGAGATGCATTTATATATTGCAAGCCATTGGTACAAATTGAAGGTACCTTTATGTATGGTAGATATACGCATCGACTATTGCTAGCTATGGCATAGGATAACAGTGGGAGAATTCTTCCAATTACGTTTGCAATAACACCGGGGGAGTCAACTGATGACTGAGATTTCTTCCTATCTAGATTAAGGAGGCATGTCTGCCCCCAACCTGATATATGCGTTATATCGGATTGGGGCCCTAGAATACTAGCTGCAATAGAGCGACAGGGAAGCCTGTGGCATCGTACACACCATCGATATTGCCTAAGGCATGTTGCGTCCAACTACCACGGGCAACATCGATCTACTAGTCAACGACGACAAGTTACCAATATGGGTATGTAATATCTATTAATATAATTTCGTTTGTAATATTCAATTTATTCTTAATTGAATAGTGGTATGTAATATTAGCTATCAACTTATATTGGCAGGGTATGAGATTAATAAGGACCGTTTTCAGGAGATGTTGGCGAGTTTGCGATCAATTAATGAAGAATGCGCAAACTACCTATGCAATATTCCTTTCGAACAGTGGACACAAGCATACGACGGCGGCATACGATATGGTCATATTACCTCAAACCTGGCCGAATGCATAAATTCTGTTCTAAAAGGAACACGTCATTTGTCGATAACATCGGTTGTTCAAGAGACATATTTTCATTTAGCGACACTATTTCTGAAGCGAGCTGTGAGTTATAAAAGCCAAATGCAAGGAGGCCATGTATGGTGCGCGAAGGTCTTGCAAGAAATTAACAAGGGGAAGGCAAAGAACAACACCATGTACACAGTGTGTCACGATCGCGACAACCTATGGTTTCGTGTGACGGAGTTTGACAGACCGAACCAAGGTATTGTTGGCGGGCAATATCGTGTACACTTGAGAAATAGGACCAGGACCTGCGACTGTGGGATATTTGATGCACTTCTTTACCCATGCGTTATGTACTTGTGGCTTGTCAGAATCTCCACTGGACCCCATAGCTATGTCTGTAACACCCTAGTCGCCGAATTAAGGTTATGAGGTATTAGCAAACAAAACACAACTTAGAACAGGCATATTTTTTTTAATAAATCATATCACATTACATCAAAGCTGTACATAACCTTAATATCATTATAACATACGCATGTCACTGTAATCACATTTAACATTTATGTACAAAAAGATCGATCAATTCATAATATACCAAATTCACATGCTTTATAATCAAACTAAAGTACATATATTAAATCATTCAAACAAAATAAAGTTGCATACTTTGCCATTACAACCGAATCGTAATAACCTATGTATATTCGAACATATAATCATCTTATACCTAGCATGAATTAAGACATCCATTAATTGAATTTTGTTATTTAACCATTATCAAACTTACCATATACTTAGCTATTTTAATTCGTCACAAGGTTATGCGCATAAACTTTAACAATTTAAAACATTCTTGAACATAAATAACAACTAATATTAGTCTTATTTCACATGTCCAAATACCAAAGTTAGAATACATACGCTTAACCAATGAATTAACTATCTATTCGATTATAAAGGTAACCTTATTTTACATCATATTTATATAATCATGCCATATACCATATCACATTTGTTAACAAACCAAATATACTCATGCACATTGTCAACTGAAACAAATGATCAAATAGCATAACCAAACCATAAATAGCTTATATCCAATTCCTATTTTTAAAACACATACAACCATACTTTAAAATACACTTCCAAATAAATTATTACAAAGCCGAATAACATTAACATTTTCACTACTCAAAATCAACCTAGACCAACCATTTCAATAATAAATAAATCATCCTATTCCATATATTGAATATCGAACACAACCTAGGCATGTATATATATATTTCATTGAAAGGTAACCGAGTATAAACATGTTATGTAACCTAATTCATGTCTCATAAATTAACCAAAGCCAATACACATACGTATGACATAGAAATTACTTAACCAATATTTTACCTGCATTGACTTATACATACTTTAACCATTCGCCATTCAAACACATACCAAATTATTCTACCAAATCAATCATGAAACATGTTCATTATTTATCAATTAGCAGCCAAACCCATATAGCCAATATGTAATCATACATAAATTCTTTTTTATATTTATTTACCAAGTCAAACTATACTTGATACTTACCCTTCTCAATGCCGAATCCTGTAATCAAAATTCACAAACATATATATATATCAAGAAACATGTTTTCAAAATAGGTTAAATGATAACCACGTACACACAAGCTTTAACATTACAATCAAGCCATTTTCGCATGGCTATGTATATATACAAGTCTCAGAAATCAAACTCAAATACTTCATTTATGCTATATATGTCATAAAACAAATTCACTTAGTAAAATACCGAAGAAACAATCGATAGTGTGATAAGCTTTGCTGACGATCCCCGAGCTCGTAACGTATATCCAAAATCTATAAACAGAGATAGACAAAAACACACAGAGTAAGCTATTTAAGCTTAGTAAGTCATAAGCAAGTAAATATCAACCAAATTAACAAAACCAAATATTCAAAGTCACAAGCACAAACTTACCATTAAAATCTTCCATACACATATCAAATGGTAAATTGTACTTATACACAAGAACTTATACAATTCTCAATATTAAGATCACTTATAACACCTTTGGCCGAATATACTGAATAAAAATACTTACACATAGATCACATTTATAACTTTAACATTTATACAATCAAATAAACAATCAACTTACCTTATTTTCATAACATAGTTTAAATACATACCTGAGCCTTTTAATTCGATTTTCACATTGGGTCTTTACTTAACAATGCCCGTTGAACCGTTCGGAATTAAAAAGGATACGCGGATAGTCAGAAACTCGTACAATGCCAACGTCCCAGATGTGGTCTTACATGTAATCACATATCGATGCCCTTGTCCCGCATGAGTCTTACGAATCAAATACGATGCCAATGTCGGACATGGTCTTACGTAAACACAAGTCGATGCCAACGTCCCAAACGTGGTCTTACATGATAACACATATCAGATATCCTATGTCATGACATATGTATCCTAACTATTCCTAGGGTTCATACGGGGCTTTCGGACATCGAATCTCAATCGAATCGAACTCGGAACATAGTCAATCTCTCAATTCCATATTCGACTATGGCATAAATTTAATCAAATAATTCAAATTATCACATAACAATATATATTCATAAATATAATAACATTTAAATGCTTATTGACTTACCTCGGACGTCGACGGACGGTAAAATTGACTAATCGACTACTTTTGTTTTTCCCCAGTCAAAATCCGAATTCTTTGGTTCTTGCTATAAACATATTCAATTTAAGCTTATTTAAACACCTTTCTATTCAATTTAGTCTAAAAACACATAAATGGGTAAATTACCATTTTGTCCCTAACATTTTACACTTTTTATAATTTAGTCCCTATTGCACAAAACACAAAATACACAAAATTTCACATTACCCATGCTTGGCCGAATATTACCCATGTCCATACAAGTCCATACATTTCATTTATTTCACATTTTAGTCCCTAAAAAATTTATTTTTACAATTTAGCCTTAATTGCTCAAATTCATCAAAAATTCAAAGACAAAACATGTTAATCTAACACATATATCTTATATTTCATCATCAAATAACACAAACAACAAGCTATCATCAATGGCTCGACTTAAAATATTCATCAAAATAAAAAATTCAAGCATAGGCTTTGTACATCTTATAGCAACGATATAAAAAACGTAAAAATTATAAAAAAACCAAGCTTAATACGTACCTTAATTAAGTCCAACAATCGCCGAATGCCCTAACTCTTTTCTCTTTTCTTTTTGTTTTAACATTCGGTCATGGAAACAAATAATAAACTTTGGCTTTTAACTTTTTATGTTAAGTTATTATAATATAAACATTATATTATATTAATATAAATTTTAATTTATAAAATTTAACATATAAACACATATAACAATGACATGTTGCCGTCCACTATATAATAAAAATGGCCTAATTGTAACATAAATCCTCCATATTAAAAAGACAACAACAATTAGACATTTTCACAACTAACCATCAAATTTTCATTTTAAGCTATTAAACCCTTTTATTTAATCAGACACTCAAACGACAAAATTAAAACACGAAAATTTAAAACAAACAAATTCACACATAATAAATACTAAAAATAATTTTAAATATTCTTCGGACTCTGATTTGTGGTCCCGAAATCACTATTCCAGTTAGGGTCAAAATCGGGTTGTTACAATGTCGACGAAGTGTATAAAATAGAAAACATGTACAACGTGTGGAGACACGTATTCCCACCGATCGAGATGAGCGTAAGTGGTAAATCAGATCGCTTGCACCGTATAAGTCATTAATGGATAAACAAGCTGCGGTGCAAACCAAAAGGTCAACCTTACTCATCTAGAATACGCAACAATATAGATATCCGAGAAACGACCAACCAACGGAAGTTATGCGGATGGTGTAGGAACCCAGACCATACATCTTGCTTGTGTCCAAATCAGAATTGTAACACCCTAAACCCGGTCAGCACATCACAATCGGATCTGGCATGTCACGGAGTAAAAACCTTTTAGAATGAAAGTCTGCCAGAAAATTTTCTTAGAAAACCCTTTTTAGGAAACCTTACTAACAGTCTAATTATTGTTTAAGTTTATAGAAACCCTTCGTGATATCTTTGTTGCCACATGTTAAGTGGTGTTACCCGATGGCAACGCTTTCTAAAACAATGCGAAGGTGTTGTAGTTTTGAAAACATTGCATTCTGCCGGTTAATTAGTAAAACCATTTATCCTACATAGTTAAAATAATAGCAATAATAAAAACAATCAAATCAAATCTTAGCGGCCTTATTACATAACCCCAAAAACTGAAATTTTAAAATTTAAATAGTAACTAAAGAAATCAAGTCTATCGAACATGCATGGCTGCCTCGAGTCCTCCCGGCTCCATCTCCGCAATCTACTCATCTGCAAAATAGAAGGGAAGGGGTGAGTCACCAAGACTCAGTGTGTAAATCCCCAACCCGATAGTGCAACCACTTACACAAGTTATCAGTAAAAAAAAACATGCAAACCATGCAAGACATACAACCCATAACCTAGCCATCCATACACCTTAAACTACCCGTGTGGTCAAAACCTTTCGTGACCATAGTCACAAATATATTGGTGTGGTCAAAACCATCGATGACCAAAGTCACAAATCAAGGGATGAGGCCAACCCATCGTGTGGTCAAAACCACGATGACAATCCGTAATTAATCTCGTGGGGCCAACCCATCGTGGTACCAAACCAGGGACAAGTCACAAATCGATATGTGGTCAAAACCTTTGGTGGTCAAAACCACTGGACTTAGTCACAAATTAAAATATCAAGCAGGGCCAACCCTCATGTGGTCAAAACCACGGTGACAATTCAAAATAAATCATTCCCCTCCTCTCATCAAACCCATCATCATGTCATAGCATACATGTCATAATACCGATCAATCATGCTAATATCATGTATCATAGCATTCAATAGATCACAATGATGTGTACCAAGAATCACCTAATGTGGGACTTACCCGATTCAAGCTTATGCCCACAAGCCAAAGTCACTAATATCGAGAGTTAAATGATAACATAATAAGCATTATTAACTAATAAAGTGTGTAAGTGTTTACACACGACTATTCGCAAAATCCCACAACTATGCGTTTCTGAAATCCAAATGTATTTCCTTCGCACCTACAATCGCCAACACCACTTTTAGACTTTAAGCCATTGACTTATTCACAAATCCTGAAGGAGGAATCGCACAAGGTTATTTCTTACCTTGTGCCGATTTGGTCTCCTACCAAATCCCGAAGTCACACACTAAGTTCTCCTTGTAATTGGCCACACTAGCACACACAAAAGTTAGCCTTCGGATTTTGATCTATTAAGGAATAGATCTTGAGATATTAATCGTTTACCTAGGTCGACCACCAAATCCAGAAGGCTCCCGAATTGCAATAGCCTTCCTACAATCGGCTTTTATCACTTCATTAGAGAACTAAAGGCCATTCGGCCAAAACATAAATCTGAAGAAGAAAAAAATTGCGCACCTTACCTTAATGATAGATTGGCTAATCACACCAATATTCGGCACCTTAGATGATGTCAATAGTTTGGCTCCTTCAAAGAACAAGAACAGAGTTTTTAACACTAAGATCTAGAGTGGAGAAAGAAGATAGAAGAGAAGTGAGTTTCAGTCACTACACAAATCGGTCAAGAAAAGAAAGAATAATCCTTACCAAGAGATTCGGCCAACAAGAGAACTAGACTGAAATTTTGGCCCTTTTTGTAGATGTTTTGAGATGAAGAGATCAATGAAGTGAAAGAGAAGGAATTCGACAATGAGTTTGAGAGAAGAGAAAGACAAGACAAGGGTAAGGGTTTGGTTATGATGTTTTCGGCTTTAGAGTCTCAAGAGAGAGAAAGAAAAAAAATAAAAGAGAGAGATATGAGGGAGATGATGATTTCGGCTAGGTACTTGAGAGAAAAGAAAATAACATCAAATGTGTGTAGGGGGACATTCGGCTATACCAAATGCTCCCAAAACCGATAGCCTCCTTTGCCTACAATCCCACATTCGGCCAACTCTCTACAAACAAGTTTGAAAATATCACACTCCTTAATTCCCTCATCTATATCCTTATTTGAAATCTGATAACTTAATCCTCATCCATCAGGAGAGTCCCACCTGAGCACTCCTCTCCTTACTTATGGCGTGAAAAGAGTAAGCGAGTGCAATTCTGCACTTCGAACACGTGCACTCCCTTCTGCATGTGGCGTCACTCTCGACACCCTAGTGGCGCCTCCTTGCCACTTTACTAAGGTAGTTCTTGTGTCAACTTTCCCAAATAAAATTTCTTAACCCCTCTCTCCCTTAGCTTCACTTCCTTAAATGTCAAAAATAAAATTCTTGGCCCTAACTCAGGCCTAACTTAGGGTTATAACTAGACCCCAAAGCATGTTAAATAAACCTTATAATCAGTACATCACATGCAACACAAGCAAAATGTAGAACCCCATTTTAAGGATGTTACAGGAATAGTTGATTATTTTCTTAGCATTTTTGTCTCTTGGTGGCTATGTAAGTTCTATTTATTTCTTGATAAAAATGGTGAACTTTTGTAGAATGACTAAGTTGCAAAAAAAAAAATTAAATTACAATAAAAAAAATAAACATATTTTATTTTATTAAAGATATAAAAATTAAATTACAATAAAAAATAAACAACTTTTATTTTATTAAATATATAAAATTAAATTACAATAAAAATAAATAACTTTTATTTTATTAAAGATATAAAATTAAATTACAATAAAAACTAAACAAATTTTATTTTATTAAAGATATTAAAATCAAATTACAAAAAATAAAAACAACTTTTATTTTATTAAAGATATTAAAATTAAATTAAAAAAAAAAAACAACTTTTATTTTATTAAAGATATTAAAATTAAATTAAAAAAATAAAATAAAAAATAACTTTTATTTTATTAAAATATTAAAATTAAATTACAAAAAATAAACAACTTTTATTTTATTAAAGATATAAAATTAAATTAAAATTAAACAACTTTTATTTTATTCAAGATATAAAAATTAAATTATAATAAAAATAAACAACTTTTATTTTATTAAAGATATAAAATTAAATTACAATAAAAACAATTTTATTTTATTAAAGATATAAAATTAAATTACAATAAAAATAAACAACTTTTATTTTATTAAAGATATTAAAATTAAATTACAATAAAAAATAAACAACTTTTATTTTATTAAAGATATAAAAATTAAATTACAATAAAAAATAAACAATTTTTATTTTATTAAAGATATAAAAATTAAATTTTAATAAAAAATAAACAACTTTTATTTTATTAAAGATATTAAAATTAAATTACAATAAAAATAAACAACTTTTATTTTATTAAAGATATTAAAATTAAATTACAATTAAAAAATAAAAAATAACTTTTATTTTATTAAAGATATTGAAATTAAATTACAAAAAATAAAAAAATTATTTTATTAAATATATTAAAATTAAATTACAAAAAATAAACAACTTTTATTTTATTAAAGATATAAAATTAAATTACAATAAAAAATAAACAACTTTTATTTTATTAAAGATATAAAATTAAATTACAATAAAAAATAAACAACTTTTATTTTATTAAAGATATTAAAAATCAAGACAGGGCCAACCCCTCATGTGGTCAAAACCATGGTGACATCCAAAATAAATCATTCCCTCCTCTCATCAAACCCATCATCATGTCATAGCATACATGTCATAATACCGATCAATCATGCTAATATCATGTATCATAGCATTCAATAGATCACAATGATGTGTACCAAGAATCACCTAACAGGGGACTTACCCAGATTCCAAGCTTATGCCCACAAGCCAAAGTCACTAATATCGAGAGTTAAATGATAACATAATAAGCATTATTAACTAATAAAGTGTGTAAGTGTTTACACACCTGACTATTCGCAAAATCCCACAACTATGCGTTTCTACGAAATCCCGAAATGTATTTCCTTACTGCACCTACAATCGGCCAACACCACTTTTAGACTTTAAGCCATTCGGCTTATTCACAAATCCTGAAGGAGGAATCGCACAAGGTTATTTCTTACCTTGTGCCGATTTGGTCTCCTACCAAATCCCGAAGTCACACACTAAGTTCTCCTTGTAATTGGCCACACTAGCACACACAAAAGTTAGCCTTCGGATTTTGATCTATTAAGGAATAGATCTTGAGATATTAATACGTTTACCTAGGTCGACCACCAAATCCCGAAGGCTCCCTGAATTCGGCAATAGCCTTCCCTACAATCGGCTTTTATCACTTCATTAGAGAACTAAAGGCCATTCGGCCAAAACATAAATCCTGAAAGAAGAAAAAAAATTGCGCACCCTTACCTTAATGATAGATTCGGCTAATCACACCAATATTCGGCACCCTTAGATGATGTCAATAGTTTCGGCTCCTTCAAAGAACAAGAACAGAGTTTTTAACACTAAGATCTAGAGTGGAGAAAGAAGATAGAAGAGAAGTGAGTTTCAGTCACTACACAAATCGGTCAAGAAAAGAAAGAATAATCCTTACCAAGAGATTCGGCCAACAAGAGAACTAGACCGAAATTTCGGCCCTTTTTGTAGATGTTTTGAGATGAAGAGATCAATGAAGTGAAAGAGAAGGAATTCGACAATGAGTTTGAGAGAAGAGAAAGACAAGACGAGGGTAAGGGTTTGGTTATGATGTTTTCGTCTTTAGAGTCTCAAGAGAGAGAAAGAAAAAAATAAAAGAGAGAGATATGAGGGAGATGATGATTTCTACTAGTACTTGAGAGAAAAGAAAATAACATCAATGTGTGTAGGGGACATTCGGCTATACCAAATGCTCCCAAAACCGATAGCCTCCTTTGCCTACAATCCCACATTGACCAACTCTCTACAAACAAGTTTGAAAATATCACACTCCTTAATTCCCTCATCTATATCCTTATTTGAAATGATAACTTAATCCTCATCCATCGTGAGAGTCCCACCCGAGCACTCCTCTCCTTACTTATGGCGTGAAAAAGAGTAGCAGGAGTGCAATTCCTGCTGACTCGAACACGTGCACTCCCTTCTGCATGTGGCGCCACCGACACCCTAGTGGCGCCTTGCCACTTTACTAAGGTAGTTCTTGTGTCAACTTTCCCAAATAAAATTTCTTAACCCTCTCTCCCTTAGCTTCACTTCCTTAAATGTCAAAATAAAATTCTTGGCCCTAACTCAGCCTAACTTAGGGTTATAACTAGACCCCAAAGCATGTTAAATAAACCTTATAATCAAGACATCACATGCAACACAAGCAAAATGTAGAACCCCATTTTAAGATGATGTTACAGAATAGTTGATTATTTTCTTAGCATTTTTGTCTCTTGGTGGCTATGTAAGTTCTATTTATTTCTTGATAAAATGGTGAACTTTTGTAGAATGACTAAGTTGCAAAAAAAAAAAAATTAAATTACAATAAAAAAAAAATAAACATATTTTATTTTATTAAAGATATAAAAATTAAATTACAATAAAAAATAAACAACTTTTATTTTATTAAATATATAAAAATTAAATTACAATAAAAATAAATAACTTTTATTTTATTAAAGATATAAAAATTAAATTACAATAAAAACTAAACAAATTTTATTTTATTAAAGATATTAAAATCAAATTACAAAAAAAAAAAACAACTTTTATTTTATTAAAGATATTAAAATTAAATTACAAAAAAATAAACAACTTTTATTTTATTAAAGATATAAAAATTAAATTAAAATAAAAATAAACAATTTTTATTTTATTCAAGATATAAAAATTAAATTACAATAAAAATAAACAACTTTTATTTTATTAAAGATATAAAAATTAAATTACAATAAAAAACAATTTTATTTTATTAAAGATATAAAATTAAATTACAATAAAAATAAACAACTTTTATTTTATTAAAGATATTAAAATTAAATTACAATAAAAAATAAACAACTTTTATTTTATTAAAGATATAAAATTAAATTACAATAAAAAATAAACAATTTTTATTTTATTAAAGATATAAAATTAAATTTTAATAAAAAATAAACAACTTTTATTTTATTAAAGATATTAAAATTAAATTACAATAAAAAATAAACAACTTTTATTTTATTAAAGATATTAAAATTAAATTACAATTAAAAAATAAAAAATAACTTTTATTTTATTAAAGATATTGAAATTAAATTACAAAAAATAAAAAAATTATTTTATTAAATATATTAAAATTAAATTACAAAAAATAAACAACTTTTATTTTATTAAAGATATAAAATTAAATTACAATAAAAAAATAAACAACTTTTATTTTATTAAAGACATAAAATTAAATTACAATAAAAAATAAACAACTTTTATTTTATTAAAGATATTAAAATTAAATTACAATAAAAAATAAATAACTTTTATTTTATTAAAGATATTAAAATTAAATTACAATAAAAATAAACAACTTTTATTTTATTAAATATATAAAAATTAAATTACAATAAAAATAAACAACTTTTATTTTATTAAATATATAAAAATTAAATTACAATAAAAAAAAAAAAAAAGGCTACGGATCAATGTTGGTGTTTGGTTAATTAGTGCCACATGGGAGTAATTCGATGATTACTACCGGATTCCTCCTTCTAGCTTCCTATGGTTGTAGAACCTCAAAGAGGATTCGTTCCTCCGTGAGAGGGTCAGTTGTGGGTGTTGGAAGGATGACCCACCTTGATAAAATAACGATCATGAGGTGTTTGCATAAACCATGGCGGGTGTCTCAATCCCATATAGTGAAGGAGACTGGTAAAAAGAAGAGCTCCCCGACAGTGCCTCGTGCGATCCTTCATGCGACGGCGGCCTCAAGATCGACTGGCCAGTCGGAGTAGTCAAGAATGGACTCGAACCGGGCCATGCATTCCAACCTACCGTGGGACTGAGAAAAAGAAACATATAAGGGTTAGGATACGTATAAGGGCTAGGGTACGCACCTGGCATAATCTGAAAAGGCTGTGATATGGGTGTCGTCGGCTGAAGTGTTGGGCATGGTGACTGTGTGGGTGTTGTTGATGGGCCCGGTGGTTCTGTCGGCGCTATTGATGGTCCTATCTCATCATCCCTTCTTATTGGATTTAAAGGGCCCCATTATTTCCTTTGTTCACGAAGTTGCCGTTGCTTCTCCTCTTCCGACAATAAATACGGCTTGCCATGGATCCTAAACCATGGCATGTATTTCGGCATGCACGCTAACTCAGGAACGATGGTCGGTTCCCGAGTAGGTATATAATCATATCGGTTATCCCACATTTCAATATATGCTGACCAAAATCTTGGCCAATCCGTATGCAACTGCCGTAAGTCGACTTTGTGCTCATCATTGAGCACCTCAGGAGCCACGGGAATCGGTTGTCGGGATCCAAATTGATGCAGAACCCGATCTGACTAGTGCATCTCCACGGTGGCATAGTTGATCAATGGGACCTTCACTTGCCAAAGGTTCGGTGTAACAGCCCAAACCCGGTCTATACGTTAAGACTAGATTTGGTTTGTTACATGGATCGAATTATCTTAAAAATTTCAGTGAGTCGAAATCTACAATATTATTTTTAAGTACAAGGTTTAATAAAAATCAAAAGAGTATTTTAAATTTTATGTATATTAGAAAACATTAGTTGAAAACATCATTAATATTGTATTATCAAAAATCCTTAGGTAAATTATATAAGAGTTAAAAATACTAAAAATATTTATAAAGGAATTTCATATATTTGAAAACCCAATTTATTTTGAGAAAAACATCATATAATCATCACCCATAATAAAATGTCCAAAATAGAGTTTTAACCAACCACACATATAAATCCATGAAATATTAATAGAGGCCTTTATTACATCAACCCAAAATAGTAAAAATACTTATTAAAAAGTTCAAGTTTAATAAACCCATATTTTGCAAGATGGCCTCCACGAAGTCATCCTCTACCAAGTCCACGTCAATTTCCATTACCCGAGGCGAAAATTTTGAGGAGTGAGTTACTTAGAACTCGATGTATAACTCACTTACTTTGTCCATCGGGCCGATTTTTCAAGTTATGGATTTGGGCCTAAGCCCATTAGCGTAATTAACAACATAAATAATAATATGCATGCAAAATGTATTTTTCCTCCCAAACCTAATTTCCATCCGCTACACACCCCGTACCAACCAACACACATGGGGATCAAGTCAACCCACCCCGCCATCACACCAATCGAGGCATTAAGCCTTTTTATATTTGTGGCGAGCCACCGAACTAGATTGTGACAAAGTCACCGAACTAGAGGCATTGAGCCAATAATTAATTGTGGCGTAACCATAGAACTAGAGGCAAATAGCCATTTAATAATTTTGTGGTAGAGCCACCGAACTAGAGGCAAATAGCCATAATTTTGTGGCAAAGCCACCGAACTAGATTTTGGCAACAGGCCTTTCTTCTCTTCATCATTTTCCCAACCCATGCAACATGTATGCAAAGTAGTTTATGATCATACCATGATTTTATTAAAAAGGCCCATTAACAAGAGTCAATATTTCAGATTTTATTAAGGCCCAATCATTTGGCCCATTTACCAATTTAACATCTTATGCCCAAATTTACGATCTAGTAGGAATTTGGCCCATTTATCGATCTAGCAGGGATTTCAGCCCGTTTAACAATTTAACAGAGATTACGGCCCATTTACGATCTAGTAGAGATTTCGGCCCAATTATCGATCTAGCAGAGATTTCGGCCCAATTATCGATCTAACAGAGATTTCGGCCCAATTATCGATCTAACAGAGATTTCGGCCCAATTATCGATCTAACAGGGATTTCGGCCCAATTATTAATCTAATAGATTTTTACCAATTATTAACTAGCATAATTTTTCTACCATTTACTAATTATCAAACTTATCGGTCCATTTTGCGAAGACATGAAAATTTATATTTTACCATCTAACTCATCAAGGGATTTTTCGTAATTTTCACCATATTAACCGTTTTCATGTAATTTCACCAAGTACCAGTTATTACGTTTTATACCGATCTAGTCGCTTTTACGACTTAACTCCATACCACGAATAACATCCAAACTTAGAAAAGTGTGAAGTTACACACCTCGATATCGTGAGTACTAATCCTTCTCGCTCCTCAACACCTAAAACATATTACGATCCGTTAGAACACTATCATGTATAAAAAATACACTATCGATAATCGATCCAAATCCTTACCCTCTTGATTTTGAATCACTTCAATTTTCGCCTCATTTATCGATTCGTTATTCACTGAAAATCCACTAACGTACAAAGGCTCGAAAGTTCGTACTACTTCAAATAATTGATTTCCTTCGGAAGATGGTCCGCACCCGGTGGAAAATCCTGACCATCAAACCGCCTTCGCTTATACTTAGGAGAAATAGTGGATCCGCCTCTTACGAAAACTAAACACCGCCCTTTTCTTCCCTATTTTGAAAGTCTTCAATATCAAAAGATCATTAATCCTAATAATAATATATCGAAAAAAATACTAAAGATCTTAAAGGTGAGATTTCCTTACCACAAAGATTCTTGCTTCTCTAAAAGAGAGTCGACCAAAAACGCTCCAAGATGCAAATGAACACTCGAGTTCGATCTTCCGTTATCGCACTAAAGTATAATAAAGAGAAACGTTAATAGAATGAACGGTATTTCGATTCAAGAAATCCTTCTTACCACCATCCATATTCTACCAAAACCACCATTAACTAATCATGAACTAAAAGAACTCTTACCTATTCTCCACGGTTGAAAAGAGATGATTGAGAAAGATGCTTAAGAATAGAGAGAGATTCGCTATGAAAACCAAAAAGAAAAGAAAATGATTGAGAAAGGCACACTAACATTCTACCATGAGAGATGTTTATGGAGATATGATGATTGAAAAGAAAAATTAAAAGATGAGTGAAAGGGATGATGAGGATTCGGTTATCAAAAGAAGAAAAGAAAATAAGAGATGTGTTTAGAGCAAGGTACATTCGACAATGGAGGAAGGAAGAAAAGAATGACCTTTGGTGTTGTATTTTCGGCACAATGAAAAGGCATACAAAGAATACTAATGTGATAGCAAAATGACCAAATGGTGAAAAAAAATTTTGGTAAACCAAAAGCACAAAGTCGGCCAAAGAGAAGGTTGAGAAAGAAAAAAAGAAAAACAAAGTTGCACAAGATGCTAGAAATGACCAAAACAAAATTCCTACCCTAGCTAAGCTACTAGCAAAAATCGGCCAACCTTCCCTAGCCATATTGCTGTCCAAATTCATTGGTCAAATGACCATGAATTTGTTTCCAAAACATCTTTCTTGGTACTAACCTCATGTCCCCATATCTTTCCAAAGTTCCTTGATTCCATACCATAAGTTAAAAATTACCTTTTTCCTTTAGTCTTACTTACCAAAAATAAAACAATACAACTCATCCATCCTTATCCCCTTGCCGACACATGCATGGATTAAAGCCAAAAATAAAATTTCTAGATGCTAACCAAGGATTGAACCACTCCCCTCATGCCATAACTCATGCGCCATCACCACCTTACCATTTACTCATCTTATGCTTCACTTTGACACTTATTTTTACTTAAGTATTAATATCACTTAATCCACTTCATTATACTCTCAAAAATAAAAATTATTCTACTCCTAAAAATTCTATACTCTTCTTCAAGACTATAATAACTACTTAAAAGAAGTAAGAAAAATTTTCCTTCATAATTTAAGCACCAAAACATGCATTAAATTAGATACTGAATTTTAGGGTATTACAACTCTACCTCCTTAAAGAAAATTTCATTCCTCGAAATTTACTCGATTAAAAGAGGTGAGGATATTGTTGTAGAATAGTTTCCTCAGGCTCCCACGTAGCTTCCTCCGCTCCGTGATTACGCCATAAAACTTTGACCACCCAAGATGGTTTTCTTTCTTAGCACTTTAACATCTCGGCCTAAGATTTCCACGGTTCTTCTTCAAAAGACAAGTCCAATTCAACTCCAATTCTTCTACCCAGATACAATGTGCAAAGGATCCGATCTATAACGCCTCAAAGATGGAAACATGAAAACATTATGAATTTGACCCAACTCAGGAGGTAACTCAATCGATAGGCCCCATGGACCAACATGCTTCAAAGACACGATATGGTCCAATGAACTTAGGACTTAACTTGCCCTTCTTTCCAAACTCGAAAATCTTTTTCCAAGGTGAGACCTTCAAGAAAACTCGATCCCCACATCATACTCGATATCCTTACGCTCAGTGTCCTGCATCGACTTCTATCTATCCGAGGCTTCTTTCAACCGTGCTCGAATAACTTTTACCTTTTCCTCTGCTTTGAGATATCATCTCGGGACCTAACATCGTCGTTCGCCCAACTCTCACCCAACAAATAGGAGAACGACACCTACGACAATACAATGCCTCGTAAGGTGCCATCTGAATGCTCGACTGATAGCTGTTGTTATATGCAAATTCTGCCAGTGGTAGAAAATCCTCCCAACTACCCTTGAAATCGATTACACATCCCCTTAACATATCTTCCAATATCCGAATTACTCTCGATCGACCATCGACCGAGGATGAAAAGCCAGATCGAATTCAACTTTGTCCCCAAGGCTTCATGCGAGCTTTCCAAAATCGTGATGTAAATCGGGATCCCGTGCGATATAATAGATACGGTACCCATGCAACCTCATAATTTCAGATACGATAGCCGCCAACTTCGCAATGAAAATCAGACGAATCGGTAGGAAATGAGCGATCTTCGTCAAGCGATCAACAATTACCCAAATGTAATTTTTCTTAGTAGGTGTTAAAGGTAACCCACTAACAAAATCCATAGTTATCCGCTCCCATTTCCAAAAGGAATCTTTACCGGTTGTAACAATCCATACGGTAATTGATGTTCGCCTTCACTTGTCGACAAGTCAAACATTTTCCCACAAACTCAAATCTCCCGCTTCAACCACGCCACCAATATCGCTCACGGAGATCTCGATACATCTTATTTCCTCCGGGGTGCATAGCATAAGGGCTACTATGCACCTCCCGTAGAATCATTTGCCTTAGATCTGAGTCCTTAGGCATACAAATTCTTCTTCGAAAGCACAACACACCTTCCGTGTTTATTCCAAAATCCTCGATTTCTCCATTTTCAATTTGTCAAGTAAAGGTCCCAACTTTCCATCTGATGTCTGTTTTTCCTTGATTTGTTCCAGCCACAGAGGCTTCACCTGAAGTTCTGTTAACAAACTCCCATCCTCATACAAACTCAAATGAGCAAACAATGCTCTCAATTCAGATATCGCCTTACGACTTAACGTCGCCTACCACGTTAGCCTTTCCAGGATGATATTCGATTGAGAAATCATAATCCTTTAATAATTCTACCCATCTTCTTTGTCTCAAATTCAACTCCTTTTGGGTAAGGAGGTATTTAAGACTCTTGTGATCCGTGTAGATAATAGATTTCACCGTAGAGATAGTGCCTCCAAATCTTTAAAGCAAAGACCACTGCAGCCTAACTCTAAATCATGAGTAGGGTAGTTTACTTCGTGCGGTCTCAATTGACGAGAAGCATAGGCCACCACCTTTCTATTTTGCATCAACACACAACCTGCATCGTGTGAGACGATCACAATAAATAGTGAATTCTTTTCAGCCTCCATTTGAATCAAAACTGAGCTTCCACGATCTTCTTCAATTTCAAACTCTCTTCTTGCTTTTCGGTCAATTATACTAACTCCCTTCCGCAATGAGCTTTAGTTAGGGTGCAAAGAATCAACGAAAACCCTCTACAAAATGTCTATAGTAACCTACCAAACCCAAGAAACTCCGTATTTCACCACCGACGTTGGTGGTTTCCAATCCGAATAGCCTCAATTTTTCGAGGATCCACCCTTATTCCTTCAGCTGATACCACATGACCTAGGAAAGTCACTTCCTTTAGCCAAAATTCGTGATTTATGAATTTGGCATACAATTGCTTATCACGAAGTAGCTGCAATACTATACGTAAATGCGTGTCATGCTCCTCTTTATTTCTTGAATAAACCAATATATCATCTATGAACACTACCACAAACCGGTCTAAATATGGTTGAAAGACTCGGTTCATCATGTCCATAAATGCAACTGGTGCATTGGTTAATCCAAACGGCATCACTACAAACTCATAATGTCCGTAACGAGTCCGAAATGCCGTCTTATAAATGTCCGCTTCTTTCACCTTGAGCTGGTGATAACCCGATCTCAAATCAATTTTGGAGAAGACTGAAGCTCCTTTTAATTGATCAAACAGGTCGTCAATTCTCGGTAGAGGATACCAATTCTTGATCGTCAATTTATTCAATTATCTATAATCAATGCACATACGCATCGATCCATCTTTCTTCTTGACGAACAAAACGGGTGCTCCTCACTTGAGACACACTTGGTCGAATAAATCCCGATCCAAGATTCTTGAATTTGAGCTTTAAGCTCGCCAACTCCTTTGGTGCCATCCTATAAGGAGCAATGGACACCGGAGCCCCTGCAAAAGCTCAATGCCAAATTCTACTTTCCGATCCGAGGTATACCAGGAAGTTCTTCAGAAATACATCGGAAATTCCTTCACTTTGTTCTCACATCATTTATAGATAACTCTTTGGCATCCAAAGCACGATAAAGGCTAGGAATGCTCCATATCCTTTCGAACCAACTTCTCGCCTTCAATGCAGATACCACATTTGCCAAGTAGTTCCTTCGTTCACCAATCATTATGACTTCCTTATCATCCGAGGTTCTTATCGACATTCGCTTTTCAAAGACAATCCAATTGCGCTCGATGTTTAACCAACCAATCCATGCCGAATGAGATCGAACTCGCGAAAGGCAATTCTATCAAATTCGCCAAGAATACCTCCTCTTGAATTTCCAAGGCACATCTCTAAACATTTTATTAACAATTCTTGGTGTCTAAAGGACTAATTCATCGTCATTTCACTATCGGTAATTTGATTCTAAATTGATTTCCAGATATGACGCTAGCAACATATGAGTGGGTAGAACCAATATCTATTAATGCAATAACGGTACATCAAGATGAAGAACGTACCGCTTATCACATCGGTGCATTGCCGTCCTCATGGCGTCTAATCGCATAGACCGATCCAGGTGTCTTGCATCCGCATTCCTCTAGGACCATTGCCTCGACCGGTGCACCTTGACCACGATCAGCCCATTACCACCACGACCGTCCACGACCTCTTGGTGGTCTGCCGAGTACCTCTGGTATTGTGCATCATTATTACGAACTTCGAGTAGTATCCATACGTCGAGGACAATTTTATCTCGATGATCCATTGAACCGCATTTGTAACAAGCGCTCGCTTTCCTCCAACACTCTCCAAAATGTCTTTTTCCACACTCAAAGACAATCTCGACTTTGATTATTTGTTACCGGTGTTCTACCTTGAACCGGTTCATCATTCCGAGGTCTCTTCCGAATCTCTTTGAAGAACCAAAGCTCGCTGTGGTCTCTCTTGTTTCTAAATCTTCTCGATTTCGATGTTCGAGTTCTTAGCCTCCTCGGCTATCTTGGCCTTCTCCATAAGCGTGGAAAAAGTTCTAACTTGCGTGGAGCAATCGTAACCCTCACTCATCATTAAGCCCATTCTCAAACGCACACAACGCTCATGATCTGTTGATATAATTGTCCAAGCATAGCGGCTCAAACGTAAAAACTTCGACTTCATATGTCGCTCTCTGTTTTACTCTCTTGTACAAGATTCGTAAATTCCTTCCTTCAGCGTCTACATAACTCGTTCCAACGTATTTTCCTTGGAAGGCAGCTTTAAAGAATTCCCAAGTAATCAATGCAGCTTCGGTGCCTTCTCGAACAGTGAGCCACCACTGATACACCTCGTCTCTTAACAAGGATACAGCTCCTCTCAGTTTTTGCTCAACAGTGCATTCCATATCATCCATAATCTGTTCCACAGCTTCGAGCCAATATTCACCACATTTGGAGCTACAGGAAACTCCTCTAAAACTTCGCATTAGTTGACTTGAGTCGCTCAAATTGACCCACGAGTTGTTGGCCCAATTCTAGTTCCGTGACCCTTTCTAGGACTCGCACATTGCTTGTGTCAAAGCATTATCTTCTTCCATCGATCGCGTGATCCGTCTCACTCTCAAATAACACGGTACATCCATTTTTGGCATATGATTTGGTGCTTGATCGTAGCACCTCGGCCTCTACCACTTACCACGTCTCAAGCGTCCACTACCACGTCCTCTAGTGCTCATGATGGCTTATTCGTTTTATATGATTACAAGTTTTATGAATCGGAAAAATTGTTTCAAGTGTTTATTAACGATGTTTTATGAGATTTGAGAGATAAAGTTGTTTTTCGCAACATATCCTATAGTCTCAATCTCTACGATTTTCACATCTAAAACTAGAAGTTCTAGAGTGTTCCTATGATCATCATAGTAATCATTAAGTAATAAATACTTACTTGACTTGTTGCCGGATGCTTGTGGTGCCATCTCGATCTTTAAAACATAATTGAATGAATTCATACGTAAATTATTTGTGAACCCAAACCACAGTAGAAGTTTTTGAAGCGGCTCGATACCATTAAATGTAACACCCCAAACCCGGTCTATGCGTTAAGACTAGATTTGGTTTGTTACATGGATCGAATTATCTTAAAAATTTCAGTGAGTCGAAATCTACAATATTATTTTTAAGTACAAGGTTTAATAAAAATCAAAAGAGTATTTTAAATTTGATCTATATTAGAAAACATTAGTGAAAACATCATTAATATTGTATTATCAAAATCCTTAGGTAAATTATATAAGAGTTAAAAATACTAAAATATTTATAAAGGAATTTCATATATTTGAAAACCCAATTTATTTTGAGAAAAATATCATATAATCATCACCCATAATAAAATGTCCAAAATAGAGTTTTAACCAACCACACATATAAATCCATGAAATATTAATAGAGGCCCTTATTACATCAACCCAAAATAGTAAAAATACTTATTAAATTCAAGTTTAATAAACCCATATTTTGCAAGATGGCCTCCACGAAGTCATCCTCTACCAAGTCCACGCCAATTTCCATTACCGAGGCGAAAATTTTGAGGAGTGAGTTACTTAAACTCGGTGTATAACTCACTTACTTTGTCCATTGGGCGATTTTTCAAGTTATGGATTTGGGCCTAAGCCCATTAGCTAATTAACAACATAAATAATAATATGCATGCAAAATGTATTTTTCCTCCCAAACCTAATTTCCATCCGCTACACACCCCGCACCAACCAACACACCGTGGGATCAAGTCAACCCACCCCGCCATCACACCAATCGTAGGCATTAAGCCTTTTTATATTTGTGGCGAGCCACCGAACTAGATTGTGACAAAGTCACCGAACTAGAGGCATTGAGCCAATTATTAATTGTGGCGTAACCACCGAACTAGAGGCAAATAGCCATTTAATAATTTTGTGGCGAGCCAGAACTAGAGGCAATAGCCATAATTTTGTGGCAAAGCCATAGAACTAGATTTTGGCAACAGGCCTTTCTTCTCTTCATCATTTTCCCAACCCATGCAACATGTATGCAAAGTAGTCTATGATCATACCATGATTTTATTAAAAAGCCCATTAACAAGAGTCAATATTTCAGATTTTTATTAAGGCCCAATCATTTGGCCCATTTACCAATTTAACATCTTATGCCCAAATTTACGATCTAGTAGGAATTTGGCCCATTTATCGATCTAGCAGGGATTTTAGCCCGTTTAACAATTTAACAGAGATTACGGCCCATTTACGATCTAGCGTAGATTTCACCAATTATCGATCTAGCGTAGATTTTGGCCCAATTATCGATCTAACAGAGATTTCGGCCCAATTATCGATCTAACAGAGATTTCGGCCCAATTATCGATCTAACAGGGATTTCGGCCCAATTATTAATCTAACAGAGATTTCGGCCCAATTATTAACTAGCATAATTTTTCGGCCCATTTACTAATTATCAAACTTATCGGTCCATTTTACGAAGACATGAAAATTTATATTTTACCATCTAACTCATCGAGGGCTTTTTCGTAATTTTTACCATATTAACCGTTTTCATGTAATTTCACCAAGTACTAGTTATTACATTTTATACCGATCTAATCGTTTTTACGACTTAACTCCATACTACGAATAACATCCAAACCCGAGAAAATGTAAAGTTACACACCTCGATATCGTGAGTACTAATCCTTCTCGCTCCTCAACACCTAAAACATATTACGATCCGTTAGAACACTATCATGTATAAAAAATACACTATCGATAATCGATCCAAATCCTTACCCTCTTGATTTTGAATCACTTCAATTTTCGGTTTCTCTTCGTTTATCGATTCGTTATTCGCTGAAAATCCACTAACGTACAAAGGCTCGGAAGTTCGTACTACTTCAAATAATTGATTTCCTTCGGAAGATGGTCCGCAACCCGGTGGAAAATCCCGGACTACCAAAATCGCCCTTCGTTTATACTTAGGAGAAATAGTGGATCCGGCCCTCTTACGAAAACTAAACACCGCCCTTTTCTTCCCTATTTTGAAAGTCTTCAATATCAAAAGATCGTTAATCCTAATAATAATATATCGAAAAAAAATACTAAAGATCTTAAAGGTGAGATTTCCTTACCACAAAGATTCTTGCTTCTCTAAAAGAGATTCGACCAAAAACGTTCCAAGATGCAAATGAACACTCGAGTTCCGATCTTCCGTTATCGCACTAAAGTATAATAAAGAGAAACGTTAATAGAATGAACGGGTATTTCGATTCAAGAAATCCTTCTTACCACCATCCATATTCTACCAAAACCACCATTAACTAATCATGAACTAAAAAACTCTTACTTATTCTCCACGGTTGAAAAGAGATGATTGAGAAAGATGCTTAAGAATAGAGAGAGATTCACTATGAAAACCAAAAGAAAAGAAAATGATTCGAAAAAGGCACACTAATATTCGCCATGAGAGATGTTTATGGAGATATGATGGTGAAAAGAAAAATTAAAAGATGAGTGAAAGGGATGATGAGGATTCGGTTATCAAAAGAAGAAAAAGAAAATAAGAGATGTGTTTAGAGCAAGGTACATTGCAAGGGAGGAAGGAAGAAAAGAATGACCTTTGGTGTTGTATTTTCGGCACAATGAAAAGGCATCTGAAGAATACTAATGTGATAGCAAAATGACCAAATGGTCAAAAAAATTTTAGTAAACCAAAAGCACAAAGTCGGCCAAAGAGAAGGTTGAGAAATAAAAAAGAAAAACAAAGTTGCACAAGATGCTAGAAATGACCAAAACAAAATTCCTACCCTAGCTAAGCTACTAGCAAAAATCGCCAACCTCCCTAGCCATATTGTCAGTCCAAATTCATTGGTCAAATGACCATGAATTTGTTTCAAAACATCTTCCTTGATACTAGCCTCATGTCCCCATATCTTTCCAAAGTTCCTTGATTCCATACCATAAGTTAAAAATTACCTTTTTCCTTTAGTCTTACTTACCAAAAATAAAACAATACAACTCATCCATCCTTATCCCCTTGCCGACACATGCATGGATTAAAGCCAAAAATAAAATTTCTAGATGCTAACCAAGGGATTCTGTAACATCCTGAAATTAGGCCTAGTAGCATTGAGCCCAATGGGCCTTAGGCGTAGTAGCGTTTAAATTTTTTTGGAGAATAGGAGATCGGCTTAAGTGCAAGTTGGACCTTTTAGATAAGTGATTTTGGAAGGTTAGGGGGCTTCTATGAAGTCCCGCTATCAAATATTAGCTTTGGGAAAATTTTGGTTTTAGGTGAAAAAAAAAAACCTTGGAGGTTGGCGGGTAGGCCTTAAGAATAAAATGTGGAGGAAAATGACACAAGTGGTGTGTATGGTGTAGTGGCAAAGTGACTTGGAAGGAAGGAAGGAGGTCCAAGGTTCTAGTTGTAGCGTTTGCATTCCTTTTGATTATTTTTATTAAATGAATTTAGACCTTGGCCATAGGGTTATATTTAATTGCGCATGGTTTGAGGCACAAGGAGCTAGTTGGTAAAGTGGCTAGTAGCGTGGATTATGTTATAAGGGAGCACAGGTTGAATCTCATGAGAAGCGAGGAGTATTTATTTTATGATTGACGGTAAGAGTTTGCTTGAATTTAAACTCACGACGGAGGATCCCACATCGGAAAGATACAAGGAATGAAGGTGAAGAGCTAGCTATATAAAGAGCATGCCGGAGAAGGGTTAACATACCTTGGTGGGCGTTGGGCACAGGAGTGGTCGACTGCATGTTTAGCACCGAGTCTATCGGTGTGTAACTCTCTACTCTAGTTGTAGAAGCGGCAAATGCCGAAGTGTCGAACGCGGCAATAGTAGCCACACGAAGCGCATGAAAGCGTGTGGGGCTTCAACGCGATAGTTGAGGCCATCAAGAGTATTCTTGTGGGTTGAAATTTGCTTGGGCTACGATGGGCCAAAGTGGGCCCAATGGGCCCGTGAGCCCAATTGGAATAAATTGTATGATGATATAGTATATAGTGAACTAGACTAGGTGGAACTTATATACGTGGATAGATTTGTGTTAGGTGGGCCACACGGCGTGTGGGCAGAATGGGCCAAAATTGGGTTTTAGGCCCAACAATCTAAGAAAGACCTAAAATGGTAGTTGAGTCGCTCAAGGCGACACTACACCTTTAGAAAGGCCATTCCAGGTACAAAATTACGAAAATACCCTTGGTGGGTAAATTACGAAAATACCCTTGGTGGGTAAATTACGAAAATACCCTTGGTGGGTAAATTACGAAAATACCCTTAGTGGGTAAATTATGAAAATACCCTTGGTGGGTAAATTACGAAAATACCCTTGGTAGGTAGATTACGAAAATACCCTTGGTGGGTAAGTTACGAAAATACCCTTGGTGGGAAACTTACGAAAATACCCTTGGTGGGTAAATTACAAAAATACCCTTGGTGGGTAAATTACGAAAATACCCTAAGTGGGTAAATTACAAAAATACCTTGGTGGGTAAATTACGAAAATACCCTTGGTGGGTAAATTACGAAAATACCCTTGGTGGATAAATTACGAAAATACCCTTGGTAGGTAAAATTACGGTTATACCTTTAGAGGTTGATTAGCATGATTATGTTGTTTTATGTCTATCTGATTATGATGGTAATTCATGTTATACTTATATTTGATATATGTCTAGCATACATGACATCTGCATACACAATTATTATGTCATATTGCGGGTATGATGAGAGGAGGGAAGATTGATATCGTGACTTGGTCACCGGTGATTTGGTATCACATTCGTGTCTTGGACACCGAGGTTTGGCACCTCATAGCGACTCGTCCCTGTGGTTAATACCACCGTGGGTTGGCCCCACTTTTGAGATATGGGATCGTCGCCAGTGATTTGGTATCACACGTGGGTTGGCCCCACAACTTGATGATTCGTGACTTCGGTCACCAGTGGTTTGGCACCACCAGTGGTTTGGCACCACCAGTGATTTGGTATCACATTCGTGTCTTCGGACACCAGAGGTTTGGCACCTCATAGCGACTCGTCCCTGTGGTTAACACCACCGTGGGTTGGCCCCACTTTTGAGATATGGGATCGCCGCCATGATTTGGTATCACGTGGGTTGGCCCAACAGATGGATTATTCGTGACTTTGGTCACTAGTGATTTGGTATCACATTTATATCGTGACTTTGGTCACGGTGGTTTGGCACCACCAAAGGGTTTGGTACCACACTGGGGTAGAAAAGGAGTTATGGATGGCTAGGTTGGGTGCATTATACATATATGTTGCTTTGTTATAATTTGTGTAAGTATGTGGTATTTACCCGGGAGAGGGAATATACCGAGTCTTGGTGACTCACCTTCTCCTTATCTTTTCAGTGATTCGTGAGTTTGCGGATGAGGAGCGGATGAACTCGAGGAGGCCATGTAATAAAATTTGGTTTTACATGAATTTCCAATTGGGTACTTTATTTTAATTTGGTTTTCATATTTTTATGGATTTGTAATAAGGCTGTTTAATTATGTTTTGGATTATTTTTATGTTTTGAATATGTTTAAAATATGGCTTTTAAATTACTTGGTTAATTTAATAATTGAGCCCAAAGTTTTCTAAACTAAAACTCATAATGGTTTTAAAAATCTTACCATCGGGTAACATGAATAGTTCAATAGTAAAATTACAAGTTAAATGTTTTCAACAGATTAAGTGATTTCCAAAATTCAAGTTTCTATACTCAATTGCAAACGGATTTTCCAAAATGATATTTCAATTTTCTTAAAAGATATAAATGTTTTCTATCATATGATTTATCAACTAAGTTTTAAAGTTTTATGTAATTTCAAGTAAATTTCAATTTTAACTTATTTTCGACAAATAAAGAATTACAAAGAGTTTTTCACAAAATTTAATTGTTAATTGATTCTTTCAAAATTATTTTCCTTAGTGACATACCGATTCTATTGCTATGTATTGACCAGGGTTTGGGGTGTTACAAATTGGTATCGAGCCTAGGTTTCAAAAACTCTACTGTGGGTTATGGGGTTCAAAAAAGTTTGTTTGAAAATACATGTTGTTTGGAAGTATGGCACCTTGAGTCTCAAGCATCCAAATCTGTAAGTTCCTTTATTTTATGTTTGTTAAGACAATGTTATGACTGTATTTTTGGTATTTATTTTGTGTGTGCTAGTTTGGATATAGAAATTGCATGTATAAATATCAATTTGCTTTTGTGTTTAGTTATCTAGTTATGAGAAAGAAGTTTTAGATTTGGTTTATTAGTGTTATTAGATCGAGTCTTGCATGGCGTGGCGTAGTGTGGTAGGTTAGGACGTGTGATGTTAGTTAGTTGGAAATTTTGAGGACGAAATTTCTTTAAGGAGGGTAGATTTGTAACATCCCAAATTAGGCCTAGTAGGATTGAGCCCAATGGGCCTTAGGCGTAGTAGCGTTTAAATTTTTTAGAGAATAGGAGATCGGCTTAAGTGCAAGTTGGACCTTTTAGATAAGTGATTTTGAAGGTTAGGGGCTTCTATGAAGTCCCGGATCAAATATTAGCTTTGGGAAAATTTTGGTTTTAGGTGAGAAAAAAAAACCTTGGAGGTTGGCGGGTAGGCCTTAAGAATAAAATGTGGAGGAAAATGACACAAGTGGTGTGTGTGGTGTAGTGGCAAAGTGACCTTGGAAGGAAGGAAGGAGGTCCAAGGTTCTAGTTGTAGCGTTTGCATTCCTTTTGATTATTTTTATTAAATGAATTTAGACCTTGGCCATAGGGTTATATTTAATTGCGCATGGTTTGAGGCACAAGGAGCTAGTTGGTAAAGTGGCTAGTAGCGTGGATTATGTTATAAGGAGCACGGGTTGAATCTCATGAGAAGCAAGGAGTATTTATTTTGTGGATTGGACGGTAAGAGTTTGGTTGAATTTAAACTCACGACGGAGGGATCCCACATCGAAAAGATACAAGGAATGAAGGTGAAGAGCTAGCTATATAAAGAGCATGCCGGAGAAGGGTTAACATACCTTGGTAGGCCAAGCATGGAGTGGTCGACCGCTGTTTAGCACCGAGTCTTATCGGTGTGTAACTCTCTACTCTAGTTGTAGAGCGGCAAATGCCAAGTCATCACGGCAATAGTACGTCAATAGTAGCCACACACGGCGTGAGACCATCATGAGTATTCTTGTGGGTTGGTCTTATGGGAATGGGCCAAAATCGAGTTTTAGGCCCAACAATAAATTGTAAGATGATAAAATGGTAGTTGAGTCGCTCAAGGCGAAATCGCACCTTTAGAAAGGCCATTGGGTACAAAATTACGAAAATACCCTTGGTGGGTAAATTACGAAAATACCTTTGGTGGGTAAATTACTTAAAATACCCTTGGTGGGTAAATTACAAAATACCTTGGTGGGTAAATTACGAAAATACCCTTGGTGGGTAAATTACGAAAATACCCTTGGTGGGTAAATTATGAAAATACCCTTGGTGGGTAAATTACTAAAATACCCTTGGTAGGTAGATTACTGAAAATACCCTTGGTGGGTAAGTTACAAAATACCCTTGGTGGGAAACTTACGAAAATACCCTTGGTGGGTAAATTACAAAATACCCTTGGTGGGTAAATTACGAAAATACCCTAAGTGGGTAAATTACAAAATACCTTGGTGGGTAAATTACGAAAATACCCTTGGTGGGTAAATTACGAAAATACCCTTGGTGGATAAATTACTTAAAATACCCTTGGTAGGTAAAATTACGGTTATACCTTTAGAGGTTGATTAGCATGATTATGTTGTTTTATGTCTATCCGATTATGATGGTAATTCATGTTATACTTATATTTGATATATGTCTAGCATACATGACATAACGCATACACGTAATTATTATGTCATATTGCACGGGTATGATGAGAGGAGGGGAAGATTGATATCGTGACTTTGGTCACCAAAGGATTTGGTATCACATTCGTGTCTTGGACACCGAGGTTTGGCACCTCATAGCGACTCGTCCTCGTGGTTAATACCACCGTGGGTTGGCCCCACTTTTGAGATATGGGATCGCCGCCCGGTGATTTGGTATCACACGGGTTGGCCCCACAACTTGATGATTCGTGACTTGGTCACCGGTGGTTTGGCACCACCGGTGGTTTGGCACCACCGGTGATTTGGTATCACATTCGTGTCTTGGACACCGAGGTTTGGCACCTCATAGCGACTCGTCCTCGTGGTTAACACCACCGTGGGTTGGCCCCACTTTTGAGATATGGGATCGCCGCCAAGTGATTTGGTATCACACGTGGGTTGGCCCCACAGATGGATTATTCGTGACTTTAGTCACCAAAGTGATTTGGTATCACATTTATATCGTGACTTGGTCACCGGTGGTTTGGCACCACCAAAGGGTTTAGTACCACATGGGGTAGAAATGGAGTTATGGATGGCTAGGTTGGGTGCATTATACATATATGTTGCTTTGTTATAATTTGTGTAAGTATGTGGTATTTACCCGGAGAGGAATATGCATCGAGTCTTGGTGACTCACCTTCTCCTTATCTTTTCGTGTGATTCGTGAGTTTGCGGATGAGGAGCGGATGAACTCGAGGAGGCCATGTAATAAAATTTGGTTTTACATGAATTTTCAATTGGGTACTTTATTTTAATTTGGTTTTCATATTTTTATGGATTTGTAATAAGGCCTGCTTAATTATGTTTTGGATTATTTTTATGTTTTGAATATGTTTAAAATATGGCTTTTAAATTACTTGGTTAATTTAATAATTGAGCCCAAAGTTTTCTAAACTAAAACTCGCAATGGTTTTAAAAATCTTACCATCGGGTAACATGAATAGTTCAATAGTAAAATTACAAGTTAAATGTTTTCAACAGATTAAGTGATTTCCAAAATTCAAGTTTCTATACTCAATTGCAAACGGATTTTCCAAAATGATATTTCAATTTTCTTAAAAGATATAAATGTTTTCTATCATATGATTTATCAACTAAGTTTTAAAGTTTTATGTAATTTCGAAGTAAATTTCAATTTTAACTTATTTTCGACAAATAAAGAATTACAAAGAGTTTTTCACAAAAATTTAATTGTTAATTCGATTCTTTCAAAAATTATTTTCCTTAGTGACATACCGTATTCTATTGCTATGTATTGACCGGGTTTGGGGTGTTACAAATTGGTATCGAGCCTAGATTTCAAAAACTCTATTTGTGGGTTATGGGGTTCAAAAAAGTTTGTTTGAAAATACATGTTGTTTGGAAGTATGGCACCTTGAGTCTCCAGCATCCAAATCTGTAAGTTCCCTTATTTTATGTTTGTTAAGACAATGTTATGACTGTATTTTTGGTATTTATTTTGTGTGTGCTGGTTTGGATATAGAAATTGTATGTATAAATATCGATTTGCTTTTGTGTTTAGTTATCTAGTTATGAGAAAGAAGTTTTAGATTTGGTTTATTAGTGTTATTAGATCGAGTCTTGTGCATGTGAGCGTAGTGTGGTAGGTTAGGACGCAGATCGTTAGTTTGTTGGAAATTTTGAGGACTAAATTTCTTTAAGGAGGGTAGATTTGTAACATCCCGAAATTAGGCCTAGTAGGATTGAGCCCAATGGGCCTTAGGCGTAGTAGCGTTTAAATTTTTTGGAGAATAGGAGATCGGCTTAGTGCAAGTTGGACCTTTTAGATAAGTGATTTTGAAGGTTAGGGGGCTTCTATGAAGTCCCGGGATCAAATATTAGCTTTGGGAAAATTTTGGTTTTAGGTGAAAAAAAAAACCTTGGAGGTTGGCGGGTAGGCCTTAAGAATAAAATGTGGAGGAAAATGACACAAGTGGTGTGTGTGGTGTAGTGGCAAAGTGACGCCAGAAGGAAGGAAGGAGGTCCAAGGTTCTAGTTGTAGCGTTTGCATTCCTTTTTGATTATTTTTATTAAATGAATTTAGACCTTGGCCATAGGGTTATATTTAATTGCGCATGGTTTGAGGCACAAGGAGCTAGTTGGTAAAGTGGCTAGTAGCGTGGATTATGTTATAAGGGAGCCTGGGTTCGAATCTCATGAGAAGCAAGGAGCATTTATTTTATGATTGACGGAAGAGTTTCATTGAATTTAAACTCACGACGGAGGATCCCACATCGGAAAGATACAAGGAATGAAGGTGAAGAGCTAGCTATATAAAGAGCATGCCAGGAGAAGGGTTAACATACCTTGGTGGGCGTTGGGCACAGGAGTGGTCGCACTGCGGTTTAGCACTAGAGTCCTATCAGGTGTGTAACTCTCTCTACTCTAGTTGTAGAGCGGCAAATGCCAAGTGTTGGTCACGACAATAGTAGTTACACGAGCGCGCATGAAAGCGTGTGGGGCTTCAATGCGATAGTTGAGGCCATCAAGAGTATTCTTGTGGGTTGAAATGCTTGGGCTACGATGGGCCAAAGTGGGCCCAATGGGCCCAGAGCCCAATTGGAATAAATTGTATGATGATATAGTATATAGTGAACTAGACTAGGTGGAACTTATATACGTGGATAGATTTGTGTTAGGTGGGCCACACGTAACGCAAGGTCTAAATGGGCCAAAATCGGGTTTTAGGCTCAACAGTTCAGAAAGACCAGAAAATGGTAGTTGAGTCGCTCAAGGCGACATCGCACCTTTAGAAAGGCCATTCGGTACAAAATTATGAAAATACCCTTGGTGGGTAAATTACGAAAATACTCTTGGTGGGTAAATTACGAAAATACCTTGGTGGGTAAATTATTAAAATACCCTTGGTGGGTAAATTACAAAATACCCTTGGTGGGTAAATTATGAAAATACCCTTGGTAGGTAGATTACTTAAAATACCCTTGGTGGGTAAGTTACTTAAAACACCCTTGGTGGGTAAATTACTGAAAATACCCTTGGTGGGTAAATTACAAAAATACCCTTGGTGGGTAAATTACTTAAAATACCCTAAGTGGGTAAATTACAAAAATACCTTGGTGGGTAAATTACGAAAATACCCTTGGTGGGTAAATTACTTAAAATACCCTTGGTGGATAAATTACGAAAATACCCTTGGTAGGTAAAATTACGGTTATACCTTTAGAGGTTGATTAGCATGATTATGTTGTTTTATGTCTATCCGATTATGATGGTAATTCATGTTATACTTATGTTTGATATATGTCAGCATAAATGACATAACGCATACACTAATTATTATGTCATATTGCACGGGTATGATGAGAGGAGGGAAGATTGATATCGTGACTTCACCAAAGGATTTGGTATCACATTCGTGTCTTGGACACCGGAGGTTTGGCACCTCATAGCGACTCGTCCACGTGGTTAATACCACCGTGGGTTGGCCCCACTTTTGAGATATGGGATCGCCGCCGGTGATTTGGTATCACACGTGGGTTGGCCCCACAACTTGATGATTCGTGACTTGGTCACCAATGGTTTGGCACCACCGGTGGTTTGGCACCACCGGTGATTTGGTATCACATTCGTGTCTTCGGACACCGAGGTTTGGCACCTCATAGCGACTCGTCCCTCGTGGTTAACACCACCGTGGGTTGGCCCCACTTTTGAGATATGGGATCGCCGCCGGTGATTTGGTATCACACGGGTTGGCCCCACAGATGGATTATTCGTGACTTTGGTCACCAAAGGATTTGGTATCACATTTATATCGTGACTTTGGTCACGGTGGTTTGGCACCACCAGTGGTTTGGTACCACATGGGGTAGAAAAGGAGTTATGGATGGCTAGGTTGGGTGCATTATACATATATGTTGCTTTGTTATAATTTGTGTAAGTATGTGGTATTTACCCGGGAGAGGAATATGCATTGAGTCTTGGTGACTCACCTTCTCCTTATCTTTTCGTGTGATTCGTGAGTTTGCGGATGAGGAGCCGGATGAACTCGAGGAGGCCATGTAATAAAATTTGGTTTTACATGAATTTCCAATTGGGTACTTTATTTTAATTTGGTTTTCATATTTTTATGGATTTGTAATAAGGCTGTTTAATTATGTTTTGGATTATTTTTATGTTTTGAATATGTTTAAAATATGGCTTTTAAATTACTTGGTTAATTTAATAATTGAGCCCAAAGTTTTCTAAACTAAAACTCGCAATGGTTTTAAAAATCTTACCATCGGGTAACATGAATAGTTCAATAGTAAAATTACAAGTTAAATGTTTTCAACAGATTAAGTGATTTCCAAAATTCAAGTTTCTATACTCAATTGCAAACGGATTTTCCAAAATGATATTTCAATTTTCTTAAAAGATATAAATGTTTTCTATCATATGATTTATCAACTAAGTTTTAAAGTTTTATGTAATTTCAAGTAAAATTCAATTTTAACTTATTTTCGACAAATAAAGAATTACAAAGAGTTTTTCACAAAAATTTAATTGTTAATTGATTCTTTCAAAAATTATTTTCCTTAGTGACATACCGATTCTATTGCTATGTATTGATCGGGTTTGGGGTGTTACTGATTCAACCACTCCCTCATGCCATAACTCATGCGCCATCACCACCTTACCATTTACTCATCTTATGCTTCACTTTGACACTTATTTTTACTTAAGTATTAATATCACTTAATCCACTTCATTATACTCTCAAAAATAAAAATTATTCTACTCCCGAAAAATTCTATACTCTTCTTCAAGACTATAATAACGATTTAAAAGAAGTAAGAAAATTTTTCCTTCATAATTTAAGCACCAAAAACATGCATTAAATTAGATACTCGAATTTTAGGGTATTACATTCGGATTTTGAAAGAACTCCTCCGGAACTGCCCGAATTGCTCGGATCCTTGTATGGTGTCCATTGAAACTATATTAACATGATAAAAATATTAGTTATATACATAATACTAAATACTAAATACGAAATACTAAATTCTAAATATGAAATACGAAACAACTATTTTATTTTGAAAATATATTTTATTTAATACTTACTTGTGATTCCGATCGTTGCTCTAATAGAAGCCGTATATATTCAAGCGAGGTAGGTATTCCAACATAACTCGCTGAATGGTTCCACCTAATTAAATAAAATATTAGCATATAATTATATTTTAAATCTACTTAATAATTGTAAAATCTAATATTAAATTTACCTCGTTATGGGTGGGAATATATATGGGTGGTCGACTCGAGGACGTAAAAATAGAAATCGAAACCGTGCCCATGATTGCAGTAGTGATAGGCAACCTCCGGTTTTGCTTTATTAGGCCACGTCGCCCCGCACATCTCCCGATACAATTTTTCTAGCACGGCAGACCCCCAACTCAATTCACCGACTACTCTAAAATTAACGAGTTTCAGTAGCCACCTCAGATGTACGAGGTTTCGTGACAAGTCCGGCATCAAATAGACTCCAATCATCTCAAGAATGTATGCCCGAGCATACCGTATTCTTTCTATTTTGGTGAATCATTATTCAGCTTCGGGAATGTGTCTCGTAACCAGCCCATCTCGATCCGACCTCCGTAAATGTTATCTGGAATAACGCCCAAAAGCTCGTAGCATACGGCTGCCCAATCACCAAAAGTTGCAGACTCGGTGACTACGTACCCATCCACCGTCAATCCTAATTGCAAATGAACGTTTTCCAGAGTGATAGTACACTCTCCGCATGGAAGATGGAAAGTGTGCGTCTCGGGTCTCCAACTCTCTATCAACGCACTGATTAACTTCGAGTCCAACTTGCACCCCCGACCTATCGTGGCCACGTGCCAAAAACCCGCTTCCCGTAGGTAATTCTCGATCAACGGCGATGGCGGACCAGGCATATTGTGAATATAGCATTGCAACACCCGATCTACAGACTGTTTAAAAAATTATAAAAATTTAATTAAAATTGCATAAACTTAAAAAATATTAAATAGTATTGAAAAATTAAAATTAAAATTAAAACTTACCATTGTCATTTGATTGACGGAAATGTCTTTATTGTCGAGACAAATTAATTCCCCGACCATTGCTAATACGATCGAATATTTTAAAATTTATCAAAAAATATATATTTCAAAAAATTTAAAAAAGGGCTCTTTTGTAAATATTAAAGGACTATTGTGAAATTTGAGAGGAAGTTTCAAGGAATTTAAGAGAAATTTTAGAAGAATTTGAGAGAAAGTTGAGAGAAAAATGAATAAAGACTTTGTTGTGAAAAAAAAGGGTGGGGGTTTTTATAGTTTTTTTTTTTACTATTAGAGGCTCAACGGTAAAAAAAAATTGACCGTTGCACGGGCAAAGCGCGTCCATGAGGGAGCGTTTTTGCCACATCAGCAAAATGCACCCTCAAGGATGTGTTTTTGGCTGATGTGGCACAAAGCGCTCCTTCGTGGACGCGCTTTTATCAGATCCCCAAAACGCGTTGACGTGGACGCGTTTTTGGGGGGGGGGGAAATGACCCTTTCCGATAAATAATTAAATTTTCGGCCCTTTTTCGTAATTTTTTTTAAAATTTGGTATATTTTAGTAAAATACCCTAAAAAGTGGTTATATTAAAATTGAAACAAATTAGAATTAAAATAATAACCAAATTAATAATAAAACAAAAGTTTTACAATATCGAAATAATATTAAAAGCGACAATGAGACAACATAAATTATGTTGTAACCAAAGCAAGTAGCACCAAAGTAAAATAGTTGCAAAAGAACAATAAAATACCATCAAAACAGCATCAAGGTTTAATTTGGTGTAGTTTTAATTTTAATGGGGATCAGTCGTTTGTTGTCTTTTTTTTCTTGACCAAGATGGTCTCATTATCATGGATGAGACCTCCACTATTAAACAAGAAATATTGCTGTTAGTCCTGAAATATTTTGGCCCATAGTTTTAGAGACGTTGGACTCAAATTTTGGGGTTTTTTTTCCCACTACCTTTTTGCATTGGTAACATTAGCATGTGTTTTGCTTATATACATGGCTGGATTATTATAATTTTATTTGGCCCTCTAATTATTTGTATTAGGTTATAGGAACTATCCACGTTTAATCAAACGGAAGACAACAAATATAACCTAATGCACCAGTCCTTGAAAAAAAAAAACATTAATATAAAATAGCCTAATCAGTTTAAAATATCCTAAATCTATGTACTAGAGTTCCAATTAATCCCTTGAAGTTAAATAAAACAAAACAAAAAATTAGTATTAATATTGCAACATTTTTCTTGCATATTTGCTTAGGGAAAAAGTAATTTAAATATTTACTAATCTCATACAAGTTGTGATAGAAAGTCTTAGATTATGCAAAAGAACAATAAAACACCACCATAAAAGAACAATAATTGATGAACTAACAATTTCACAAAGGAAAGTTCCACGTATTACTTTGGAAATCTCTAGATAAAACAGGAAACCGAAACAGGACAATTGTTTAGAATTTCCACGAACACAGGCTAAAGACATTGGAGAAAGGGGGTCTTAATGGAGACCATTTCTTTAAAGTTCCTCGCTTGATTCAGTAATCGTGGCAGGGTGAATAATGTTACTTGGTCACTTAGAAAAGGTATGACAGGTTAATTTTTGATAAGAAAAGATTCAAAAACCCTAAACTGCTGAGGAACGAATCCAAAATGAACCAAGTCGGGTATTCTTCGAGTAGGAGTTGTGACTCCCGGGGAAGATAGCTAAAAGTCAATGCAGGCCTGTGTTCCGAGGCCTAAAATGGGCTTTGAAATTTCCACAGAGGTAAGTCATTCATGCAAAAACGGTTACTGCAAGGGAAACGAAGATAAAACCTTTACAGATAAATGAGTGATAACACCTTGAATAGGAATCATACTCATAACATTTTGACTCATTCCAATCATGGCATCCTAATCATTAGGCATTAGCATGTACTCATTCTACAATTATGTCCTTAAAAGGACACTATAGTAGAACAGATGAAGGAATGGCAGATCTTGTCTCCCTGAAGTTGCAAGAAGCAGATCGAAGACATCGGTCTGGTGGTCCCTGAGTTTGCAGGGATCAGATTGAAGATAGAAGATTTGACATTCCTGAAGTTGCAGGAAGCAGATCAAAGACATCGGTCTGGTGGTCCCTAAGTTTGCAGGGATCAGATTGAAGATAGCAGATTTGACCTTCCTGAAGTTGCAGGAAGTAGATCGAAGATATCAGTCTGGTGGTCCTTGAGTTTGTAGGGATCAAATTGAAGATAGTAGATTTGACCTTCCTGAAGTTGCAGGAAGTAGATCGAAGATATCAGTCCGGCATTCCTGATGTTGCAGGGAGCAGATTGAAGATGGCAGATCTTGTCTCCCTGAGTTTACAGTGGAGCAGATTGAAGATAGCAAGTCTGGCATTCCTGATGTTGCAGAGAGCAGATTAAAAATAACAGATTTGGCATTCTTGATGTTGCAGGAAGCAGATTGAAGATGGCAGATCTTGTCTCCCTGAGTTTGCAATGGAGCAGATCGAAGATGGCAAGTCTAGCGTTCTTGATGTTGCAGGGAGCATATTGGAGATAGCAAGTTTGGCATTCTTGATGTTGGAGGGAGCAGATCGAAGATAGCAGGAGCAGATCGTAGTAGCAGATTAAAATGAAGAATCTTATACCTCTGATGCAGCAGTAGAGTGGATCAAAACAACAAGATGCGGTGGACTGGAATGAGGCTACTTGAAGAAGAGGGGTACCAAAGAAGTCAAGACTTGGCCAAGATCGGGCAAAAATTGGTTCTTTTATTGTCTTTGCTCTATTCTCGTTTCACGACAATGAGCAAAGAGGGGCAGCTGTAATAACCAATTTTAGCCCGAGCCCATCAACCAAGGCCCAAAACCAAACAAACCAAACCCAATTACCAGACCCAATTCAAAACTAGCCCAAACCCAATTACCAAACCCAATTCAAAATTAGCCCAACCCAAATCAGAAAAACACCCAAAAATAATAAAACCCTAGGTGTGCCGCACCTAGGGTCTTCTGCTCTGACCCCTGACCTTCTGACGCCACCCCTCTACCACCGCGGTCTTTTTCACCGCCCTTCCACCGCCTCTGGCCTTGCAAGCAATAAACGGGAAAGGACAGAAAGCAGCAAGTTGTCAAAAAATTAGGCTATAAAAGCCGATTCAAAATATTTGTAGAGAGGAGGGTTCCTTTTCTTTTTTCAATCAATAAGAGAAATAGAGATTCAAACAAAACAGATTTAAAAATACAAAAGAAAAAGATTTCAAATGCAACAAGAAGCCCGAATACAATACAAGAAGGCAGATATTCAACACAAATATGAGATTCAAACACAAAAGGCAGAAAAAGAAAGCACTAAGAACCACTAAAAAAAACCCAAATAGTAGCAGAAGGTGATTTCTTTTCCTTTTCATTCTCGAAGTTTTTTTTTTTCTCTTTTTTGACACACATATACACACACATATATATGTATACATATTATTAAAGAGTATAAAAAAGGGGATAAAAACACAAAAATCATACCTGTTCGGGCTCCGACCGCCGTGAACGGCTACGCCGCATGATGAAACCATGCAAGGACGATTTAATTTAATAATCTTGGGAGAGAACTCGCAGAGAAAAAAAATAAAAGATCAGATTTTTTTTAAGAAGCATCTCAAATGACTTTTTTCTAATTTTTGGGCCTTAAATTGCCCCTCAAAACGATGTCGTTTTGGGGCTGACCTTTAACCCCCAAAACGACGTCGTTTTGCCTTAGGATCCGCGTGTTGACCCGACCCGCCTCAGGATCCGCGTGTTTTCTAAAACTGGGGAATTTATGATCGCAGTCCCTCCGCCTTTTCATGGTTTTGCAATCAAGTTTTCCGTTTCTTTAATTTTGCCCTGAAAGTCTAGGATTTCAATTTGGTCCCCTTGTCATTGTAGCGCTTTTGGTAGGAGGGATTTATTTCATCTTTAATCCCTCCGCTTCTTAGGCGATTACAATAAGACCCTTCTCTTTTATTTATTTCAGATCTCACTCAAACTTTGTTTTAAATCCAATTTAGTCCCTTTTTAGTTATTTTGGTTATTCTATTAATTTAATATCCTTATTATCATTAATATTATTATCATTTTAGTATTATTATTTTCATTATTATTACTATTATTGTTGTTACTATTATTATTTATTTTTGTTTTATTCTTAAACTATTATCATTATTACTCTTACTATTATCATCATTTTTATCTTTTATAACTATTACCACTATCACTATTATTTCTTTAGCATTATTATTACTTCCATTTTATTACTATTATTTTATATTATTACCTTTATTATTACCGTTATTTTCATTAGCATATCATTAATATTATTTTTTTACTTATATTATTATTATTATTATTTTTATTATTTAATGTATTATTTTTACTTTCATTTCATCATCACTTATATTATTATTCTCACTCCATTACTATTATTTTATATATTACTATTTTATTATTTAATTATCATCATTATTGTTATTTTATTTTCATTATTATTGCTATTACTATTATTTGTTATTATCAATATTCTCACCATTTGTCGCACTAATCTTACCCGATTTATAAAATTTTCAAATAACCGATATTCCGTATTAAAGGTTCGAGGGAATCAAGCCCTAACTTACTGGGTTCTAGGTTCTCTCATTTAATCTGAATAACGGAATATCCTTTTTGAAATTGCAATACAAGTTTTAAATAAAATACTTGTTCTTGGAAATTCGAAATGTTGCGCCCTAACTTACTGGACACGACATCTAGATGCCCCGAGATGAGTTTTTTTTAAAGTGAAGGAAATATTCCGTATTTGGAATTTCGAGAAATCGAGCCCTAACTTACTGGGTTCCGGTTTCTCATTTGACAAGTAACGAAATATCGCCTTGAAATTTTTAGCCAAGTTTAAAATCAAAGACAAGCTCGGGCCGGAGTCCAAAGCGTCGCACCTAACTTCATCGGATACGATGCTTTATCTCTTCAAATAAGAAAGTCTTAGCATCCTTCCAATCCTTCAAATTTTGAAAATAAAAGTATCTATTTTCGAATCATTTCAAAGTTTTCAACATTAGGACAGCGATCAATCAATTTGGTACCAATTTTGGGCGACGAGGGTGCTGATCCTTCCTCGTATGTAATCGACTCCGAACTCATTTTCGGATTTCAGTAGACCAAAAGCCTTGTTTTAATAAACCGAGGCGTTTTATTAAAACAAAGGTGATCCGATCACACCCAAATAAAGATCAGCGGGGACTCCCTTCTTTTTCATTTTCAAAACCCGAGTTGACCGCGTCGTTTCCTATTTTATCAAAAAAATGGTTTCGACAAGTTGTAATCCCTTTAAATTCCTGATTTTTCTAACCGGACACTTTCATAAATAGTAAATTTTCCTAGACCAATGTTTAATGTCAATCTACTACATCTAACTTGCTTCGAAGTATGCCTTAACAACCAAAAATATCCTTCAAAAATGTCATTCTAGTTGTGTTGTATAACTGTCCTTGTTATTTCTAATATACATTGCATATGCTAAAATATTATTTGTCCTTTAATTTTGATGAGACTGTACCATTAGTTGTTAGTTATTCGGATTGAATTGGTTGAAATGTTAATAATGGATTTGTAATAGTTGTCATTTAGAGATCGCCTGGGATAATTTTTTATCTCACAAATCATCTCTTTTTATGTGTAATATTTCTCAAGAGAATAGAAGTTGGAATTGATTTCTTGATTGATGGTTATTATGGTCTGATCTTATTTAATGCTAAAAGCTAAACTGTCACGTATGTTAACATTTCTCTCTTTTCTTTCTATGAGCAATATAACAGAATCAAGAATGACTTGAAAGCTTTAAGTCTTTTAAGTCGTTGAAAGCTGTTCAAAAGGAGCTTTTTTCCTAGTTATTGCCTCTATTCTTCTTTCATATGTTTATATGTTTATGGAATGTTAAGGGTGTGACAAGCAAGTAGTAATTGTGCAATTTGTGCCCTTTGTGCTGAATTTTTCAAATGAAAATATTCATGCAAGATTTGTTTGACCCAAAATATAGATAGAAAATTCTATTTTCATTTGGAGTGATATGTAAAAAAGGGCACCATTCTTGTTTGACAAAGCCCAATTTTTACACAAAAGTCAATCTCAAGGGTAGTTTTTTAAATTAAACTACCTTCAATGCTATCATTAGTACCTTCAATTTTAGGGCATGATCAAATCTACTTTGATCGTTTGAGCATCATGAGCTTAATATGACCTTAAGGCATGTTAGTTAAGCTTGATATTAACAAATTGATTGAGCTTCTAACTTAAAAGGGTAAATTAGATGCTAAGTTTTACACTTTATTGTTGTTATTATTATTTGAGTAAAAATATTTTAGTTACTTATTTATATATTAAAAATACTGAGTTGGTTGAAAATAAATATCATTGCCTTTACTTTACTTGCCTTCTTTTTATTTATTTTTGGAATTGTTGAAAACAAATGGTAATGGTGTTAGTTTTAGTTTTGTATTATTAATTTATTTCACATCAACATCCCTAATCCTGTCCTCTCTCTATATATACATGTATACTTATTTATTTTTATCCTAGTTATAAATATTTTTATATGTTCAAGTGTCACTTGCAAGTATCCTAATGACCATGTTTATACATATATTGTCACACCTGGCTTTCTTTGAGGCCCCAAATTTAAAGGAGTAAATAGAGCTAATTGAATGAAATAGTGAATTGGCAGACTCAACTAGAAATTTTGGAAAATTTTGTGGCTGATGAGCAATTAGTTGATTTTTAATTTTGGTTTGGTTAAGATGGAACTGACTGGTTTCATGGTGGGAGACACAATGATTGTTGATGGATGACTAATTGAGATTTGGAAACTGTACAAAGAATATATATCTAGGTGAATAAGGGGAATTCTTGTAAAATGAATTCTTCTTAATTTTGTTTGCAAATTTCCATCACATGTGCATCATCTTCTTCAATTGTACCGAAGAAGGGATGGTTTAAGAAAAAACTCTGTATGGAGAGCAGAAACCGACGTTTAAAGTCTAACAATAGAGAATCACGCAACCTGGTAAGACCCTTAACCTTTTTACCTTCATGGATTTGAATAAAAGAGAAGGAAGTTAAGTATTTCTGGAAGAATTCTGAAAGATTTCTGCATGTTGCTGGATACTGGTTTTTAAAGTATAAATGTTTTTGGTTTAAATTGTATTATGGTTGTTGTGCTTAGTTGTCAGGACGATGGAGGCTCTAGCATTTAGAAAAGGTAAGCTAATGAAGATGAAAGGAGTTCAGGTGAGTTTTTGTACTTCACCTTTGGGTGATTGATGATAATATGTGGTTGAATGATTTGTGTTTTGTGTTTGTTTTGAGTGTGTCTGGTTTCATTGTTGTGTATGAAATGGTGAATAAACATGCTAAATATACATAAAACTGTATAAGAATGTGCACTGGATTAATTAAGTAATAAATGGCGTACTATGTGAAATAGTAAATTGTACATTGACTAAAGTAATATGCATGTCTATTATATGCAGAGTATGGAGGATGTTACATTGACGGGCTAGTTGAAGATAGAAAACTGGCGTATTAGAGGAATTTGTGGATTGTTTTGGGATTCAAGGGAGTTGGGCAGCGTCGTAGAATGGTATCTACTAGCTTACTAGAATGACACTGTGATGACGGTTATCGATTGGTCTTTCGAGGCGACACCTCAAAAGATGTTTAATGATTCTTCAAAATCAGGAGTCCATGGTTAAACATGACAATATATTGTGTGAGACCATAGTTGGGCTATGGCAACATATGTAGTCTACCAAACCAGTAAACATGGCATTGTATTGTGTAAGACCATAGTTGGGCTATGACAACAAATGAAGTCCGTCAGGATGATGAACCAGAAAGTCGTCAAGGCACAAAAAGAGAAATCACTAAATGATTCGCATGGCGAGTAGTATAATAGGATTATTGCGGCACGTTTAAGAAAACGGGCAAATGGGATAGTAAGAGAATCTACCAAACTACGAAGATAAGAAAAGCTGGTAGAAAAGTTTATAAATGAGTAAATCATTATTTAAATCAAATTTCGACGATTTAGAGGGGCTAAGTGGGCAAAGTAATGGAAAGGCCTCCATGAGACCATTATGAGTCCGATGGTTGAGGACTACCTCAGGTGGAAATAGTGTCGAAAAATAGCAAAATAGATGGAGATCCATCAGGATTACATAAATAGCGGGGAAGATGGACGTGAGACTACATAGATGTGGAAACCGCCGGATGGAAACTCGAAAAAAGAGATAGTCCATTGGGAACTATCTACAAATTAGAGAATCATAGAAGATGTGACTAAGGTAAGTAAGTACTTTGGGGCTATATTTTGAGTACAATTCTATCAGGAAAAAAGAGGGTGATTAATCAATCAACCCTGTATCATATTTAAGCCCGCGAATAGGGACATTCGGTTATTTTGAAAAGAGACTAAGCATGGACCAAATCAAAAAGAAAATACTTGTGGAGATAGTACGATAAATACTTATGGGGTTTTGTGTGGATTAATAGGATTAAGGTAAGAATCCACAGTTATGGCGAAATCTTGGTTAAATTACCAACAATTGTCGCTAATTTGTGTTTGTGAATGCGGGTATCAATGATGAGTCGTATCATGGAAAGCATAAGAAAAGTATGGAATGAGAATAAACATGATCAAAACCCATTAAAAATTATTGATTGGTAGAATGCAATCATGGCCAGACTCGTGGTTAAGTCTGCCGGCAGTTAGCTTAGGGGAAATAAGTTAATGGCTACGCCAATGAAATCATGGATTGCCCTGCGAAAAATAAGGAGTTTAATTTTTGCACATAAAATCTCATTTTCCTAATTAAAGAGTCTTCTATGAATGCTAATATAGAAGATCTCACAAAATTTATTTGAACTTATGAATTGATTGCCTTGTATGTAGAGTAGATGTTTGACTCGAGATTGAGTGAAGTGACTAAGCTAGACACCTCCGATGTCACTCTCCAAGATAGGGTCTAGGAGCTTGAGGGGTATTTTAGGAATTTTAGCCTATATGAACTCGAAATTTCATAAGTTTGGTAACCGATAATGTTTTCAACAATGGCTTTCATAAAATCAAGTCAATTTTTGAAAATAAGTTTTAAATATCCTTGATTTTGAAAAAAAATAGGACTGAATTGTAAAATAGTCAAAATTGGGAGTTTTTATGAAGCAATTAGACCAGAATTTCAAAATCAACCGAAAAACCTCCACTCAACAGCTTTGTTTCACGTTAAGTTTTGCTCCTCACTTGCTTGTGCCGTTTTTGCTCTCCTCTTGCTCTTCTAATTTCTTTTGATCTTCAATTCCTAATTACATTTGAATTCTAACACCCTTGAACCTTAAATCTCCATAAAAACCAAGATAATTGCATAAAACCTCATCATCTTCTTCACTTTCTCCAAAATGTGGATTTTTCGAGTTGTGTCAAAATCATCATTTTTCAGCATTCAAGGTAACCAATCATCTTTCTATTAGTTTTAAATGTTATTTAGACTTTTAAATCAAATTTCTAGCCCTTAAAACACATATTTTAGATAAAAGTCGAAATTTTGATCATTAATGGTGGATTTTGGGTTTATGGATCAAAACTTGGTTTTAAATTGTTTTTCAACTTGTTTTAATCTAATTAGAAGGTTTCTAAAGTTACTTTGAAGTTTCGTCTAGGATTTCTCAGATTTTAATGAATTTTCTTCATAAAGGCCAAAACTTGTCAAAATATTTTGATACCTTAAAAAGTGTAGTTTAAAAGTTGATAATTAGCAAAAAATGAATGGAATTTGTTACATGCAAAAAGATTAAGTGTAAAATGAGTTATTTGAGTATAAAGTTTTCAATGTTGAAAGTTTCGGTTAATAGATAAGGTAGCTTAGGCTTATGTTTGTGATTGTTTTAACAAAGTTGATGACCGATTGTTGAATGTGTGTTTGTGTGGTTTGTCTTGTTGAAGTGTCAGAATCAATAGAACCTTCAATGAGTAGAGATAAAGGCAAAGAAAGTTGGTCTAAGTTTTAGGTTTTCGGCAAAAGCTTATATTTTGGTGAGTGTTTTGGAATAGCTGCTCATAAGTGATTTGTTGTGTATTTGAGAATTTAGATATAGCCTAAAGCCCTTCTTTAAATTTGAGTGTAAATGTTCTTTTACTTATGGTAAGTATGTAATAAATATGTTTGTGAATTGTGATAAAGAGAGTTATAATGTGACAAAATATGAACATGTTGTGATGATTATTGTGACGATAAATATGAGGGTATGTTATTCATGCCATGTGGCAGTGTGTATAATGTGCTAATGTTATAGTTATGCAGAGAATATGTATGAATAATATGTAAAGTAATATTTGATGATAGTATGGATATTGTGGCCTTGTGACTTAATGAGACCATTGGATATATGATAGGCCAATGTGGTAGAATTTATATCGATTATGCTAAGTTAATTTTTGGGTTGGTTGCATGCTATTTATGTTTGGAAGTTTATGGACTTGAACATGATATTGGGACTGCTATTTCGGATATATTGATTTTTTTAACTAGGTGAATGAAACATGTTTAGGATTAAGTTTGCATGGTTTAAATGTTGATGTATGTTGAGATTTTATAGTCTGGAGCAGAGGTATCGATATTTGGTTTTAAAAAGTGATACCTCTGTAACTTCGTAAGTGCAAGGAGTCAGAATATAGAATTGGTATCGATACCTTAGCCCAAGTATCAATACTTGGGGTTAATTTATCGATACCTTGCGAAAGGTATCGATAGTTTTCGACATTTGGGAATTATGGGTGAGAAACAAAATGCAAGTTTGGTATCGAATTTTCATGTGGTATCGATACCACTTAAAGAAAATATTGATACCACTCCTTTAGTATCGATACCTACGAACCTGGTTTGAGAATTTTGTTAAATGGACTTTATGCATGTTTAATTATTATTATAAGACTATTTGATGTATGGTTAGCATGAAACATTGATAACTAAAAAGTATAATTGACTTAAAAACATATACGAATACTAAAATGGAAGACATTTTGTTTAGAATGAATTTTTACTTATTGTATATGACATGAGACGATGGTGTGGCATCCCGCATTCGGGCTTGACGTCCAAGCCGAGTATAGGGTGTTACAGCCAAATTTGTGCGAAAGGTGTGTTAGCTATTTCATGTATATAAAGGGGCACTTTAGAGGCCATGCTTCAGGGATTAATTGAGTATATTTGTTGTAAAGTCTTAAGTTTTAAGTTATTGTAGATAACTATTCTTGCTTAATATGGTAGGACAATTGTAAGGATTGAAAACTTGTATGATATACAATATAATTGGAATTTAATTCTTGCATTTATCATTATCTTTGGAAATTGAGTAAGGGTTGATGGATGGTGATGGATGTACCACTTGATATTGATTAAGTTGGTTTATTCTCGGATAGAATTTGTTGAGTGATTCGGGTTTCTTGTGACATTTGGTATCCAGACCTAGCAATGGGGTCAGGTATAGGTGTTACATATATATTTGTTTATGTTTTGTATTTACTCTATATTTTCAACCCTCTCTTGCTTAATTTTACTAGGATTATTTAACTTATTCACCCTATGTAATTACCCTATTTTTTTTCCATTTTCTTATGTATGTTAAAATAATAATCTCTCTTAACATGTGCATTTGTTGTTGTTGATAAATAAAGGTGAATTAATGATATTTGGTAAAATAATATTTATATTTTATAAATTAAATTGATATCATATGTATTTATATGAATATAAATATAGAGTTATGGTTTTACATATTTTCATGTATCTACATTTGAATATGTTGAGTATGCCTTATATTTCATCAAATTTGAGATATTTTCTCCCGCTTAAATTCGATTATTTGTTTCATTAATTATGATTAGTCTATATTATTTTATTATCATTTGACATACTAATTTAACCTATCAATAGGCTCTTTTACAATCTTAGGAAATACACCCATTAAAAGATTAAAACTCATAACACTTTTGGAGAATTTTGTGTTTACGTTTTGAGGGTTCTTTGTTTTCGGATTTTGGTGTGTAGTTTTTATCTCCATCTTTTTATATTATTCATTATAGTAAAATTATCTTTGCTCGTGGTTTTTGTCCTTTTTGGAGGGTTTTTCCACGTTAAATTTGTGTGTTCAATTTTTCAATTTCTTCTGCTATTTTTTAATTGCTCATTGTTTAATCGAGTCTGTGACATCCCAAACCCAACTGGTACGGACCGGCCCAAATTTGAAGTGTTACATTAGCCACCGAAGCGACCCTCTAGCCAACGACCACCCTGATGTGATCTTAGCTCGGGAAGCTACGACCGATCCCATTGAGTTGCCACGAGGTCCCATTACTCGGTCTTGTGTCAAGAAGTTTCAAGACGTAATTGCTAGTCACATTGATCGAGCTTGTGGAGGGGAGGTGGTTGGACTCATTAAGCAAGCATGGAGCTCAACACCATGCATTCGATATAGCTTATTGCAAGTTGAATTTTAGTTAAATAGTGCTGGATTAAACTTTAAATGTGTTCAGTTATTTTAGTTTAAGTAATTAAGTTTTAATTTTATTTAGTTGTTTAAATAAATTCGACAATTAATATGTTCTAAGTTAATTAATTGTTACTACAGCTCATTAAATGAGTTTTAGTTACTACAACTCATTAAAGTTTAATTGTGTTTATAGGTGAACTAACCAATTAAACTAGCTGATGCATTGATTGGCATTAAAGAGAGGAATGAATTAAGACCAGCAGCTGTTATGAGCTTCTCCAAGTGATTGTTTGAGGAGTTTAATGGACAAGGAGCTGTTCACACAAGCCCATTCAGCTCCCAAACATTTTCACATGATAGTGGTTATTCTAATTCATCTATTGTAACACCACAAACTCGGCCTAGACGTGATGTCTGAATATTGTGATGTCACATGATAGTGCTTTGGAAAACATAATTACAATAAAACTCTTTTTCGTTGTCTGTCAAAAAGTGCCATTTATTTCCATCATTATCTATTTTCAAAACATCCATTTTTCAAAATATTTACAGTTCACTGAAGTGTTTCAAATAAGTTTGCGTATTCGTGATGTTTCGGTAAAACATTTCTTTATTTTGAAAACTCGCGTCTTATCCTATTGCTAGCAGTTATAAATAAAAATTCCAAAGTCAAACGATAATCCGTAAAGGCCATAGTTAAAAATTCTCAAATATAATCAAAACAATAAATAAAAGTAAAAACCGTAAAGGTCTAGAACCGTGGTCACCGCCGAGTCCTCAATCGCACTGATCCGCCTAACGCTGGGGATTACCTGAACAGATTAAACATAAAAGGGTGAGTTTTTGCAAACTTAATGTGTAATCCCCATAGAAAGCATACACATGGCATAATGTCAAAAGATAGTCATAAATTCATAGTTCAGGCCTTAGCCCATTTCAGATATGGTTTGGACCTTGGCCCATTCAAATACAGAATCAGATATATTCTAGGGCCTTAGCCCATTTCTAACATAATATGTAGATCAGAACAGAATAGCAGAATCCTACCCACCAGCCTTTACACACCAACTCCGTCCAACCTTACACACCATGTGGGGATAAAATCAACCCACCCATTCTTATACACCATCTTGTGCATCAATGCGCACATAATCGTAAAGTTGCAAATGAGTCGCTAGATAATGAGCTTAAGAGCCTTTCAGATAATTTTTTTGAATATCACCAACCCACCCCGATGCAGTGCAACATACATAAAATGACATGCTTTTATGCAAATAACAGTCCATACATTTAAATCAGTATACATGTTCAGTACAGATTTCACATAATCAAATCACAGAACTACAGGTCTAGGTACTACTTATCAACCCTTCATTAGGTTTACAGTCGACTTGGGTGACCCGTGCAACCTTTCAGAACATTTCATAAAAATGGGGCCCATGTGGCTGTCCGTGTAGGCCCATACGCCCGTATGGATTAAGGCCCAAATTAGTCTTGGCCGTGTGGATCACACGGCCTGGCCCAGAATCCCACATGCCTGTGTGGTTAATCCTATGGGCCCACATGCTCGTGTGTCGCACAGACCTTGTTCACCGTCACACATCCGTGTTACTCGTACACGGCCTAGCTCGTCGATCACACGGCCGTGTGGAGACTTATAGTATTGCACATGACCTACCACACATGCAACATCATGCCCGTGTGGTGTCGACAGAGAAGTTTTTGAATTTCGTTGAAACCTTGTTTTTTGTGTTCTTGGGTACACACCTTGTAACACCCCTTACCCACAATTCTCGCTCGGAATCAGCACGAAGCGTTACTATACAAAACTACTTGATCGCCACTTAGGCTCACGCGATTTCTCTACTTGAGTCACTACAACAACTTTATTTTTGACTTACTAGACCTCACTCGTACATACGAGGGCTCTCATGACTATATCAAAAACTCTTACGATCCATAAAAATTCTCTTTTCTATACGGGGAGTACACGCCCGTGTTAGATGACATATATGCCTGTATGTAGTCACACACGCTCATGTGCTCACACTGTGCCTAAAATTCTAGCATTCTGCCAAAACTCCCACGGCTAGGGTACACGCCCATGTGAAATGGAACACGCCCGTGTACACTCATAACATGTTCGTGGCTTTAAACCGTGGGGAGTTACTGACTAATTTAACTCGGCCTGAACACGCCCGTGTGGGCAGTCCGTGGTTTATTCTAACTTAAAATGTTAACATGCAGGGGACACACAGCCAAGTCACACGCCTGTGGGCTGACTGTGTGTCACACATGGTCTAGACACATGCCCGTGTGCCTACCCATGTGAACAGAACAAGGCTGTTTGCCAAGCTTCTAGCACCCCTATATCTTACACTACATGAGTTCATTCAACAAACTAATAAACATCTCATAATTTAACATGCACTCACATTGATAACTTTAAAATTTCATAAATGATAAAATGTTCCATCATTCTTGACAATTTACAAAATAAATGTCTTAGCAAGAGCCAATACACCTTTGGCCAAAATAACAAAATAATCTGTCTAGTCTATCCCCTATACATGCCATACACAAAATCACTAAGTCTGAATATACCGAGGTGAGCAGATAGTGTGGGCGGCCTCCTTGTTATTGACATATCCCAGCTCGGCTCTTAAACTCTATAAAACAAGGAAAAAAGAGAAGGGGGAGTAAGCTTTAAGCTCAGTAAGTTTACATGTAAACAATATAACATTATAACATGTATTAAACAATTACATAGCATTACATACTAAGCGAAAAACAATCTACATTCATAATCATGCTTACTCATTTTCTCCATTCCCACATTGCAACCATATCACAAGCTTAATGCATGCATCCATTAACAAGTTCCCCTGCACTTAGCATTACAAAGTCACATAGTACAACATATCACTATCTCTAATTTTATTACTCCTAGTCAAATTACTCGGTGGTTTCGCACTTAGCCCACCATCAACCTTTATTAGGGTGGTATTGCACATAGCCCACCAAAAAGATATATAGACAATGGTATCGCACATAGCCCATCGTAATTAAGCAACAAGGCTGTATCGCGTATAGCCCACCATCAAATATCGTCAATACACATTCATATGATTATTTCACCATTCATACAATAATTATTCAATGACTATCACATTCAATCCACTAGAATCACATATGTTCCCAATCATGCCATACTCTAATTAGCAACATAATGTTTACGAAAATATATATTGCTTACACATAAACTTACCTCGATGAAAACGTGTTAGCTAGCGATCAATCACCTTGCCTTTCCCACGATCAAGGTTGATTACACATTCTTTTGATCTATAACAATGAAATTCATTCGTTTAGATCATTCTATGATTATAATACATCAAATTCTACACTTAGGCAAAAATAACCATTTTGCCCTTGTACATTGGCAAAATTACGATTTTGCTCCTAGGCTTGTAATTTATTTTTCATCATATTTTCTTGATAAATAAGCATAGATTAACATTTATTTCTCTTACAATTACTCATCATTTTAACTATTTCATGCATTTATGACACAAACTAAATTTTTGCATTTAAGTCCTACCTAGGTGTTGTTATGAAAACACCTTTCACAAAAGTTACTTCACCACTCCCCAACATTTAATTTCTTCCAGAAAAACTCAGCTAACCACTTAAACACTCCCATGGCAAGTCTCTAGACTTTCAACCATATCACAAATTAGTCCCCTCATTAGCTAGCTTAAGCTTTGAGGACTCCTAAAACACAAAAATCATCAATTAAAACCACCTAAATCACTTACTTGAATGAGAATTGAGTGGCTGAAAGTTTGAGCCTCTAAGAGCCCTATTTCCTCTTCAATTTTCGGTGGAAAGAGATGAGTGAATAGTGAAAGATGATAATATCTTTTAATTCTCTTATTTTATTCATTTCATCACCTAATTTTCACCAAATTTGACTAAAATTTAATGCTCTTGTCTCCCCTTTGTCTACATGGCCGGCCATACCCTACTAATGGCCTAATTGTATTTTAAAATCCTCTAATTTATAATCTATAGCTATTAGGTACTCCTACCTTATAAAATAGAACTTTTGCATCTAATGCGATTGAGTCCTTTTTCTCAATTAAACATGCTATTGCTAAAATTAACGCACCAAATTTTTCATATAGCCATATATTAATACCACAACACATAAAATAATACTAAAATAATTTTCCTCAATCTCGGATTAGTGGTCCCGAGACCACTATTCTGACTAGCCTCAAAATCAGACTGTTACAACTCTCCCCCCTTTAGGGATTTTTGCCCTAAAAAATTTTACCAGTAAAGAGGTTTGGATATTATTCTCTCATGGCTTCCTCCGGTTCCCACGTAGCCTCTTCTACACCGTGTTTTTTGCCATAACACTTTTACTAAGGCTATGTCATTATTCCTCAACTGTTTCACTTCTTGAGTCAAGATTTTAATCGGCTCTTCCTTATATGTCATATCCGATCGTATCTCAATTTCCGTCGGAGGAATCACATGGGAAGGATCGGAACGATAACGCCTTAGTATTGATACATGGAACACATTGTGAATTTTCTCTAATTCTACCGGTAAAGCCAACCGATATGCCACTGGCCCAATCCTTTCAGTAATCTTATACAACCCTATGAATCTCGGACTCAATTTACCCTTTCGACCAAATCTCACGATTTTCTTCCACGGCGACACTTTCAGAAATACCTTGTCGCCCACTTGGAACTTAATTTCTTTTCTTTTCAAATTTGCATACGATTTTTGTTGGTCCAAAGCAACCTTCAGATTATCCCAGATCACTTTCACCTTTTCCTTAGTCTCTTTAACTAAATCAATCCCATGGATTTGCTTCTCACTCAACTCAGTCCAATACAAAAGAGTCCAACACTTACGACCATATAAGGATTCATACGGAGCCATCCGTATGCTCGACTGATAATTATTGTTGTAAGCGAATTCGACCAAGGGTAGGTATCTTTCCCAACTACCTTGAACTCTAACACACAACATCGGAGCATATCTTCAAGAACTTGAATTACTCTCTCAGACTGACCATCAGTTTGAGTATGAAAAGCAGTACTAAAATTCAACCTTGTACCTAAGGCCTCTTGTAACTTCTTTCAAAACCTCGAAGTAAATCTTGGGTCTCTATCCGAGATAATGGATAGAGGCACTCCATGCAATCTTACTACCTCTGCAATATACAACTCGACTAACTTCTCTAGTGAATAATCAATACGCATAGGTATAAAGTGAGCCGACATCGTTAATCTATCAACAATAACCCACACAACATCTTTCTTTTTAGGAGTCAAAGGAAACCCTGTTACAAAGTTCATGGTAATCCGATCCTACTTCCACTTGGGAATCATCACTGGTTGAAGTAATCCCGAAGTCACTTGATGCTCAGCTTTCGCTTGTTGACAGATCAGACATTTTGTTACATACACCGAGATGTCCCTTTTCATTCCTGGCCACCAATAAATTTTTTCAGATCATTGTACATCTTCATACTGCCTGGGTGTATTGACAAATAGCTACTATGTGCTTCCTGTAAAATATCTCGGTTCAACTCGTCATCTTTGGGTACACAAATTCTATCATGGAACATTAAGCAACCATCCGAACTCACTCGGAATTCCGAATTAGTTCCCAATTCACACTTAGCTATTTTAGCTAGTGTTTCACTATCATTTCTTTGAGCTTCACATATTTGTTGAACAAATAGTAGCCTAGCTCTCAATTCGGCCAGTATAGCACCATCATCAGACAATGACAAACTCATGCTTATAGCTCTAATGAATACAAGGATTTTCTACTTAAAGCATCTGCAACTACATTCGCTTTCCCCGGGTGGTAATCGGTCACTAGCTCGTAGTCCTTCAATAATTCAAGCCATCCTCATTGCCATAAATTTAACTCCTTTTGATTCATCAGATACCTCAAACTCTTATGATCTGTGAAGACTCGACACTTCTCAACATATAAGTAATGTCGCAAAATCTTTAACGCGAAAATAATTGCGGCCAACTATAGGTCATGAGTCGGATAATTCTTCTCATGTGGTTTTAGCTATCTCGAGGCGTAAGTGACTACCTTACCCTCTTGCATCAACACACAACCGAGACCATTTAACGACGCGTCACTGTAGACCACAAACTCCTTTCCTAACTCAAATTGCACTAAAATCTGCTTCATCAACAACATTTTCAATCTCTCGAAACTCTGTTGGCATTTTTTAGTCTATTCAAACTTAACATCCTTATGCAATAATTTCATCATCGGAGTAGCAATCATAGAAAATCCCTTCATGAACTGCCTATAGTACCCTGCTAAACCCAAAAAGCTTCTAACTTCTGACACGTTCCTCGGCGGTTTCCACTCCACAATAGCCGATATCTTTCCCGAATCAACTATAATACCCTTACCCAACAAACGTGTACTAGAAATTTGACCTCTCGGAGCCAAAACTCGCTCTTGCTAAATTTGGCATATAATTGCTTGTCTCTCAAAGTCTGCAAGACAATTCTCAAATGCTTTGCATGGTCACTCTCATCTCGGGAGTAAACCAATATGTCATCAATAAAAACAACCACGAACTTGTCCAAATACGGTTGGAAGATACGGTTCATTAAGTCCATAAAAATCGCAGGAGCATTCGTTAAACCAAACGGCATGACCAGAAACTCATAATGGCCATACCTCGTCTTGAATGCTATTTTCGGCACGTTTTGTTCCTTAACCCTCAACTGGTAATAACCGGATCTCAGATCAATCTTGGAGAACACCATAGCTCCCTTCAGTTGATCAAATAGATCTATCTTCGGTAAATGATACTTATTTTTCACCGTCACCTTGTTGAGCTGTCTGTAGTCTATACACAATCTCATTGATCCATCTTTCTTTTTCACAAATAATACTGGGGTACCCCACGGTGAATAGCTTGGTCTTGCAAAACCCTTATCCGTCAACTCTTGCAACTGGACCTTCAATTCTTTCAACTCTAACGGCGCCATCCTATACGGAGCGATGAAAATAGGCAGGGGCGTAGCCAAGGGGGGCTGGCATGGGACCCGGCCCCCCTAAAAGGTAAATTTTATTTAGGCCCTTTAGATTTTTTAAAAAAATTAAATTGGTAAAGGTAAAATTTCACTTTGGCCCCCCTAAAATTATAAAAATTAGATTTAATCCTTTACAAATTAGAAAGATATAAACTATAAAAATTAAAATTTCGTCCACCCCACTAAAAAATTGTCCTGGTTTCGCCCCTGGAAATAGGTGCCGTTTCCGGAACTAACTCAATTCCACACTCAACCTCTCTGATTGGAGGTAGTCCAGGTAACTCTTCTGGGAATACATCCGGATACTCACATATAACCGGCACTGTTTTAATCTTTGCTTCAGACTCTTGAGTGTTCAGTACAAAGGCAAGATATGACTCACATCTTTTTCTCAAATATTTCTCGGCTACCATGGAGGAAATCTTCACCTGTAGACTATCTGACTCACCTGATCCAACCCGAATAACATCTCTATTTTCACACTTCAATTCAATAAATTTACTACCACAATTCACTAAAACACTATGGGTAGTCAACCAATCCATACCAAGAATCAAATCAAACTCATCAAACAGTAGTAATATAATGTTTTCCAGAAAATAATGACCCCTAATTGTCAAGGGACAGTTTCTACACTCCTTGTCAACTAACACCTGTTTACCTAGTGGGTTTGATACTTTTATCACAAATTCAGTAGACTCAATAGTCATATTCAAACTAAATGCCAATCTCATACAAATATAAGAATGGGTCGACCCCAGGTCAATCAAAGCAATAACAGAGGTGTCATAGAGAGAAAATGTACCCATTATTATGTCCAGTGATGAGGTCTCTTCTCGAGCGCGAATAGCATAGGTTCTTGCTGGTGCCCGAGCCTCTGACCTCACAGTAGTGTCTCGTGATACACCTCTACCACTAGTCCCACCTCCCGAGTTCTTTTGTGGCCTAGCTCTAAAGGATACACTGCTTGATCTTATCGCTTGTTTCTTCTCCTTGTCATCTCTTTCAGGACATTTTCGTATGAAATGGTCGGGGGATCCACACTTATAACAATTCTGATTGTTTCCCCAACACCCTCAGTGTGATGTTTGCCACAACTTGGGTACTCCGATTTGGACTTTGGATTGTCCACACTCGCTATTGAGGTGGCCTGAACTCTTGAACCCGAATACATGTTACCTCGCTTTCTCTGCGAATGCCCTTCTGACTAGTCATCTGAGGGTTCACTTCCCTGGACCTCTTCGATTGAGCTTGGTATGATTTGCTCATCAACCTCTTTTTGCATCCCGAGCCTCACTCAGGGCTTTCCTATTTTTCATACTTAATTCTTCGGCCTTACTAGCCTGATCCACCAATACCATAAATTCTTTCAGCTCTAAAATCCTAACTAAAAGTCTGATGTCTTCATTCAACCCGTCTTCAAATCTCTTGCATAAGGTAGCTTCCGTGGATACACATTCTTGTGCGTACTTATTAAGTTGAACAAATTCACGCTCATATTCCGCCATAGTCATTTTCCTTGCTTCAGCTCAAGGAATTCTTTCCGCTTTTGGTCTACAAACCGTTGACTTGTATACTTCTTTCGGAACTCTTCCAAGAAAAAGTTACACGTTACTCTCTCTTTAGGAACCACTGATGTCAACATTTTCCACCAATGGTATGCTGAGTCCCTCAACAAAGATACATCACATTTCAAGCTCTCCTCGGGTGTACAGGAGAGTTCATCAAAAACCCTCATTGAGTTCTCAAGCCAGAACTCCGCCAGCTCAGGGTCATCATCTTTGTTAGCTCAAAAATTTTTAGCCCCTTGCTTCTGAATCTTGTCTGCCGGGGGCTTAGTTGTCCTCACCATTTCTATACCTTGGGAAGCCATAGTAATTGGCTGAGGTATATGAGGAGGTGGAGGAGGTTGAGCATTTGGGTTTGATCGTACATACTCAGTGTACCAGTTACTCATCATTTGGAGAAAGGCTTTCTGAGCCTCTTCTCCTTGACCCCTAGTCTCGGGTTCACTCTGCACAGGCGCAATCCCTTGCGCAGGAGCCAACGCATTACTACCTGCATCATCAGTAGCCAAGTGATCGAGATCCACGTACTACATAAAAAAATTTAAAATCATTAGAAGCCACCACACTATCATTATACACTTATGGCATGTATAGCTGGACTCCTACACACACTACGGTAGTCCTAGAACTGACTAAACCATAGCTCTGATACCACTAAATATAACACCCCTTACCCACAATCTCCGCCGGAATCGAGCACAAAGCGTTACTATACAAAACTACTTGATCTCCACTTAGGCTCACGCGAATACTCTACTTAAGTCACTACAACAACTTTATTATCGACTTACTAGACATCATTCGTACATACGAGGGCTCTCGGGACTATATCAAAAACTCTTACGATCCATAAAAATTTTCTCTTTTTTATACGGGGAGTACACGCCCGTATTAGATGACACACACGCCCTTGTGTAGTCACACACGCCCATGTGCTCACACCGTGCCCAAAACCCCAGCATTCTACCAAAACTCCCACGGCTAGGGCACACGCCCATATAAAATGGAACACGCTCGTGTACCCTCATAACATGTCCGCGGCTTTAAACCGTGGAGAGTTACTGACTAATTTAACACAGCCTGGACACGCCCATGTGGGCAGTCCATGGTCTATTCTAACTTAAAATATTAACATGCAGGGGACACACGGCCAAGTCACACGCCCATGGGCTGACCGTGTGTCACACATGGTCTAGACACACGCCCGTGTGCCTACCCATGTGGACAAAACAAGGCTGTTTACCAAGCTTCTAGCACCTCTCTATCTTACACTACATGAGTTCATTCGACAAACTAATAAACATCTCATAATTCAACATGGACTCATATTTATAACTTTGAAATTTCATAAATGATAAAATGTGCCATCATTCTTGGCAATTTACAAAATAAATGTCTTAGTAAGAGGCAATACGCCTTTGGCCAAAATAACAAAATAATCTGTCTAGTCTAGCCCCTATACATGCCATACACAAAATCACTAAGTCTGAATATACCGAGGTGAGTAGATAGTATGAGCGGCCTCCTTGTTATCGATTTATCCCTACTCAAATTCTTAAACTCTATAAAACAAGGGAAAAGAGAAGGGAGTAAGCTTTAAGCTCAAGAAGTTTACATGTAAACAATATAACATTATAACATGTATTAAATAATTACATAGCATTACATGCTGTTTAAAAACAATCTACATTCATAATCATGCTTACTCATTTTCTCCATTCTCACATTGCAACCATATCACAAGCTTAATGCATGCATCCATTAACAAGTTCCCCTGCACTTAGCATCACAAAGTCACATAGTACAACACATCACTATCTCTAATTTCATTACTCCTAGTCAAATTACGCGGTAGTTTTGCACATAGCCCACCATTAGCCTTTATTAAGGTGGTATTGCACATAGCCCACCAAAAGATTAGTTACGGTGGTATCGCACATAGCCCACCAAAAAGATATATAGACGATGGTATCGCACATAGCCCATCGTAATTAAGCAACAAAGCGGTATCGCACATAGCCCACCATCAAATATCGTCAATACACATTCATATGATTATTTTACCATTCATACAATAATTATTCAATGACTATCACATTCAATCCACTAGAACCACATATGTTCTCAATCATGCCATACTCTAATTAGCAACATAACATTTATGAAAATATATATTACTTACACATAAACTTACCTCGATGCAAACGTGTTAGCTAGCGATTTACTCAATCACCTTACCTTTCCCACGGTCATGGTTGATTCCGTGTTCTTCTTGATCTATAACAATGAAATTTATTTGTTTAGATCATTATATGATTATAATACATCAAATTCTACACTTGGGCAAAAATAACCATTTTGCCCTTGTACATTGGCAAAATTACGATTTTGCCCATAGGCTCGTAATTTATTTTTCATCATATTTTCTCGATAAACAAGCATAGATGAACATTTATTTCTCTTAAAAATACTCACCATTTCAACTATTTCATGCATTTATGATACAAACTAAATCTTTGCATTTAAGTCCTACCTAGGTGTTGTAATGAAAACACCTTTCACAAAAATTGCTTCACCACTCCCCAACATTCAATTTCTTCCATAAAAACTCAGCTAACCACTTAAAAACTCCCATGGCAAATCCCTAGACTTTCAACCATATCACAAATTAGTCCCCTCATTAGCTAGCTTAAGCTTTGGGGACTCCAAAAACACAAAAATCATCAATTAAAACCACCTAAATCACTTACTTGAATGAGAATTGAGTGGCTGAAAGTTTGAGCCTCTAATATCTCTATTTCCTCTTCAATTTTTAGTGGAAAGAGATGAGTGAATAGTGAAAGATGATAACATCTTTTACTTCTCTTATTTTATTCATTTCATCACCTAATGTCCACCAAATTTGACTAAAATTTAATGCTCTTGTCCCCTCTTTGTCTACATGGCCGGCCATACCTTACTAATGGCCTAATTGCATTTTAAAATCCTCCAATTTATAATCTATAGCTATTAGGTACCCCTACCTTATAAAATAGAACTTTTGCATCTCATGCGATTTAGTTCCTTTTTTCAATTAAACATGCTATTGCTAAAATTAAAGCACCAAATTTTCCATATAGCCATATATTAGTACCACAACACATAAAATAATACTAAAATAATTTTCCTCAACCTTGGATTAGTGGCCTCGAGACCACTGTTTCGACTAGCCCTAAAATTGGACTGTTACACACCTTGTTCATTTTCGCTCTTAACACAATCCTGAGATCACCAGCACCTATAATTGATCAGTAATTCACTCAATTATCCACTTAATCGACGAATTAAAACCAATCCAAACGAATTACTTGACTAATGAGTGATTGAGACTTACTCTTAACGCTTCTGATTTGATTTGCAACGAAGTAGTTCAAGAAGGGTTTCGTTTCCAAAGGTGTGAAACTGCCAAACATTAGCATAAAAACTCCAATTAAAACTTAGAATCTTAATTCACAATCATAAAAGACCACTTACCACAATTACTCTAAGAACGCCACAATTGGGAAAGGAACACAGTTGCTGTCCAAAAAGGAAGCAAAAGACAAGTAAAGATAAAAGAGGATTATGGCTAGTAAAAGGGAAGAAAAATCGATAGAAAGGTGGGGAAACACAAGTGAAAAGTCAAAACTTGAAAGAGCAATCAGATTGGTAATATTTTGCTAACTTTCCCCCAAAAATTCTCCTAAAAAATCTCACCACAATCCCACTACTTAGAGTCTTGGTAGAACACAAACTCTAGCTGAAGCTAGGGGCAAAAATACAGCCCTTGCCTGTGTAGGGATTCGAACACAAGACCTTCCCTCAATAACATATCACTTACCTACCAGACCAGTAGGCCCATTCTGACATGTTCTTACAAATAAATACTTATAAGCCTACTAACCAAAGGTAATGCTCTTATTCCCTAAAAAGCCAAAATTTACACAAGCCAAGGCTTGAACCCAAGACTTCTCAGATACTCCAAGAACACATAACCACTAAAGCAGATACACATTTGTGTCACAAAATTACAAAAGGTGAAATTAAAAAAAATCGGGGCATTACATCCATTCACACCTTTTGACCGTTTATATTCAAGCATTCACACAAAGGTGGCTGTTCATGTGCCCAAATGACAATAATTTTTGGCTGCTGCTCATTTGGCTGTCTAAGGAAAAATTAAAAGGCTATTATGATTCTTTAGCTGATCAAGCATTGAATCAAGTTTATTCAGCTCATTAGAGTTAATTATTAGCTGAATAGGAAGACCAAACATGTTGTCCATTGCCATTCCTTAAGTTAGAGTTCATCAAAGGTCTTGTAGGTTTAATTAGCTCAATTAAGTTCATTAATAGCTCAATTAAGCTAAGTGTGTGTGTCTATTCGACTGGGGTTTGTCTTATGCCTATAAATACTTTGTTTTTAGCTAGTTGTAGGGACTTTTTTTGGGCCAAATATTTGAACTTTTGTGTTTCTATGAGAATTCAGCTCTCATTGTTCTCTCTTGGATTGAAACGACTTATCAAGCTTAGCTTGTGGTGTCATTATTCCTTTTTATCTGAACTTATCGCTTCCCAAAGTGTGGAGTTCGACCATACCATCGGATCCTATCTTGTTAGATAGTAGGTTGAGGTTAGCCACATTATCTCTTATCTATTTCCATCTAAGTGCCGTCTAAGAATTGGGTCAACAATTCCCTTCATTGTTGGTTCACTCTTAGCCTTAGCCGAATTACTCCATTAGCCAATTTAGTTATCTTTCAGACCTTATTTGAACCTATCTTTTCATCTTTTCCAGCCTACTTTGTTAAAACTCAACATTTACTTAATTTCACAATCAGATAATCTAAACGACTCGAATCAATATCGAATCAAGCTCTTATCATTTGGTATCAGAGCTAGTGAAATTGAAGTGAGTATCAACATCCGTAGCAATTACGGTATTGTAATTTGATCAAAAAAATTGTAAAAAAATTTTGTTAAAAAAATTAGTATCTAGTGAAATTCAAAGTGTGAATATCAGTATTTGTAAGTACAAAATTTTTTGTGTTAAAAAAAGAAGAAGGAAAGCTAGCTCGAGAGTTATTTGCTGCCCGAATTCATTATTCCACTTCCATACCAATTGGCCACACTTTCATGCCTTTTCCTTTTATTTGCTAGCCTACCTTGTCTTAACATCAAGACCTACTTGTATCGATCATTATTTTTGCAAGCCGACTCCACAACTATTACTGTTAAGTCTAAGTAAACCATTGAGAACTTAGAGAGGCGAATTGAGTGGGGAAAGGTGAGAGTGTAGTGAGCCTATTCGAGTGAACAAAAGCCAAGTGAGTGAATTTTCATTGGAGAGAAATAGTGAGGTTTTAGTTTGTGAGAACTTAAGATGTCAAGAAGTCTGGAAAGGAATCCAAACGAAGAAGGTGGTTTTTGTCCTATAAGGAATGTTGGTGGAGGCGTATCATATCTTACACTTCAAGCGACCATGCGAGAGATGGAGCGACTATTTTATCATAAACTAAAACCCATCGAAGGTCTATTATATCAAGTTGAGGTGTGAGAACAACCGAGGGTACCCCTATAAATGCAAGACAAAGGCATGGGCGTCCTAACTAAAACCAAGAAGATCCTTATGAGCCAAGTGACCAAGAAAGTGACCATTCATCTGTGTGGAGTATAAGACATCAAGGCCAAAGAAATCAGGGCCATAAAAAAAGAGGCTGTATAGACGATAGCCTCAAAAATATTAAGATGACCATACCCCAGTTCCAAGGGAAGAATGACCCCAGGCATACTTGAAGTGGGAGAAAAGATCGAGTTAGTCTTCGAATGCTATAACTATTCGGAGAGAAAAAAGGTGAAGTTGGTAGCCATCGAATTCTTGGATTACGCCATAGTGTGGTGGTATCAACTTGTGACAAATTGAAGAAGAAACAGCAAAAGACCCATCTCAATGTGGGAAGAGATGAAGGTGGTCATGAGAAAACATTTTATACCTTCTTACTATCATCAAGATCTCTACCAACGATTGCAAAGCCTTACCCAAGGCAATCGAAGTGTCGAAGACTACTACAAGGAAATGGAGATAGCGATGATCCAAGCCGATATCGAGGAGGATTGGGGGGCAACAATGGTTAGGTTTCTTATGGGATTAAATCGTGACATCGCTAACATAGTCGAATTACAACACTATGTTGAAGTGATGGACATGGTTCGCATAGTTGTCAAAGTTGAAAAGTAACTTAATTAGAAGGGAGTTGGTCGATCCTACTCTAATCCATCAACTACTAAATGGAGCCAAGGAGCCAATAAACCCCCTGTTCAAACCAAGGATCCTATTGTAGCGGCCAAGTCCAATCCCACTATTGGTGAGCCAAGTAAAAATAAAATCGATCCTGTGCCAAATCGCACAAGAGACATAAAGTGTTTCAAATGTAGAGGACGGGGACACATAGCCTGCCAATGTCCCAATTGGTGAATCATGGTTGTACGAGCTGACGGAGAGATCGAATCCAAGGAAGAGAACAAACATGAGCCCAAAGTGCCAACTGATGAAGAAAAAAGATTTGGAGCTTCAGGTTGAAGGCCAGATCCTTGTAGTGAAAAAAAGCCTCAACATTTAAAATGCCGAAATCGAGCAACAGTAGGAAAATATTTTCCACATCGGTGCCACATCCACAGCAATGTGTGTAGCATGATTATTAACGGAGGAAGATGCACCAACGTCCCAAGTAATATGCTGGTTGAAAAGCTTGGTTTAACCATGACCAAGCATCTGAATCCGTGCAAGTTATAATGGTTAAATAATAGAGGAGAGCTTAAAGTGACAAAATAAGCTGTTGTAATATTCTCCATCGAAAAATACTAAGACGACGTGGTGTGTGACGTGGTTCCCATACACGCAGGACACCTTCTTTTGGGGCGTCCATGGCAGTTTGATCGACGTGTAATCCACGATAGATACACCAACCGATATACCTTTAAGCATCTAGGTAACCCTAGCCTCTCTTACCCCGAAACAAGTGTATCAAGATCAAATCAAGTTAAAAGAGTTTGTAGAAAAAGTAAAAGAAAAAGAATAAGAAAAAAGAAAGAAAAAGACAAAGAAAAGAAAATCAAGAAAAAGAAAGAAAAATGTGAGAAAATTGAGGTAAAAGCACGAGTTCAAAAAGAAAATAAAAAAGAAGATGAGTGTGACAAAATGAGCGTGTTTGCGAGAAAAAGAGAAGTAAGAAAGTCCTTATTGATATGCCAGCCCATTCTTGTACTTATGTATAAAGAATGCCTTTTTGATGCTAATGAACATAATAATACTTTGCCTTCTTCAATTGTAACATTACTTCAGGAATTCGAGGACGTATTTTCGGAGGAAGTGCCAAGTGTATTGCCTCCTCTTCGTGGTATCGAACATCAAATTGATTTTGTGCCTAGAGCTATGATCCCGAATCGTCCAGACTACTGAAGCAACCCCGGGGAGACTAAGGAGTTGCAATGACAAGTGGCTGATTTGATGAAGAAGGGCTACATACTGGAAAGTTTAAGCCCTTGTGCGGTGCCCATTCTATTGATGCCCAAAAAGAATGGCCCGTGGAGGATGTACGTGGACTACCGAGCCATTAACAAAATCACCGTCAAGATCGTCACCCTATTCCTAGACTTGATGAGTTAGTGGTTCCAAACTCTTCTCCAAGATCGATTTGAAGAGTGGATATCACCAAATATGCATGCGAGAGGGAGACGAGTGGAAGACAGCCTTTAAAATAAAATACGGTTTGTATGAGTGGCTAGTGATGCCTTTCAGCCTCACAAATGCCTCAAGCACGTTTATGCGATTGATGAATCACGTTTTGAGATCTTTTATTGGCCGTTTTTGTGTAGTATACTTTGATGACATTTTAATCTATAGTAAATCATTGGCTGATCATATTGAACATTTGCTTGTTGTTTTGGAGGTTTTACGAAAGGAAGTGTTTTATGCGAATCTTAAGAAATGTATTTTTTGTACTGAAAAAGTTATTTTCCTAGGTTTCGTTGTAAGTACTGGTGGCCTAGAGGTTGATCAAGAGAAGATCAAGGCGATCCAAGAATGGCCTCGTTCGACGACCATTAGCCAAGTTAGAAGCTTTCACGTACTTGCGAGCTTTTATAGGAGATTCGTGCTAAACTTTAGCACCATAGCTGCTCCTTTAACTGGTATTATCAAGAAAAACTCTCCTTTTACTTGGACTGATGAGCAAGAATTTGCTTTTAATAAAATTAAATATTGCTTGACTAATGCTCACTGTTGTGTCTACTTGATTTTAACAAAACTTTCGAAGTGGAGTGTGATGCTTCAGGGATAGATATAGGTGCGGTCTTGTTGCAAGATAGTCGACCAATTGCCTACTTCATGAGAAATTCAATGAGGCTACACTCAATTATCCAACCTACGATAAAGAGATGTACGCCTTGATATGTGCCTTGGAGACATGACAACATTACCTTTGGCCAAAATAATTCGTTATACGTACGTATCATGAAGCCTTAAAGAATTTAAAGGGTCAAACTAAGTTAAAAAAAACACCATGCTAAATGGGTGGAATTCCTCGGATCCTTTTCGTACGTGATTAAGTATAAACAAGGTAAAGAAAATGTTGTTGTGGTCACGTTATCACGTAGGTATGCTTTAATTAATCATTTGGATGCTAAGTTGCTTGGATTTGTGTATTTGAAGGATTTATATGATAATGATTCTGATTGTGGTGAGGTGTTCAAGTTGTGTGTTCAAGGTGCCCATGACAAGTATTTTCGACAAGATGGATTTCTTTTTCGAGAAAATAAGCTATGTATACCCCAAGGATCAATTAGAGATGTGTTGGTTTAAGAAGCACATAGTGGGGGATTAATGGACCACTTCAACATAGCCAAAACTTTGGCTATTTTAAAAGAGCACTTTTATTGGCCGAAGATGCGGTGAGATGTGGTTAGAGTGTGTGAACAATGCTTAGCTTGCAAGAAGGCTAAGTCAAAAATTCAGCCACATGGTCTATACACTTCTTTGTTAATTCTGGAAGCACCATGGGTGAATATCTCTATGGATTTCGTTCTAGGCCTTCCTAGAAAAAAGAATGGCAAAGATTCTATATTTGTGGTAGTAGATAGATTTTCAAAGATGGCTCACTTTATTGCATGTAATAAAACTGATGATGCATTAAATGTTGCTGATATGTTTTTAGGGAAATCGTGCATTTGCATGGTGTTCCAAGGACCATTGTTTCAGACTGTGACGCTAAGTTCCTCATCTATTTTTGGAGAACTTTGTGGGATAAGTTTGGAACCAAGTTTTTGTTCTCAACAACTTTCCATCCCCAAACCGACGGCCAAACGGAGGTTGTTAATCGAGTTTTATCAACCTTGTTGCGTGCCATAATTCGAAAGAACTTAAAATCTTGGGAGGAGTGTCTACCACACATTGAGTTCGCTTATAACTGATCGGTGCACTCGGCTACCAAGCATTCGCCATTTGAAGTGGTATATGGTTTCAATCCTTTAACTCCTATGGATTTATTGCCTTTAACTTCTAATCAATTAGTGCATGTAGATGGCAAGAAAAAGGAAGAATTCGTTAAAAAATTGTATCAACGAGTTAAGACAACATTGAAAGAAGAACTGAGCAATATGCTCAAAGGGTGAACAAGGGACGTAAGCGAGTAATATTCGAACCTGGTGACTGGGTTTGGATCCACATGCGTAAAGAAAGATTTCCGACCCAAAGGAGGTCCAAATTCTTGCCAAGGGGTGATGGTCCTTTTCAAGTTTTGGAAAGGATTAACGAGAATGCCTACAAGTTAGATCTACCAGGTGAGTATGGGATTAGTGCTACTTTCAACGTTGCTGACTTATCCCCTTTTGGTGTAGGTGACAATTTTGGGACAAATCGCCTTGAAGAGGGGGGTGATGCGATCCTAGCTCGAAAGCTACGATCGATCTCATTGAGTTGCCACAAGGTCCCATTACTCGGTCTCGTGCCAAGAAGTTTCAAGACGCCATTGTAAGTCACATTGATCGAGCTTGGGGAGGGGAGGTGGTTGGACTCATCAAGCAAGCATGAAGCTCAATACCATGCATTCCATACAGCTTATTGAAAGATGAATTTTAGTTAAATAGTTGCTGGATTAAACTTTAAATGTGTTTAGTTATTTTAGTTTAAGTGATTAAGTTGTTTTAATTTTATTTAGTTGTTTAAATAAATTCGGCAATTAATATGTTCTAAGTTAATTAATTTGCTACAGCCATTTAATTTGTTTTAGCTTATTAAATGAGTTTTAGTTACAACAAATCATTAAAGTTTAATTGTGTTTATAGGTGAGCTAACCAATTGAACCAGCTAGTGCATTGATTGGCATTAAAGAGAGGAATGAATTTAAGACTAGTAGCTGTTATGTGCTTTTCCAAGTGGCTTTTTGAGGAGTTCAATGGACAAGGAGCTGTTCACACAAGCCCATTTAGCTCCCAAACGTTTTCACATGATGGTGGCTGTTCCAATTTGTCCATTTACACCTTTTGACCGTTTATATTCAAGCATTCACACAAAGGGGACTGTTCGTTTGCCCAAATGACATTAATTTTTAGCTGTTGCTCATTTGGCTGTCCAAGGAGAAATTAAATGGCTATTATGACTCTTTAGCTAATCAAGCATTGAATCAAGTTTATTCAGCTCATTACAGTTAATTATTAGCTGAATAGGAAGACCAAACATGCTGTCCATTACCGTTTCCTTAAGTTAGAGTTCGTCAAAGGTCTTGTAGTTTTAATTAGCTCAATTAAGTTCATTAATAACTTAATTAAGCTAAGTGTGTGTGTCTATTCGGCTGGGGTTTGTCTCATGCCTATAAATACTTTTTTTTCAGCTAGTTGTAGGGACTTTTTTGGGCCAAATATATGAACTTTTGTTTTTCTGTGAGAATTAAACTCTCATTGTTCTCTCTTGGATTGAAATGACTTATCAAGCTCAGCTTGTGGCGTCATTCTTCCTTGTTATCCGAACTTATCACTTCCCAAAGTGTGGCGTTCAACCATGCCATCGGTTCCTATCTTGCTAGATGGTGGGTTGAGGTTACCGAAATTATCTCTTATCCATTTCTATCTAAGTGCCGTCTAAGAATCGGGTCAACAATTCCCTTCATTGTTGGTTCACTCTTGGCCTTAGCTGAATTACTCCATTAGCCAATTTAATTATCTTTCAGACCTTGTTTAAACCTATCTTTTCATATTTTCTAGCCTACTTTGTTAAAACTCAACACTTACTTAATTTCACGATCGGGCAATCTAAATGACTCGAATCAACACCGAATCGAGCTCGTATCACACCTGATGTATACCCGAACCTTATAACACCTCATTTAGGACTAATTAACTATCATTTATTAATGTAGAAGCAATTTGTGAACCATTTTAAAACTTTTTCTAAGTATTTAAACCTAAGGGTATTTTGGTCATTTTACCACCTAAGGTTAAACTATCTCGAGTTTTTTCTAAATAGTTACTGACCTTCTTTTAGTCAAATTATGCAAACACTAAAAAATTCACCTTAATTCGAGTTCATTTACTATTTTTAATTCAAGTTTTATTTTTAGGGACTAAATCTGAAACACCTCAAACCCGGCCCACGAGTCTCGACCAGATCTGGTATGTTCCTTGAGTAAAAACAGTTCAAATTCGTTGGTTCGTCTGAAAATCTTTAAGTGATTTTGGGAAAAACTCGGTTTGGGTTGGGCTCAAGTTGGAAACCAATTTATTTTGGAAATATAAGTTTTTATAAAGATGCCATTTTTAAGTTCAAAACGTTTAAATTAAAAGGTAGGTCGAATTATAGGTTTTATCTTTAATTAAAATCATGTGAATTTAAGTGTCAAAACATTTAGGTTTATTTTCAAATAAAACATTTGATCTTTGATTTGATAAATTTAGTACCGTATTGAATAATTAAAATGCATGCATAAACAGTTTATCACTATGGCCTTATTACATCAAAACAAACCCAAATAAATTAAAGTACTTAAATAAAAATAAAATGTCAAAATCATAAAATTCCTTCTTGAGCATGGCCACCATTAAGCTCCCCGCCGACCTTGGTCCATTACCGATCACACCGAAAAATGTTCCCACAAGTGGTGAGTCATCAGACTCAATGTGTAACCACAACACTAAGCCTTAACAAATTTAGACATATCAAATCATACATGTACGTATAGCATTTAAATAATATGATGCAAACCCGAACCCAAACCTAGATGCCATCCGCTACACATCACCCGCATTCAACTCGCACACCGTGGGACTACTAAGTCAACCTCCATCCGCTACACACCATTGAAGGTAGTCGCTGCAGTCGACGTGCTCATCACCCTTATAAATTCGTGGCATTGCTACCAGATAATATTTTGTGTCTTGAGACACCACATTCAGATAATGTGACCGAAGTCACCACATTTAGATAATGTGACAATAGTCACCACATTCACTTCCCCTTTCATATTCACCCAAATGCCCATGTCATACAAAATCATGCATTATTATGCCATATTCTCTATTCACATTCTTATAGATTCACATACGTGTTTTAACAGATCTTATCATAATCCAGGTAGGAATAGGAAAACGTACATGAGTACTTTGTACCATTGTATGGTACCTTAGCCATACTTTTCACATTCTTAATAACACATATATTTATATTTATTAAACATTGCCATAAATCTTATTAAGAAATAGTGTGGGGTACACACCGACGACTTAGCGGTTCACTTAAATCTGAAAACCCGATCTAAAGCCTTAGATCCTTTAGTTCCTATAATCACCATTAGTAGACATATTAGCAAAACCTATTCGCTAGATTATTAAATCTCAAGGACTTTTGAAACCAAAACTTACCTTGTTGCCGATTGGATTTAAGATCAAATCCTCAAACTTTGCTATGCTCCTTCCTCAGTAATCACTAATCACTAGATCCATTGACTTGGTTAGTTTTCGGCTTAAAAGCGAAGAAGAAACAGATCTAAATACCATAATAAGACCTTGGCCGAATGTCAGATTCACTTACCTTTGTGAATCTAAAATCCCGAAAACACCACTTGACTATGGAGATGTCAAATTTCCTATACACATATGTTAGATTCGGATTTAATACATAAATCCATAACCATGGCCCTTGGCCGAATAGTACCTAACACTTACCTTAGGTAATCGAATTCAAGAGACTCCCTCAATGCTTCCTTCCTCCGGCTACACACAAAAGAACACACTTAATGGCACTATGACATTCGGCCATGCTATAAGAACCAAGACCAAATACTTGGTTTCGGCATGCCATCAAAAAAACGATTATTTATGGAGAGACACTTACCACCCCACGCTACTTGTGAAGACCAAGAGAGAGTAGGTTTCGGCTTTTAAGACTCGCGATAGAAGAAGGAGAAAATAAGCACCTAGAGATTCGGCTATGGCTTCAAATGGTGATGAACTATTCAGCAATGGTGAGGGTGAAGGAGTTTCGATTTTTAGATGAACACTTAGAGAGTTTCGGTTCAACAAAAGATAAGAAGGAAAGAGCTTGAGGGTTTAGGCAATGGTGGAATGTAAATTCGACTAGCATAGGGAATATTTCGGCTTAACAAAATAAAAGAGAAGATGAACACTTGCTTCACAATTTCAGCTAGCCTCTGCTTGTTGTTTTTCCTATGATCCCCTTATTTTAAAATAATTGATTAAATCATAATTATCACCTCCCTTAGCCGAAATCTAAAAAGAGTTTAAAACCAACTAAAGCTCATCCAAATGAAGTCCCTATGCCGTCCACCTCTCTCCCTGTAACACCCCAAACCCGGCCCATGAGTCCTGATCGGATCTGGTATGTCACGGAGTAAAATAATTTGAAACATTTTGGGTGTCTGGTGAAAATTTGATAAAATTTGGCTAAGGTATTAAAACGGTGTTTGAAAACTCAGTTGGGCTTTTTATAAATATAGTTGGGTTGATAAACCCTTTTGAAAACAGTTGATCATGTAATATTTTAAAAACGTCAAAGTTATAGTTAACTTGATTTATTTTTGTTACCCGATGGTAACATCGTTGAAAACCCGTAGAAGTTGATTAAGTTTGAAAAGTTACTTTTAACCGATTTACATATCATTTGTAAATTCATTTGTAGCATAACATAAGTAAAATAAAATAACATCCAAATAAAAAATAATAGCGGCCTTATTACAATCCCAAAATAAAATGACTTAGAAAATAAATAATATTATCTATAACAAAATAAGTTTAAATCCAACGATAAGCATGGCCGCCTCGAGTCCTCTCCGGCTCCCTCTCCGCGATCTACTCATCTGCAAAATGGTAAGGGAAGGGGTGAGTCACCAAGACTCAGTGTGTAAATCCCCCACCCGGAAAATACAACTCATACACAATTTATTAATAAACATGCACATGCAACCCAACTAACCATCCATACTCCTTTACTACCCCGTGTGGTCAAAACCTTTGGTGGTCAAAACCACCGTGACTAGTGTCACAAAATAAATGATGGGGCCAACCCATCGTGTGGTCAAAACCACTGATGACCATAGGTCACAAATATCATAATGTGGTCAAAACCACTGGTGGTACTAAACTACTGGGACTTAGTCACAATTATCATCGGTGTGGTCAAAACCACTGGTGACCGAATGTAATATCCCGGGTTAAGGGGTTAATTTATTTTTGGCATTGTTGCATAATTATTGGTGAGCTATTATGTTGTTTGTATGGTTTCGGGACTTAGATGAAGGCTAGGTGTGTGCCTGAGTAGGTGGAAAATTTTGTTTTTGGGCCTTAGGGGATAGGAGCTGAAGGAGATGGGGTTTTAATTAAATTAAATGAATTTATAGCACAAATGAGGAGCTAGCATAGTGGCAAGTAAGCGCCACATGGGGAGCATGGGTATGGCGTCATCTACAAGGGAGGTCTTGTGTTCAAGTCATGAGAATCCCACCCTTTGGCTCTCATTTTGACGGCATGGAGGAAGAGGTAGAAGGCAACTTGAACTCTAGCTTGGACTTGGTCTTCACATTCAAAGAGGGGTGGAGAGTGAAAGTAGGAGGAGACTTGGTCATGGGATTTGAATTGGTGGTGTGGGGAGCAAATGGGGAGAGTTGGCGGATTTGGTGAGAGTTTGGGGGAGAGGGAGTGTGTGGCGGTTGGTAATTGGAGTGTGCCAGTATGTGCCTTGGGCATGTGTGTTTCGATCACAAGCTCTCCTTGGTTAAGTGATTTCCTTTTTGGTCAAAAGCTTCTTCTCATTTTCTCTCTTCCAACCGATTGCTCAAGTCTCTTTTTGGTCGCTTTGTTGGTAAGTCGAATATCAAAGAAAACTCTCCCATTCTATTCTCACTTTGAAACCAAAACCAGCATTTTGTTCTTTTCAACTTACGAAACTAGCTCCTTTGACTCTCCCTTTCCCTTCTCATATTTTCTTTTCTTGGAACCAAAACCCAAAGCATTTGTCTTCTTAGAATTTGCTTGTTGCTTCCACCTTGTTTCTTTTGTTTTTGTAGAAGCTAATGCCTCTCCCATTCCCTTTCTTCTCTTGATGCTTCTAAACGAAACTAGCCTCCTCTCTTTTTGACCGTAACACATTTCACCAAAACCTATATCCTCCATCTTCTTCATCTAAACCGAAAGTTACCACAAGTAAGCCTTGCCGATTTTGGTCATTGTAGCCGCAAGCTCTTTCTCTCCTACTTCCCCTTTTCTTTTGTTCATTTGGTATAGGCCGAAACTTCATCCTCCAAATACTTCCCTTTTCTTGTTCCTTTTCATTCAAAACCGAGAGCACTTACTCTTGTTATTCTTTCTCTTTCTCCAAGCAGTGGCCGAATCTTTCTCCTCTCTTAGTAGTTGGTAGGCCGATTATTGGTTGTGTTGGGGTGTTGGTGATCAATCGGTCTACTAAAGGGGGTAAGTGTTGGCCGAATGGCCATTTCTCTTTCTCTGGTATTTTACCAATTCTTGGTATGTTAAGGGCTAATATCGATATTGGTTAAAAAGGTGTTAACTTCTTGTTTAATCTTTTCAGTATAGGATCTTTGGACTTTGGGAATAATCAAGAGAGTCTTCCAACTCTTTTAGCCGATTGTTAAAGTGGTGGTAAGAGGAGTATTTTGTTAGTCCGTTCTGTTAGCCTCGTTAAAACAAGTCTCAATGGATTAATGGATTTTCTTTTAGGTGGAGGCCGTTTGTAAAGGAGAAACCTTTTGTGGTTCGAGTTTGGTAGGAAGCCAAACGTTTGCAAGGTAAGGACTATTTGATAAACCCTTTTTGGTTTAATGCTTGTGGCCGAATGGTATGATGGTTAATCCATTTGTTGGCCGATTGTAGGATTCGAGTTGTAGAAGTGGTCAAGGGACGTAAATCGATTTTAGGGATTAATACCTTAGCTAATTGGTGTGTAAACTAACACACTTCATTTAGTAATATAATTGATAACTTTGTGTGATGATTAATGAAACGGTGATGATTGATGTGATACCCTAATGGGTATGATTACGGACTCGGGTAAGTCGGTATTATTATTATGAGTTTCTTGATGATCTATATGATACCATGGTTGTGGATATATGTGACATGGGGTATGAGATTGGACATATTAGCATGATATGCATGATTATATGATATGCATGATTACATGAGTGTGGTATGTTGATGGGTGATCTGAGTGGAGGGAGCGGTGATATTTTGTGCCTTGTGAGCACGGTGTTTTGGTAACACACTTTGTGACTTTGGGTCACCAGAGGTTTGGCACCTCATTGCGACTTGTCCTCGTGGTTTAACACCACCGTGGGTTGGCCCCACTTTTGAGATACGGGATCGCCTCGCTAGTGATTTGGTATCACACGATGGGTTAGCCCCATCATTGGATTTGTGATTTGCGGTCACCGGTGCTTTGGTAGCACAATTGTGTCTTTGGGACACCGGTGGTTTGGTACCACATTGGACGGATATTGTGTCTTTGGGACACCAAATGTTTTGGTAACACATTGTGACTATATGTCACCGGTGGTTTGGCACCACCAATGGTTTGGTACCACAGGGGTAGAAAAGCGATATGGATGGTTAGGATCGGGTTGCATTAATTATGTTGCTTGTATGATGTATGTTAGCATGTTGTTTTTGGAGCGGGATTTACACTTTGAGTCACTCGACTCACCCTCTCCTTTGACATTTCGGTGACTCGTGAAGCGGACACGGATAGGGATGGACTCGGGTGCACATGCCATGCTTTAATAAAAGTGTTGCTCGGACTTTGAATTTGGGTACTTTAGCTTATTTACTTTACTTGGGTTTTATATTGGATTTGTAAAAGGCCTTTAATTTATGTTTTGTGATGTTTATGTATTAAGTAGATTTTTAATATGCCTTAACAAAACAAGTTGGTATGAATTTTTCTAAAACTTGGAAAGATAATGATTTCAAAATTATAACGCAATGTGTTTTAAACCATACCATCGGGTATCACACTATGTCTTTATAGTAAGCAAACTCAATTGATTTTCAAATCAAACTTGTATTACTCCTAAGACTAAAACGGTTTTAAGTAACACCAAGAAACTATTAAGGTTTAAATGGTTTAAACTCGTTTAACGCACATTCAGTTAAGATTTCAAAATCTCGGGTTTCAAATACACCATCGATTTCAACCAAGTCTCTGGAATTGTCTTCAAAATACATTGTGTTTTCACTCGACTTTTAACGAAAAATTTAACCTCTCACAAACATGTTTCCCGTAACATACCGATTTGGGCGTGGTGTCTTGTCCGGGTTTGGGGTGTTACATTTGTGGTATCAGAGCCAAGTTCAAAAGCTCGTCTGTGGGCCCGAGGCCCAAAAGGTTTTAAAACTATAGTTTTCAAGTATTCTATTTTAAAAGTATGATTTGAAAGGCATGGCACCGAGTCACAAGCACCGTTCGCCTGTAAGTACCTGTACTATTGGTTGTGATATTAATTGATATGATTGAATGGCTAGAGATAGTAAGATTACTTTAGACCTAAACCGATAGGATTACGTGGACTCATGAAACAAAGTCTCTTTAATATTCATAAAACTTTGCTTTAAACATAGTGGAATAATGAGTGATACATAAAATTCTTTAATCGAGGCGAGATTTAGTCATGAGTACCTTAGGGGCGTGGTCGTGGGCGTGGTCGCATGTAGGATGATTTTTTTTGAGCCCGTAGGTTCAGGCGTGGTTGAGAGAATGAGGTAGGTTGCCCGCCACTAGTTGGAGGTGGTGAGTTCAAGAGCAGACCGGCGATGATGCGAGGTCACTGAGCGATCTTTGCGGGTTTTGGAAAGGGTAGCTGGAGCGGTGGGCGCGAGGAGCTAGGAAATCATGTCTGGCGACTTGGCAAATAAATTGAATTCTTTCGGGGTGTCTCGGGTGTTGCTCCCAGCCTTCTTGAAAATCTTGGAAGCGACGAGCGGATCATGGATGATCTGGACCTAACGGTAGAAGAAAAATTAAAGGGATCGTATCACTTCTCGAGATGAGTCATACCGATTGGTGGCTCACGGTCCGTGATAATATTGCTGTTGAAGATCGACATGGGATTATTTTGCCGCTTATCGGAAAAACGCGTGAGACTAACTACATAAATGAGCGAGAAAAGCATTTCGAGGTTAGTCGAGAACAAATCGTAGCCGGTCTGGCGAGTTTACGAGGTCGAGTCGGTATGCTGTGGGTATGGTGGCGATCGAGCATGAGAGGTACGTTCGTTTCAAGGATGGCTGCGAGACGAACTAAAGGTTGATAATTGCGCCCAGCGAGGCGTGAATTTGCGGTTCTAGTTGAAAAGCGAAGGTTGCGAGGGCATTAAAGAGTCTGTGAGGCGGTATGGAGAAAGCCGTCACAAGAGGAGTTTTGGGTCTTTTGGGTCATCGAAACCAACGAGAAAAGAGCTAGACCGAGTGGGCGAATCGATCGGGTAGGTTTGTTCTTTGCTAAGCGAGGACCGCCTTTGATGTAACCGTTGTGGAAAGGCTCTTTGGGGAGGATGTTGGGTGATGGTAGAGGTTGTTTTGAGTGTGGCTCATTGGATCACCGAGTGAGGGACCCGTCGCGCAAGTTAGCTAGAATTGATCGTGAATCGGGCGTAATCAATCTGAAATAATGGACCACCATGAGAGGGCCGAGGTAATGGCAGAGGAGGTAATAGTTACGGTGGGGCCGTGGAGCCTGGACGGAGGTGCGAAGTAGTTCGAGGCCGATACTGGATTGGTATATCTTGAGGCGCCGAGAGGAGGCGGACGCACCGGACGTCATAACCCAGACGCGTTTTGATTTTTGGTTCTCCTTATCTTGCTTTAATTGATGTGGGTTCTACGCACTCTTATGTTGCCGATGGTATAGTAGAGACAATGGATTTAGACTACGAGATATCTTCTAGGCGGATGACCGTAATAAGCCCTCTAGGTCACTCAGTAGTGGTAGATAAATCGTATAGAGACATACCTCTAGAACTCAAGGGGTAGTATTCGAGGTCGATCGATGGAGCTGTCGTTTGGGGAGTTCGATCGATTTTGGGATGGGTGGTGAGTAAGCACCGGCGAAGTTGGATGCTGGCTAAGCGCATGGTTCTGAAACACGGTGAGGTGATGAAGTAGTTACGATCGGTAATAGGAGAAACTATCTGTCCAATTTGGTATCTGCCCGAAGTTGAGAAAATGGTCGGGAAGAACGTAAGCGTATGTGGTTCATGTGTATGCCTTAGAGACTAAGGAGTCTCTTTGTGGAGCAGTTGGACGATTAGGGAATTTGTGGATGTGTTTCTGAGGAGCTTAGGGTTTGCCACGGATCGGGAGGTAGAGTTGGAATAGATCATTGTGAAGCGCGCCGATATCCATTGCTCCGTCTGAGATGGCACCTAAGGAGTTAGTGGAGCTTAAGGCTCGAATCTGAGAATTGTTGGACCGAGGCTTTATCGGGCCAAGTATTTCGCCATGGGGAGCGTCGGTACTCTTTGTAAAGAAGAAAGAGCGGTACTATGCGGATGTGCATAGACTACAGCCAACTAAATAAGTGACGATCAAAACAAGTATCCTTTGCCTCGGATAGATGACTTGTTTGATCGGTGAAGAAGCGTCGGTTTTTCGAAGATCGACCTAAGATGCAGGTATCACCAGTTGAAGGTAAAAGAGCGGATATCGTAAGGCGGCATTTCATACTCGGTATGGGCATTTTGAATTCCTAGTTATCTTGTTCGGGTTGACTAACGACCGGTGACTTTCATGGATCGATGAATAGGTGTTCCAACAAAGATTACCTAGATCGATTCGTGGTGGTTTTATCGGCGACATCTTGGTATACTCAAGGACCGAGGAGGAGCATGATGCTCATTTACGGGTGGTATTGCAGATTTTAAGGGAGAAGCGGCTCATCGAAGTTGATAAATCGAGTTACGGCTCGTGGAGGTGACATTCTTGGGTCATGTAGTGTCAATTTGAGGGATTAGAGTGGACCCGTAAGATAGAAGCGGTTTTGGATTGGAAGCCGCCTAAGTCGATGGCGGAGATCCGGAGTTTTACGGGCTTGGCGGGATACTCTAGAAGATTTGTAGAGGGTTTCTCGTTGAAAGACCGATGACCAAATTATTGAGAAAGGGAGTTAGTTTATTTGGGTGAGAAGCAACGGAGAGCTTCGACAAGTTGAAGAAGATTTTGTTGAAGCTCGGTTACGATTCAACCCGAATTTGGTAAGGAATTCTGATGTCTTGCGATGCATCACATCTGGGTTTGGGTTGTGTCTTGATGCAAGAAGGGAAGGTTGTGGCTTACGCATCCCGGCGGTGAGGCCACATGAGGTAAATTATCCAACGACGATCCGGAGTTAGCGGTGTAGTATTTGCCTTAAAGATATGGAGGCATTACTTATGCGGAGAGAGATCAATAGTCTATCGGACCATAAGAGTAAAGTACCTTGACTCGGAAAGACTTGAATCGAGACGGTAGCAGATGGATTGAGCTACTAAAAGACTACGATTGCTCAATTGAGTATCATCGGGCAAGGCTAATGTTGTGGCGGGCGCATTGGCCGTAAGGTTGTTTCGGATTTGAGGCGTTGTTTGCCCACTTGAGTTTGTATGACGACGGGAGTATTACTGGCGAGCTACTGAGTTGCCTACTTGGGTTGAGCAGATCGAGAAAAGCAGTTGTTGGATGAGGTTTTGGCGCGAGAGGACACAAGTGCGAATGATGGGTTGAAGGGTATAGCTTGTCTAGTGATGGGGTTACGTGTTTCGGGAAGGCTTGTATGCCGAGAGATTTGAATTGAGGAAAAAGATTCGTCGGGATGCCCATAGCAGACCTACGCTATGCATCCAGGGGTAGCAAAATGTATAGGGACCTCGGAGAACGATTACGGTGGTAAGGTGCAAAAAGGAGGTGGCCGAGTTTGTGGGTAAGTGTCGACTTGTCGGTGGTCAAAGTCGAGCATCGATTGCCGTGCAGGTTGCTTGACCGTGAAGATTCCACGATGGAAGTGGGAAAGAATAACTATGGATTTAAATCGGTGGATTACCACTTACACCGAGCAAGAAGGATTGATCCAGGTAATTGTGGATCGACTTACTAAATCGGCTCACTTTATTAGGTGAGGGTGGATTACTCACTGCAGAGGTTGGCGAAGTTGTATGTATCGTAGATAGTGAGGCCGCGGGGTGCGATGTCGATCATCTCGGATAGGGATCGAGATTCACATCAAGGTTACGGAAGGCGTTACATCGAGCTCTGGGTACACTGTTGAATTTCACCTGACATTTCATCCATGATCGACGGGCAATCGGAAAGAGTTATCTGAATATTGGAGGATATGCTTGAGGTTGTGTTTTGGACTTGAGGGTAGTTGGAGGAGTATCTACCGTTGGTGAGTTCGCCTACAACAACAAACTACCAAGCGAGCATCAAGATGGCACCATATGAGGCGTTGTATGGTAGGAAGTGTCGCTCACCTACTTGTTGGATGAGCTAAGTGAGCGTCGATTATTGGGACCGAGTTGGTTCTTTGAGACGAAGACAAGGTTAAGTTGATTGAGCTCGATTGAAGGAAGCTTGGATGGCAGAAGTCCTATGCCGATCTTAAGCGGAGATATTGAGTTTCTTTGTGGGAGATCGGGTTTTCTGAAGGTCTCACCGTGGAAGAAAGTATTGAGGTTGGGAAGAAAGGCAAGCTAAGTCCGAGGTTCATTGGTAGTATAAGGTATTAAGACGAGTGGGACGATTGCATATCACTCGAGTTGCCGGTGAGCTAAGTCGATTCACGACGTGTTCCACGTTTGATGCTTGGCGATATCATTCGATCCATCACATGTGGTAACGATGAGGAGATCGAGGTAAATCCAGATATGTCCATGGAGGAAGAGCCATCTGATTTTAGATCGGGATGTGAAGGTTCGCGCTTGAAGTGCGTGCCTCGGTTAAGGTTCTTTAGGCGGAATCATGGCGTGGAAGAAGCGTGGGAACCGAGGATATGATGAGACAACAATACCATAACTCTTGACGAGGTAATTTGGGGTCAAAATTATTTTAAGGGGTAGAAGCTGTAATATCCGGGTTAAGGGGTTAATTTATTTTGGCATTGTTGCATAATTATTGGTGAGCTATTATGTTGTTTGTATGGTTTGGGACTTAGATGAAGGCTAGGTGTGTGCTGAGTAGGTGGAAAATTTTTGTTTTGGGCCTTAGGGGATAGGAGTGAAGGAGATGGGGTTTTAATTAAATTAAGTGAATTTATAGCACAAATGAGGAGCTAGCATAGTGGCAAGTAAAGCGCCACATGGGGAGCATGGGTATGGCGTCATCTACAAGGGGGAGGTCTTGTGTTCAAGTCGCAAGAATCCCACCCCTTTTGGCTCTCATTTTGGACGGCATGGAGGAAGAGGTAGAAGGCAACTTGAACTCTAGCTTGGACTTGGTCTTCACATTCAAAGAGGGGTGGAGAGTGAAAGTAGGAGGAGACTTGGTCATGGGATTTGAATTGGTGGTGTGGGAGCAAATGGGGAGAGTTGGCGGTTTGGTGAGAGTTTGGGGAGAGGGAGTGTGTGGCGGTTGGTAATTGGAGTGTGTCGTATGTGCCTTGGGCATGTGTGTTTGGCCACAAGCTCTCCTTGGTTAGTGATTTCCTTTTGGTCAAAAGCTTCTTCTCATTTTCTCTTCCAACCGATTGCTCAAGTCTCTTTTTGGTCGTTTTGTTGGTAAGTCGAATATCAAAGAAAACTCTCCCATTCTATTCTCACTTTCAAACCAAAACCAGCATTTTGTTCTTTTCAACTCACCAAACTAGCTCCTTTGACTCTCCTTTCCCTTCTCATATTTTCTTTTCTTGGGCAAAACCCAAAGCATTTGTGCTTGAATTTGCTTGTTGCTTCCACCTTGTTTCTTTTGTTTTTGTAGAAGCAGAATGCCTCTCCCATTCCCTTTCTTCTCTTGATGCTTCTAAACAGAAACTAGCCTCCTCTCTTTTGACCGTAACACATTTCACCAAAACCTATATCCTCCATCTTCTTCATCTAAGCGAAAGTTACCACAAGCAAGCCTTGCCGATTTTGGTCATTGTAGCCGCAAGCTCTTTCTCTCCTACTTCCCTTTTCTTTTGTTCATTTGGTATAGGCGAAACTTCATCCTCAAATACTTCCCTTTTCTTGTTCCTTTTCATTCAAAACCGAGAGCACTTACTCTTGTTATTCTTTCTCTTTCTCCAAGCAGTGGCCGAATCTTTCTCCTCTCTTAGTAGTTGGTAGGCCGATTATTGGTTGTGTTGGGGTGTTGGTGATCAATCGGTCTACTAAAGGGGGTAAGTGTTGGCCGAATGGCCATTTCTCTTTCTCTGGTATTTTACCAATTCTTGGTATGTTAAGGGCTAATATCGATATTGGTTAAAAAGGTGTTAACTTCTTGTTTAATCTTTTCGTATAGGATCTTTGGACTTTGGGAATAATCAAGAGGAGTCTTCCAACTCTTTTAGCCGATTGTTAAAGTGGTGGTAAGAGGAGTATTTTGTTAGTCCGTTCTGTTAGCCTCGTTAAAACAAGTCTCAATGGATTAATGGATTTTCTTTTAGGTGGAGGCCGTTTGTAAAGGAGAAACCTTTTGTGGTTCGAGTTTGGTAGGAAGCCAAACGTTTGCAAGGTAAGGACTATTTGATAAACCCTTTTGGTTTAATGCTTGTGGCGAATGGTATGATGGTTAATCCATTTGTTGGCGATTGTAGGATTCGAGTTGTAGAAGTGGTCAAGGGGCGTAAATCGATTTTGGGATTAATACCTTCGCTAATTCGGTGTGTAAACTAACACACTTACATTTAGTAATATAATTGATAACTTGTGTGATGATTAATGAAAGCGTTGATGATTGATGTGATACCTAATGGGTATGATTACGGACTCGGGTAAGTCGATTATTATTATTATGAGTTTCTTGATGATCTATATGATACCATGGTTGTGGATATATGTGACATGGGGTATGAGATTGGACATATTAGCATGATATGCATGATTATATGATATGCATGATTACATGAGTGTGGTATGTTGATGGGTGATACTGAGTGGAGGGCGGTGATATTTTGTCTTGTGAGCACCGGTGTTTTAGTAACACACTTTGTGACTTTGGGTCACGGAGGTTTGGCACCTTATTGCGACTTGTCCACGTGGTTTAACACCACCGTGGGTTGGCCCCACTTTTGAGATCTTGGATAAATGCGCTAGTGATTTGGTATCACACGATGGGTTAGCCCCATCATTGGATTTGTATTTGTGGTCACCGGTGCTTTAGTAGCACAATTGTGTCTTTGGGACACCGGTGGTTTGGTACCACATTGACGGATATTGTGTCTTTGGGACACCGGTGTTTTGGTAACACATTGTGACTATATGTCACGGTGGTTTAGCACCACCGGTGGTTTGGTACCACAGGGGTAGAAAAAGCGATATGGATGGTTAGGATCGGGTTGCATTAATTATGTTGCTTGTATGATGTGTGTTAGCATGTTGTTTTTTGGAGCGGGATTTACACATCGAGTCACTCGACTCACCCTCTCCTTTGACATTTCGGGTGACTCGTGAAGCGGACACGAGCCTGGATGGACTCGGGGTGCACATGCCATGCTTTAATAAAAGTGTTGCTCGGACTTTGAATTTGGGTACTTTAGCTTATTTACTTTACTTGGGTTTTATATTGGATTTGTAAAGGCCTTTAATTTATGTTTTGTGATGTTTATGTATTAAGTAGATTTTAATATGCCTTAACAAAACAAGTTGGTATGAATTTTCTAAAACTTGGAAAGATAATGATTTCAAAATTATAACGCATAATGTGTTTTAAACCATACCATCGGGTATCACACTATGTCTTTATAGTAAGCAAACTCAATTGATTTTCAAATCAAACTTGTATTACTCCTAAGACTAAAAGCGGTTTTAAGTAACACCAAGAAACTATTAAGGTTTAAATGGTTTAAACTCGTTTAACCGCACATTACAGTTAAGATTTCAAAATCTCGGGTTTCAAATACACCATCGATTTCAACCAAGTCTCACGCTAATTGTCTTCAAAATACACCTTTGTGTTTTCACTCGACTTTTAACGAAAAATTTAACCTCTCACAAACATGTTTCCGTAACATACCGATTTGGACGTGGTGTCTTGTCCGGGTTTGGGGTGTTACACCGAAGTCACAATAAATCTGATGGGGCCAACCCATCTTGTGGTCAAAACCACTGGTGACAGTCCATTAAATATCCCCCTCCTCTCATCAATCCCACCATCATCATGCTTACATATCAATTATCATATATCATGTATTTAGGCATGGCATTTAACAGCATGTGATGGCATACACAATCATATATCAATAGATCACATACAGGGGACTTACCCAGAATCCATGCTTAAGCCCACAAGCATATATCATAGATCACTACAATAATTATTAACAAGGCAACAATATAGCAAAGTTTACTAATAAAGTGTGTAAAGAGTTTACACACCTGTTACTACCGAAATTCCTAGATCCCGAAGATCCGATCTACGTCGCTAGATTCTTGACCCTATAATCGGCCAATCATCACTGTTAGTGTCATAGGCCTATTCGGCCATATTAACTTAATACCAAAGGCTCTTACCTTAAACGGATTTGGTTTCCAAACAAATCCCGAAGACGTCACTTGATTAAGACTTTGCCAAAATTCCTTAAACAACCCACAAAAAGATCAGTCACCACTTATAATACATATCATGGCCTTTGGCCGAATGCCATAGCCTACATACCATGCTTACCTTAAATCCCGGAAGACTTCGTCAAGGCCCTTAATGTTACCTACACACAAGAGAACACTTTACCATCATCTTAAAGACACATTCGACCACCTACCAAGGCCTATTCCTGTTGGAACGCCGGCACCCCATGGCGCAGCGAAATAAAATTAATCCCAATGATCCAAACCATGAATCCATGTGTGAGGAACGAATCGGGGTGAAATAAAGGTTTCAAATTACCAAAGTTTCAATCGAGTAGATAGCGACGCCTCGGTGACAAGATATCGATCTCTTGTCGAACCAAGCCACAACCTTTACGATGTCGGCCTCACGTAATCCACCGGTTTGACTATGAAGCGTAAATCTCCAAAACTATTTTCAGAGAGGTGTTTTGCTTGACTACCGCTAGACCTTTTAAGCAAAATTCTTAGGGTTTTCTTCACTTATTACCCTTTTTTATAATCAAGATTTCATTTATGAATAATAAAATTAAATAAATATAATAATGTTTTAACCGAAAATTATAATTACATTAATTATACCCAAAAGTTATAATTACATTAATTATAACATGGATTTTGGTAAACTATATTTATTTAAATTTATATACGAACCAAATTCATATATTAATTCTCATTATGTGTATAACATCCTTGTACATATAATATATTCAATATTTGATTGCCCAATTAAATTAATTCTTTAATTAATTTAATTCATGTGACAATCAAACACAATACCAACTATGTTTCATTCCGTTCATTTCAACCATAGGGTGTGACCCTGTAGGTTCTTGTAACGTTAGTAGTAATACTAGAACGATTCTAATGTCACAAACAATGAGTGGCATCTAGCAATGCATCATTGCTACCTAAGATACAAGAAGTCATGATTCGACATAACTTTTGTGATTAACTTTCATGCATTAATCCTTAAGTCCTTTATCTTTGGAATAGATACAAGTCATGGAATAGTCACACTTGTATAGTCCATCCCATGTTTCTTGATATCTTGAGTAGACTATGATATACAAATTAGTATGACATCTCATGTCAACTTATTTGAGCATGGCCATGCATTTCTAGTCTCACTCAATCAAGTGGCCTAAGATATTACTCCCATTATGTGGGAGGACTTATCTATATTGATCAATAATATCCTCTACATTGATTGTGATATATCCAACATCAGCCTTTATAGAACAACCAGTTACGGTGTACGTTTGACTGTATCAAAATATACGACTCACGATGTTGGGATAATGATTATCTCAAGTCTAAGGATCATATACATATTAATCACTATGAGTAATGTTGTGACAATTACATCATAATCCAAGAAACATACTCATAGCGGGTCACCCAATATGTTGTTCTCTAACACACATATTCATGCATTGATTTTGACACTCCATATCAATGACAACTCTTTATCATCAATCAACTACATGTTAGTCTTAATGCATTATTGTTGTCCTAGTCAACAATAATACTTGACTAAGGATATTTTAAGAATAATCATATTATTCTCGGGACATTATTATAAAGCAGTTTATTTGTACACACGTAGGAAAAACGAAATAATAATGACAACGCTTTATATTAATAAACATGGTAAATCAAGTATGTTATTACAACCATCTCATGATTGATCTTTGGGCATACTCTTACAATTCCTACTTTCGACACACTTGAAGGTAAAGAAAAGGAACCGAATGTTACTTACCACCCTTTGGAAATCGATGGCACCTTACTAGGGGGATTCGGCCTAGCCCTCTATGGAAGAGATATTCGACTAGCAAGTGAGGTAAATTTTTAGTAGAAGGGGTAGGTTCGCTAAGTAGGAGAAAAGAAGAGAGAATTTTTTGAAGAATTTTGGCTATTGTATCAAAGGAAAATTGACCGACAACTAGAGAGAAAAGAAAAGAATGATTGATGAATTTTGGCACTCCTTGCTATAGAAACCGAATATGGATAGCCCCCAAGGAGTCCTTAAGTCGGCCATCACCTTCTTTTGGTGATAAATTCCACTTTTATCAACTTACATTTATATTTTATTTATCCCTTAATCTCCTCTTTAAACACATAAGATAAAATATAGTATATCATCACAACTCTTCCAAGTAGAAAATATGCAAAATTTAAGCTTAACCTCATCACTTAAAGAGTCCATAATCAGGCCATCACCTCCCCCTCTTCACGCCAGCTTTAAAAAAAATAAAAACCCAACTGCTGCTTCTTTGGTTTGAACCCACGACCTCACTGCCGCAGCCCCCCTTACACGCCTTATGCCATGTTTCCCAATCGAATTTCATGCTCTTCAATCTCACTATTTAATTTTTAAAACCTTCATACTTGGCCCCCTTTTCCTATAACGCCAAAAGTCCAAAAATAAAACACTCCTTGCGTCCATCATGACTCGAACCCGGGTCCATACACCAAGGCCCTTTAAGTGGCACCCCAAGCCACTCCACCACCTTGACTTTCATGTCCAACTCCAACACCAAAAATCTTTTAAGGCCTTCCAACTTGCCCCTTTCTTTAACGCCCCAAAAAGCCCAAAAACAAAAATGCATTCTCCCTTGTAACTCCCACAACTAGAACCTCCTCCCTTGCAACATCCTTAGACGCCACCTTCTTAGCACCTAGTGGCGCATGGAAACCACTTTGCCAAGCTATTTCTTGTGTCAAACTTCTCACAAAATTCCTCTTATCCCCTATCTCACCTAGCGTCCCCCTTCTCAAGTGCTTTAAATAAATTTTAGCCCTAAGTCCAATTAGTCCGGTCATGACTAGACCTTTAAATATATCGAGCAATCAAGCATACATATCTCTCAAGCACACACATGGGAAAAATAAGTAAATTTCATACAACCCCTAATTTAGGGTGTTACAGTTCTACCCCCTTAAAAAGAATTTCGGCCTCGAAATTACCTGGATCAGAAGAGTTGGGGGTATTGCTGCCGCATCACATCCTCGGGTTCCCATGTGGCCTCCTCCGTACCATGATTCCGCCACAACACCTTCACCAAAGGCACTGACTTCCTACGTAGAACTTTGACATCTCGATCCAAGATTTGTACTGGCTCCTCCTCGAAAGACAAGTCCGGATTCACTTCAATTTCCTCAACCGGCACAATGTGTGAGGGATCCTTTCGATAGCGCCTCAGCATTGAAACATGGAAGACATCATAGATCTAGCTCAACTCTGCCGGCAACTCAAGTTGGTAAGCTACCGATCCCACACGTTTCAACACCGTGTACGGTCTGATGAATCTAGGGCTTAGCTTGCCTTTCCGGCCAAACCTCAGCACCTTCTTCCAAGGTGATACCTTCAAGAAGACCTTATCACCCACTGCATATTCAACCTCTCTGCGCTGAAGATCGGCATAGGATTTCTGCCTGTCCGACGCCTCCTTAAGACGAGCCCGACTTACTTTAACCTTATCCTCTGTCTCTGCAACTAACTCCGGACCCAACATCTGACGTTCTCCTAGTTACATCCAGCGGTAGGAGTACGACATTCCGACCATCTGACGCCTCATACGGTGCCATCTGAATGCTCGCTGATAACTATTGTTATAAGCGAACTACAAAGGTAGATACTCCTCCCAACTGCCACGGAAATCCAAAACACAGCCCCTTAACATGTCTTCCAACACTTGGATCACCCTCTCAGATTGTCCATCAGACTCTGGATGAAAAGCCGTACTAAAATTCAACCTCGTGCCTAACTCTTGATGTAGAGCCTTCCAGAATCTTGACGTAAATCGAGGATCCCGATCCGAGATAATGGACACAGGTACTCCATGCAACCGTACTATCTCTGCGATGTACAACTTGGCTAATCTTTGAAGCGAGTAGTCAACCCTTACCGGTATGAAATAGGCCGACTTAGTTAACCGGTCTACTACCACCCAAACTGCATCTTTCTTACTGGGCGTAAGGGGAAGCCCACTTACAAAATCCATAGTAATTTCCTCCCATTTCCACTGTGGAATCTTAACCGGCTGTAACAACCCCGATGGCAATTGATGCTCATCCTTAACTTGCTGGCATGTCAGGCACTTGCCCACTAACTCGGTTACTTTCTGTTTAAGACCCGACCACCAAAAGCGCTCCCTTAAATCCGATACATCTTGTCGCTTCCGGGTGCATAGCGTACGCACTGCTATGAGCTTCTTTAAGAATTTGCTGCCTCAATTCATCATCCTTAGGCATGCATACTCTCCCCTGAAAGCATAGCACCCCATTACTACCCAAATTGAAACCTTGACCTCACCATTCTGTACTTGCAACCTCCGAGTACTCAAAGCTTCGTCGACCATCTGCCTTTCTTTGACCTCATTAATCCAAGACGGCTTCACTTGCAATTTCGCCAAAAGGATCCCATCCTCATAAAGACTTAGATGAGCAAACATTGCTCGCAAATCCGCCACCACCTTTCGGTTCAATGCATCAGTTACCACATTAGCCTTCCCCGGATGGTATTCGATTGAGCAGTCGTAGTCCTTCAACAACTCAATCCACCTCCGCTGCCTCAGATTTAAATCTTTACGAGTCGAGGTACTTGATTTTGTGATCTGTGTACACTACCGACTTCTCCCCGTACGGATAGTGCCTCCAAATTTTTAAGGCGAAAACTACAGAAGCCAATTCCAAATCATGTGTTGGGTAGTTAGCTTTATGAGGCCTCAATTGCCGTGATGCATAAGCGACCACCTTCCCTTCTTGCATCAGCACACACCCTAATCCGGTATGCGATGCATCGCAATATACAGTGAACTCCTTTCTTGCCTCAGGCTGAATTAAAACTGGTGCTTCTGTCAGAATCCTCTTCAGCTTATCAAAACTCTCTTGCTGCTTCTCAGCCCACACAAACGGAACCCCTTTTCTCAACAGCTTAGTTAATGGTGCTACGATTAAGGAGAAATTTTCCACGAATCTTCGGTAATATCCTGCCAACCCCAGAAAACTCCGTATTTTCGTAATCGACTTTGGTGGCTTCCACTCCAATACCATCTCAATCTTACGGGGATCCACCCTAATTCCCTCGACCGAAACAACATGCCCTAAGAAAGTTACCTCCTTGAGCCAGAACTCACATTTCTTTGAATTTGGCGTATAACCTGCTTTCTCCTTAGAACTTGCGTAACCACATGAAGATGTGCGTCATGCTCCTCCTCAGACTTCGAGTACACCAAAATGTCGTCTATGAAGACCACGACGAATCGATCCAGATAGGGTTGGAAAACCCGTTCATCATGTCCATAAACGCTGTCGGTGCATTTGTCAACCCAAAAGGCATTACCAGAAACTCGTAGTGTCCATACCGAGTACAGAATGCCGTCTTGTGGACATCAGCCTCCTTCACCTTAAGCTGATGGTACCCTAACCTAAGGTCAATCTTAGAGAACACCGATGCCCCTTTGAGTTGATCGAACAGATCGACAATCCTGGGCAAAGGATATTGGTTCTTTATTATCAACTTGTTCAGCTACCGATAGTCTATACACATCCTCATTGTCCCATCCTTCTTCTTGACAAACAGCACTGGAGCTCCCCAAGGCGATACACTTGGTCGGATGAACCCTCTATCCAACAATTCTTGAATCTGCGCCTTTAACTCTACCAATTATTTCGGCGCCATCCGATACGGAGCTATAGATACTAGCACGATTTCGGGTAACAGATCTATACCAAATTCAACCTCACGGTCCGGAGGTAAACCCGGAAGCTCTTCTGGAAACACATCAACATAGTCCCTCACAGTCGGACATCTCCCACAGCAACATCCTTAGCTTCCAAGGCACAGACATGCACCACATAAGCTTCACAACCCTTCCTAACCATCCTTTCTGCCTTTAATGCCGAAACCATATTAGACAGGTAATCTCTCTTTTTACCTATCATCACCACCTCATCACCTTCTACGGTCTTTATTACTATGCGCTTAGCTGCACAATCCAGGCTAGCCTGATACTTCACTAGCCAATCCATCCTGAGAATTAAGTCGAACTCCCGGAACAGTAGTTCTATCAAATCAGCCAAGAACACGACCCCTTAGAGTTCTAGGGGTACGTTCCTATAGAGTTTACTTACTTCTACAGAGTGACCTAGGGGGCTTAATACAGTCATCTTCCTAGAAGTAAGCTCAGAGTCTAAGTGCAAAGTTTCTACTACGCTACTAACAATGTACGAGTGGGTTGAGCCAATGTCAATCAAAGTATTATAGGGCACACCAAAGATCAGGAACATACCGGTTATGATGTCCGGTGCGTCGCCCTCCTCTTAACGCCTCACGGCATAGACTAGACCAGGTTGTCTAGCCTCAGTACCATCGATACCTCCCCTCAGTGCCCCATGACCTCTGCCAGCACCATTACCTCCTTTTCCTGCACCACAACCTCTCTGTGGCTGTTGGTTATCCCTTCTATTTGGTGCATGATCCTGACCCTCTGATCTCAGTCTAGTTGCCTTTTTCGGACAGTCTCTAACTCGATGCTCCAAGGACCCACACTCGAAGCATCCCCGGTTACCATTCCAACACTCTCCCGTGTGAGATTTACCACACCGAGCACACCGTGGCGGCCATTGAGGATTAACAGCAGTAGCAGGCCTAGTATCTTGATTTGACCCACCAAACCTTGTCCTCTTTTGCTGATTACTAGAAAACTTTGAAGGTCCGGAGCTCCTCTTATTCCAATTTCTATCTTGATTCCGTCTAACCGATTGCCTTACCCCTTCAGCAACCTTCGATTTCTCCTCTAAGACAGCGAACTCCGTTCCTGCTATGGAGCTATCATCATCCTCAGCTCATCTCTAAGCCCATCCTCAAATCTAACATAACGTTCATGCTCGGTACCCACAATACCACGAGCATACCTACTCAATCGGAGGAATTCGGCCTCATACTCTGCCACCATCTTATTGCCTTGAACTAGATTCAAGAAAGCCTTCGCTGTGCATCCACGTAGCTGGTTCCGATATACTTCTTTTGATAAGCATCTCTCAAGAATTCCCAGGTGAGATTTTCTGCCACCGTTCCATCTCTTATGGTGAGCCACCACTGGTATGACTCATCCCGAAGTAGAGAAATAATACCCTTCAATTTCTCCTCAGCTGTAAAATCTAGATCATCTATGATCCTTTCTGTTGCTTCCAACTAGTACTCCGCCGCACTGGGTGCTACTCTGAAAACTCCCCTAAATACTTCTGCTCCGTTAGCCCGGAGTCGTTCAACTATAGATTTACGGGCTCCTGCGCCTCCGCCAGCCTCAGTAACTCGTTCCAATACCCGTAATACAGCTTAAGATACTACGTCGTTACCACCAGTCTGATCTTGGAACTCAGTTTTCGTCGAAGATCCAGGCATCTCATTACGGACCCATGTTAGGACCTGCATTGGCTCGAGACAAGGTCATCCTACCCTTCTACGACCACAGGCGGACGTCCACGACCTCTTGTACTCATTTCTAACGATTGCATTTATCTATTTAAGAATTTTATGCATTAGTACTTGTTTCACTGGATTATCCGCGAAGAAATTTTATGATAGGAGTTTTAGGAGTGGTTCTTTCGTAACCATACATGCACACAATTTTCCATTCATTCACTCAAAGAGACATTGTAGTTTTCATGGTGATTGTTTTTCCACTACCCAGGGGTATTTTTGTAATTAAGTCTCTGTGGGTATTTTGTAATTTTTTAAAAATAAAAATTCTCGGATGGTTTTGTCAAAAAGTATTTTGGAACTCTTAAATTCCCAGGGTATTTTGAAAAATTTTGAAATCCAGGGGTATTTCGATAATTTTGGACCTCAGGGGTATTTCGGTAATTTTTCACAAATCGGGGTAAATTTGTAAAATTTAATAAATCAGGGATATTTCAAAAGTTGTAAAGCATTGATGGTTTTTTTTGAGAATTGCATTTTCCAAAATAGTGATGTTGCAAAATTTTGAAAATCAGGGTTATTCTGGTAATTTTTGTTGGTTAAGGGCAATTTTGTAATTTTACCACTAAGGGTATTTTAGTAATTTTTTTCATAACAAGATTTCCAAAATTTGGTTTTAATGGATTTCACAAAAGAAGAATATTTTGAAAATTTTCTATTTGGAAATTTTTCATACGGAGGGTATTTTGGTAATTTTCAAACCAGGGGTATTTTGGTCATTTTTCAAACTGAGGGGTATTTTAGTAATTTTTTTAAAAACAAGGTTTTTATTACTTCAAAAACAAAACGGCTAGTCCCTTTCGGGTTTTAGTTATCGAGTTTAGCCTGTGAGTGTGTCGTCTCAGCTGGGATGAACAAATCACTACGCACTGTAGGATTCAAGTGAGTAGGAGGTGAGTCACGAGGACTGCTTAAATACCAGGCCCCCACTGAATCCAATCCTAGACATGCGTATAACGATTGCCACATCCCTTGCTCAGTGACAACTCACAGGGTTGGTTTATGGAGTTATTAAATCTTATGCATTGTTTGTTGGGGTATGCTAGCCCTAGAGTTCAATAATTTCTATTCTAGTCTTCTATGTCCCCATTTTACCCTTCTATCCCCATCAAAGATTCACAAAGAAAATAGATAGAAGTACTTACCTGGCGGATAGGTGCTGGAGACTCGGTGCCATGCTGTTCAAACCATAAATAGTTTTCCAAAACGTTTCAATAAGGCCTAAAAACAAAACATTTTGGGCCTTGGGCCCCTACAGTCGAGTTTTGAATCGGGCTCTGATACCAAAAATGTAACACCTCAAACCCGGCCCATGAGTCCTGATCGGATCCGGTATGTCACGGAGTAAAATAATTTGAAACATTTTGGGTGTCTGGTGAAAATTTGATAAAATTTGGCTAAGGTATTAAAACGGTGTTTGAAAACTCAGTTGGGCTTTTTATAAATATAGTTGGGTTGATAAACCCTTTTGAAAACGGTTGATCATGTAATATTTTAAAAACGTCAAAGTTATAATTGACTTGATTTATTTTTGTTACCCGATGGTAACATCTTTGAAAACCCGTAGAAGTTGATTAAGTTTGAAAAGTTACTTTTAACCGGTTTACATATCATTTGTAAATTCATTTGTAGCATAACATAAGTAAAATAAAATAACATCCAAATAAAAAATAATAGCGGCCTTATTACAATCCCAAAATAAAATGACTTAGAAAATAAATAATATTATCTATAACAAAATAAGTTTAAATCCAACGATAAGCATGGCCGCCTCGAGTCCTCTCCGGCTCCCTCTCCACGATCTACTCATTTGCAAAATGGTAAGGGAAGGGGTGAGTCACCAAGACTCAGTGTGTAAATCCCCACCGAAAAATACAACTCATACACAATTTATTAATAAACATGCACATGCAACCCAACTAACCATCCATACTCCTTTACTACCCCGTGTGGTCAAAACCACTGGTGGTCAAAACCACTGGTGACTAGTGTCACAAAATAAATGATGGGGCCAACCCATCGTGTGGTCAAAACCACTGATGACCATAGGTCACAAATATCATAATGTGGTCAAAACCACTGGTGGTACCAAACCACTGGGACTTAGTCACAATTATCATCGGTGTGGTCAAAACCACTAGTGACCGAAGTCACAATAAATTTGATGGGGCCAACCCATCTTGTGGTCAAAACCACTGGTGATAGTCCATAAAATCATCCCCCTCCTCTCATCAATCCCACCATCATCATGCTTACATATCAATTATCATATATCATGTATTTAGGTATGGCATTTAATAGCATGTGATGGCATACACAATCATATATCAATAGATCACGTACAGGGGACTTACCCGGAATCCATGCTTAAGCCCACAAGCATATATCATAGATCACTACAATAATTATTAACAAGGCAACAATATAGCAAAGTTTACTAATAAAGTGTATAAAGAGTTTACACACCTGTTACTACCGAAATTCCTAGATCCCGAAGATCCGATCTACGTCGCTAGATTCTTGACCCTATAATCGGCCAATCATCACTGTTAGTGTCATAGGCCTATTCGGCCATATTAACTTAATGCCAAAGGCTCTTACCTTAAACAGATTTGGTTTCCAAACAAATTCCGAAGATGTCACTTGATTAAGACTTTGCCGAAATTCCTTAAACAACCCACAAAAAGATCAGTCACCACTTATAATACATATCATGGCCTTTGGCTGAATGCCATAGCCTACATACCATGCTTACCTTAAGTCCCGGAAGACTTTGTCAAGGCCCTTAATGTTACCTACACACAAGAGAACACTTTACCATCATCTTAAAGACACATTCGGCCACCTAACAAGGCCTATTCCTACTTTCGGCACACTTGAAGGTAAAGAAAAGGAACTGAATGTTACTTACCACCCTTTGGAAATCGATGGCACCTTACTAGGGGGATTCGGCCTAGCCCTCTATGGAAGAGATATTCAGCTAGCAAGTGAGGTAAAGTTTTTAATAGAACGGGGGTAGGTTCGGCTAAGTAGGAGAAAAGAAGAGAGAATTTTTTGAAGAATTTTGGCTATTGTATCAAAGGAAAATTCGCCGACAACTAGAGAGAAAAAGAAAAGAATGATTGATGAATTTTGGCACTCCTTACTATACAAATCGAATATGGACAGCTTACCAAGGAGTCCTTAAGTCGGCCATCACCTTCTTTTGGTGATAAATTCCACTTTTATCAACTTACATTTATCTTTTATTTATCCCTTAATCTCCTCTTTAAACACATAAGATAAAATATAGTATATCATCACAACTCTTCCATTAGAAAATATGCAAAATTTAAGCTTAACCTCATCACTTAAAGAGTCCATAATCGGGCCATCACCTCCCCTCTTCACATGACTTTAAAAAAATAAAACCCAAGCTACTTGCTTCTTTGGTTCGAACCCACGGCCTCCTTGCCATGACCCTCTTACATGCCTCATGCCATGTTTCCCAATCAATTTCATGCTCTTCAATCTCACCATTTAATTTTTAAAACCTCCATACTTGGCCCTCTTTTCCTATAACGCCAAAAGTCCAAAAATAAAACACTCCTTGCGTCCATCATGACTCGAACCCGAGTCCATACACCAAGGCCCTTTAAGCGGCGCCCCAAGCCACTCCACCACCTTGACTTTCATGTCCAACTCCAACACCAAAAATCTTTTAAGGCCTTCCAACTTGCCCCTTTCTTTAACGCCCCAAAAAGCCCAAAAACAAAAACGCATTCTCCCTTGTAACTCCCACAACTCGAACCTCCTCCCTTGCAACACCCTTAGACTCCACCTTCTTAGCACCTAAGTGGCGCATGAAAGCCACTTTGCCAAGCTATTTCTTGTGTCAAACTTCTCACAAAATTCCTCTTATCCCCTATCTCACCTAGCGTCCCCCTTCTCAAGTGCTTTAAATAAATTTTAGCCCTAAGTCCAATTAGTTCGGGGTCATGACTAGACCTTTAAATATATCAGGCAATCAAGCATACATATCTCTCAAGCACACACACATGGGAAAAATAAGTAAATTTCATACAACCCCTAATTTAGGGTGTTACACTCCCCTTTTTTCCGAAAATAAATAAAAAAAAAAAAACCTCCAAGTGCTTCCCACGCTACTCAAACCTGGCCCCTTCCCCTTGATAATGGCGTCACTTGCTAAGGCCCTAAGTGGCGCCTTGTAGCCACTTTACCAAGCCCAACTTCATGTCTCATTTCCCTTACATTTTCTCTTAAGGCCATATCAACTTAGCTTCCTCTTAAAACTTAAAACTTAACACTTTCTAAAGTATTTTCCTATTATTCTTAAGTTCGCAAACATTCATAAATACACATTCAAACTCACAATGACATGCTATTTCACACATTTTAACAATAACGCATAAGCCATAATTCGGGATATTACAAAATCGTAACTTTTACAAACTTTTAGAACATTTTCCAAATTAAAAATTAAGAGTGTTTCTACCAAATATTAATAGTTACAAGTCTAAACTTAAAATATTACACAATTTCCCTATCATTAAAGGCTTCAATTAATCTAATCAAGTTTTAGGACTGAATTATAAATTAAGCAAATTAGAATACTAGATTACAAAAACTAAAAATCAAACCCCAAAAAACCCACACGCTCGTGTGAAAAGACATACGCCTATGTGCAAACCACTGCACTTATTTTGACAAAAAATCGTTTTAATTACCCAATTTTACATATTTTACTTACCCATTAGACTTGAAATAACTACAATTAATTACAGAAAAAATCCATACATCTCTAATTTAATTTATCTACAACAAATGTGCAATAATTAATTAAAATTTAACACCCAATTACACGCTTAGCAAACACCAATTAATTCATACAAGCTACATACCTCAGTCGCAAGCAATCTATTCCATGGTAAGCTTCAACTAAACATTGTTAGTATAAAATACATGCTTCCTACATCGTGTTATCAACCATTGTATGAATACTCATCAACATACCATAAATCAAACATCAATTAGACATAAAATCATGAATTAAAGCAATTATAAAATCACCAAAATTAAAGTCCAAAATTTAGTGTCCAATGTCCATTACAAGTAAAATAACACTAGTCCCAAAAGCATCACAATGCCCCTATATAGTCTCTAAAGTAAATTTCTTAAGCCACTAACGAGCCTTATTTTTGGATCGCCCTTGCACTCGCTTCTCGACTCCTTATGCCCAAAATTCTCTGCACAAAATGTGACGGTGTGAGCTTAAAAGCTCAGTGAATGATAGTAAAAACATCAAGTAATTTGCACCCAATCATGCATAAATCAAATCAATTAAGCATTAAATTTTCAGTCACAACATGTTAACATTTCACCATAACATCACATGCTATTTCAAGAATTAAGAATCAATTTTTCCATGGCATGTAAAATCATCTTTTAACACATAAACATTCAATTATATTGGCACAATAAATCAATCAATTATATTGGCATAATACATCCATGGTAATAAGAAAAACGTGTGATCATACATTGGATAAACAGATCTTGAATTCCCAAAAATCAAATACAGTCCTCCGAATTGAGTGGGTGAAGCCACACGCTCCCTTATAGCACCTCAAATAACCTGATGAGTGGAGACTCAAGCTCAACACTCCATTATCTACTTTAAACAAATCAAACCACCAAGAGCCATACGCTCACAATATCACAAATAATGGTGAGTACTCACAAATCCTATGACATGCCAACTATATCCAATGGATCCACCATGCAATGTTGCCAATACAATCATGCATACAAGGCATAAAATCTACTGTTTAATCACTTAATTTAGGAGGTTGAAATGCAAGTAAAAGCATGTTGCTAAGCAATTTTAACATCAATAAAAGTAAGCACATCAAATATCATTTTCTTAATATTCATATACCAATTAGAACACCTTTATCAAATGTTTAATAAATCACCAATTCATGCTCCAAATATCAATTTATTCTGTGCAATTTATTCATGTAAAAAGGATAATACAAAACTTACCAAACTAATTAATTGCCATTTTGCTTTTTTATAAAATAAAACCTATTTTTGAAAATCCAACAATCCAATATACAATTAAGTCATTAATAACACCAATAAAACCTTTAATTTAACACATAATCGGGCCAATTTACCAAATTACCCTTAATATCACTCACCTCCACACTTAGCTCTTTAAGCAAAAATGTGTTCAAACAAGCAAGTTTGAGCTTCAATTCAGATTTGCATGTTCCTCCTCTTGATGTGGAGTTTCAATAGAGATAAAGTATGCATTACAAACTAACAATAGCAACAAGAAACACAAAATTTGATAAAGTATACAAATCTAAATCATTGCTCTAAACTACCTTACCGATGTTGCAGAACAAAGTCAAAATATGGAATTCCTTAACTAAGCTCCCTTTTCAGCACCTCAAACCACTTCTAATCTTCATTCCTAGTCCAATAACATGTATTCTAAGTGTTAATTTCATCATTTAGTCCGTTTCATAATTTTCCAAAAAAAATCATCCATGTTATTGATCAAATTCAAATTTCTCAAAATTGATCCATAAAACGTGTTTGATCTTTTGGTTTTAAGATTAAAAACCTCTTATTAAAGCTATTTTGAGCTTAGACATCCATTAACATTTGGATTACTACTCAAAATTAAAGATCCACCATTGTTGATCCTTAAGTTCAAGAAAGAAGAAATTAAAGTTGAAAATCTATTATAATCACTTTAATTAACAAATAATGATTGAAATCAACTTAAAAAAAAGTTTAGAGATGACGATTACCTTCAATTGAAATCAAATCATTAATTTAGAAGTTTGAATCAAAATGCTTGAAGAAATTCGGATGACTTTTTGCCCAACTTTGAAAATTATTTCGAGAGATTTTAGAGAGAATTTTGGGAGAGAAAATGTTTAGATCTATTCCCTGGTATTTGGTTTATGAAAACTAGTAAAAAAAAGAAGAGAGAATAAGCTCTCAATTCGGGTGAAAATGAGTGGAAAGTGAGGTAGTTGTAGAGTTTTTAAAAATGAAAACCCCACTTGATTTTTAAAATTTGGAGAATTTGCCTTCAGGCCACTCCCTCTTTTCCCTTGTTTTACAATTTGCTCCTTTCCCTCCAAAATTTCAAAAATATGGTTTATTTGCTATAAAACCTCTTACACACTTCTATTGTTTTTCAAATTAGTCCCATTTAATTAATATTTAAACTCACATTTTAATTGCAATTTAACCCAAAATATTTATTTTTACCCAAAAATTATTTAAAACCATAAAATTAATTTTTCTAAAAATATTTTTATTTTCTAGAATATTATTTATCGATTTTTTTGATGAAAATAAGCTAACTAATTAAGAATATAAATTACTAATTAACCCGATTAATTTCCAATTTTCAATCAGAACATGGTAAACTTTCCCGAAACTACTAGACCAATTTTCGTGGTCGTACAGAGTCAATCCCTTACAAGTGGTATCAAGAGCTTGTTCAATTTTTGTAGATCAGCCCTTTCAGAGATGGAAACAACAAGGTTTGACATTGAGAAGTTCGATGGTGTCACAAATTTCAATCCGTGGCAAGTTTGGATGATGGCAATTTTAATTCAGACTGGCTTGAAAAAGGTCATTACCGGGAAAAAGCCTAAGAATTTAGATCAGACAGAATGGGAAGAGCTTGATGAAAAAGCCCTATTTGCAACCCAGTTATGCCTCACGAATAGTGTATTGTAGGAGGTATTGATGGAGAAAACCTCAATCGCCTTGTGGAAAAGGTTAGAAACTCTTTATACAACTAAGTCTCTAGCTAACTATTTAGTGTTGATACAACTTCTATTTATGTTTCTCATGAATGATGTGAGCTTCTTAAAGATCACATTAGTCAATTTATTACTCTTTTTAATAGTTTCAAAAAGGTCGAGGTTAAGATTGAGGATGAAGATCAAGCTATGCTATTATTGTACTCGTTACCCTCTTTATACAAGTATTTTAGGGAGGCCGTGATTTATGGCAGAGACAAACTATCGTTCAAGGATGTGAAGAGTTATTTGTTAAGTCAAAACAGACTTAACAATAAGTTTGGTTAAGATAGTAAGGCAGATAATCAGAGTTTCCATTTTGGTAGCATCAAAGAAGAGAGACAAAATGTGTCGCTATTGTAAGAAGTTAGGTCATGTCAAAGCATATTATTATAAACTGCAAAAAAAAAGGGCCGTTGAGAGTAACAAGGAAGATGTAGCTGCTGCTAATTTGGCCGATGAAAGCGATGATGATTCTTTGTTAGTGTTAATGTGTGATAGCTCAAAGCTTACGTCTGAGTGGATCATAGATTCGGGATATTCTTTCCACATGTGTCCCAATAGAGAATGGTTCTCCACGTACAGTTTAGTTGAAGGTGGAGTTGTGTGCATGGGAAACGATTCAGCTAGTAAGGTAATTGTAACAACCCGTTTTCGGTAAAATTGGAACAGTGGTTTCGGGACCACATATTCAATGTTAAAAATTTATTTTATTATTATTTTAATTCCTGTAGAATGATAGTAGCATCGTATAAAAAATTTCGTTAAGAAATTTTACCATTTGCATGCTTAATTTGGTAAAAAGGACTAAATCGCGTAAAGTGCAAAAGTTGAGTTCTAATAGCTAAAGATATTTAATAGATATAGAACATTAAAGTATGAGTCCTTATGTTGTAAATAGACCATGAAAATTAGTAGTGGCCAAGTTTGGACATTATTAATGGGATTAAGTAAGGTTATATAAGTAATTTAATAATTAAATAAACAAAATAAGTAAAATAAAACCAAATTACCTTGTCCATCTTCTTCTAGCCAAATTTCTAAGGAAGAAAATCACGATTTTTGAGCATCCAAGCATTTGGACAACACTTCCTAGTGCATGTAAGTGATTTTTGGTCTTGTTTTTTTAATAATTTCTATGTTTTTAGAGTCGTTGTAGCTTAATCTAGCTAGCCCGTGGACTAATTTGCAAAACTGTTAAAAGTCTAGGGTTTTCCCATGAATGTATGTTAGTTTTTTTTTGTTGTTTGATGGATGAAAATGAATGTTTGATGATAGTTGAACAACTTTTGTAAAGGAAATTTTAATGAATTTGTCAATTTGGTATTAAATTGAAAAATAGAAAATTATTCATGGTAAAATTGTGAAATAAATGAAATGTAGGGCTTGCTAGGGTCCTAAGTAATATTCGGATATAGTGGGTTGGTATCAAATTGCATGAATTTCATTTTATAAGCTTAGGGACTAAATTTTAATGAATTGAAAATTATTAGGAGTAAAAGTGTAATTTTACCAAAACATGATTTTTTGGATTAAATTGAATAGAATGAAGTTTGAATGAGTTAAATTTGATTATATAGATCAAGAAAAGCAACGTACGGATTTAGATCGGGAAAAGAAAAAGTGTTGGACTAATTGATCGTATTTATTCGTTCGTGTTCAAGGTAAGTTCGTATATTTGAGTGGCATTGAGTTATGTTCGATTTATATGATTTTAGGTTATATTATGGTATTACGACTTTATGGAAACATCCAACGAATGTTTGGCGACTTTCGAATCCCGTTTGAACCTTAGGAATATATAGGATACAAATAACATGTCTTTGGGGTTACCGTGTTTTGGGTGCTGGTCCTGTACGTCCTATCGGTGGCTGAGTTTTCATCATGTGTTGCTGTTACTTGATAGCTTGTGTGAGTAGTACTGTGTAGCTACGTCTTGACTAACAGATTGTGTGACCAGACCCATTTATGGCTCGAGAGAGAGCATTTATATGAGATATGAGATAGTAGTGGTTTTGACCACATGTTGGCACATAGTGTGTGAGATTCCCGTGTATCTGATATTATTCTAGTGGTTAAACGGGTATGCAATAGGGAAGGATCAATAAAAACTTCGATAAGTAAGGCTATGAAAGTATGAAAAAGGTATGAGATGAAGATGCTTTAAATATACTTAGCTATATGCAAGGAAGTATGAAAGCTTATATGTTGTGTGCATAAAAGCTATTAAGTTTTTCTATAAGTTGTTAAGTTATATGTATATCTAACTTGAAATGTTGTTGTTGTTTAGGCTAATACGAAGCTAAGTTGGATTGACTCAAATTGTTTTTATGATTATATATAAATATTGAAATGGTAAACTTTGTTTAGGAATTACGAACTTACTAAGCATTACATGCTTACTTTGGTTTATTTCTTGTGTGTTTATAGATAATGAGAAGCTCATTTGGGTTGGAAGCTTGTCGAAGATCCATCACACTATCCTTCAATTATATCGGTATATTTTGATGATTTTGAGTCATGGTTATAATGGCATGTATAGGTGTAACACCCTTAACCTGTATCCGTCGTCAGAATAGGGTTATGAAGCATTACAAGAATATACAGATCAAGTAAACAGATATTTCATTTATACAGTATTCAGGTCAGAAATCAAATATAAAGTCCCTTATATGAACCCCCGAGGTCCAAAACTTGCATTAGAAACGATTCAGAACTAAACCAAGTACTCAGAGAATTTTTCACAAAATCTCAAAATTTTTCCTAGGTACAGGGGTCACGCGCCCGTGTGGTTAGGCTGTATGGCTCACACAGCCAATGACACGCCTGTGTCTCAGGCTGTGTAACTCTCTGACTCACACGGTCAAGTCACACACAAGTGTGTTAGACCGTGTGTAGGTGTAGGGGTCACATGGCCAAGCCACACACCCGTGTGTCAGGCCGTGTGATCAATTCTGAACATTTTGTTTTGACATTTTAAAGATGTAGGGGACACACGGCCAGATCATACGCCCATGTGCTAGGTCGTGTGCCACACCCGACTGAGACACATGCCCGTGTCTCTACCCTTGTGAACAAAAATAGGATATTTTCCAAGCCACATTTCTCACCCAATTTGTCTTCCTCTTACACCAATACTTAAACATATTCACAAGCCATTTTAAAACAATTAATTCAAGTCAAAACCAAGTCCCATGCATGACATATTGTCACATACAGCTAATGTACTCTTAAACACCTCAAATGACATTTTACCATAATGTAATTAAATATGCAAACTTACTTAACTTATCGAATTCACCTATATGCATATTTTACCAAATATGTTAGAACTAATTTTCAATATGCCAACATGATTTCTATCAATCAATCATTTAAGCACACACCAAACATGTTATAGCCTCATTTATACATATTAAAAACATGTTCATCACAAGCCATTCCAATGGCTAGTTATAACCCAAACATTTACATGCCAACATTGGCTAATTAACCTATACATGCCATTATAATCATAATTAATTTACCATATATATACCAAGATGGGTCAATGGATAGTGTGAGTGATCTCCATCGATGCTTCCAATCCAACAAGCTTCCGAATTACTATAGAACAAAGGAAAATAAAATAGAGTAAGCATGAAATGTTTAGTAAGTTTGTATAACATGGTAAATAGCTTACCATATATTTATGTTCAAAATAAACATGCAAGGCACTATCAACCAATTTGGTCACAAGCCCCAAACACATATCCTCATCATGTTAGCCAAGTAATCACATATAATAGTCCTTAATCATGTAACAGTCCGGTTTATACCCTAGTCAAAACAGTGGGTTCGGGACCACAAATCCGAGTTAGTAAAATATTTTAATATTAATTTATGCGCCTTTAATATGTGATTAAGCATGTGGTAACATTCCGTAACTTAATTTGTCTGTCTGTGTGTTTAATTTGAGCAAATGACTTAATTGCGTAAAAGTTAAAGGTGGTTTTTGTTTGATTAATGGCCAAATTGATGTGGTTTTTAAATATGGGAGGATTTATAATGTAATTAGTCCACATTCTAAGTTAGTGGACGGCAAGGCTATTAATATATATGTTTTATAAGTTAAAGTTATATTAATATTTTATGTATTATATGTTGTTATAATAAAAACAAATCAAAAAGAAAAATAGTGCTCATTTTACTTGTTCTTCCACCGAATATATTGAAAGAAAAAGAAAGAACAAAAACTTCAAGGGTTTTAGTTATTTCAAGCTCAAATTTAGGTATGTTTTGGCTTTAGATTTTGATGATTTTTATGTTTTTGAGATCGTTGCTTAGTCTACTATCAAGCCCATGTTGTAATTTGAAGAATTGATGATATTTGTGAGTTGTACCATAGATGAATTAGTAAGCTTTATGATGAGTTTAGTTGTTAAATGAAATATATGTGTTAGATGAACATATTTTGTTCTTGAATTTTTGATGAATTTAGTTAAATAGGGCTAAATTGAGAAAAATGATAAATTGATGGACTAAATTATAAATTTGATGGAAATAGGGGCTTGTATGATATACATAAGTATTCGGCTAAGCATGATTATGTGATGATTTTGTGTATTTGATGTTTTGAGAAAAATGGACTAAATTGATAAATTATACAAATGTGAGGGCTAATTTGTAAATTGCCCTAAATATGTGTAGTTGGATTGAATTGGATGAGTTAATGAATAAAAGAGTTAAATTTGAATATGTATAGATCAAGAACCGAAGAAAATAGACTTAGATCTCGGGAAGGCGAAATTAATTGAGTAGCCATATCCGTTTCCGCTAAATTGAACTCTAGGTAAGTCATTATGCAAATAAACACATTTGTATTGAGCTGTGTATGTTCATATGATTATTGACAACGATGAATGTTTATGAGATGATGTGTACATGAGTTCCGAGATAAGAAGGATATAGTAGAATGTTCGGCAAGTCCCGTGTGAACCTTGGAATAGGTATTAGCTATGTCATGACATAGGTGTTTGTTCTGAGATATCATGTAAGACCACGTCATGGACGTCGGCGTTGATTTGAGATTTCATGTAAGGCCATGTCTGGGACATTGGCATTGATACGAGATTTACGTGTAAGACCATGTCTGGGACATTAGCATCGTATTAATTCGTGTAAGACCCTGTCCGGGATAGTGACATCGATATCTTAGTACATGTAAGACCTCATCTGAGACGTTGGCATTGTACGATTATTCCGAGCTTTCTGAGTATCCTATTAGATTCTGAATGGTTCAACAAGCAAGTCTGTGACATGAAATGTTAGGTGAATTGTAAATCTATTTCAGGTACGTTTATTAAGTACACAAGGTGTGTATGAAAGGTAAGTTTTTATATGAGCTTACTAGCATGGATATGAGCTATGAAATGATAAGATGATATGAAAAATTAGGCTATATGAGCTATGTGCGTATGGCTAAATAATTGAACCAAACTCTATGAGAGATGTATATGCTATGTGTATTTTTAAGTTAAGTTTATTTGTATATGACTTACTAAGCTTTAGAAAGCTTACTCTGTGTGTGTGTTTTCTCTATTTTATAGATTGTCAAAACTGCTGAAGGCTCGGGGACTGTCGAGGATCATCATCACACTACTCAAGTGCATTTTGGTACATTTTGAGAATGTATATAGCTAGATATGTCATGTATATGCTAGATATTTGGTTAAGAATGAGATGAGATCTTAGCCATGTGATTTGTCTAGTGACGTGTTGGTAATATGTTTTAATGAATATATTATAAGTTGCATGTTTTGGTATGGTTTGGTAAGTATATGGACAAATTTTGAGCATATATGTTTGACAAAAGAATGAGCTCATGAAAGGTGAGTATGGATGAATTATGCTTGTGTTTACATGAGTTTTAGTCTTGTAATTTGGCATGAATGGAATTGGATTTGAATGTAGAGATTGAATGGTTATCTTAACATGTTTTTGGTGACTAATTGAGCATAAGTTGAATTGGTAATTTGCTTGTAGGTAAGACCCTAAAGTGGGTGACATTTTGGCCTTGCAAATAGCCTATCTTTCCACACGGTTGTGGCACATGGGCGTGCCTAGTAACTGTCGGACTAAGTCAGTAGCTAATTGAGTGTACACGGCCTTGGCACACGGACGTGCCTGGTAACCGTGTGGTTAAGTCAGAATTGACCATGGCCAAGGTACACGGGCGTGCTTGGTGGCCGTGGAGTAAATTCAGGTTCGACCACGGGGAAGACACATGGGTGTGTCTAGCAGCTGTGAGAGGCACACGGCTTGCCTACACAGGCGTGTAACCCCTAAAACTTTGAAAGTTTTAAATCTTCAAGAATTTCTATATGTGTTCCAGTTTAGTCCCGACCCTGTTTCTAAGCACGTATTAAGTCTTGATGACTTATAGAGGGGATATTATGATTGTGATTGATGATTTAAATTTTTTACGAATTGTCTGTTAAAGTTTTTGATTTGTCAGGTAATGCCCTTAACCCTAATCCGGTGTCAAATTTAGGATAGGGGTGTTACAAATCATGGGTGAACAAAGTCATCAAGTAGGTTTCACATTCCAGTAACAACCAATTCATGCATCATTATTTTAGGTAATATCATTTCTGTGTACTTCATGTACATACGGGTAATAGTTCGTTTCTAAGTCATACTATCTCATATAAACATCAAGAAACATGTATGGACTCAATACTAACCAAATTCCTATATACATATACTTTCCACATCATGAATTCAAATAGCATATACAAATCATACCCATGTATTTCAAGTACATTTTCATAATATTTCGTCTCAAGTTCAGATTATTTCATGTCAGGGTTTTGCTCATTAAATGAATTAAAATATCAATGGAAACCCTAGAAAATACACTCGAAGTGTAGAAATCTATAATCTTAGATGAACATATTCATCAAACAAGTTCCATGTTCATATATCACCATCTCATACTTCCATATATCATGTATCATCATTTTCATATATTTCAGGTAGATACATGTAATAATTCATTTTGTGTTCATATGTTCTCATGTCAGGATTTTTCCTGTTGAATTTATTTGAAATATCGATGGATACACATGTAATACAATCGAAGTGTACAAATTAGAAACCGTTAATTCATATTTAGGGGTACACATAATGGCACATAATTAGGAAGCACACTCTTGAGCCATATAATAGGATGCTCATGCGAGCCATGTAACAGGATGCTTATCCGAGCTATATCAGGAAACTCATAAGAGTCTATAATAGGAAGCTCATTGAGCTTAACAGGTAACTCCAAAGAGTTATTGTCAGGGAGCTTCGGATAGCATAATAGGGAGTTCAAGCGAGCCATGTTAGGAAGCTCATAAGAGCCAATATCAGGATGCTCACAAAGAGCTGCGTTTGTGACCGCAATAAATGCTGGATCACAACCGATCGAATCATGTAATAGGATGCTCACAAAGAGCTGCGGTAGTGCGCAACACATGTAGGATCACTACCGATTAGGATGCTCACAGGAACTTTATAACAAGGCGCTTGAGAGGGCTTATAACAGGATTGCTCGTCCGAGCTATAGGGTTTCCGCAACATATGTTGAACCACAATCTATACAGGAAATCATGTATCCATCGACTTTCATTATTCAAAGAGGATTTAATTTTTATCGGGCTTTATCAGATATATATATATATATATTCAATTTCATATGCATGACAACTACATAATTCTCATACGCAACATTCAATTCAAGCATATAAATATACACAATTTAATTACACAAACTTACCTCAACAGATGTTCGTGTACATAAAATTTACTAATTCGACACTTTCTTTTTCCTCGTTCTAACTCCAAATTTGATCTATCCGGATCTATACGAGTAAATTTAACATCAATTTAATACAATTTATACCCAATTCAGTCCAATTCATATCTTAGGCAAAATTACCATTCTGCACCTGTACTTTTAATTAATGATGATTTCGTCTCTAGGCTCGAAAATGAAATTCATTAAATTTAATCCTTATTCCAAGCCTAACTAAATTTTTCATATAACATTTACAGCTCATGCATTTCATAAAAATTCAGAATTTTCCATAAAATTTACAATTTTACAATTTAGTACTAAAATCATAATTTCATCAAAATTCACTTTACAAAAGTTGTTTATCTATCAACAACATTTCATTTTCTACCATAAATTTCAAAATTTCAGCATACTCATTCATGGAAAACCCTAGTACTTTGATAACTTTACAAATTAGTCCCCGAGATAGCTAAATCAAGCTATTACGATCTAGGAAACATGAAAATTACTGAGAATGGAACTTGGATACTTACCCCATTAAGCCAAAATAGCTTGCTTGAGCTCACATTCTCTTAGCTAGGGTTTCCATGTTTTATTTGGGAAAGATGATGATAAATTGATGATATTTTCATTTTTTTTATCATTTATCATCTTTTAAAATTTCACTTTCCAATTTTATCCTTTTCTTTAATTAATTTTCCATGGATGAATCATCATCCTTAACCAGTAAGCATTTTTAATGGTCTATTTTCCATATAAGGACCTCAAATTTTGAATTCCATAGCTATTTAATCCCTTTAGCTACTAGAACTCAACCTTTGTACTTTGTGCAATTTGGTCCTTTATCAAATTAAAATGTAATCGGTAAAATTCCTTTATGAAATTTTTATACGAAATTACTATCATACTATAGACCATAAATAATATAAAAATAATTATTCTTTCAAAATCAGATTTGTGATCCCGAAACCACTGTTCTGATTTTACCAAAAACGGGCTGTTACAATAGGTATTTTTTGTTTGATGAATTTAGTCATTTTGTGTGGCTTGTATATATATGAAATTTTGGTTGATGAACTTGTAGTTATGATATTATGAATATTTGGTGTTTCGTGTGGTTGTTATTTTGATGTGGTGGTTAATAGGATTGAGTCTACTTTGAATTGTTGGTTGGTTTGGATTGAGATAATCATGACGTGGTTAATGACTAGATTTGGTAGCTTGAATGTGGTTGGTTTTTGGTCAAATTTGTAATATATATGATGGATGTTAAAATGGCCTAAAATGGTGTTTGTTGTGCTTATGTCTGGTATATGAATATCATGGTAAATGTGATATTAAAATTGTTGAATTGGTAGTTTGAATGATGAATGAATTCAATAGGTGTTTAGGTAATTCTAATTGTTGAAATTGAGGTGCCATTTTGGCACATTGGTTGAATGGTTTATTTTTATAATATTTAAGATTGAATTTGCATATGTTAGGTGTGTTTTGAATGCTTGATTATAGATGCATTTGGCTTGTGCAAGTGGTAGGAACTTGGGTGAGAAAATGGCTTGAAAATGGCCTATTTTTTGTCCACATGGACAAAGACACGGGCCTGTGTGTGTGTGACACGCGGCCAGGTGAGTCAGCCGTGTGTCCCCTGTATCTTTCAAAGGGTTCCAAGTCAGGCTGTTACATGGCCTAGCATACTGCCTAGCAGACGGGCGTGTGGGGTTATTTTGAAGGGTACACGGCCTGGCATACGGGCGTGTGGCTTGGCTGTGTGACCCAAGTCAGTGAGTTACACAGGCACGGACACAGGCTGGGACACGACCGTGTGTCCCTATTTCGAATACCCACATGGCCTGGCCACACGGCTGTGTGATCCCTGCAATTTGAAAAATTTTAACTTTTTTCTAAAAAATTCATATGTTTCCAATTTAGTTTCAATTCGGTTTTAATGTCTTTTTTGGGCCTCGAGGGCCCGAAAAAGGAACCGTATGTATCATTTTGGTTGATATTACTATGATTTCTGTTGTGGTTTGTTTGTAAAAATAAAATGATAGTTATATGATGTTATACTCTTGTAATACTCCGTAGCCCTAATCTGAGGATGGATACGGGGTAGGGGTGTTACATTTATTGATATTAGAGCTACGGTTTAGCCGATTCTCAGATTAAACATAGCGCATGTGACTCTAGATATACATGCCATTATATAACCTGTGATAGTGTGATAACTCCTGTCACGTTTGAAATTATGTTTTCATATAGTAATGGATTCCAACCAAGCCGATTCCAATGATGTAGAAAGTAACGCGCAAGCCTCCGTTCACAAAGCAATGTAGTATGCTTCTAGGCCCGTATCTAAGGGCTGGGGAGGAGAGGCTAAGGAAGTCTTCTTCCAAATGATGAACTAGTGGTTCACTGAGTTTGTTCGAACGAGTCTGACTGCTCAACGACCTCTACCCCCACCTATTCCCCAACCGGTCCCTATTGTTCCTTAAGGTTTAGAAACTTTACGCATGAGTAAACCGCCTATTGATAAAATCCATAAATATGGGGTTGAAGAATTTAGAGCTACTGTTGATGATGATCCTAAGAGAGCTAAGTTCTGGTTAGAGAATACGATTTGAGTTTTTGATGAGTTATCTTGTTTACGGTAGAATGTGTTAAATGTGCCGTATCTCTACTGAAAAATTCAGCCTATCGATGGTGGAATACGTTGGTTTCTGTTGTTTTGAGAGAGCGAGTAGATTGATGATTTTTCCAAACCGAGTTCAGGAATAAATATATAAGTTAGAGATTTCTCGATCAGAAGCGTAAAGAATTTCTTGATCTTAAAGAAAGTCGTTTGACAATATCTGAATATGAAAGAGAATTCATCAGGTTGAGCAAATATGCCCGAGAATGCATTCCAGCCGAAGTTACTATGTGTAAATGGTTTGAAGATGGACTGAACGAGGACAAAGCTTCTAGTCGGGATTCTTGAGTTGAAAGAATTCGTTGTTTTGATTTACAGCACATAAAGCCAAAGAGCTTAGTAAAGAGGAAAAAAAACCTGATTTTGAAGCTAGAGATTGAAGAAAGAGATCAACTGGAAAATTGTATCATTCATCGTCTAAAAGATCGAAAGAATACCATAATTGTTCAGCTACTTGAGTGGGGTATCCTAGCAGAGATCCAGGTAAGCAACACGTGAGTTCTAAATCTCAAGCTACATTAGTAGCGAGTGCTGGCACTGTGAAAACCGACAAGCCTGGTTGATAGCAATGTGGGTGACGACACTTTGGTGAATGTCGAATGAAAGACGAATCCTATTTTAGATGTGGTTCGCAGAAACATTTTATTCGGGATTGTCCTGAGTTACCTGAAAAGGACAAGATTCAGGTAGTTCGATCGAGTAATACAGTTGCGAGAGGGAGACCGTCGAGGAACCCTAGAAATGTGGATATTAGGCGTAGTGTGACTAAGGAATCTATTATGAGGTCCGAGGCATGAGCATCAGCTAGAGCCTATGCGATCCATTTGTGAGAGGAAGCTTCCGCTCCAGATGTTATTACTGGTACTTTTTCTATCTTTGACACTAAAGTTACTGCTTTGATTGGTCTTGGATCAACTCATTCTTATGTATGCACAAATCTAGTGTCAAGTAAGAATTTACCTGTTAAGTCCACTAAATTCATGGTTAAAGTATCAAACCCTCTAGGTCAGTTTGTGTTAGTTGATAAAGTCTACAAGAACTGTCCTTTGATGACTTGGAGTTCCAGTTTTCCAGCCAATTTGATGCTATTTGCCATTTGATAAGTTTGATGTGATTCTGGGTATGGATTGGTTGACTCTACTTTATGCTATTATGGATTATAGACGAAAGCTTATTGTATTAAAATGTCAGAACAGTGAAAAGCTTCAGATAGAATCGGACAGTTTGAGTGTGTTGCCTATGTTTATTTTAGCTTTGTCAGCACGGAGACACGTGAAAAAAGGTTGCGATGTGTACCTTGCATATGTAATGGATTCTAAAGTGTCTAAGTTGAAACTTGAAACATGCCTGTGGTTTGTGAATGTAACACCCCTAACCTGTATCGTCTCCAGAATAAGGTTACGAGGTATTACCGATCAATTCACAACATATAGCATACATTTATCAAACAATAAGCATTCATTCTCATAAATCATTCAACACAATTACATTGTCACCTACGAGGCCTTAAACATGCTTTAGAAGTGGTTCGGGACTAAATCGATAACATACAAAAATTTTTGGAAACATAGAAAAATTTTAACCATACAGGGGTCACACACCCGTGTGGACAGACCGTGTGCCTCACAAGGCTCCAGACATGCCCGTGTCTTAGGCTATGTGAAAACAGGGCATACATCTGACTTGGGTCACATGGCTAACCACATGCCCGTGTGTCTAGGCCGTGTGCCCTTCGAAGTCGCCGCACGCCCGCATTCTAGGCCGTGTGCTAGGCCGTGCTAATCATATAGGTATACCGACTTATACAACACGGCCAAGTCATATGCCCGTGTGCTAGGTCATGTGCCAATTAGGGGGTATACTGACTTGTACCACACGTCCAGTCACACGCCCGTGTGTCAGACGTGTGGAGCATACTGACTTCAATTCAATTTCAACACCAGGGGACACACGATCGTGTAACATGACTGTGTGTCACAAACGGCTAAGACACGCGTCCGTGTCTCTGCCCGTGTGGACAAAAATAGGCCATTTGTAAGGCCAATTTGCCTCCCCAACTTCAATGTACCTACACAAGGCAAAATGATACCATTTCATCATACAATTAACCAGCCAAAATCATCAACCAAATGCACAATTCATACTATATCTATTTCTACCATTTCAATACTCAATTTAAAGCCATTTACCTATTCAAATACCTATCAACTCAACTTGCTTTACTAGCCATAATTCACATATATGATTCATTCAATAAAACTATTCCAAATATGCATTATCAATTCAACCTCATTCATTCATTATAGGTCAATTACCTAATTCAAAACAAAGCTATTAACACATCTTTATACATTAACAAAATTATCAACATAAGCCAACTTAAATGGCCCAAAATACATGTTCATTAATCATACCAAAATGACCAAAGCCTATACATGCCATATACCATATATACACAACTAAAAAGTACCAAAATAGATGTTCGATAGTGCGATGAAGTTCTTGACGATCCTTAATTCCGAGCTAGCTTCGATATACTATAAAACATAGAAGAAAATAGCAAAGTAAGCTATAAAGCTTAGTAAGTTCGTATGTATATATGAAATATTCAACATCATTCATTAACAATTCCAAGTAGATACATACTTTGCAATTAAAACCTCAATCAATGATATAACATAAAGTTTAACTACAAAGTAACTCATAAGTTCTCATCTTCTTTTAATTCATCATTCGAACAGTTTTTTGTACATATCTGTACTGATACATATCTATTCTCACCAATTCGATTGTCAAATCACTTTGAGTTTATAAATGCTTATGATATAAGTACATCGATTTTTCGATGCCATAGTCCAACTATGGTCTTACACCTACATTGCCAAGTTCCTGCCATGGTCTTACATTCACATGCCATAACCCAGTTATGGTCTTATTATCTGATTTGCCATAGCCCAGCTATGGTCTTATTCAGTAACCGTCCACTTAAATCGTATATTTAATCAATTTCATCATATTTAGCCATAGAATAAATAGAATCTCAATACCATCCATCAATTGAATAAATACACATTCAAGTTCAACTATATGAACTTACCTCATATACGGAAATGACAAAACAGATCGACTATTCAATTACTTTGCTTTTTCCCCGGTCTAAGTTCGAATTCCTCTTTTCTTGATAATTGGAGCATGCATTAGCTGAACCCTAACAAGCTTCCAAACTTTCTTTTTCCTTTGATATTCGGTCACAAAGGAAGAAGATGAACAAAAATTTCATGTTTTGATATAATTTAATTAACTTAATTTATCAATTTACTTATTTACCCTGAATGAATAAACATAGAAATTTATAATGCATGTCCATTAATGTCCATTAACACTTCCAATGGTCTAATATCATCATAAGGACTTTTAATTTAATTAATCATAGCAATTAAACACCTTTAACAAGTAGAATGCAACTTTTGCATTTTATTTAATCCTCTTTTTTTATCAAATTAGCCAACTAATCGATAAAATTAGCTCACAAAATTTTCACACATATCAAATAACATGCTGTAAATACCAAAAATAATATTAAAATAATTTTCTGACATAGAATTTGTGGTTCCAAAATCACTGTTCTGATTTAGCTAAAACTGGGCTGTTACAGTGAATATCCTGATGTGTTCCCAGAAGAGTTACTCGGATTACCACCGATCAGAGAGGTTGAATTTGCCATTAAGTTCATATCGAGAACATCATCAATATCGATATCTCCAAACAGAGTGGCTCTTACAGAGTTGAAAGCTTAGTTGCTAGAGTTAACAGATAGAGGTTTTGCTCGATGAAAGAATCTCATCTCCTTGAGTATTTAAGACTCAAAAGGTTGCAAATCAACATCAACTTGAGTGACATTAAGGTGTCTTGTGGGGCTCTTATTTTGTTAAAAGGTAAAAGGACCGATAGTCTTTATATTCTAGAATGTTCTATAGTGACTGGTGAAATCGAATGTCCCTCATCCATTACGGAGTCTGATAAACCGTAAAAGTAACACATTTTAACCCCATATTTAGTATGCTTTTGGATGATTTAGCCTTCAATTTATGTAAAAAGATGCTCTTAATCCATTTTTCTCATGTCTTCTACTCAGGAGAACACCTAAGGATAAAAAGAACGTAAAACGGGCTTAATACGGACCAAATTGGGCCAACCCAAGAAGTCGGCATGGCACGGACATCATGCCACACTACGCGTGCCCAATATTTAGATTACACGGTCACACCCCGATTTACACGACCGTGCCTCATTGACAAAAAGCCCAACACACCGACCACGATGTACACCGTGTGCCCCAATTGGCGGACCAAGCACGGCCTCTACCTATATATTACGGGTGTGTCATAGCGAGGCCTAAATCGACAGATGGAGACACGGCTGGACCACGACTTACAGGCGTGCCTTAGCCGTGCCCCCGCCAGCAGAAAAAGCGATTTCACTCGAATTGGATGCTTGGAGCCCAAGAAACACAATCCTAAGTCCACTCAAACACTGAGGACGAATTTCACTTGAATTACGAGTACTTAAGAGCCAAGTAAAGCATTCCAAACGTCTATATAAACAATCGAAGGCAGCAATTCAAGAGTGTGAGGTTTTAGCAGAGTTTTCTGCCAGAGCTTTACTCGTTTAGGGAATTACTCGAAGATAGCCAATTGATCCATCTTGAATAGTCAGAATTCTACTCAAGACGGAGGATCTCCTCTTCAATTCCTTCAGGGGTTTTTAAGGATTTCCTATGTTTTGTTTTATCTTTTCTCTTGAGATGTTTTCTTGTTTAATTATGAACTAAACCCCTCAGTTACTTGAAGGGGATGAAACATATGATGGATTTTGTTATTTAATTCTTTCGATTTATATGATATATACTTAGTTTGTTCTTAATTATGTTGCTTAAATTTATCTGATGTGCTTAAGTGGAGGAGGAATAGACCCTACCTAAGAGTAGATCTAGCATAATTAAGCGGAGTTGATCAGGCACCTAGAGATAGGGTTACGAGATTTTGCCGGATTAGGGTGAAACCTAATATGGGAATCCATTGATCGATTTACTGCTTCCTTAGGGGGTTATTATAAGAGAACGAGAGTTCCACTAATTACCCTAAGGTTAGACGTTATTCACTTCGAGAGAAGGTTTAATATAGGTTAGGGAGTCTCACGGATCAAGCTAATTAAAGAAATCATATGAATTGAAAAGGTAGATAATAAGTGAAGTCATAGGTGGATTCTTCCCGAAGGTATCATCTTTATCAATTGAGTTTTCTTCAAATGTCTTTTCCCAAAGTTTCGTTTCTTTTGTCTTTGCATTTAGTTTAAGTATTTCATTTGTTTTAGTTTAATAAACCAATCACTCCATATTTTAGGCTAAATAATAGAAAGAAAGTGAGTAGTAGTACTTTTAGGTTCCTTGGGTTCCATAATATATTCTTGCTCGAGCTATACTCTTTGTTCGATAGGTGCACTTGCCTCTATCGTTGTCATGATCGATCTCTGAGTTCGATCACTCTTTTATAAATATTAAAACTAGACTGTTTTTGCAATGATCAAGTTTTTGGCGCCGTTGTGGAACTCTAAAATATTACTTAAAGCTCTATTTTTATTACTTTAGCCATTATTTCTAATTTTATTAATTTTACTAATCCTTTTCTTTATTAAACTTGCAAGGTACCTCTAGTTTATGACTAGAAGAAACCCTAGAGGACCATTAGAATCTGACGAGGATATTGAAGCTACCGCTCATGAAATAAATCGAGAGAAACTAGACGCGCTCTAGACTACCAAAGAGAAGAACAACAAAATAGATCCAATCCTCATCAAGGATGGTAGAAAATAATCCTTTGATGCTTAATATCAAAATGCTCACGTACTATGTATGATTATGCTAAACCTAATCGACAGAGCGAGAATCTAGTATTGTTAGGCTGCTATAGCTACTAATAATTTTGAATTAAAACCTAACACAATACAAATGATTCAATAGTTTGTTCAATTTGATGGATTGCGTGATCTAAGATCCAAATACTCATATAGCTAATTTCTTAGAGTTCTGTGATACTTTCAAAATAAATGGCATTTCTGATGATGCCATTCATCTTCGGTTATTTCCTTTTTCATTAAGGAATAAAGCAAAGCAGTGGTTGAACTCGTTACCACGAGGGCCAATCACAACATGGGACCAAATGACCGAAAATTTCTTTTAAAGTATTTTCCACCAGCCAAAACAACCAAATTTAGGAATGACATATCTTCTTTTGTGCAGAATGATGCAGAAACATTATATGATGCATGGGAAAGATACAAGGATCTCCTAAGGAGATGCCCACACCACGGATTACCTTTGTGGTTTTAAGTCCAAACTTTCTACAATAGTGTGAATTCTTCAACAAGGCAAATGATTGATTCATCAGCCGGTAAAACTCTGAACAACAAAACTCCTGAAGCGGCCTACGATTTTATTGAGGAGATGTCATTGAACACTTATCAATGGCAAATCACAAGGGCAAAGCCGACAAAATCAGTCGGAGTTTTCAACATAGACGTAGTGACAACGCTGTCAACATAGGTAGAGTTAATGAATAAAAAGCTTGATAATCTATGTTCTTCGCAGGTACATCCAGTAATGCAATGCAAAGCAAGCGGGAATGTGGCGAATGCTGAGTACCCACCCTACCAACCAGGAGTAGAAAACTAGCAGACAAACTATATAGGTAACAATTTCAGATCCAATAATAATCCCTATAGTAATACTTATAACCCAAAGTTGGAGGAACCACCCAAATTTTTGTGGGAGGACAAGGAAATCAAGAAATTCAAAGGCGACAACCTCCTCCAAATTATCAAAATCAGCCCTACCCATGGGAAAAAATCAAGCCTTGAAGAGATGTTGACAAAATTCATGGCACTCTGTAATCTCGTCTTCAAAAGACCGATACAAACCTTGATGAACAATGAAGTCGATGAAAGGACTTGAGAATCAAGTTGAGAACTTACTAGGTCGGTGGGACACCGACAAAGCTAATTTCAACGCCAATAGGACGTCTACCAAGCAACACGAAATAAACCCAAAAGAGCAAATCCAAGCCATTACAACTCAAGAGGGTGCAAGTAGATAGACCCACATCGGTAAGAGAAGAAGGATAAGACCGAGGTAGCTCAAGAAAATCCAAAACCGGTAATCAAGGAATACCAACCTCGCATACCTTATCCCGAAGCATTAAAAAAAGATGATTCAGAGGAACAATTCAGTAAGTTTCTAAAACTCTTGAAGAAATTACATATTAACTTACCTCTTCTTGAAGCTCTTTTTCAAATGCCTGATGCAAGGAAATTCTTAAACAAGCTCTTGACGAACAAATGCAAAATAGATGAAGAGCACCATGTGGAATTAAATGCAACATGCTCAACTATGCTACAAAACAGGCTACCACAAAAACTAAAAGATCCAAGGAGTTTTACGATTCCATGCTTAATTGGTAGTTTGACTATTGATAATCGTTAATGATTTAGGGCAAGTATAAATGTTATGCCTTATGCAATCGTTTAAATGACTAGGTCTAGGGAAGCCCAAACAAACTAGGATGAGTATTCAACTAGTTGATAAAACTGTCAGAATCCCTAGGGGCATTATTGAAGATGTTTTAGTCAAAATTGATAAATTTGTTTTCCCAGTAGATTTTGTTGTTTTAAACATGGATGAGGAAAATTCAATCCCTTTAATTTTAGGAAGACCTTTTCTTGCAACTGCCAAGAATAAAATTGATGTTGCCACAGGAGAACTCACACTTCGTGTAGGAGATGAATCAGTCAATCTTCAAGCTCTTGACTCAGCTAGAACCACAGAAGATGAAGGTAAGAAAGTCATTTCAATAGATAATCAAATTATTCAACCTCCATCGCAGGAAACATCATGAAGCATCAAAACTGAGCCAACACAGAAGCATACGATCAACAATTTAGAAGAGCAGAAGATATACACCAAAGAAAAGCCGGATCCACACGAAGTAAAACCTAAGGAACAACCAGAAGAGCTCATAGGAACATCCAATCACTTTAAAATAGGAGACCAGGTGCTGTTAGACAAAGCCGATCTTGACATCACTTCAACAGACTTGAGAACAAAGGGAGAAATTCTTCCCAACATACACGAAATCTTCCCCCACAACACAGTTGAGGTAAGTAACCCAAAATTCGATAAATTCAAGGTAAATGCTTTTCGACTCCAACTTTGTCATGAAAATAAAATCGCAAGCATGAGGGAAGATATTCAAACCTTTAAACCTCCTTGAAATTTTCAAACATGAGGACAGTCCAGCTTAAGACTATGAACGAGCGCTTCTCGAGAGGCAACCCAAATATTAACACTATTTATTTTCAAATTTATTTTCAGTTCCTTTTCTGTCCATCTTTCTTTCCTAAGTATTTAGTTGGAAACTAACACAAAAGTGCAGATTTCCAGACCACACGGCCCTGTCCGTGGCCGTGTGGACCACCAAAACCACCACACTGACAGGAGCAGGGCTGTACAAGTCAACCCAACCACTCCCCGACATCACGAGCCCAACAACCCTAAAACACGGGTATCAACAAGAACAGTACGGGCATGCCTATGAACCGTGTGAAGCTACTGACTTTCTCGAAATGGGCATTGCTGACTAAGAAACGAGCGTGTAAGAAGCAACACACCATTAGCCACGGCCGTGCTAGGCAGCCGTGTGAATCAACACACCCTTGGTACACGAGCATGGGAACATGCCAGATTTAAAATCCTATTTAAACCTCCACAGCCCTTCCTCTTTTTCCCATCTTTTTTCTTATTCCTTCTTCCTCTTTTCTTTCAAATTTTTCTTCCTACTCATAGAAAAGATCCAAGACACATGAGCAACACAAAGACCATGCCAAAAAAACGTAAGCATCGTATCCTCAAAGGAAACCTCAACATGAGTTCATCTTTGGACTTCACTTAATTAACACGCCAAGGGTCTCTAAACCTTTTCGGTTCTATTTTTCTTTTCTCGTCTCCTTTATTTTCCTTATCTATACTTCTTTGATGCTTAATGTAATTTATTTCATATTAGTTTCTTGGTTTTAGGTTCTTAAGGCTGCTAGGGAATCACACAACATAGCCTTCGAAGTCACACCCACTTCGAAAACCATCCAACAATAAGGACTCCTTAGTCCATTAGTTTTTTCTTTCAATTTCAGTTCTCTTCTTAGTCTCATTTTTATTTTCTTAATCTTTAAATTTATTATTAGTATATCATTATTATTTCTCTAGATCTCTTGGCTATATCTTCACAGGCTACCCAATTTCTTCATCTAGCAAATTGCTTCTCGGTAGCCACTCCACCAGGCCCATAGAAAACACCATCACCGCCACCAAAGACGCCAGGGATCATCCAGATTTCAGGGAGTATTATTTTCCCACTTATCTTTTTGATTTGGCACATAAATTTCATTATCTATCTTTGTACATTGAGGGCAATGTACATCTTAAGTGTGGGGGTAATAGTGCCTAACTTTTGCTTAATTCTCAAAACCACAAATTAGTCTTGACCTTAAGTATTTTTCTCATATTATTAATTAGGATGAAATTTATAATGATTTATAATCTTTATTGATATGTCTCTAATTAAATCTTAGTTAATTATGCATTGATGATTAAATTTGAAGGATACTAGAGAATCGAGCATGATAAGTCTACTTTCTAAAAAATTTTGACAAAGTTGTTGAACCTAATTTGAGTATCACCTTGAAGTTCAAAATTTATAAGGATTGATGTCAAAACACCCATAATTTTTTGTGAGATTTGAGCCTTATAGAGAATATACCCTTTTTTTATGCTCACTTTAATTGATTATGAGTGTGTCAACTTTGAACTGTTATTCTAGAACTTGCCTCATTTATACATGTCGAGACCACATTAATGATTTGATACACTGAGATGATAAAGGCACCTAGGTTTAACCCATTCACTCCATTAAAAAGCCTACCTTCACAAATTAACCCTTAGTGAACCCCGTTGAATCCTAATAACCTTTTTATTGACTCACCCACTAATATCAACCCAAAATCCCTTTATATTTGTTATCACCATTCTTTTGACTACCCTTTAATCGAGGTTTGATTTGATTAAATTATCGAATTATATTAGTTCAGTAGTTACATTTATCATTTATGATGTAATATTTTAGTTTGTTCTTGAAAAAAAATTAATCAAAGTTTAGAGCTCATGTATCTAAATTCCAATTAATTGAAGAAGAGCTCGTATTGAAGTATTATAGTATTCTTATTAGCTTTTAATTAATGTAAGTACTTATACTAGTTCATTGTTTCTAGTTACGTAATTGGTTAATTCAATCTCGATTCTAACCTTCTAATTCAGCCTTTATCCACACCTTTAACCCTAGCCCCGTTACAACCCTAATAAAGACCTTTTGATCTGTTTATCATCTCATATACAGTGGTGGAGATTTGATTTTCAGGCAAGCTTATGGGATTAATTTTTCAAGATCGACTTAGAATGCTTATTCTTGAACCTTAAACACTTTTGAGTAATTTGAGTGAATCTTTAGTGAGGATGTCGGTCCTTGTCGATTTTGAATCAAAGATAATTACTTAGATAAGGGGAGACACCTACGGTTTCAGGCTATAAAGGAATGACTTATCGTAATTGAATCTTTAGGGCACTTCGAGTTAAATCATCCATGTATAAATTATCTATGAATTATGATGAGGCATTGTCAATGGGAATTATGAATTTTGGAAAGTTCGTTTTAATTGTAAATTGAGAATTTTGCTTGAGGACAAGCAAAAGCTTAAGTGTGGGGGTATTTGATAAACCTTAAAAGTAACACATTTTAACCCCATATTTAGTATGCTTTTGGATGATTTAGCCCTTAATTTATGTAAAAAGATGCTCTTAATCCTTTCTTTTCATGTCTTTACTCAGGAGAACACCTAAGGATAAAAAGAACGTAAAATGGGCTTAATACGGACCAAATTGGGCCAACCCAAGAAGTCGGCACGGCCTAGACATCATGCCACACGGCCGTGCCTAATATTTAGATTGCATACGGTCAGACCCTGATTTACACGATCGTGCCTCGTCGACAAAAAGCCCAACACGGCTTGACCCCGATGTACACGGCCGTGCCCCAATTGGCAGACCCGAAGCATGGCCTCTACCCATATATTACACGGGTGTGTCATAGCCGTGCCTAAATTGACAGGATGGAGACACGGGCTGGACCATGACTTACATAGGCGTGCCTTAGTCGTGCCCCTGCCGCAGGAAAGAGCAGTTTTACTCGGAATTGGATGCTTGGAGCCCAATAAACGCAATCCTAAGTCCACTCAAACACTGAGGATAAATTTCACTTGAATTACGAGTACTTAGGAGCCAAGTAAAGCATTCCAAACATCTATATAAACAATCGAAGGCAGCAATTCAAGAGCGTGAGGTTTTAGCAGAATTTTCTGCCAGAGCTTTACTCGTTTAGGGAATTACTCGAAGATAGCCAATTGATCCATCTCGAAGAGTCAGAATTCTACTCAAGACGGAGGATCTCCTCTTCAATTCCTTCAGGGGGTTTTTAAGGATTTCCTATGTTTTGTTTTATCTTTTCTCTTGAGATGTTTTCTTGTTTAATTATGAACTAAACCCCTTAGATACTTGAAGGGGATGAAACCTATGATGGATTTTGTTATTTAATTCTTTCGGTTTATATGATATATACTTAGTTTATTCTTAATTATGTTGCTTAAATTTATCTGATGTGCTTAGGTGGAAAAGGAATAGACCCTGCCTAAAAGTAGATCTAGCATAATTAAGCGGAGTTGATCAGGCGCCTAGAGATAGGGTTACGAGATTTTGCCGGATTAGGGTGAAACCTAATATGGTAATCCATTGATCGATTTACTGCTTCCTTAGGGGGTTATTATAAGAGAACGAGAGTTCCACTAATTAACCTAAGGTTAGACGTTATTCACTTCGAGAGAAGGTTTAATATAGGTTAGGGAGTCTCACGGATCAAGCTAATTAAAGAAATCATATGAATTGAAAAGGTAGATAATAAGTGAAGTCATAGGTGGATTCTTCCCGAAGGTATCATCTTTATCAATTGAGTTTTCTTCAAATGTCTTTTCCCAAAGTTTTGTTGCTTTTGTCTTTGCATTTAGTTTAAGTATTTCATTTGTTTTAGTTTAATAAACCAATCACTCCATATTTTAGGCTAAATAATAGAAAGAAAGTGAGTAGTAGTACTTTTAGGTTCCTTGGGTTCGATAAGATATTCTTACCTGAGCTACACTACTGTTCGATAGGTGCACTTGCCTCTATCGTTGTCGCAGTCAGTCTACAGGTTCGATCACTCTTTTATAAATATTAAAACTAGACTGTTTTGCAGCGATCAGAGTCGAAGTCAACTCGTTTGGAGATGAGGCAACTGGGTCATCAGAAGGAAAAAGGTATGACCATTTCGTCGAAAAGAGGTTCTCTTTTGGATGTAGGTTTGGAAAAGTTAAGGCACTGTGTTCGTGAAAATTAGACCCGAGTTAGTTTTGATTTGGCAGTGCTCAAGTCAAAGGCTAGACGTCTTCCAGCTTCTAAGCACAGATTCGACTTAGTTAATTCCATGCATAGTTCAAGATAGGCCCGTGGTGGGCTTTGGCGAATATGACGTTGTGTAAATTTGTTGAGTATGCCTCGTATTTCTGTACAATTTGAGAGATAATCTCCTAGTAAAACTCTGATTAGTTTAGATTATTTTATTATTATTTGACCTACAAATTTAACCTATAAATAGGCTCTTTGACAACTTTAGAAAACACACGCATTAAAAGATTAGAACTCATAACACTTGGAGAATTTTGTATTTACGTTTGGAGGGTTCTTTGTTTCGGGTTTCGGGGTTTAGTTTTTATCTCCATCTTTTTTTTACTCTTCATTCTTTTTCCATTATAGTAAAATTATCTTTACCCGTGGTTTTTTATCCTCCTTGGAGGGATTTTTCCACGTTAAATTTGTGTGTTCAATTTTTCAATTTCTTCTGCTATTTTTTTACTTGTTCGTTACTTAATCGGGTTGATCCCCAACAGAATATACATATAAAATATAATTTTTTTGACAAAAAGACCTAAAAAGGTCAACCTTCAATTAATAGCATAATCCATTACAATATTATGAATCACCGTAGGGTAATCCGTACCAAAAACCAACTGACCCTCATTAGAAATGGCATAATTTGCAACCTTATTAAAATTACGATTGACCCAATTTGCAACAACATCATTATACATATCCATACTTTGAAGACATTCATTAATGCGATAACCCATGATAGTAATATCATCCCTACGCTTTTTAATTCTATTCGTGAGGCTGGCACAGTCTGTTTTGAAGGTAGCTTTTGTAATATTCAGCGATCTTGGAATCTAGAGGCTCTCTTTGAAGGCATATAGCTCAGCCCATTCAACCGACATCTCCTCATTTTTGAAACCATAGCCCCCACCAATAACAAAGCCATCGGAGTCACAAGTAATTACCCCAAAACCAGTTTTAGTTTTGGAAATAGTAGCATCAAATTTTATCTTCACAGTAACTCTTAATGGATTCTCCCACCTCTTTGGAATAGGGGATAACGGTAGCATTGGCTTGTCAACCATGTTGTGAATACAAGAATCCTGGCTTAGGGTAATAGCCCTCTCGCAAATGACACGGGCATCTTCTTTCTTACCACGAAAGATGAAGTTGTTTCAGTTGTTCCAGCTATTCCACAACGTAGTAATAAAGTCAGCCATGGCTTTCTTATCCAATAACTGCATGGCCTCGTCAATCCAGTCAATACAGTAGTTGTAGTCACTGTTTAGGAGCCTACCATCAAGACCACTGCATGTAAGAATGGCATGGGTTGTACGACAATATTTGAGGGTGTGAACTAATTTTTCAGTGCAGGCACCACATCGAGGGCATTCCTTGCTAACGTTCTGGCGAATAGAGGCAATCTTAGCATTCGCTGGCAGTAGCTCATGTCTTAGCCACTAGGCGAACACCCAAATTTTTTGAAGGGTTTTGAGCTTCCAAAAGAAATGGTGAGGACCCAGACCCACCTACTTAAGGAGAAGCCAAGAATACATCGATTTGACATGTAAAAACCATGATAATCTGGAACCAAACCTTATAGTCGTTCTGTCCGTTAGAGATGATAGGCAGATTACAGATACATTCCCCCATGCAGTTACCATAAATTTCAAGGACTCCATTTTTGTTCCATCTCGTGCGATCATTCATCCAAAGCTCATGCACTTTTCTCTCATGAACATTCGGGCCAGTACTGCATATAGAGTCACCTTTTAGCCCCTCGTAACCCCAGTTGTCTTTACGTATATCAACACTGTTCCCATCACCTACATACCAAACGAATCTGTTTTCGCCCTAGCAGCAGTAGCAATACTGTTCCAAGTGTAGGACGATTTGTCCACTTTTTTGGGATGGAAAAGGTCACCATCGGGGAAATATTTTGAACTGAGAACTTGATAACATAAAGTATCTTTGATCGTGAGCAACCTCCAGACCTGTCTACTAAGGAGAGGGATGCTAAATAGCCGAAGGTCTCTAAACCTAATCCCTCCCATGCCCTTGGGGAAAAAAACTTTATCCCATGCTAGCATAGCCCACCCGCGATTTTTGTCTTTACAGGCCCACCACATCCTGCGAATTTTTTATCGCATCTCTTCAACGGTGACCCTATAAGCAAGGAAAACAGAGAGTGCATAAGTTGGTAATGATTGAAGAATCGATTTAATAAAAACTTCTCTACCACCATAGGATAGGAGTCTATTAGACCAGCTGTTTATCCTGCATGAGAAATGGTTAAGAATGCTATGAAAGGGCAAAAACTATTTCTTTCCAACATAAAGAGGTAAACCAAGATAGTTATCCAAGTGGTCGATTACTCTCATGCGGAGCACATCACCATATAGCTACCTTTGGTTCATGGGGGTATTCAGACTAAAAAAAATACCATAAACTTGTCAAGATTTATTTGTTGACCTGAAACATGCTAAAAATCCATAAGAATCTTCAAAAAAGCATCAACTTCCCCCCTTTTTTTTTTCTAATAAAGAGAAGGGCATCGTCAGCGAAAAACAAATGATTTATGCACAGGCCATTTTGACTAGCCCAAATACCTCGAATAAGACCGGTATTTTGTGCACTAAGAAGCATTCTTGATAAGACCTCCATGTAAAATAAGAACAGATAGGGGAGAGGGGGTCCCCTTGTCGAAGACCCCTTTCCGGAACAATGGTCTCTGAAAGTAACAAATTACACTTCACCACATTTTTCATCGATTGAACACATCACGAAATTTTAACAACCCAAACATCGTCAAAGCCCAAATTTTTCATGACTTTTTCTAGGAAATTCCACTCCACACGGTCATACGCCTTGCTCATATCGAGCTTTATGACGAAACCTTTATTCGGGCCATTTCTAGTGTTCTAGAGATAGTGCATCAACTCATGGGCAATAAGAATGTCGTCATGGATCATACGGCTTGGGATGAAGGCACTTTGATTCTGACTAATACAAAGAGGTAGAGCATTTTTCATCTAGTTTGCCAATGTCTTTGAGATAATTTTGTATATCACCCTGCACAAGCTAATAAGACGAAAGTTAGACATATCCACAGGTTCTTTAATCTTAGGGATGAGTACAATAATAATTTCGTTAATACAAGATATGTCTTTGTTGCCATCTAATATTTCATGATAGAGATTAAGAACATCTTTACCCACCACCTCTCAGTTTTCTTTAAAGAAAATACTCGAGAGGCCATCAATCCCTAGGGCTTTACATAGATCCTGTAACACCCCAAACCCGGTCTAGACGTTACGACTAGATCTGGTATGTCACAGGGAAAAGTTATAAAAAGGACTCTGGAATTTTGCAAAAAACCATAAATATGAAGTTAGTCGTTTAGGGTGATATTATAAAAACAGTGGTTTGTAGTTTTAAGAAAAATTTTCGAGTTGAGTTAATCGGAAGTTTGCTATCCTTGTTGGCATTTGAGAGAAAACGGTCGTTTATGTTACGAAAGTTTTGAAAACTCTATTTTAGCTTTCGTATATAACAATGTCATAACATGAGTAAATAATAATGTTAAAAACACAGTTATTAAATTTTAGAAGGCCTTATTACATAACAATATCCCCAATTAAAATAATTTATAGAAAGGAAACGAGTTTACGAAAGAAAAAGAAAAAGGGAAAACATCTTATGGCCTCCACGAGTCCGCCTCGGCTCTCAGATCCATGATCTACTGATTACTTGCAAGTAAAGCAGAGTGAGTCACCAAGACTCAGTGTGTATTTCCCCCTTATATCACATAAACGACTTCAAGCCCACAATCACACGTTGGGCCTTAGTCCCTACACATTCACCAAATTAGATTTGGTTCTCCAAGATATAGATTAGAAGGAGTGGCCTTTCGGCCAAACAAATGGTATGAACCCCCTTACCTTGATCAACCGAATCCGATTGTCCCCCAAAGACCCTTTCAAACGCTGGCCAGAGGCAGAAAGAATATGAAAATGAGGCCCCTTTACATTCGGCCAAGCACCACAGTATAAGATTAACGCCTTCAGTTTATCAACCAGCAATGGAGAAGAAAGAATTGAAAGGGAAGAGGAACACTTACCACCAAATGAGAAGAAACTGATTGGGAAAGTTAGGAGAGTGAATGACGACAATCTTCTGAGACAAGAACGAATGAATGGGAAAGAATAGTCAGAGATTCGGCTAACATGAACAACAGGAACAAACTTAGAGAAAAGGAAGAAGAACAAGTTTCGGCTTTGAATAGATGAGAAAGAAAACAAAAGGTGAATCACCAAGGTGTAAGTTGAAGATTCGGTTATGAAGAAACAATTGAGAGAAAATGATGAAATGGTGAAAGTGATAGGAGAGTTCGGCTAAGGAGTTATGAAATGTAAAGTGAGTGTGAACAAAAGAAAAGAGAGGGATTTGAGGTTTTGATTTTTTGTTGAAAGTAGAAAGAATGCCAAAAGTGAGGTTTCCAAAGAGATGATTTCGATTTGTGAATGAGAGAAGAAAAAAATTGCTCACCGATTGCCCAAAAGAGAATAGGGTTTGATTCACTAATTCTCAACTCAAAGTAACCTATGGAAGAGACGGCACACACCACACACACACACACACACACACACACACACTTCAAAACTGAAAATGAACCAAAGATGCAAGAAATGCCTAAGACCATTTTCGGCACAAGCACCTTGCTTAGCCCCCAAAATCGAAAGCTCCCCCCTTTTCAACCCCAAGCACATTCGGTCAACAATCCCAACAAGCCACTAACTCTTTGATCACCTCCTACATTCACTCCCTTTCCCACATTCGAATCGGTTTGAAAGATTCAACTTCCACCTTTCACTCTTGGCCTCCCATTTAAAATATTTGACTTAGTCCACTCCCACTCTTCAAGGTCCCTAGCTGAATCCATCACCTCCCATCTAGATGCCAAAATGAATTCCCAAAAAGCAAACTATGTGACTCGAACCTGCTCCCTTACTGCTCCCTTGTGGCGTCACTTACCTGCCTCTTAAGTGGCGCCTTCTTGCCACCTTACCACTGCACTTCTTGTGTCAACAAACACAAGCTCTAATCCTTAAAGTCTATCCCAGCCACCTCTCCTCTAAAGTGCCTAAAATTGAAATTTCTGCCAAAGCTTCAGCTTAACCCCGAGCCTTCTCGGAGACCCTCAAACATAACAAATTAACAAATAAAGCATACTAAACACACGAAACATAACAGATGTAATGCCCCTAATTCTCAGATGTTACAGTTCTACCCACTTAAAGAAATTTCAGCCTCGAAATTACCTGGTCAAAAGAGATGGGGGTATTGCTGCCGCATAACATCTTTCGGCTTCCACATGGCCTTCTCTGAACTATGGTTCCGTCACAAAACTTTGACTAAAGGGACTGATTTCCTCCTCAGCACCTTAACGTCTCGATTTAAGATCTAGACTGGTTCCTCTTCAAAAGACAGGTCTAATCTTACTTCAATTTCCTCCATCAGCACAATGTGAGATGGATCTGAACGGTAACGCCTCAACATCGAGACATTGAACACATCATGTATCTATTTCAATTTCGAAGGTAACTCGAGCTAATACGCCACTGGTCTCATACGTTTCAATATCCGATAAGGCCCGATAAATCTGGGATTTAGCTTACCCTTCCGTCTAAACCTCATCACCTTCTTCCACAATGAAACTTTCAAGAAAACCTGATCACCTACTGCAAACTCTATCTCCTTTCGCTTCAGATCTGCATATGATTTCTGCCTGTTAGATGCTTCCTTCAACCGAGTTTGAATCAATTTAACATTTTTCTCTGTCTCTGAAACCAATTTCGGACCCAAGATCTGACGCTCACCCAATTCTGTCTAGCAAGTAGAAGTACAACACTTCCGTCCATACAACACTTCATAGGGCGCCATCTGAATACTAGACTGGTAGCTGTTGTTGTATGCAAATTCTGCCAACGGTAGAAACTCTTCCCAACTACCCCTGAAGTCTATAACACAACCTCTCAACATATCTTCTAAGATCTGAATTACCTCTCGATCGACCATCACCAGGATGAAAAGTCTTTGAAGTCTAATCTTATACCCAATGCTTGATGCAGTGCCTTCCAAAAATGCGACGTGAATCTTGGGTCTCCATCCGATATGATCAACACTGGTACCCCATACAACCTCACAATCTCTGCCACATACAGCTTAGCCAACTTCTGCAAGGAATAATTGACATGAACAGGTATGAAATGGGCAGACTTCGTCAACCAATCAACAATCACCCATACCGAATCTTTCTTAGTAGGTGTAAGAGGTAGCCCCCTAATTCCATCGTAATCCTTTCCCACTTCCACTGCGGGATCTTCACCGGCTGCAATAACCCCAAAGGCAACTGATGTTTCGCTTTCACTTGCTGACACGTCAAACATTTACCCACAAGCTCGGTAATCTTTTGCTTCAAGCCAGGCCACCAAAACTGTTTACGCAGATCTCGATACATCTTACTCCCACCAGGATGCATAGCGTATGGGCTGCTATGTGCCTTTTGGAGAATCATCTGTCTTAACCCAACATTCTTCGGCATGCAAACCCTCTCGCAGAAACACAAAACCCTGTCACTATTTAGACTATAATCTTCTACCCCACTATTCTCTACCTGCTGAAGTCGAGCACTCAAGATATCGTCCAACAACTGCTTCTCTTTAATCTGACTTATCCACATCGGTTTCACCTGAAGTTTAGCTAACAAACTCCCATCATCATACAGGCTGAGATGGGCAAACATTGCCCTCAAATCTAATATTATCTTCTAACTTAACACTTCTGCCACCACATTAGCCTTACCAGGATGGTACACGATCGAGCAATCGTAGTCCTTCAATAGCTCAATCCACTTCCACTGCCTTAAATTCAACTCCTTCTGAGTAAGGAGATATTTCAAACTCTTGTGGTCGGTATAGATAAGAGACTTCTCTCCATACAAGTAATGTCTCCAGATCTTCAGAGCGAACATTACTGCAGCCAACTCTAGATCATGCGTAGGATAGTTCATCTCATACGGTCTTAACTACCGAGACGCATCGCAACCACCTTCCCGTCTTGCATCAGCACACACCCTAGCCCCGTGTGTGAAGATCACAATAACGAATTCTTTCCCAGCCTCGGGCTGAATCAAAACTGGAGCCTCCGTCAAGATCCTCTTTAGCTTCTCAAAGCTTTCTTGCTACTTGCTAGTCCAAACAAATGGTACCCCTTTTCGCAACAACTTAGTTAAGGGTGCCGTAATTAAGGAGAATCCCTCAACAAACCTTTTGTAGTATCCTGCCAAACCCAAGAAACTTTGAATCTCTGCCACAAACTTAGGCGCTTCATTCAATCTGACTTCAATCTTCCGGGATCAACCCTAATCCCCTCAGCAGACACAACATGGCCTAGAAAGTTAACTTCCCTCAGCCAGAATTCACACTTATTGAATTTGGCGTATAGCTATTTCTCCCTCAAAATTTGTAGAACCACTCGAAGATGCGAATCATGTTCTTCTTCTGTCTTAGAATATACCAGGATATCGTCTATAAATACCAGAATAAATCGGTCCAAATAGGGTTGGAATACCCGGTTCATCATATCCATAAATGCTGCTAGTACATTGGTCAACCCAAACGGCATCACCAAAAACTCATAATGACCGTAAGGAGTTTGAAACGCCGTCTTATAAATATCCACTTCCTTGGCCTTAAGCTGATGATATCCCGACCTCAAATCTATCTTCGAGAAGACTAAAGCCCTCTTCAGTTGATCGAACAAATCGTAAATCGTCAATCATCGGCAGTGGGTATTTATTCTTAATGGTCAACTTATTCAACTGACGGTAGTTAATGCACATACGCATTAATCCATCCTTCTTCTTAACGAATAGCACCAGTGCTCCTCAAGGTGACACACTCGGTTGGATAAAACCCTGATCCAACAGTTTTTGAATTTGGGCTTTTGTTCCACCAACTCCTTCGATGCCATTCTATATGGGGCAATAGACACGGGCGTTGTCCCCGAAAAAAGATCAATACCGAATTTCACCTCGCAATCCGGAGGTAATCCTAGAAGCTCTTCTGGGAAAACATCAGAGAACTCTTTCACTATTCTAACATCCTCTACAGTTAACTCCTTGGCCTACAGAGCACAAACAAAAGTTATGAATGCCTCACATCCTTTCCTCACCATTCTTTCAGCCTTTAAAGCGGACACTACATTAGACAAGTAGTTCCTCCTTTCACCTATCACCACCACCTCATCATCCACAGGAGTCCTCAACACCATGCGCTTGGTAGCACAATCCAAGTTTACTCGATACTTCACTAGCCAGTCCATACCTAAGATTACATCGAACTCCCGAACGGTAGTTCCATCAGATCAACCGGGAAAACCATCCCTTAAACTTCTAGAGGCACATCCCTAAATAATTTGTTCACTACCATGGATTGTCCTAAAGGGCTAACCACAATCATCTCTCTAGCAGCTATTTCAGATTCTATACTTAAAGTCGCAAATACAATGCTAGCAACATAAGAGTGAGTTGATCCAATATCAATCAAAGCAAGAAATGGCTTATCAGCTATAAGAAACATACTGGTTATGATGTCCGGTGCGTCACCCTCCTCTCGGAGTCTAGCTGCATAGACCAATCCAAGCTGTCTTGCATTTGTGTTCCTAACACTTCTGCCTGGTGCTCCACGTCCCCGATCGAAACCATTACCTCCTCTGGCTGAACCACGACCTCTCTATGGTTGCTGACCACCTCTACTAGGCTGAACATAACCCTGACCCACTGGTCGCGCTTTACCCAACTCCTGTGGACAGTCCCTTATCCGATGATCAGTAGACCCACACCTGAAACATCCTCTATTACTCGTCCAACACTCACCCGAATGAAATTTACCACATTGAGCACACCTCTAAGGCTGACCATCAACAACAGTTCTCGCAACACGACTCGGCCCATCCAACTTAGGTCTCTTCTGAAAACCCCTAGCTGATCCCGACAATCCAAAATTTCTTTTATTTCTACCTCTATTCCTCTCTTGATTCTACTTTTCAGACCGCTTCACCTCCTCGGCTATCTTAGCCTTTTCCACTAGAACAACAAATTCTCTTTCTTGCTGCGGAGCTATCAGCACTCGCAACTTGTCCCTCAGACCATCCTCAAACCGAACACAATGCTCATGGTCTGTGGCAACAATACCCTGGGTATAACGGCTTAGACGTAAGAATTTTGCCTCATACTCGGCAACTTGATCCAATGTATTTCCCCTGGAATGCTATTTTGAAGAAATCCCAGTCAATTTGATCTGTTGGAGTACCCTCTCTTATTGTGAGCCACCACTAATAGGCCTCATCCCGAAGAAGAGACACCGCTCCTTTCAATTTTTCCTCTACCGTGCAGTCTAAATCATCCATAATTCTCTCGACTGCCTCGAACCAATATTCAGCCACATTTAGAGCCACACCAGAAATACCTCTGAACATTTTAGCTCCGTTTGCTCGAAGTCACTTAGGAATAGACTTCCGAGATACTGTCTTAGTGCTTGCCCCAACAACTCGTTCCAATAAGCGTAGCATTGCTTGAGATAGGGCATCATCCCCACCAGTCCTATCTTGTGATCCCCTTCGCCATGTGACGCCTGGCGCTTCACCTTGAGCTCATGCCCCGCTTCAAAACTCAACCTTAAGACTCCGGCCCTTCCACGGTCGCGTGCAACATGTCCACGCCCTCTGGCACTCATGCCTATCGTTTCGTCTTAATCTGATTAAGATTTTTTTTTATGAATTAGTATTTTCTTTCACTTGTTTAATACCGAGCAGTCTTATGAAAAATAACATTAAAAAGTAATTCTCGCAGATTCATATCTATACCTAGAGGTTTCAGTCTCTAAAGTTTGGATCTCTTAATACTAGTAATCATAACACAACATAATTATTTCATGCAAGACAACCAACAATTAGAATACTTACCGTGTGGATTGGATGCCGGTAGACTCGGGTGCCATACATCAACTAAAACATTTCCTTAAATAATATTTTAAATTGACTTTATAAAATGTTATTGAACCCATTTCACAACCGAGTTTTGTAACCTAGGCTCTGGTACCAAAATTGTAACACCCCCAACCTGGTTTAGACATTACGACCAGATCTGGTATGTCACAGGGAAAGGTTATAAAAAGGGACTCTAGAATTTTGTAAAAAACCATAAATTTGAAGTTGGTCGTTTAGGGTGATATTATAAAAACAGTGGTTTGTAGTTTTAAGAAAAAATTTTGAGTTGAGTTAATCGGAAGTTTGTTATCCTTGTTGGCATTTGAGAGAAAATGGTCGTTTATGTTACGAATGTTTTGAAAACTCCATTTTAGTTTTCGTATATAATAATGTCATAGCATGAGTAAATAATAATTTTTAAAAAATAGTTATTAATTTTTAGAAGGCCTTATTACATAACAATATCCCCAATTAAAATAATTTATAGAAAGGAAATGAGTTTATGAAAGAAAAAGAAAAAGGGAAACATCTTATGGCCTCCACGAGTCCGCCTCGGCTCCCAGATCCACGATCTACTGATTACCTGCAAGTAAAGCAGAGGGGTGAGTCACCAAGACTCAGTGTGTATTTCCCCTTTATATCACATAAACGGCTTCAAGCCCACAATCGCACGTTGGGCCTTAGCCCACTTAATATGACATACACAAAATATAAATGTAAAGTGTCCCAGCCCAACCTAATTTTCGGTCCTCTACATGCCACCGTACCAGCCCAACACATCGTGGGGATTTCTATAATCAACCTTCCATTCACTACATGCCTCATACGTGGCACCAAGCCACTGGTGACAATCCTTGATAATCTTATATGTGGGGCCAACCCACTGTGGTACCAAACCACTGGGATAAGTCACAGAATCAGATGTATATATATGTGGTGTCAAACCATCGTGGTGCCAAACCACTGAGACTTAGTCACTGAATCAGATATGTGGGGTCAACCCACTGTAGTACCAAACCAATGTGACAGTCTTTAATAGCACTTCCCCTTTCACATCATAAACCGAACCCATGCATAACATACATATCAAATGAATGCAACATGCTATCAAGCAAAGTAACAGATTACAGCATACATTTATATACTCATAAATAGAACATTAACATTACTTACCTGGTATCCCCAACTATACCCACAAGGGTTTTACGATTGCCTTTTCAGTCACTTCGACTTTACAGCCCAAACAGTTAATAGCACAAACTAATAGCAGAGTGTGAAATTTACACACCTGTAAACACAAAGAACTAAACTATCGATCTCATTAACACCTTCACTCGCAGGGATCACAGCGATCTGCTTATCCCTCTTTGAAGCCGGCCCATAACCCGGTGGAAAGTCTCGAACGGCGGACACTGCACATTTTTTAAACTTAGGGGTAGGGACTATGAGTCCAACGCCCTCCTTTGCTTGGCTGGTATTTGAATCCATGAAAGAAATCTTGGCCAGAAGACCGAGTTAAGGCATTGCATAAGATAAAAGTAAGAATACATGCTCAACTGAAGTGGTTTCTTACCTAGATTGAAAGAAATCGGAGGCTACTCAACTCGAATTAAGGAATCGCCAAAGTCCCTACACATTCACCAAATTAGATTTGGTTCTCTAAGATATAGATTAGAAGGAGTGGCCTTTCAGCCAAACGAATGGTATGAACCCCCTTACCTTGATCGATCGAATCCAATTGTCCCCCAAAGACCCTTCAAATGCTGGCTAGATGTAGAAATAATACAAAAATGAGGCCCCCTTACATTCAGCCAAGCACCACAGTACAAGATTAACGCCTTCAATTTACCAACCAGCAAGGGAGAAGAAAGAATTGAAAGGGAAGAGGAACACTTACCACCAAATGAGAAGAAATTGATTGGAAAAGTTAGGAGAGTGAGTGAAGGTAATCTCTTGAGACAAGAATGAATGAAGGGGAAAGAACATTCAGAGATTCAGCTAACAAGAACAATAGGAACAAACTCAGAGAGAAGGAAGAAGAACAAGTTTCGGCTTTGAATAGATGAGAAAGAAAACAAAAGGTGAATCACCAAGGTGTAAGTTGAAGATTCGGCTAAAATGATGAAATGGAGAAAGTGATAGGAGAGTTTGGCTAAGGAGTTATAAAATGTAAAGTGAGTGGGAACAAAAGAAAAGAGAGGGATTTGAGGTTTCAGTTTTTGGTTGAAAGTAAAAAGAATGCCAAAAGTGAGGTTTCCCAAGAGATAATTTCGGTTTGTGAATGAGAGATTGCTCACCGATTGCCCAAAAGAGAATAAGGTTTGATTCACTAATTCTTAACTCAAAGTAACTTATGGAAGAAATGACACACACCTACACACACACACACACACCTCAAAACTGAAAATAAACCAAAGATGCAAGAAATGCCTAAGACCACTTTCGGCAACAAGCACCTTGCTTAGCCCCCAAAATCTAAAGCTCCCCCCTTTCAACCCCAAGTACATTTAGTCAACAGTCCCAACAAGCTACCAACTGCTTGATCACCTCCTACATTCACTCCCCTTCCCACATTCGAATCAGTTTGAAAGATTCAACTTCCACCTTTCACTCTTGGCCTCCCATTTGAAATATTTGACTTAGTCCACTCCCACTCTTCAAGGTCCCTAGCCGAATCATCACCTCCCATCTAGACGCCAAAACGAATTCCCAAAAAGCAAACTATGCGACTCGAACCTGCTCCCTCACTGCTCCCTTGTGGCGTCACTTACCTGCCTCTTAAGTGGCGTCTCCTTGCCACCTTACCACTGCACTTCTTGTGTCAACAAACACAAGCACTAATCCTTAAAGTCTGTCCCAGCCAGCTCTCCCCTAAAGTGCCTAAAATTGAAATTTTTTCCAAAACTTCAGCTTAACCCTGAGCCTTCCCGGGGACCACCAAACATAACAAATTAACAAATAAAGCATACTAAACACACGAAACATAAAAGATGCAAAGCACCTAATTACCGAATGTTACAGATCCATTTGGTTAAATTCTTCAAGGATCTCCTTATTTGTGAACCACTTAGCCAATATATCATTGACATCTTGTGTAACACATTTTTGAATGTAGCTTATATTAATCTCATTATTAGAGAGAGCACTCGACTTAAACAAATTATGAAAGTAATCCCCTGCTACCTTGCAAATATCTTTAATCTATCAATTTTATTTTTCTTCAATTTGCTGGTAGCCCGAATGTGAAAAAAGTGAGTGTTTCTATCTCCTTCTTTGACCATCTAATCCTAGACCTTTGCATCCAATAGTCCTCCTCTTCGACATAAAGATGCCCCAGCTTAAAATGAGCCTCTTTCAATCTATCAGCGTTAGACATCTCATAAGGTCCATCAATGAGCTTGTCGATCTGCGCAGCCAGTTTTTGAATATTGTTTGTCATCTTTATATACCAATTGTGCTGGCGAGGGCCAAGCTCCTTTTGAACCATCTCAAATTTTTTCCATGATGTTTATATGACTCTTGCTCTAAGATTTTTTAGTAATATCTTTGGCCACCCTCTCTTTCACCCAGCATGCGTCAAATTTGAAGAAGAGTCTCGGATATTTGAGATCCTCCCTAGGCTTCCATCATATTGTATCCATCATAACCGCATCATGTTCTGATTTAACTTGTCTAATCACATTTGTCGCAATGAAAGGAAAATTAGTAATATCATTGGCAAACATAAAAAAGGGATCTAGCCTCTCTTTAACTATGTCATTACCCTCTCGGTTATTAATTGAACTGGACCATCCCCTGTCGATTTTTATGTCAACAAGAGCCAACTCCTCCAAAACATCCTTAAACTCATCCATGTGAACCCTAGGCTTCCTATGACCCTATTCTTTTTTAGCATCATCAATGATGCTTGAAGTAACAACTAGTATTTTTCATGTATTAGTCGAAATCCAAATACTTATATTATTATATTATATTATATTATATTGTTAGCAAACCATTTCACAATGTTTTGAATGTTTTCATACGCTTACAAGAAGTGCTATTTAAAAAGCTAGAGCCAATTACAACTAATTCTACAAACCCAAGGTGGAAATAGTTCAAGGCATTAGAGTGGGTTCCACATATAGCTTGTATATAATTCACATTATTTAGATTTAAATATAGTATCCTAACTAGAGATTTTTAAACTATTTCATGATAAATAGTTCAAGGCATTAATTTTTAATGTCATACTTTTTTGGGAAAGTTATTCATGATAAATAGTTTTTCTATAGGCTATTATTATCTAGTTGATGCCGGTTACACAAATTGTGAGGGTTTTCTTGTGCCATTTAGGGGAAAAAGAAATCATTTTAATGAAGGGGGCCAGGGTCACCAACCAAGTACTTCAGAAGAAGTTGTTAATATGAAACACGCTTCAGCGCAGAATGTTATTGAAAGATGCTTTGGGTTATTAAAACTTAGATGGGGAATACTTAGGAGTCCATCATTTTATCTTGTAAAGGTGCACAATAGAATCATTATTGCATATTACTTACTCCATAATTTTATTCGAACTTATATGAGTCTTGTCCTTATTGAAGTAGAGTTGGGAGAAGGGTTACCTAGTAATGTGATAAAGGACGATAAACCAAATATCATAAATATTCATCCATCAGATGCATGGGCTATTTGGAGGATTTTAATAACCAATCAAATGTTCTATGAATGACAATCATCTTGAAATTAGTTAGGTTTATTAAAACATAGTAGAAGGTTAATTTGTTTATGTTATTTCATGTATCTAGTTTATGAAAGTTTGGTGTTGTTTGTATTGTCTTTATGTATTGTACTGTACTTGTTGAATTACAACTTTAATTTATTTTCTTTTGATTCATCACATGTTATAATTTTATAAAGTGTCTACCTTTTGAATCATAATATTGAACCTAATTTTAATTTGCATTTTTTATTAAGATAGTTATGTCAGGCTTTTCACAATCAGCTGCAACTTTTCAAAATTCTTGAGGAACCAAAAGGAAATGGGTTCCAGAAGAACGTGCTACGTAGGTTTCCTATATGGTCGACTTGCACAATGTTGGAACTTTTAACGTAGATACAAGATTTAAGGTATGTTATTTAAATGAGCTGGAAAAAATGTTAAAAAATAAAATACCTCATGCTATGCTAAAGGCTAGGCCAAATCTTGAATTGAGGATTGGGACATTGAAAAAGGAATGAGCAATAGTTTACAACATGCTAAGAGGAAAAGACAATAGCGACTTTGGTTGGGACGAGCATATGCAGATGATTGTTGCTGAAGATGCTGTATGGAACTTAAATATAAGTGTAAGAATTATTTCCTATCTTTATTATCTTGTTTTGACCAAACTTATATCTAATGTGCATTTATTTTTTTTAGAGCTATAAAAAAGCTGGTCAATTCATACATCGTACTTTCCCTTATTATGACCAACTTACTTGCATATACGCAAAAGATGGAGCCATTGAGAAAGATGCTGTAAGAGGCCGTTTGTAGTGCTGTTGAAAACAGTTGTTTTGGGACCATGATTCTAAAAAGAAAGTAAGTATTTTAATACTTATTTAATGTTTACGTGTAATTATTAGTGTCGTATTAAAATTTTGTTAAGAAATTTTAGCGTTTAATTAGTTAATTTAGTAAAAAGGATTAAATCATAAAAGTTACAAAAGTTGATTTCCATTAGTTAAAAGGGTCAAATAGCTTTGAAAGCGTAAATTAATGAACTTAGATGGCAATTATACCATAAATATTGTTAGTGGATGATATTGGTTGGTTTTGGTGTAATTTTAATAGTTTTAAAGGTTACTTTTGTAATTAAGTAAATTAAATTAAAACAAAATAAACTAAAGATGAAAAGAAAAACATCATCTTCAACATTTCTTTCACCTTGAACCGAAACACCATAGCTAAGTGAGGAGCTAGGTTCGACCAAGTTTTTTTTTTTGCATGGTATGTAATTTTTCCCCTTTTTAGTAATTTTTATGTTTTTGAGCTCATATTAGCTTAATCTAGCTAGCCTGGGGGTCAATTTGTAAAGCTGTTAAAAGTATAGGGACTTTTCATGAATAAGTTTTTATTGTTTGTGAATTTAATTAATAGATTATTAAGCTTGATTGTTAAATAGACATATTTTATTAAGTTATTTTTGATGATTTTAAGGTTAAGGGCCTATTTGAGAAAACAGTAAAATTCAATGGTAAACATATGGAATGGGAGGAATTACGGGCTATTATGAACCCCTAGGAAATTCGGTTAATAGGGTTTTTCTTTAAAAATGGTGAATTTGCAAGTTTTAGATTTAGGGACTAAATTGCAAAAAAATTAAAAGGTCAGGGGTAATTTCAAAAACTCACATTAAAATGGGTTATAAGTGGGAATTAGTTGTTTTAAACTATTTGAATTGTTTAATTGAATGAAATTATTATTTAGATCAAGAAACGAATCAACCAGACTTAAACTGAGGAAAAGCTAAAGTGTTGGGTTAGTCGTCGACTTCGTTTATACAACTGTTTTTGTTGAGGTAAGTTCGTATAAGTATTAAACTTATTAATTGATGTTTTAATTGTATGTTAATTAATGTAATATTATGTACAATTTAAATTGATAATTGTACGATGTTTTGGATATTGGATGGTTTAATGGTCCCTTTTGAACCTTATGAATACTTAAGATACAAATGACATGTCATTAAGGATTATATGGTTTCGGGTGTTGGTCCTGGATGTCTTACCGATGGTTGAGGTCTTACATTTGTTCTGGATTCTCCAAAACTCATGTGAGCAACATCGTGTAGCTAAACACTCCAACCATAGCTCGTGTGAGCAGGCCCATTTCATAGCTAGTGTGAGCATTATGGATATGGTTACAATTACATGTAAAGGCACACTTCGGGTGAGCATTTCCTGAGTATCCGATATTATTCTATTTGGTTCAATGGGTAATTAAGGTATAAAATGGAAAGGTATATGTATGCATTGGTTTATGTTAATGACCATATGGAATGGAAAATTATGGTATGTGTAATTGGATTGAAAAGGGAACAAATTGAATATGTGATGAATTATTTGTATATTAAAATTCATTTCATGATATGTGCCATTTTTCATAGGTTGGTATATTTTTAAGTATATCCACTAACTATGTGAGGTGTTTGTCATGTGTGAAATGGTATGCAAATTGTGCAAGTATACATGTCGAATGAAGTAATAAAGTGATAAGTGAGATCATCTCTACAGGGATCAGATTAGGTATAAAAGTGGTCAAGTTATTATAACAAAATATGATTAATGTTATGACAAAACCAAGCTAAGTACACAGTAGTAAATTAAAGTATTAAGGATGTGTGCAAAATGTATATTGACTAATACTGAAAAATACTAAGGCAAAACAAGAGTAAAATTGAAATGACAATTACGAGAATAGTTATGTAACTAATCTGGGAGTGAATAAATAAATAACTAAGAATGCTATGGAAAAGATATTACGATAAAGGATTAATGGTCTACGATGTGATTTGGAAGGTTGGGATTACTAAGAATCTGCCCTTACTTTTAGTAATGCCTCAGCAAAATCATACTCAATCTACTACTCAGAGGAGATCTAAAATGACTCGTTTTTTTTTGAGAGCTAGATCTCAAGTTACCTAGCCTGTGTCTATAGGCCTTAGCACAACACCCTACACTATTTTGTCTTTATTCCATATGAACGTTACTCTATGTCTAGAGTCTACTACAAGTATATGTAGAGTACTTGCTCATATAATTCAATTATGGTCCAACTACTCCAACCTTTTCAAAATTAGATTAGTTTATGGGCATGTTGCACAGTCTTCTATGTTTAGGGATTGCACACATACAATTTTAGAAATAAAAACAATTGAATGAAACAATAAATTAATTCAGATCTGTGCTTCAACCATTAAAGAAAATAAAAGTTTCATCATGTAATCCCAACCCTATGAGATTTAGCTCATGGATTGGCAATTAAAATTCAAGTTCAAAATAACATTCAACATTATTTCAATCAGATTAATTCACGGGAGAACAGATTAAGAAATAATGGAAGAACTTAGGAAGATGGCTGTCGCCAAACCTATCCGCAATCCAGCAGTACAGTGTCCTATGGTGGCTGAGGGGGACTGCCTTTGGTTTCCTCTTTCCATCTCCACTCAGTCGCTACCCTCTATTGTTGCCTCTGGATCTCCACACCCTTTAGGGTTTCCTTCTTTGGCTTTTTATAAGCTTTTTCCCTAGGGTAAATCCAACTACCTTTAATATCGTCTCCTCTTTTTTAAGTAGATTTTTCTGGTACAAGTAAAGTTGGGCTAAAACTGTTATGCGTTGAAGAGTTATCACACCCCAAACTTGAGTTATTGCTTGTCCTCAAGAAAAATATGCAGAAATGCATGTATGCAGTAGTATTGCCAGTGCATGTACCCATCTTGTACCATCAATCTATTCAAAGACCAATATATACATCAGTTCTCAACCATCTTCTCTTGTTAAAAACCTGTTCGAGTTTCAAAGGTTTAGTTTAGCATAGGTAGTGCAGAACTTTACTCCCTAAAAATAAGATTTTATAAGTTTTATGTATGTTCTGGCCATAGTAAATATCTCCTAGTTTACTCAGTTCATTTGTTACCTAAACTCAAGTCACTCTTGCTCTAAGCATACTTGTATAAACCATTTACATTTTTGTTTTTTTTATTCATTAAACTAGTATATTAGGGGATTTAGCATGTCACAAAATTCTTTGACTTGATAATCAATGGATCATACACCGAATTACCTAGTACTCAATCATGTCACAATTTAAATAGAAATCACTCTTGAAGCTAAGGATTTTGACATGGTAGATGGATGGAGCAAACAACTACCACCTTAGCTACTCAGCCTGTTACTACAGCGGAGTACCCCTAATTTATTTACTTTCTATTACACACTCTTACTTAAACTCACCTTTCTAATCAACAACATGATGGGGCAAACAACATGGTGCTAACCTACTCGACAATTCTAAGATTTAGAGTGCCTAATATCCTTTATTAAATAATTTCAAGGCAAAACAACTGAATTTGGCTTCAAAAGTCCCTAAGTTCATTAGAAGATACTCATGACAACCCGAAAAAACTAAGTATAGAACATCTCATTTTCAAAAATTAATTTCCAAGCAACCAATCCTAAGATAAATTCACCTAATCCACTGTCACATGTTTTAGGTGTATTAAAGAATCTAAGCTCATCATCGAACATCATAAGTACAGATTGTACTTCTCATAGGCAAATCGTACTTAATAGCTACATATCAGTGGCCAAACAGATTTAACTATACTAAAATGATCATACATACTAAATATAACATACAGCATAACCAGATATATAAGAGAACAACCAAAAGAGAAGTTTGTACAACAATAACCAGATATATAAGAGAACAACCAAAAGAGAAATTTTTACAACAAATGTCATGGCAAAAGAAATGGAATGCAAGATGCATGAGAAAAATATAAAAACTTAGCTAGCTTGGACTAGCATGGAGATGCTTCATTCTGCTCGACGATTGGATTTTTGAGCGCTAACTTTATACCACCATTTCCTATTTTTGGGGTTCATTTCTTCCCATTCCTTTTCAATTTCCATTAACTCATCAATCATACGATCAATGTCACGGTCCTGTGCGGTTACGGAAGCTGGTGGTAAAGATGGAATAGGGTCTTTCTGTTTGGTGGTTGTAGTGGTGGCAGTGTCATCCTTTTCTCCTTCTTCCTCCTTTTCAATACTTAGGGACGTCGTCTTTTTGGGTTCTTCAGCAACAGTTTGAGTGGGTTACTTGGTAGAAGGTTGAGTGGGTGCATAGATAACATTAAGAAATGGGAGCAAAGTAGTAGGGAAGACAGGAAATTTTGGAATTGTCTTTGTAAAATTCTTTTGAAGGATCTCCTGAGAGCCAAATCCCTATTCATCACATAAGCCCAATATTTAGCTTGCTCCTGCTGAGCTTGACCCATCTATTTAGCTAGGTGAAACTGTCATCTTTTTGGGTTCTTCAGCAACAGTTTGAGTGGGTTACTTGGTAGCAGGTTGAGTGGGTGCCTCGGTAGCAGGTTGAGTGGGTGCATAGACAACATTAAGAAATGGGAGCAAAGTAGCAGGGAAGACAGGAAATTTTGGAATTGGCTTTGTAAAATTCTTTTGAAGGATCACCCGAGAGCCAAATCCCTATTCATCACATAAGCCCAATATTTAGCTTGCTCCTGCTGAGCTTGACCCATCTATTTAGCTTGGTGAAACTGTTTTATTTAAGAAAGTGACATTCTTTGCTCTAACTTCTTCAAGGAGTGCACTATTTGTTGTCTAAGAGAACTACGAGAAACTAGAGGTGCTATCGTGGGAGTATGCAAAATAGAAGAAGTGATGGCATGACTATGTTAAATTGCCCTGGTAGCATCAGTGCCTTGGATCTTAGCAAAGATGGTCCTGGTCAGACTACCCTTGTTAGGGGTGATATCCTCATTGTCATTGAGAGGGACTCAGGAGGTTTGACATAGATCAATAATAAGTGAGTGGAAGTTTAAGCTACCAGTGTTTTTCTCAGCACACCGATGAAATTCCTAAAAAATGATCCTACCGACATTAATTTTCTCGCTTTTTATGATGGAGTACAGTAAAAGCATTCTCTCTTTTGAAATAGTTGTATTGTGCATGGATGGCATAAGTCGACTCTTAGCAAATGATATCGTATTTTCCCAATAGGCTTTAATAAAGCCCTCTCGATAATATAAAACTCCTAAATAGAAACAGTCCATCGTGTTCCTTCGATACATAAATCATCCAATACCCTGGTTAAACCCTTAGTGGTGATATTTTTAGCAAATAGCGTGTGTTAATCTTGAACACATGTAAGACCAAACTGTGCATTAATATGGTCTTCATCAAAGGGAATGGAACTGCCCTTTACATAGATAGAAGGGGAATCTAGAGAATTGGCATAGGAATAAAATTGTCAAACAATTTTCCCTAAAACATCCTCGGGGTGCAAGTAGAAAATATTCCACCCATGTTTTTCTACTATGGAGGACACAGATTCATCGTATCCCATGTATGGTTCATCTTTAAACAAGAACCCTTACTCAAACTAGAAAGGGAACTTCGTGATGTTGCTATTGTATCTCGTGGCTGCGACATTAATAAAGAATGTTTTTGGATAAGTAGCACCAACCCTTGATGGTTCAACAGTTTTGGAGGTAGTTTTGATGTGAGCCATTGAAGAAGAATGGAAGAAATCTTGGAGAATGTAGTGGAAGAAAAGATAAGGGAGATTGAAAAGAAAGAGTAATAAAAATGAAAAATTTGGGAGGAACTTAAGAGACGTGAGCAGTTGAGGAGAAAGAAATAAGGGAGATAGTGAGAACAGTTTAGCAAAAATGAAACGTGCTAGGAAGTTGCGTGACGTGGAGGAGGGAAGAAGGACATTAAGAGGATTTGGGGGGAATGTGAAGTGCCCTAATCCTTAAACAAAAATTTTAACTTCCTTTCAATGGGATCGCCAAGTAATAGAAGTGGCCAAGCTAAAAAAAAACACATCTCTCCCTTGGACATACCATTCAGCTAACCCCATATTATCCATTTACCCTATTTGTTGAATGCTACGGCAAACTCCTCTTACTGTCACAACTGCTCAGTTCACATTCTTTAGATTGTCTTTGAAAAAAAACAAAATGGAAACAATATTAATAAGTATTAAAAATAAAATTAAAATAAAACAAAAAATAAAAATAAATTGTTAGCTCAAACATCTTGGAGGTTAATGGAATGCTTGTCTTGATCTACATGGGCACCCCAGTAGTGCTTTAAACGTTGCCCATTAAATTTAAATGTAACCTTCATTTTCAAGTCTTTAATATTAACAACCCCATGGTGATACACTTGGACTACTTCAAAAGGACCTGACCAGCGAGATTTTAATTTACCAGGTAATAATTTGAGCCTAGTGTTAAATAACAACACCTGTTGTCCTAATTCAAATTGTTGCGACATGATTCTTTTATCGTGCCAATGCTTGGTCTTTTCATTATACAATGTAACACCTTGAATTTGGGCCTAGTAGGATTGGGCCTGGTGCGTGGGAGCCGGTAGGAGACTGCACATAAAAGTTTATGTGTGCAAGAAATACCAAAAATTGCAGGTTTAGTTTAGTGGCTAAGTGATTTAGGAAGAGTTAGGAGTGTTGGAGAAGTCTTGGGTTCAAACTAGGGCTCTAGCAAAAATTTTAGTTTTTCCCTTAAGTGAATTTGGCGTTAGTTTGAAGGCCTTATTTATATCTATGGAGGATTTATGACACGAAATGAGCTTAGGCTTCAGTGGTAAGTGACGCCAAGGGTGGTCTAGGAGGACTGGGCTCAAGTCCTGGCGTTTACAAAATTAATATTTTTGCTCCTAAGTGAACCCTTGGTGATTAGAAGTAGATCTTAAAGTTAATTGTGGTTAATAAGTGACATAAGGAGCCTTATGGTCTAATGGAAGTGACATTCTAGGTATGGCAAGGAATCTAAGGTTCAAGTGTTGGGATAAGCAATGGAGTATTTATTTTGCTGACGGTGTAACACCCCAAACCCGGCCTAAACGTTACAACCGGATCTGGCATGTCACATGAAAGGAATGTCTAAAAAACTGTGCGTTCATTAAAAAGTTCGTGTTCTTTATATTTGTTGGGAAAAGTCAAGTTTAAGTAATTTTGAATAAGAAACGGTTTATTGATATTTTGGAAAATGGTTATTAAGGGTTTAGGAAATTCCCATATTGAACATTTAATAATAGTAGGCAATAGTCAAATTAAAAGCGAAACCAACCAAAATACCAAAATTAACATTGTAGAGGCCTTATTACAAATTTCTAAACCAAACTTATAGTAAAACAACTCCCATGATAAATATTAAAATAAAACCGAAATATTGAGCATGGCCACCTCGAGTCTGCCTCCGCTCCCAAATCCGCGATCTAATGATTACCTGCAAGATTTAAACAAAGGGGTGAGTCATCGAGACTAAGTGTGCAATTCCCCTTACCACGATAACCGGGCCTAAGCCCACAGTAATATGTTAGCCCAATGCCATGGCATATCAATAACTAGTGCAATGCAATTAAACCACATGTTTCCCAAATGGGCTTGGCCCAAACCACACAATCCACATGCCACACATGATGATACAAATATGTTACCCAACCCCACCTAGGATCCATCCTCTACACACCCCCGTACCAACCATTACACACGTGGCATTACTAAATCGACCTCCAACCGCTACACACCCTCAAGGCGTCATTGCAGTCAATCGCTCATCGCTTTAATATCGTGGCATAGCCACCGGATAATGTGACAACGTCACCGAATCATAATATTGTGACATGAGTCACCGAATAATGTGGTAAAACCACCGGAACACTTCCCCTTTTTGTTGTAACTTCCCGATCCCATGCATATGCAACATGTTATAATAATTCATATATGCAGTATGACATGTATGCAAATCATATATCAGATAACGTATGAAACGAATTACCATCATAATCAGAATAATGATATACAACATAATCAAGCTAACCAACCTCTAAGGGTATAACAGTAATTTTACCTACCAAGGGTATTTTCATAATTTACCCACCAAGGGTATTTTTGTAATTTACCTACCAAGGGTATTTTTGTAATTTACCCACCAAGGGTATTTTCGTAATTTACCTACCAAGGGTATTTTCATAATTTACCCACCAAGGGTATTTTCATAATTTTGTACCTGCAATGGCCCTCCCGGAGGTCTAATGTTACCCTGAGCGATTCGACTACCATTTTCGGTCGTCACCAAACTATTGGGCCTAAAACTCGATTTTGGCCCATTCGAGCCCACACGCTCGTGTGGCCCACCTAACAAAAATCTAGCCACGTATATAGGTTCCACCTAGTCTAGTTTATTATATATTATATCATCATATAATTTATTCCAATTGGCCCCACAGGCCTATTGGGCCCACTTCGGCCCAAGCAGTCCCAACCCACAAGAATACTACTGATGGCCTCAACTATCGCGTCGAAGCCCCACACGTGCGCTCGCACGCTCGTGTGGCTACTAATGCCGTGATCGGCACTTCTAGTATTTGCCGCCTACAACTAGAGTAGAGAGTTACACACCGATAGGACTCGGTGCTAAACTGCTACTGCGACCACTCCTCGTGCCCAACGCCCGCCAAGGTATCTTAACCTCCTCTTAGCATGCTCTTTATATAGCTAGCTCTTCACCTTCATTCCTTGTATCTTTTCGATGTGGGATCCTTCACAAGAGAGTTTAAATTCAACTGAAACTCTTACCGTCAATCCAGTAAAATAAATACTCCTTGCTCCTCATGAGATTGAACCCAAGCTCTCCCTCACCAATTCACGCCACTTGCCACTAAGCCACAAGCTCCTCTAGTGTCTTAAATCGCACAACTAAATATAAACTATGGCCAAATTCTAAGATCCAAGTAAAAAGAAAACCAAAATGCAAAAGCTAAGACTTGAACCTTGGACCTCCTTCCTTCCTTGTGGCGTCACCCCCTTGTCTCTTATGTGGCATCACTTTGCCACTACACCACACACTCTACTTGTGTCACTTTTCTCCATATTTTATATTTAAGGCATACCTGCCAACTTCCAGGTTTTTTTTTTCACCTAAAACCAAAATTTCCCCAGAGCCAATATTTGATCCCGGGACTTCTATCTAAAATCACTTATCTAAAAGGTCCAACTTGCACTTAAGCCGATCCCCTGTTCTCCAAAAATTTTAAACGCTACTACGCCTAAGGCCCATTGGGCTCAATCCTACTAGGCCCAATTTTATGATGTTACAAATCTACCCTCCTTAAAGAAATTTTGTTCTCAAAATTTCCAACTGCTAACAGTCACACATCCTAACCCACCACACTACGCTCTTACTATGCACTCTGATCTTAATAAAACTAATATACTTTTTAACTAAATCTTGGAACCCCTTCACATAACCAACTATCTACCACCGAAGCAACATATATTTTTCACACATACATACAATTCCTATATTCAAGCATCACATCCACATGTCGCAGAATAAATACAATCATTCCGCATATAACAGAATATAGTAAAAAGGAAACTTACGGATTTGGTGCCGGAGACTCGGGTGCCATACTTACAGAAAAGATATATATATTTTCTAAACCATCCTTTGAAAACATTTTTGAACCCAAACCCACAGCTGAGTTTTTGAACCTTGGCTCTGATACCAAAATTGTAACACCCCAAACCCGACCTAAACGTTACGATCGGATCTGGCATGTCACATGAAAGGAATGTCTAAAAAACTGTGCGTTCGTTAAAAAGTTCGTGTTCTTTATATTTGTTGGGAAAAGTCAAGTTTAAGTAATTTTGAATAAGAAACGATTTATTGATATTTTGGAAAATGGTTATTAAGGGTTTAGAAAATTCCCATATTGAACATTTAATAATAGTAGGCAATAGTCAAATTAAAAGCGAAACCAACCAAAATACCAAAATTAACGTTGTAGAGGCCTTATTACAAATTTCTAAACCAAACTTATAGTAAAACAAATCCCATGATAAATATTAAAATAAAACTGAAATATTGAGCATGGCCACCTCGAGTCTGCCTCCGCTCCCAAATCCGCGATCTAATGATTACTTGCAAGATTTAAACAAAGGGGTGAGTCATCGAGACTCAGTGTGCAATTCCCCTTACCACGATAACCGGGCCTAAGCCCACAGTAATATGTTAGCCCAATGCCATGGCATATCAATAACTAGTGCAATGCAATTAAACCACATGTTTTCCAAACGGGCTTGGCCCAAACAACACAATCCACATACCACACATGATGATGCAAATATGTTACCCAACCCCACCTAGGATCCATCCTCTACACACTACCGTACCAACCATTACACACCAGGGGATTACTAAATCGACCCTCTAACCGCTACACACTGTAACATCCTTAAATAGGGGCTATTGTGTTTGAACTGTTTTGCATATATATGGCTGGATGGTGTTATTAATTTGGGTGTTATAGGGTCTAGGTATAAGCCAAGGGTAGGCCCGAGCTATAGGAAAATTTTTGTTTTCAAGCTTTGGTTAAGGGAGCTGAAGGAGCTAGGGGTTAAGTGTAATTCGTGGGGAATTTAAGCATAAGAATGGGCTTGGTAAAGTGGCAAGGAGGCGCCACTTAGAGCCTTAAGGGTGACGCCACATGCAGGGAAGGGAGAGCTCAGGTTTGAGCAGCAGAAATCTCATTTTCTACTTTGCATTTTGACGCCAAGGGGAAAGAGTTGGGCTCAGCACAAACACTGTCAGATAAGCATTAAACAAGTCAAATTAATTTGAATTGGTGGCAAGGAGAGAATTTAGGAGCTTGACTGATTCAAACTCATTTGAATGGTTGGCCAGGTGGAATTTGAGGAAGTTACTGAAATTTGAACTCTTGTTAGGTGGAGTGTTCGGTTTGGAAAGCTGAGTAAGGGGGGTGCCAAAATTCCTTGGGTAGTTAGGTGGTCGCTTTCGGCTAGTCTAGGCTATATTGCTTTTGGTTGAGAGGTAAACCGAAACTCTTTCTTTTGCTCATCGATTTCTCCCTAGTGCACCATAGTGAAGTAAAACCAATCTCCTACTCCCTAATCTCTTTGTTTTTCTTTCTTCCATGCTTGCTCAAAATCGAAAACATTCCCCTTCCCCTTCATTTGTTTTTCTCTTCTCAAACCCTTGTGCCGAAACCCTCTCTTTTTTCCCTTCCTTTTTCCCTTGCCGAATCTTTTCTCTCCCATTACACTTTCTTTTCTATTCTCTACATCCATTCTAGCCGAATCTCTTTTGTTGCTCTCCACCATTGCCAAAATTCCCCTGTTTTCTTCTTGTTTATTTTGGCCGAATATCAGTCTAGCATAGATCTTCTTTGGGTTCTTCTTCAATCGGTGTTGAGAAGGGTAAGTGATCTTGGCCAATTTCTATTGTTTTTTTTCTTCTCTTTGTCGACTCATGGAAGCGAAAGTCAATTTCGACATTTGTTAACAAGATTTCTAATCATCTCCTAGGTTCTTTGGGATTTTGGAAGCAGTAGATCGGGGTTGTTATTCTCTGACAATCGATTTCATCAAATCTATGGTAAGGATCCATGTTGGTTCAATCATTCTTTTTGTTGTTGAAAAGCCGAAGGCTATTGAGATTAAGTTTTGATGTTGGCCGATTGTAGGGGGGAAGATCAGTCTCGCATATCTTGTGTTGTGGCTAGTATTCGAGGGGCATTAAGTTTTGGGGTTTCATGCGTTAACCCTTTGAGATTTATTGGTATGGCCGAATAACCTTGTTAATGGTTTTGGGTTGGCCAAATGTAGGATCAAGGGGATCTAGTGTAGTAGATCGGGTCTTCGGGATTCAGTGGTTGTGTTAGTAACAGGTGTGTAGCTTACACACTTTATAACTTGGCAAATATATTAATAACCTAAATTTGTTAAAAGCTAAAAACTATATAGCTCTTGAAATGATACCTTATGGGTATGAGCAATGATTACGGGTAAGTCCGTTTTGATGAGATATTGCTATATGATGCTTGATACTATGATCTACGATGTATTTTATATATATTTAATTTAAAGGCATGTTGGCATGATTTACACGTATTGCATTGTCATGGGTGATATGAGAGAAGGGAAGATTTGATATCCGTGTCTTTGGGACACCAGTGGTTTGGAACCACCAGTGGTTTGGTACCACAGTTGATTTCGTGACTTTGGGTCACTAGAGGTTTGGCACCTCATAGCGACTCGTCCCAGTGGCTTAGCACCACAGTGGGTTGGCCCCACATTTGATATTACGGGATTGTCGCCAGTGATTTGGTATCACAACATGGGTTGGCCCCACAGATGGATTATTCATGACTTTGGGTCACCAGTGGTTTGGCACCACATTATTATTGGGTATCGTGACTTTGGGTCACCAGTGGTTTGGCACCACCAGTGGTTTGGTACCACACAGGGTAGAAACGGGGTTATGGATGGCTAGATTTTAGGTGCATGATATATTGTTTGGTTATGATTTGTGTAAACATGTTGCATTAGCCGGGAAGGGGATTATGCACTGAGTCTTGGTGACTCACCTTCTCCCTTATCTTTTCAGGTGATTCGTAGATCGCGGATGAGGAGCCGGATAGACTGGAGGTGGCCATGCATGAAATACATTCAGTTATACATGGATTTTGATTTGGGTATTTATTTTTAAATTTCGATTTTTATTTGGGTTTGTAATAAGGCCTTTAAATTATGTTTTTGGATTATTTTGCATGCTTTAGATTTGATTTCATACTGTCAAAGTAAATTATTTGACTCGATTAAACCAGTTGAACACAAGGATTTCTAAACTATAACACGCAACGGTTTTTAGAACTTTACCATCGGGTAATACAATTCGCTTGACAATAACAACAACTCAAATTATTTTCAAACTTAAGTTTTCCATACTTAATTCAAACGTTTTCCAATTAGACAAGTTAAAATAATTACTCGGGTTTTTAATGGACATAAATGTTTTCCAAAATGCTAAGCAACACTAGGGTTTTCACTGAAGGTAAAAACGGTGACTCATTTACTTCAGAACGTTTTACTCTGTAATACGCCAGACTCGGTCGTAGTGTGTTGACGGGTTTGGGGTGTTACAATTTTGGTATCAGAGCCAAGTTTAAAAGCTTGACTGTGGGCCCGAGGCCCAAAGTGTTTTAAGGAAAGCTTTGAAAAGTTTTTGGAAAAGGTACACAGGTGGAACAGCATGGCACCGAGTCTCTGGCACCAATCCGCCTAAGTAAGTATCCCTAACCCTTGTGTGAATTATATGTGGGGGAAATAGGTAATTCGGGATCGTAGATTAGTAGATTAGGAGTTATTGAACCCTAGGAATACCTCACTCCAACACAAATTACATATGACTTAAAGATCCACTAAACAAACCTGTGAGTATGTCGCTAAGTTAAGGGTGTGGCAACCGTTGTGCGCATGTCTAGGATTGGATTCAAGGGGAGCTTGGTATTTAAGCAGTCCTAGTGACTCACCTCCTCCTCATTCGAATCCTACCTGGTGCGTAGTGACGGTTCACCCTAACAAAGAGGACTTAATCACAGGCTAAATTTAATAATTAAAACCCGAAAGGGACCAGCCATCTTGTTTTGTACAACCCTAAAATTAAACCAAGGTTTCAAAATGACCAAAATACCCCCAATTTGTAAATTGACCAAATTATCCCTGACTTGTAGAATTATCGAAATACCCTCAATATGAAAAATTGCCTAAGTACCCTCGAATTGAAAATTCCCAAAACACCCTTACTTCATAAAATCACCTAGAACCCTATTTTTGTAAAATTACAAAAATACCCCTGGTTTATAAAATTACCAAAACACCCTCGATTTTTGGAATTTCTGAAATATCTACGATTTTTAAAGGTTTTTTGAATTAACCCCGTTTTATTACTAAAATACCCCGATAGGTTAAATTACGAAAATACCCCCAAGTAGTGAAATGATGAGAATACCCCTACACGTGGAATGAGGGTAGGAAATTGAAATGAAAACTTTGTGATGATCGAAAGAACCACTACCAAATTTCTCTACATAAAACTTATTCGTGGGTAATCAATGAAAAAGAAGCTAATTCATAAAATTTCTTAAGCAGATAAATCGCTATTATAGACATGAGTACTAGGGGACGTGGGCGTAATGTGCGAGGACGCGGTAGAGGTAGAATGACTGTATCGAAATCGGTCAGGCCTGGTCAAGGGTCCGAGAATGAGATACCACCACCACCACCGCCAGTAGAGTATCGAGGATCGACGGGATGATGCACGATTGTCGCAGCGACGTCATGCGAGTGCTTGAGAGAGTGGCTGGAGCAGGTGGAGGCGCGAGAGCTCAGAAATTCATATCTGAGTGACTCCGAGCCGATGGAGCCTAGGTATTTTGAGGTGTTTCTAGTGTGGCTCTCAATACGACTGAGTATTGGTTAGAGATGACGGAGCGAATCATGGATGACTTGGATCTGACCGCTGAGGAAAAACTGAAGGGGATAGTGTCGCTTCTCCGAGATGAGTCATACTAGTGGTGGCTCACGGTTCGGGATAGTGCAGCAGTGGATGATCTCACTTAGGACTATTTTAAGGCAGCTTATCAGAAGAAATATGTCGGGCCTAGCTATATTGATGCACAGCAGAAGGCGTTTCTGAGGCTAATTTAGGGGAGTAAGTCTGTATTGGAGTACGAGGCAGAATTTTTAAGGTTGAGCCGATATGCTAGGGGCATCGTGGCTACAGAACATGTGCGATGTGTCGTTTGAGGATGGATTGAGAGATGAGTGAGATTGTTGATCGCTCCACAAAGATGAGCAAGAGTTTGTCTTTGGTGGAAAAGGCTAAGGTAGCCGAAAGGGTAAAGGAGTCTGCGTGAGATGTAATCGGATAGGAATAAACACAAGAGAGGTTTTGGATCATCGGGTCACCGATAATCCATGAAAAGGGCTAGATGAATGGGCCAAATCAACTGGAAGGCCTATTGCTACTAATCGAGGACCGGTAGCGAGGTAATCGATGTGGGAAATCTCATTGGGAGGATGTTGGAGTGGTGGAAAGGGATGTTTTGAGTGTGGTTCACTAGATCATCGTGTGAGGGACTGTCCACATAAGTTAGCCAGGATTCAGTCTGAGGGTCAGGGTCGTGCTCAGTTCAAAATGAGGGACCACCACCGCAGAGGGGTCATGGTACTGGTAGAGGAGGCAATGGTTCTGGTCGGGGCCGCGAAGCACCGGGTAGAGGTACAGGCAACACTGAATTAAAACAGCCTGGGTTGGTATATGCAGTGAGACATCGAGAGGAGGGCGATGCACCAGATGTCATAATCGATACGTTCTTAATCTTTGGATTACCATATACTAATTTGATTGATGTGGGTTCGACGCATTCGTATGTTGCTAGTAGTATAGTAGAGACCATGAACCTAGACTTTGAAACTACTTCTAGAGAGATGCGATGAATTAGCCCTCTAGGTCACTCTGAGAAGTAAATAAGTCAGATAGGGATTACCCCGAACTCCAAGGGGTAGTGTTTGTAGTGACCGATGGAACTTCCGCTTGGGGAGTTTGATCGATTCTTGGGATGGTGGTTGGTTAAGTATCGTGCCGCTTTGGATTGTACTGACTAAGCGCATGGTGTTGAGGACAATGGAAGGTGAGGAGGTGGTGATGATAGGTAATAGGAGAGATTACTTATCCAATGTGGTCTCTGACCAAGGCTAAGAAAATGGTCGAAGGTCGTGAGGCATTTTAGTTGGTGTGTGCCTTGGAGGCCGAGGAGTCGTGATGGAGAATGTCCGAACAAGAAGGAATTTCTTGACGATTCCTCAAGAACTTCGGTGCGCCTCAGATCAAAAAGTTGAATTCGGTATAGATTTGTTACCCAGAACTGCGCCAGTGTCTATTGCCCCATATAGAATGGTGCCGAAGGAATTGGTAGAGCTAAAGGCTCAGATTCAGGAGATGTTAGACCGAGGTTTTATCCAGCCAAGTGTTTCACCTTGGGGAGCACCGGTACTCTTTGTCAAAAAGAAAGATGGTACAATGCGGATGTGTATAGACTACCGCCAGTTGAACAAGCTGACGATCAAAAATAAGTATCCGTTGTCGAGAATAGATGATTTGTTCGATCAGCTTAAGGGGGCATCAATTTTCTCAAAGATTGATTTAAGGTCTGGGTATCATCAGCTTAAGGTGAAGGACGCTGATATCCACAAGACGGCGTTTCGTACTCGGTATGGGCACTACGAGTTTCTGGTAATGCTGTTTGGGTTGACGAATGCGCCGGCAGCATTCATGGACTTGATGAATTAGGTGTTTCAGTAGTACTTGGACCAGTTTGTCGTAGTATTTATAGACGACATATTGGTGCACTCAAGGACTGAGAAGGACCATGATACGCACCTGTAGGTGGTGTTGCAAATTCTGAGGGAGAAGCAGCTATTTGCCAAGTTCAGTAAGTGCGAGTTCTGGCTTAGGGAAGTGACTTTCTTAGGTCACGTAGTGTCCGCTGAAGGGATTAGAGTGGACCCTCGTAAGATTTAGGCAGTGTTGGATTGGAAACTGCCTAGGTCGGTGGCTGAAATTTGGAGTTTTCTAGGTCTGGTGGGTTATTATCGGAGATTTGTGGAAGGATTTCTCTGATCGCGACACCGTTGACCAAGCTATTGAGGAAGGGAGTTCCATTTGTGTGGTCAGAGAAACAATAGGAAAGTTTCGACAAGTTGAGGAAGATTTTGACGGAAGATTCGATTCTGGTTTAGCCTGAGGCAGGGAAGGTATTCACGGTCTATTGCGATGCATCACATACTGGCTTGGGATGTGTGCTGATGCAGGAAGGGAAAGTAGTGGCATATGCGTCTCGACAGCTGAGACCGCATAAGGTTAACTATCCAACACATGACTTGGAGTTAGCTGCAGAGGTTTTGCCCTAAAAATTTGGAGACACTATTTGTATGGAGAGAAGTCGATAGTCTATACAGATCACAAGAGTCTGAAGTATCTTTTAACTCAGAAGGATTTGAACTTGAGACAATGGAGATGGATTGAACTGTTAAAGGACTACGATTGTTCGATTGAGTATCATCCGGGCAAGGCTAACGTGGTGGCAGACGCGTTGAGCCGTAAGGTAGTAGCGGACTTAAGAGCGATGTTTGCTCGTCTTAGCTTGTATGACGATGGGAGTCTTTTGGCAGAATTACAGGTTAAGCCGACTTGGGTAGAGTAGATTAAGGAGAAACAGTTAGTGGATGAGGGTTTGAATGCTCAGAGGTTGCAAGTTTAGAATGGTGGTGTAGAGGGTTATAATGTGTCCAGTGATGGAGTATTGTGTTTCCAAAGGAGAGCGTGTATGTCGAAGGATGTCGAGTTAAGGTGGAGGATTTTTCAGAACGCACATAGCAGCCCATACGCTATGCATCCTGGAGGTAGCAAGATGTACCAGGATTTGCGAAGCGATTCGTGGCTGTATCAAGCGGAAGTGACTGAGTTTGTGGGTAAGTGTCTGACGTGTCAGCAGGTCAAAGCTGAGCATCAGCTGCCTTCAGGTTTACTTCAGTCGGTAAAGATTCCTCAATGGAAGTGGGAATGGATTACCATGGACTTTGTCAGTGGGCTACCCCTCACGCCTAGCAAAAAAGACTCAGTCTGGGTGATTGTGGATCGTTTGACCAAATCAGCCCATTTCATACCAGTGAGGGTTGATTATCCGCTTCAGAAGTTAGCTAAGTTGTATGTGGCCGAGATAGTAAGGTTGCATAGTATGCCAGTATCAATTATCTTGGATAGGGATCTGAGGTTCACGTCGAGGTTTTGGAGAGCATTGCATCAGGCTTTGGGAACGAGGTTGGATTTCAGTACAGCTTTTCACCCGCAGTCTGACGGGCAGTCGAAAAGGGTTATACAAATCTTAGAGGATATGCTGAGGGGTTATGTTTTGGACTTCAGAGGCAGCTGGGAAGAATTTCTACCATTAGCTGAGTTCGCATACAACAATAGTTATCAGGCAAGCATTAAGATGGCACCATATGAGGCGTTGTATGGTAGGAAGTGTCGCACACCTACATACTGGACGGAGTTGGGTGAGCGTCAGATGTTGGGACCAGAGTTGGTTGCAGAGACTGAGGCTAAGATTAAGTTGATTCAGGCTCGTCTGAAGGAAGCTTCAGACAGGCAAAAGTCATATGCCGATCTCAAGCGGAGGAATATAGAGTTTACCGTGGGTGACAAGGTCTTTTTGAAGGTCTAGCCATGGAAGAAAGTGTTGAGGTTTAGAAGGAAAGACAAGTTAAGTCCAAGGTTTATTGGCCCATATAAGGTGTTGAGACGAGTGGGACCAGTAGCCTATCAGCTCGAGTTTCCAGCAGAGCTGAGTCAGATACACGATGTGTTCCATGTCTCCATGCTTAGACGTTATCGTTCAAATCCATCGCATGTCGTAGCAGTGGAGGAAATAGAGGTGAGTCCAGATTTGACTATGGAAGAAGAACCAGTGCACCTGGATCGAGATGTGAAGGTTTTGCGCAAGAAGTCAGTTCCATTAGTGAATGTGCTGTGGCGGAATCACGGCGAGGAAGAAGCTACATGGGAACCTAAGGACATGATGAGACAGTAATACCCTCAACTCTTTTGACCAGGTAATATCGAGGGTGAAATTATTTTTAAGGGGGTAGAACTGTAACATCCTTAAATAGGGGCTATTGTGTTCAAACTATTTTGCATATGTACGGCTGGATGGTGTTATTAATTTGGGTGTTATAGGGTCAGGTATAAGCCAAGGGTAGGCCCGAGCTATAGGAAAATTTTTGTTTTCAAGCTTTGGTTAAGGGAGCTGAAGGAGCTGGGGGTTAAGTGTAATTCGTGGGGAATTTAAGCATAAGAATGGGCTTGATAAAGTAGCAAGGAGGCGCCACTTAGAGCCTTGAGGGTGACGCCACATGGAGGGAAGGGAGAGCTTAGGTTCGAGCGGCAGAAATCTCATTTTCTGCTTTGCATTTTGACGCCAAGGGGGAGGATTTGGGCTTAGCACAAACTCTGTCAGATAAGCATTGAACAAGTCAAATTAATTTGAATTGGTGGCAAGGAGAGAATTTAGGAGCTTGACTGATTCAAACTCATTTGAATGGTTGGCCAGGAGGAATTTAAGGAAGTTGCCGAAATTTGAACTCCTATTAGGTGGAGTGTTCAGTTTGGAAAGCTGAGTAAGGGGGTGCCAAAATTCCTTGGGTAGTTAGGTGGTCACTTTCGACTAGTCTAGGCTATAGTGCTTTCGGTTGAAAGGTAAACCGAAACTATTTCTTTTGCTCATCGATTTCTCCCTAGTGCACCATAGTGAAGTAAAAGCCGAATCTCCTACTCCCCCATCTCTTTGTTTTTCTTTCTTCCATGCTTGCTCAAAACTGAAAACATTCCCCTTCCCCTTCATTTGTTTTTCTCTTCTCAAACCCTTGTGCCGAAACCCTCTCCTTTTTCCCTTCCTTTTTCCCTTGCCGAATCTTTTCTCTCCCATTACACTTTCTTTTCTATTCTCTACATCCATTCTAGCCGAATCTCTTTTGTTGCTCTCCACCATTGCCGAAATTCCCCTGTTTTCTTCTTATTTATTTTGGCCGAATATAGTCTAGCATAGATCTTCTTTGGGTTCTTCTTCAATCGGTGTTGAGAAGGGTAAGTGATCTTGGCCAAATTTCTATTGCTTCTTTTCTCTTCTCTTTGTCGACTCTTATGGAAGCGAAAGCCAAATTTTGGCATTTGTTAACAAGATTTCTAATCATCTCCTAGGTTCTTTGGGATTTTGGAAGTAGCAGATCGGGGTTGTTATTCTCTGACAATCGATTTCATCAAATCTGTGGTGAGGATCCATGTTGGTTCAATCATTCTTTTTGTTGTTTGAAAAGCCGAAGGCTATTGAGATTAAGTTTTGATGTTGGCCGATTGTAGGGGGGAAGATCAGTCTCGCATATCTTGTGTTGTGGCTAGATTCGTGGGGCATTAAGGTAAGGTTTGGGGTTCCATGCGTTAACACTTCGGGATTTATTGGTATGCCGAATGGCCTTGTTAATGGTTTTGGGTTGGCCGAATGTAGGATCAAGGGGATCTAGTGTAGTAGATCGTGTCTTTGGGATTCAGTGGTTGCGTTAGTAATAGGTGTATAGCTTACACACTTTATAACTTGGCAAATATATTAATAACTTAAATTTGTTAAAAGCTAAAAACTGCGTAGATCTTGAAATGATACCTTATGGGGTATGAGCAAGGATTACGGGTAAGTCCGTTTTGATGAGATATTGCTATATGATGCTTGATACTATGATCTACAATATATATTATATATATTTAATTTAAAGGCATGTTGGCATGATTTACACATGTATTGCATTGTCATGGGTGATATGAGAGGAGGGGGAAGATTTGATATCCGTGTCTTTGGGACACCAGTGGTTTGGCACCACCAGTGGTTTGGTACCACAGTTGATTTCGTGACTTTGGGTCACCAGAGGTTTGGCACCTCATAGCGACTCGTCCCAGTGGCTTAGCACCACAGTGGGTTGGGCCCACATTTGATATTACGAGATTGTCGCCAGTGATTTGGTATCACAACGTGGGTTGGCCCCACAGATGGATTATTCGTGACTTTGGGTTACCAGTGGTTTGGCACCACATTATTATTGGATATCGTGACTTTGGGTCACCAGTGGTTTGGCACCACTAGTGGTTTGGTACCACACGGGGTAGAAACGGAGTTATGGATGGCTAGGTTTTAGGTGCATGATATATTGTTTGGTTATGATTTGTGTAAGCATGTTGCATTAGCCGGGAGGGGGATTATGCACTGAGTCTTGCTGACTCACCTTCTCCCTTATCTTTTCAGGTGATTCGTAGATCGCGGATGAGGTACCGGATGGACTCAAGGTGGCCATGCATTAAATACATTCGGTTATACATGGATTTTGATTTGGGTATTTATTTTTAAATTTCAGTTTTTATTTGGATTTGTAATAAGGCCTTTAAATTATGTTTTTGGATTATTTTGCATGCTTTAGATTTGATTTCAAACTGTCAAAGTAAATTATTTGACTCGATTAAACCAGTTGAACACAAGGACTTCTAAACTATAACACGCAACGGTTTTTAGAACTTTACCATCGGGTAATACAATTCGCTTGATAATAACAACAACTCAAATTATTTTCAAACTTAAGTTTTCCATACTTAATTCAAACGTTTTCCAATTAGACAAGTTAAAAGAATTACTCGGGTTTTTAATGGACATAAATGTTTTCCAAAATGCTAAGCAACAATAGGGTTTTCACTCAAGGTAAAAACGGTGACTCATTTACTTGTAACGTTTTACTCAGAATATGCCGACTTCGACCGTGGTGTGTTGATCGGGTTTGGGTGTTACACACACCTCGAAGGCGTCATTTGTAGTCAATCGCTCATCGCCTTAATACATGGCATAGCCACCGGATAATGTGACAACGTCACCAAATCATAATATTGTGACATGAGTCACCGAATAATGTGGTAAAACCACCGAAACACTTCCTCTTTTCATTGTAACTTCCCGATCCCATGCATATGCAACATGTTATAATAATTCGTGTATGCAGTATAACATGTATGCAAATCATATATCAGATAACGTATGAAACAAATTACCATCATAATTAGAATAATGATATACAACATAATCAAGCTAACCAACCTCTAAAGGTATAACAGTAATTTTACCTACCAATGGTGTTTTCGTAATTTACCCACCAAGGGTATTTTCGTAATTTATCTACCAAAGGTATTTTCTAATTTACCCACCAAGGGTATTTTCGTAATTTCGCACCTACAATGGCCCTCCCGGAGGTCTAATGTTACCCTGAGTGACTCGGCTACCACTTTCGGTCGTCACCAGACTATTAGGCGTAAAACTCGATTTTGGCCCATTCGGCCCACAAGCTCGTGTGGCCCACCTAACACAAATCTAGACACGTATATAGGTTCCACCTAGTCTAGTTCATTATATACTATATCATCATACAATTTATTTCAATTGGCCCTACAGGCCCATTGGGCCCACTTCGGCCCAAGCAGCCCCAACCCACAAGAATACTACTGATGGCCTCAACTATCGCGTCGAAGCCCCACACGTGCACTCGCATGCTTGTGTGGCTACTAATGCCATGACTGGCACTTCGGCATTTGCCGCTCTACAACTAGAGTAGAGAGAGTTACACACCTGATAGGACTCTGGTGCTAAACCGCGCTGCGACCACTCTTGTGCCCAATGCCCACCAAGGTATCTTAACCCTCCTCCTGGCATGCTCTTTATATAGCTAGCTCTTCACCTTCATTCCTTGTATCTTTCCGATGTGGGATCCCTTTGTCAGTAGAGTTTAAATTCAAACGAAACTCTTACCGTCCAATCCGCAAAGTAAATACTCCCTTGCTCCTCATGAGATTCGAACCCAAGCTCTCCCCTCAGCCAATTCACGCCACTTGCCACTAAGCCACAAGCTCCTCTTGTGTCTTAAATCGTGCACAACTAAATATATACTATGGCCAATTTCTAAGATCCAAGTAAAAAGAAAACCAAAATGCAAAAGCCAAGACTTGAACCTTGGACCTCCTTCCTTCTTTGTGGCGTCACCCCCTTGTCTCTTATGTGGCGTCACTTTGCCACTCACCACACACTCTACTTGTGTCACTTTTCTCCATATTTTATTCTTAAGGCCTACCTGCCAACTTCTAGGGTTTTTTTTCACCTAAAACCAAAATTTCCCCAGAGCCAATAGTTGATCCCGGGACTTCATAGAAGCCCTCTAACCTTCCAAAATCACTTATCTAAAAGGTCCAACTTGCACTTAAGTCGATCCCCTGTTCTTCAAAAAATTTTAAACGCTACTACGCTTAAGGCCCATTGGGCTCAATCCTACTAGGCCCAATTTCAGGATGTTACAGACGGGATGCCTAGTGTTTGAGTTAGAGTGGAGTTCTGCTAAGGTGGTTGTGGAATCGGTCTTAGGAGAGTGATTCATGGGATAAGAATAGAAGTTGGTAAAGATTTGGAGGAAAAAATAGAAGAGAAAAATGAGGAATTAGAATTGGAGGAGGAGGTTGGAGCCGAAATTTGAGTGTAGCACTCAAGAAATTCAACCAAAGGGGGATTTTGGTACATATTTCGGCTTTATTGAGTTTTGTTTTTTTCCTGTTCTTTTGATTAGTTTAATTACCAAACTGAAGCTACTTTTCTCTCTTTCTTGATGCTACCAAAACTGCACTAAAGGTGACCTCTCGTGCATTCTTTTTGCTCTGTTTCACTCTACTTTCTTCTTAGCCGTTTCTGTGTTACCATTTAGGCATCTTTTTGTACCTTTTTTGCCTATTTTTTTCCCCTGGCCGATTGCATCTCTTCTCTTCTTCTACATCTTTTCTATTTTTTCCCTATTTATTTCTCTTGAACCGATTTCCCTTTTGTTTAACACTGTTATCATTTGTTCATAAGTGTGTAAAAGCCGAATCCCCTGCTATGTCTCTTTCATCTATTGCTAAATTTGCTCTCATTTCTGTTCTCCTATCATAAGGCTGCAAGTTCTTTTCCTCTGTTTGCTGAGGTTAAGTGTAAGTTATGGTGATTCCTTAAATGGATTTTTTGTTGCTAGTATAGTTCTTTTTCCTTTCTGTCGAATCCTCTCTCTCTCTTCCCTTAGACTAACGTTGGTTGATACCTAGGCGTTCTCGAGGAGTAAAGAGGGGCGCGTGTTCCAAAAGCGATCGAAGGCCTACTCTAAGTTTTGACTATAATTGCAGCAAGGGGATCAATTTTTACTAACAGTTAGTGGGGACTTATCAAATCTCGACCGACTAAGGAAAGTATCAACGTGATTTCGGCATGTGTTTGGAAAAAAAGAAAGAATAACTATATTGATCGAGTGATTAACTGTTAGTGTTGAGTATGATAGGTTCAGTGCTAGGGATTCGTGGTGCGCTTAGCGATCAAGTGTGTAACCACACTCCTTCTGATCGTAGATCGACAAAATGTCGAAAATGCAAAGTACCGGCGAATGATGCCACACGAGCGTCCGATTGCACATGTGGTGGACCAAGCCCACGAATATGGGCATAAGATGTTGAGGCCACCATGAGCGTTCTTATGGTCTTAGGTTGTTTTGGGCTGCGTTGGGGCCAAAATGGACCGTATGGGCCCAATAGGCCTGTGGGCCCTACACAGATTAAATTTGCATATTGTGGTAAATGTTAGACCGAGCCGTATAGTCCACATGGCTAGGGTCATTTTTGGGCATTGGGCCGTGAGGGCCTACTAGCCTAGTGGGCCCCACACAGATAAAATGCATGTTATATGGTTTCTATTGATTTGAACTGTGCTGTTCGTATAGCCGAGGCTATTTTGGGCTAATTAGGCCACACAAGCATGTGGGCCCACTTGGGCCGAGTAATGGGCCATAGGCCCATTTACACTATTGTGATTGTTTAGGTTACTTAAGTCGCTCGAGGCGATGATGGACCTTCTGTTGGGTCTCTGAGACCCTGATTTACAAAAATTACCGAAATACCCCTAGTTTACAAAATTACCGAAATACCCTCGATTTTTAAAATTATCAAAATACCCCTAATTTGTAAAATTACTAAAATACCCTTAATTTGTGAAATTATCGAAATACCCCCTATTGGGGAAATTACCAAAATACCCCGATTTATAGAATTACCAAAATACCCTTATAGGGTAGAATTATTGAAATACCCTTAAAGGGTAGGATTACCGAAACACCCTTATAGGGTAAAATGACTATTTTGCCCTTGTGGGTAAATGACTGACTTAGATTATGAATTTAACTGATTTGACTGTGATCGTATGACTGTGTTTAAGCTAACTTGACTGTGGTCGTGTGACTGATATGCTTTTAATATATGTCTAAATGACTGTTACTGGGCATGGCCATTTTGCATACACGTGTAATGATTGAGCATGACATACATGACATATTGCATGGGGTTGGGACATTGATACGGAGGAAATTCTGATAGGGTCGCACGGGTGGCATGAGACGCATTGTGGGACAAATGCACGGATTAAAAGCAGAATCGATTATGGCTCTGTTAACCTAAATATGGCTCGTGCCATCTTGATTATGGCTTTGTGCCAATTGTATTTACCCGTGGCTATGTGCTAACATATATATTGATGACTCGTGTCGATCATAATTACCGTGGCGTGCGTCGATTATATTACCGTCGCTGATGGCTATGTGCCAAACTTATTACAGTTACCGATAGCTTTGTGCCATCCTGATTATGGTTTATAACCACCCTGTTTATGGCTTTTAGTCGTTCTGTCTATGGCGCTAAGCCGTTCTGTTGAGTTAGCGCAACCAGTGCTACATAAGGAGTGTAGGGATGGGTTGGTCGATTTAATCCCCACAAGAGTGCAGGGTTGGACAGCAGATGGAGTGTAGGGTTGGTATGCGTACTCATGCATCATTCATACTGAGGCTGATACTATGATGGGCTTAGGCCCAGATATATGTGATATGTGACATTTGATTTGGGCTCAGGCCCAACCGAGGCTAATAGGGGCTAAGGCCCTGTTGCCACCATTATTATAATAGGCTAAGCCCAATTGATTCTGTTATGGGCTGTGACCCAAATGATACTGTTTTGGGCTTTGGCCCACATATACTCTGAACTGGACTGTACTGTTACTATTAAAGGGCCTTCGCCCAGACTATTTAGATTTTTGTTTCTGTGTACTGACTGTTACTCTAGTAAAGAGATTACACACTGAGTTTTCGTATACTCACCCTATTTTTAACTGTGCAGGTAATCCCCAACGTTAGAAGGATCGGTGCTGCAAGGGACTCGGAGGTGACCATACAACTACGGTTGTTATACTTTGGGCTTAAAGTTTTAATTTTTGTAATAAGGCCTCTCTGGATTTAATTTTGAATTTAGGATTTTGTTACGTTTTATATCTGTTAGACGTAGACAAGTTTTCAACCCAATTACTGTTTTAAAAAACACACGTTTTAAACTTCTTTACCTTAAATTTACGCAACTAAAAGAGATTTTTAACGAAATTAATAACGTTTTTAATAGTGATTAAGTTTTTGATGAATCACATTTTGAAATTGAATGAACACAAACTGAGACTTTAGTTTTTAAATATTAAGGAGGGTTTTCAATGAAAACATGGTTTTCGAAAAATACTTCAATGTGACACGCCAGATTCGGGCCTAACTTCTGGGTTGGGTTTGGGATGTTACGTTTAGTGGTATCAGAGCCAGGTTGCAAAACTCGGCTATGGATTGGGTTTTCAAAATTGAATTTCTAAAAGAACTATTTGAAATGATTTGAAGTATATGAAATGTTTTACTGAATATTTTCCTAAAAGTGTGGCTCAACGAGTCTTCGGCGTCGAATCTGCAAGTTTTCTGAACACTTTTGTCTGTTTAGAAATTAAAATACAGTGAGTTAGAGATACTGTGGTTTCTTTAGATATTGGACTGTATTTTTGGTATTTATTCTGTGTGTGTTTGGAAATGTTGGATGTGATGTTCTGGATATAGAAATTGTAACCTATCTGCTACGATAGGTGGATGTTTTGGATATGTGTTAAAGACTTTGGGATCAGAGTATGCAGCTGTAGCATAATGTTGTAGTTGTTACATGACTACCCTATTAGTTAGAAATTTTGGGGACAAATTTTCTTTAAGGAGGGGTGAATTGTAACGCCCTGAATTTGGACCTAGTAGGATTGGGCCTGGTGCGTGGGAGCTGCTAGGAGACTGCACATAAAAGTTTATGTGTGCAAGAAATACCATAAATTACAGGTTTAGTTTAGTGGCTAAGTAATTTAGGAAGAGTTGGGAGTGTTGGAGAAGTCTTGGGTTCAAACCAAGGCTCCAACAAAAATTTTAGTTTTTCCCTTAAGTGAATTTGGCATTAGTTTGAAGGCTTTATTTATATTTGTGGAGGATTTATGACCGAAAGGAGCTTAGGCTCCAGTGGTAAGTGATGCCAAGGGTGGTATAGGAGGACTGGGTTCAAGTCCTGGCGTTTACAAAATTAATACTTTTGCTCCTAAGTGAACCCTTGGTGATTAGAAGTAGATCTTATAGTTAATTGTGGTTAAGAAGTGACATAAGGAGCCTTATGGTCTAATGGAAATGACATTCTAGGTGTGGCAAGGGGTCTAATGTTCAAGTCTTGGGATAAGAAATGGAGTATTTATTTTGCTGACGGGACGCCTAGTGTTTGAGTTGGAGTGGAGTTCTGCTAAGGTGATTGTGGAATCGGTCTTGGGGGAGTGATTCATGGGATAGGGATAGAATTTGGTAATTATTTGGAGGAAAAAATGGAGGAGAAAAATGAGGAATTTGAATTGGAGGAGGTTGGAGCCGAAATTTGAGTGGAGCCGAAATTTGAAATTCGGCCAAAGGGGGATTTTGGTGCATATTTCGGCTTTGTTGAGTTTTGTTTTTTTTTCTTTTCTTTTGATCTGTTTAGTTACCAAGCCGAAGCTACTTTTCTCTTTTTTTGGATGCTGTCGAAACTGTACTAAAGGTGACCTCTCGTGCATTCTTTTTTCTCTGTTTCACTCTACTTTCTTCTTAGCCGTTTTTATGTTACCATTTAGGCATTTTTTGTACCTTTTCTACCTATTTTTTCCCTTGGCCGATTGCATCTCTTCTCTTCTTCTACATCTTTTCTTTTTTTATTTTCCCCATTCATTTCTCTGGGGCTGAATTTCCCTTTTGTTTAACACTATTATCATTTGTTCATAAGTGTGTAAAAGCCGAATACCCTGCTATCTCTCTTTTATCTATTGCCGAATTTACTCTCATTTCTGTTCTCCTATCATAAGGCTGCGGGTTCTTCTCCTCTGTTTTCCGAGGTTAAGTGTAAGTTATGGTGATTCTTTAAATGGATTTTTTGTTGCTAGTATGGTTCTTTTTCCCTTCTACCGAATCCTCTTTCTCTTCCCTTAGACTAACGTTGGTTGATACCTAGGCGTTCTCGAGGAGTAAAGAGGGGCACGTGTTCCAAAAGCGGTCGAAGGCCTACTCTTAGTTTTGACTATAATTGCAGCAAGGGGATCAATTTTTACTAACAGTTATTGGGGACTTATCAAATCTCGATCGACTAAGGCAAGTATTAGTGTGATTTCAGCATGTGTTTGGAAAAAAAGAAAGAATAATTGTATTGATCGAGTGATTAACCATTAGTTTTGAATATAGTAGGTTCGGTGCTAGGGATTCGTGGTGCGCTTCACGATCAGGTGTGTAACCACACTCCTTCTGATCGTAGATCAAAAAATGCCGAAAAGCTAAAGTATCGGTGAATAATGCCACACGAGCGTGCGATCGCACGTGTGGTGGACCGAGCCCACAAATATGGGCGTAAGATAGTTGAGGCCACCATGAACTTTTTCATGGGCTTAGGTCATTTTGGGCCGCATTGGGGCCAAAATCAACTGTGTGGGGCCAATGGGCCTGCAGGCCCCACACGGATTAAATTTGCATATTATGGTAAATGTTAGACGGAGCTGTGTAGTCCTCAAAGCTAGGGTCATTTTTGGGCAATGGACCGTGTGGGCCCACTAGGCTGGTGGGCCCCACACGGATAAAATGCATGTTATATGATTTCTATTGGTTTGAACTGTGCTGTTCGTATAGCCGAGGCTATTTTGGGCTAATTAGGTCACACGAGCATGTGGGCTCACTTGGGCCGAGTAATGAGCCTTAGGCCCATTTACACCGTTGTGACTGTTTAGATTACTTAAGTTGCTCGAGGCGATAGTGGACCTTTTTTTGGGTCGCTGAGACCCCGATTTACGAAAATTACTGAAATACCCCTAGTTTGCAAGATTATCAAAATACCCTCGATTTGTGAAATTACCAAAATCCTCCGATTTGTAAAATTACTAAAATACCATCGATTTGTGAAATTATGAAATACCCCAGATTTCAGAAATTACTGAAATAACCCCGATTTGTAGAATTATACCTTTGTAGGGTAGAATTAGTGAAATACCCCTAAAGGGTAGGATTATCGAAATACCCTTATAAGGTAAAATGACTGTTTTGCCCTTGTGGGTAAATGACTGACTTAGACTATAAATTTGACTAATTTGACTGGGACGTACGACTGTGTTTAAACTGACTTAACTGTGGTCGTGTGACTGATATGCTTTTAATATATGTCTAGATGACTATTACTAGGCATGGCCATTTTGCATACACGTGTAATAATTGAGCATGACATACACGGCATATTGCATGGGGTTAGGACATTGATACGGAGGAAGTTCTGATAGGGTCGCATGGGTCGCATGAGATGACTGTGGGTCCAATACTGATCTGTTAAGGTCGCACGGGTCGTATGAGATGACTGTGGACAGGCGGATGGCTTAAAGTCGCGTAATCTGATTATGGCTCTGTGCCAACCTAAATATGGCTTTGTGCCATCTTGATTATGGCTTTGTGCCAATTATATTTACTCGTGGTTATGTGCCTAACATATATATTGATGACTCTGTGTCGATCATAAATACCCGTGGCTGTGTGCCTATTATATTACCGTCGCTAATAGCTATGTGCCAAACTTATTACAGTTACTTATAGGTTTGTGCCATCCTGATTATGGCTTTGTGCCATCCTGATTATGGTTTATAACCATTTTGTTTATGGCTTTTAGCTATTCTATCTATGTCACCGAGCCATTCTGTTGAGTTAGTGCTGCAACCGGTGCTACATAAGGAGTGTAGAGATGGTCGGTCGATTTAATCCCCACAGGAGTGTAGGGTTGGTATGGGTACTCATGCATCATTCATACTGAGGCTGATACTGTAATGGGTTTAGGCCCAGATATATGTGATATGTGATATTTGATATGGGCTTAGGCCCAACCGAGGCTGATGGAGGCTAAGGCATAGTTGCCCCCGTTACTATAATGGGCTAAGCCCAATTGACTCTGTTATGGGCTGTGACCCAAATGATATTGTTTTGGGCTTTGGCCCACATATACTCTGAACTGGACTGTACTATTACTGTTAAAGGGCCTTGGCCTAGACTATTTCGATTTTTGTTTCTATGTACTGACTGTTACTCTAGTAAGGGGATTACACACTAAGTTTTGTAAACTCACCCCATTTTTAACTGTTCAGGTAATCCCCAGCGTTAAGAGGATCGTTGCGGTAAGGGACTCGGAGGTGACCACACGACTGTGGCTGTTATGCTTTGGGCTTTATATATGTTTTAAATTCTGTTTTGGGTTTTAATTTCTGTAATAAGGCCTCTTTGGATTTAATTTTTAATTTGGGATTTTGTTACATTTTATATCTATTAGACGTAGACGAGTTTTCAACCCAATTATTATTTTCAAAAACATACATTTTCAACTTCTTTACCTTAAATTAGCTTTTGCAACTAAAAGAGATTTTTAACGAAGTTAATAACGTTTTTAATAGTGATTAACTTTTCGATGAACCACGTTTTGAAATTGAACAAACACAAACTGAGACTTTAGTTTTTAAATATTAAGGAGGGTTTTCAATGAAAACATGGTTTTTGAAAAATAATTCGATGTGACACGCCAGATTCAGGCCTAACTTCTAGGCCGGGTTTGGGGTGTTACATACAACTTAGCATTCTCATATGCTTGTGCTTAGAACTCCTCCGTTTCATTCAATTCTAACAACCTCTTATGGCTAGCAGCAATCCAGTCCATGTTCAGCTTCTTAATAGCCCAAAATGCTTTGTGCTCCAGTTCAATAGGAATGTGACATGGCTTGCCATAGACAAGCTTAAAAGGTGACTTCTCCAATGGATTTTTGTATGCAGTACGATATGCCCACAAAGCTTCATCCAATCTAGTATACCAGTCTTACGAGTAGGATTCACCACTTTTTCTAAGATTTTTTTATTTCTCTATTCAAAATTTTAGCTTGTTTGTTTATTTGGGGGTGATATGCTGTGGCAATCTTATGTTTTACACCATATCGGTGCAACGCATTAGCTACCAACTTGCAGTCAAGATAAGACCCTTCTGGGTGTACCAAATCTTGTAAAAATGTTCTTATGTAAAAACTTCATTACCGACATTACATCATTAGTAGGAAGGGTAATAGCCTCGACCCACTTAGAGACATAGTCTACTGCTAAGAGTATGTACACCTTGCCCACTAACGGTGGAAATGGACCCATAAAGTCTATTCCCATACATCAAACAACTCAATCTCCAGTATACTTTGCAATGGCATTTCGTGTCTCCTAGATAGATTTCCTGTTCTCTAATAATGGTCACATGACTGATAGAATTCATGAGAATCCTTGAACAGACTTGACCAATAAAATCCTGATTGAAGCATTTTACAGCAGTTCTCATCCCTCCAAAATATCCTCCGTACGAAGCTGAGTGAGAATTCTATAGAATTCTATGTATTTCATCATCAAGAACACATTTTCTAGTTATTTGATCAGTATAATGTTTAAACAAGAAAGGTTCATCCCAATAATAGTGTTTGGCATCATGAAGAAATTTTTGTCTTCTCTTACTGTTGAGATCGGGTGGCAACATACCACTCATTAAATAGTTCACTATGTCTGCATACCAAGGTAATGCCGTGACAACTAACAACTATTCATCTGGAAATTCTTCTTTAATAAGTGTGTCATGACTACCTTTAATTCTAGATTCTAACCTCGACAAGTGATCAACCACTTGATTATCAGTCCCTTTCCAATCTCTAATTTCCAAGTCAAACACCTGCAGCAATAATATCCACTTAATCAACCTTGGCTTCACATCTTTCTTGCTCATTAGATACTTAATAACAGAATGATCAATGTAGACTATGACCTTTATACCCTAGATAAGAATGAAATTTATCAAATGTGACACCACTGCGAATAACTCCTTTTTTCGTGGTGGTGTAACTAAGTTGTGCTTCTGATAATGTTCTACTAGCATAATAAATTGCCTGTATTATTTTGTCTTTCCTTTGCCTCCAACATGGCTTCCACAACATAATCGTTGGCGTCACACATAAGTTTAAAAGGCAATGTCCATTCTCACAAGGGTTTAGATATCATCAAAAAATCCTTAATGAATCTTCTATAAAAACCGACATGACCTAAAAAACTTCTAATACCCTTGACACTAGTGGGGGTGGAAATTTTTCTATCACCCCAATTTTTGCTCTGTCCACTTCAATTCCTCTCTATGATATCCTGTGCCCTAGGACAATTCCTTCACGAACCATGAAGTCACCTTTCTCCCAATTTAACATAAGATTCATTTCTTCATAGCGACACATGATTAACTTTAGATTTTTTAAACAATCCTCAAAATCATTCTCGAACATAGAAAAATCATCCATGAAGACTTCAAGAAAATTTTCCACTACCTCAAAGAATATAACCATTACATAATGTTGAAAAGTTGCTGAGTTATTACATAACCTGAACGAAATCCGTCTAAATGTAAAAGTGCCATATGGACATGTGAAAGTTGTCTTCTCTTAGTCATTGGGGGCTATTGTAATCCTAAATAACCATATAAGGAATAGTAAAAAGCTTTTCTAGCTAATCTATCCAACATGTGATCAATGAATGGTAGGGCAAAATGGTCCTTCCTCTTTTCCTTATTAAGCTTGTAGTAATCCATACATACCCTCCATCCCATGACAATATGAGTTGGTATGAGTTCATTGTTATCATTACTTACCACTACGAACCCTCCTTTCTTGGGTACACATTGTACAGGACTCACCCATGAGCTGTCTGAATTTGGGTAAATAATGCCAGCATCAAGTCACTTAATAATCTCTTTCTTGACAACTTCCTTCATGCTCGGGTTCAGTCTTCACTACTATTCAATGGAATTGCTAGGGAAATCATCCAACAAAATTTTATGCACATAGAATGCAGGGCTAATTCTCTTTATATCAGCTAGGGTCCATCCCAATGCCTTCTTAAATCGCTGAAGAACTTCTAACAACCTTTCCTCTTGCTCGGGTGCCAGCTCCACAGAAATTACTACAAGTGAAGTATTATTTTCACCCAAATATGCATACGTCAAATGTTGTGGCAAAGGTTTTAACTCCAATGTAAAAGGTTCATCTATAGAAGGTCTAGAAGGATTGGAAGGTCAATTTGATAAATCCAAGGATCCAAACTTCTTCCCTAGTCTATCCACTCTCTGCTTGGGTGCCATAAATTCACCGAATTCCTCAAAACTTATTGTATCACTCTACTCAAATGAGTCTTCACCACTGTCGAAATTGTTGTGATAACATCTGGTGAAGTCTTCCACTTCTATTTCTATCAACCCAATGGTGTGATATTCATCATTAACAAGAGCACATTTTAAAGCATTAAATACATTAAAGGTAACCTTCTGATCATTTACCCTCATGGTCAGCTTGCCTTTTGTATACATCAATTAAAGTCCTGCAAGTAGCAAGAAAAGGTTTTGAATATCTTGGTCAACTTCACATTCTAAAATATAGAAATCTGTAGGAAAGATAAATTTATCTATTCTTACCAGCACATCTTCAATTTTACCTTGCAGATGTGCATAGGATCGGTCAGCCAATTATAATATAACTGTAGCAGGTCTTGCTTTTCCAATTCCTAGCTTCCTAAAAATAGACATATGCATTAGATTTATACTCGCTCCTAGATCACATAACTCCTTACCAACATAATGATTTCCAATTGAACATGGGATAGTGAAACTCCATAGGTCATTCAACTTTGGAGGTAATTTGTTGGTCAACATTGCTATGCACCTTTCAGTGAGAGTGACGGTCTCAAATTCTTCCAGTCTGTACTTTTTTGACAATATATCTTTCATAAATTTCACGTAATTAGGAAATTTCTCCAAAGCTTCAACCAATGGTATGTTGATGTGGAGTTGCTTCAATACCTCCTAAAATCTTTTGAATTGAATATCCAGCTTAGAATTATGAAATCTACGAGGAAAAGGTAAAGGTGGTTATCATTCAGGTTGCTGATATTGTTTTGCAGTGGCATTTTCGTTGACAACATGATCGGTTCTACCGGCATTTTGCTACTTACCCTTTTTAGGTTCACTATGTTTTTTAGATGACTCTGGGATCTTTACATGGTTGTTATTTGAATTATCCTCCCCTTCCATGGCATCTTGAGCAATGTCATCAAGCTGAGTTTCGTGTCTAAGAGTGACGACTTTGCACTGTTCCTTCCCCTATGATCTCTAATTCTCGGTATCACTTGGCAGTGTTTCTTGTGGTCTCGAATTTAAAGCATTCACTATTTGCCCCACTTGATTCTCAAAAGCTCGGAGGGATGCATCCTAACTTTGAATTACAACATCATTTTTAGCCATATATTCCTTTAACAAGCTTCAATAGATGATGAAGAAGTTGATTCCTGACCCTACTAGACATTTTTCTTCGGCATAGGTTGATTATAATCAGGTGATGCATTGATGGGATTCTGTCTTATCGAATTGGTAAAAATCCCCACACCTTGATTATTCCAACTAAAGTTCAGATGTTGCTTTCACCCTGGATTATACATGTTGGAATAGGGGTTAATGTTTCAGTTGAAATTACCCGTGTAGCACACGAATGCTGGGTTTGATGGGCATTTATCAAACACATGATCTTCACCATAATAAACACATGATAGTTCAACTACTTTCATCTCCTGGACTGTAGTAGGAATTTTTATTATTTTGATCATGTTAGCTAAAAAAGATACCTAGGCTGTCAACGATGTGATTGCATCAAGCTCCATTATACAAGCAGCTCTCTTGCCTCTCCCAACTCTTATGGTAGGATACTGATAATCATTGTTGGCAATCTTTTCTGAAATCTCATATGCTTCATTATGAGATTTATCCAACAAAGTACCATTGGCAGAAGCATCAACTACCATCTTCGTATGCGTATTCAGCCTATTATAGAATATCTCCATTTGAGTCTAATGTTGAAATCTATGCTCAAACATTTTCGAATTAAGTCTTTAAATAGTTCCCAAGCTTCATATAGTGTTTCATCCTCCAATTTTCAAAAAGATGTGATGTCATTTCTAAGTTTGACATTTATATTTTTGGGATTATATCATAGCAAAAACCTCTAGCGAAGATCATTATATGAAGCCATTGTCCCTGACAGCAAAGCATTCAACCATGCTCTCGCATGATCTCTTAAAGAATATGGAAACATTTTAAGTAGCAGAGCATCTTCAGGCACACCCTGTTATCTAAACGAGTCATAGACCTTTAGAAAAAGTCTAAAATGCAGTTTTGGATCTTCAGTGGGTAACCCATCAAACTATCTTACTGTTTGTAACATCTGAAACATTACCAGTTTCAACTTAAACTGTTGAGCCTATATTTGTAGTCTAACTATCCCTGGATTCAGGTCATCCAAAATTGGCACAACATGCCCTCAGATTGGTCTATCTCAATTTTAAAACACCCTACAAACATGAGGGTTAGTGCCCTGACCATTCAAATTATCATTCATACCTGGTATCACCCTACAAACAGGAGGATTAGCATCTTGACCATTCGGATTATCATTGAGACAAGGATCATTCTTGTTCCTAGCCATTTTTCGTAGTTATTTCTTCCTTCTTCATAAAGTTCTTTTGATCTTTAGGTCAAAAGGATATTATTTGTTAGTAGGAATGTCTCTTCTCATGCACTGATGGCAAACCAGTAGAAATTAAAGTAAACTAATGTACTCAATCTACTGCTTAGAAGAGAACTAAAGTGACCTGTTTCTTTCGAGAGCTAGATCTCAAGTTACTTGGCCTGTGTCTATAGGCCTTACCTTGCACTATTTTGTATTCATTCCATATGAACGCTACTCTATGTCTAAAGTCTACTACAAGTATCTATCAAGTACTTGCTCATATCATTCAATTACGGTCCAACTACTCCAACCTTTTCAAAATTAGATTAGTTTATGGGCATGTTGCATAATCTTCTATGTCTAGGGATTGCATGCATACAATTTTAGAAATAAAAACAATTGAACGAAACAATAAATTAATTTAGATCTGTTCTTCAACCATTAAAAAAATAAATATTTCATCATGCAATCCCAACCCTATGAGATTTGGCTCATGGATTGAAAATTAAAATTCAAGTTCAAAATAACACCCAACATCGATTCAATCAGATTAATTCATGGGAGAATAGATTAAGGAATAATCGAAGAACTTAGGAAAATGGTTGTCGACAAACCAATCCGTAATCCAGTAGTACAGTGTCTTGTGGTGACTGAGAGGAACTGCCTTCAGTTTTCTCTTTCTGCCCCCACTGAACCACTACCCTCTATTGTTGCCTCTGAATCTCCACACCCTTTAGGGTTTCCTCCTTTGGCTTTTTATAAGCTTCTTCCCTAGGGTAAATCCAACAGCCTATGATATCGTCTCTTCCTTTTTAGGTTGATTTTTCTGGTACAAGTAGATTTGGGCTAAAAATATTATACATTGAGTGTTGACTCGGTCTTCCTAGAATTGCCACATCATTCGTGTTGGAAAAATGTCCAACCTTTTGCCCCGACAAACCTTCACTCCTTGATTTCTTTCTCCTCATCCTGCATCTTCCAAACCATCAAACACAACCCTTCCACACACAATAAAAATATCTAACATGTAAACACAGTCCAAACTCCTAATGTAATGATAAAAGTACTAGTAAAATGTCCTACAATGCTCCTAAATGTACCAAAGTACAAGAAATTATCTAGGTCTAAAGACATAAAATATAACTCTTTTCAAGTGTTATCAGTGTTGTGGCTAGGAAAGTAAAATAATCATATGATCTAATGAGCAATGTTGAATGGTTTATCATTTTATGTTTGGTAAGTTTAAGTTTCCTTTATACAAGCTTACTAAGCATTAATTGCTTACATTGTTGTTTTTCTCTGTCTTGTAAGTCTTCAGAAAGTCGACCAGTTGGAATCTTGTCGGAGCTCTATCACTCTATCCATAAACCATTGTAGGTAGTTTTTGGTTATTTTGGCTAATGATTATTAATGAAATGTATAAGGCTTAAATGTATTCTTGGTTCCTTTGATGTTTTGAGATTGTAATGAGCTTATTCTGGTCAAGTGCTTAGTTGGTGTTGTGTTGTAAATGATAATGTAAAAAGGTGAAGTTGCACTAGTGCATGTTCTATCTTGTATTCAGTAAGTCATGGTTGAATTGTATGCTTTTGAAATGGTTTTTGGTATGTTTGATCTAAGTTTATTGAATGAACTTGTAATATTGAATAGGATTATTTTTTATTTGTGATTGTGGTACCTTTTGTTGGTAAATTGGTTTAGGCTAATAGGCTGTTAGAATTGGTATGTTTTAAGTGTGTTTAAAATGTGGTTTCGTCATATGAATGTTTGATGAAATGGTGTGTCTTGGTATGCAAGAATTGTGCTTAGGGCATAGGCTGGGACACAAGTTGTCACATGAACGTGTGCCACTCACATTCGTGTGTTTATGTAGCACGGTTTGAGACATGGCCGTGTGACCCAACATCGAATGGAGCACGGCCTGTGCCACAGCCGTGTGGTTATATTTTAAATATGCACATAGTTTGGCACACGGCCTGCAACAAAATCGTGTAACCTTATTTCAAATAACCGCATGGGCTGGGACACGACCGTGTGTCCATACTTTGAATGCTAACACGGTCTGAGCTATGTCACACGACTGTGTGACCCTTATTTTCAAATTTTTCTAAACTTTTCTGTTTTGTTTCAAAATGACCCCTAAATGTTTTCAAACTATTTTTAGGTCCCCGTAGGCTCGATTTAAGGCCTGTGAGTGTATTTTTACTATATATAAATTGAGTTATTAAATGTTAATATTTTGTTAGCTTGATAAATCAAACTGAAATTGCTAATAAGGGGTGAATTGGCTTTTAAAAAAAATTGTGAAAGCTAGAAAGAAAATTGAAAGATGAACACAATAATTTAGAGTGGTTCAGCCCCAATTGCCTACTCCACTACCTTAGCTTTCCACAACTAAGGATTTTCTCGAATTTACTAATTTGATAACATTTGAGGACAAGGTTTAACCTTATAACTCTCTTAAGATTTCTACCCCAAACCTTGAGAGACAAACCCTCTCAAGGAAATACAAATAAGCAACCAAAGAAATAATTCTTACAAGATGAAAGTGTTTACAAATTAAGCTCAAATACAATGAAATACACTTGAGCAAAAGAATAGAAGTAAAGCGTAGGAGTGTATGTTAAAATAATATGGAAATAATAAGTTCAAAAGTTGTTTGATTGATGATTTTTGCTTGAAAGTGTTTTCTTATTGTTGTAGGAACTTTAGAACTTGGTATTTATACCCCTAACTGATTTCCAACCGTTGAAGTTGTTGGTGCCATGAATAGAGTCATTGGGGATGTAAAAATCAGAGCATTTAATTCACCTGCAACAACGGGTATTAATACCATATAAAAAGGTATCAATAATTTTTGCAATGAATGGTAAATTCAGTGACTGTGGTGTTTTGCTATCGATACCAAATCAATTTTATCGATACTTTGTAAGTTTTGTGAGAAACATAATGCTATTTTAGTATCGTTTTTAAGAAGAGGTATCGATATTTTAGAAAATATTGATACTTAATAAAATGGTATCGATACTTAATAGGGGTTGTGAAAAAAAATAGAATGGCATTTGGTATCTTTTTTAAGAAGGGTATCAATAATTCATAAAATATCGATATTTGACCAAAAAGGTATCAATACTTTTTTTCCTGGAGCAATTTTAACTTGTTTGAAAATTATTTGATTTGTTAAAATTCATTTTACTAAGTGAAAATCATTTTAATTTGATTTTAAATATGTGTAAATTTTTTCTCGTAATTCAAAGTGGATATTCAAAGTTTTATCTCTTAAACGTCAACTTAACAAACCATTTTGTCAATTTCAATTATAACTTTTATTAAAAAAGCACTTCAATTTGTTATATCAAAATATTTTATCAAATAAAGCTTGGTTTAACAATCTCCCCTTTTTGATATAAGAAAACATTTGGTATTTTTTTTGAATAATTTGTCCCCCTTAATAAAAGTCATTTTGAATATAAGACCAAAATAAAATTTCACAAACAATATGGCATTCATTTTTACTTTAAGGAAAATTGGTCACATAATTTGCATATTTGCATATAGTTAGCATAAACAAATAATCAATAAATTTACCTTTTCTTCTCCCCCCTTTTTGTTATATCAAATGGCAAATAAAGCTTAAGGAGAAAAGATATAGAAAAGTGAATGGGTAAAGAACTAAACATCGATGTATCTAAAAGTATTAATAAAACAATAAAGTGCAATTAGATAAAGACATAGGCAATAATAATGAAACTAGGAGCAAATGTTATGAGTATGAAATGAATGACTTAAATCTACTCTAATCATTACTAGTGGAAAAAGGAGGAGTTGAAGGGAAACGAGCTACGAGAGTTGCCATTTGTTCCTCCAAAGTTGGTAGGCGAGTGTTAACATCTTCCTTATAAGATCGAACCTCATCTCTAAGACCTCGAACATCATTGCTTAATGAATGGATAGTAACGACAATGGCACTATTAACCTCAAAAGAGGGTTGAGTAGCATATGAAGAAGAAGCCGGTGGAGAAGCATGCCAGGGTGATGTGATGTGTTCAAAAGCGCCATCATCATCATCACCATCGTCATCATTGGCAGCCAGATTACCTCCCTTGATCCACTCACCAGAATTGGCATCATAGTGATAGTCGGTATGGTGAAATGCACCGTAACTTATGGGTTTACTGGACGTAATGGGGGACTCTCCATGTAACACCCCTAAACCGTATCCGTCATAGGAATAAGGTTACAAAGTATTACTGCAAAAACATAACTTTAAAACTTACCTTTCAAAAACATGATATAAATCACATAATTACATGCATAATGTTCCTTAATCGAGCCCTCGAGGCCCTAGAAACACTTTAGAAATGATTTGGGACTAAATCAGAAACATTTAGAAAATTTAAGAAAAACTTAGAAAAATTGAACTGTAGAGGTCACACAGTCATGTGGCCAGGCCATGTGACTCACACGGCTGAGACACACCCCCAAGTCTCAAGCCATGTAACAATCAAAATAGGGACACACAGTCTGTCCCAGCCCACCATGCTCGTGTAACTTTCAAATTTGGGTCACACGGCCAAGCCACACGCCTATGTGCCAGGCCGTGTCACATGGCTGTGTGTCACACACGGCTGAGACACATGCCCGTGTCTTAGGCCGTGTGGACATGAAATTAGCCAAAATCAAGCCATTTCCATCACCCATTTCAGGCTTGTACCTAAACATAAATTGTGAACAACTTCAAGGCCTCAAAACTTTACCAAAACATGCATAAAATGACCAATTCAATAGACCATAAATCCATCCAACCAAAATGCCAATAAGGCACCTCAAATGCATTCAATCAAACCTTACCTAAACATAGAAACATTACAAAAATTCATACCTACACATAAAGTCCAATACCATTTCAAAACTTACCATAACTTGACCTATTTCGTGTCAATAGAAACTTACCATTTGTACCATTTCTCTCATGCACCACAAGCACATAAATGTCACAATTCAACCATTACTAAAATGGTACCAAACAACCAACATATACACATAATGTAATCAATCTAAGCATTCAACCATACATTAAACATAAGTCCACCTATACATGCCATTATAAACTTGACCAAAACATAAAAAAAAACTACCGATATAATCGTTGGATAGAGTGATAGATCTCCGACGAGCTTCCGATAATCTATAAAACATCGGAAAGAAAACTATGTAAACATATAATGCTTAGAAACTTTGTAAAACATGAACATAACTTACCATTTCATTGCATAATCTTAAAATTAAACATGATACAATCCAACCATAAGCTTGACACAAGCCTAAGCATCATCAACAACACATGTTAGAGCATCAACTAATAATTCACTTGAATTAACATAAGATAAGTCATTATACATGAACAATATCACTTGAAATCATCATTTTCATGAACATAGATGTGCTTTCATAGAACATTTCCTTTTCAATCATTTTCATAAATTCATAACATAAGTCATTTGAACACTTACCGCTCCTTTCCTTTTTTATGTTCGTTGAACCATTTAGAATAGCATCAAATATGAAGGAAAGCATACACAAAGTGTGCTAAACATATAGTCGTAACCTTTCCTTTTCCTTTACATCGTTGCTCTGTAACACCCCTTACCCGTATTCAACACCAAAACCAAGTACGAGGCATTACCGGACTTAACATACATCATTGTACAATATCGGGTTATAAATTTCAATTCAACTTAAAACTTTTCATTTGAAATCATAATGTCCCTATTATGGGTCTATGAGACCCTAAACATACATGCAGGATGGTTAGGGACTAAACCCAAAACTCATGAACACTTAGAAATTGTTTTGCTTAAAACAGGGCCACACCCCCGTGTGGAGTGGAACACGCCCGTGTGGGCAGGCCATGGGGTTACACACGCCCATGTTCCTAGCCCGTGTGGATTTTATTTTTCATTTTGAACCTACAAGGGTTTTCACATAGCCAGGAACACGCCGTGTCTATGGCTCGTGTCTCTCACATAGCCATGACATGCCCGTGTCCTCACCCGTGTGTGAAAACCTTGACATTCTGTTTATGACGTCAACAGACACTTAGAGGCATACGGTGTAACAGTCTGGTTTATACCTTAGTCGAAACAGTGGTTTCAAGACCACAAATTCGAGTCTGTATAATATTTTAATATTATTTTCTGTGCCGTTGATATGTGACTAAGCATGTGTTTAAATTTCGTAAGCTAATTAGTCCATTTGAGTGTTTAATTTGATCAAAGGGTTAAATTGCATTGATTATGAAAGTTTCATGCTATTTGTTAAAGCACCTATGTGTTGTGGCTTTTAAAAGTTATGGCCTTAAATGGCAATTTAACCACTATTTAGTTAGTGGGTGATTATGGTCAAAAATGACCTTGTTAATTATGTTATAAAAATTTTGTTTTATATGGCTAAAAGAGTAAATGAATTATTATGTATATTAAGTGTGATTATAACATGAAAATGGATTTTTGTTCATCCATTCTTCCACCGAAAACACAAACAAAAATAGAAAAGAAAAGCTTTGTTTCGTTCGGCCATTTGAAAGCTAAATTCAAGATATGTTTTTTGTCGATTTTTGATAATTTCTACGTTTTTGTAATTGTTGCTTCGTCTACTATCTAGCCCATGTTTTAATTTTGAGTATTGATGATGTTTTTGAGATGAGCTTTTGATCGAATCATGTGATTTTTGATGATTTATGATGTTAATGAAAGATATGTATTTGATGAACATACTTTGTTCTTGAAATTTTGATGAATTTAGCTAAATAGGGATAAATTGAGAAAATAGTAATTTGAGGTACTAAATTGCAAATTTGATGAAATATTTGGGCTTATATAGTCCCTAGAGAGGTTCGGCCAAGCATGTGTGTGTGTGGATTTTTTGAATTTGATGTTTTGTGAAAAATGGACTAAATTGTTAAAGTGTGCAAATGTAACACCACAAACCCGACCCATACGTCATGACCGGATCTGGTATGCTACGGGTTGAAACTTGAAAAAATTTGCCTTGAAGGGTTTTGAAGATCTTAGGTGATTATAGCCGTTTAATCAAATAATTGTGAAATTTTTGAAACAACTTTAAGCAGTCGCGTTGATTGTGTTTGAAAAGCCCATTTATCATTTCATTTTATAATTAAGACTTTTAAAAGGAAAAAAAAACATAAGTTTATAAAAACTTAACTAAACAAAAAAAAATCAAAAACCTAAGTTGTGGAAGCCTTGTTACAAAAATATTCCCAAAAAATTAAAATTCAAATGAAAATCCGAAAACAGTCTATGTGGATAATAATCTTGATGGGCCCTCGAGTCTGCCTCGGCTCCCATGTCCACGATCTACTGCTCATCTGAAAAGTTAGAGAAAAATAATAGGGTGAGTCACCAAGACTCAGTATGCAAATCCTGAAAACACATAAAAGCCTTGGGCCCACAAACACATTATGGGCCTTGGCCCACACAATGGCAATAGAATATTTCATGCAATATGGTCCATCCCAAACCTAAAAGTCCATCCTTTACACACCCCCGTACCAACCTTCACACCATGGGGATTTCTACAATCAACCCTCATCTGCTACACACCATATCGACAAATTGTCTTTTCATCATAAAGACCGATCACTATGTGACCTATGTGGCAAAGCCACCGATCGCTATGCAACCTCAGTAATACATTATAGTATTTCGACAGCTATGCTACCTATCATGAAGACCGATCACTATGTGACCTATGTGGCAAAGCCACCGATCGCCCCGCAACTTGCTCCCCTTCCTCATATCAATCAATCCCATCCCATGCATACATACATGCAAAAATCAAAACATTAAGCCATCTAAACAGATCTCAGACTTTCACATACCCTGATACAAATAGAGAAGTTTCTATGATTACATACCTGGCATATCTTGCCTACTCCTTTAGGGTAATATGACTGTTCACACAGCCTCTCTTTCTGGCTTTTAGCCCATAACATACATATAATACAAATTAATGAGTGTGATAGAGATCTACACACTTGATTATCTACAGGACAGTACTTTCTATGTCGACACTATCAGTAGCCGCTACGACCGCTAACAGTCTAAGATTTTGTTCTGAAGCTAGTCCACAACCCGGTGGCCAATCCCGAACTGTTGACACCACTCGCTTCTTAAACTTAGGGATTGGTTTAATAGAACCAATCCCCTCATTCACTTGATCGATATTTGATTCCATCAAAAGACCTCATGTAACACCCCAAACCCGGCCCAAACACTATGGCTAAATTCGGTATGTTACAGATGAAAATATTTTGAAATCCCTTGTTTAGCCTATTTTATTTAGAGTAAAAGATGTCTTATTTTAAAACCGTTGAGGTGTATCATTCAAAAATTTAAGTCAAGTTGTTACCAATTTTGTTATTGTACCCGATGGTACGAAAGAAAACATTTTTGTTTGAATTTAGGAAAATTTGTTTAATCATTTTAAAGTTATTAAACTGTTTAAATAATTCAACCAAGCAGATAACATAATAAAATAATCTTAGGAGGCCTTATTACATCTTGAATAAATAAAACCAAAATAAAACATAAATAATTAAAAGTCCATCTCGTCTATAATTTCACCGCATGGCCACCTCGAGTCCATCCGGCCCACATCCGCGATCTACGAGTCACTGAAAAAAATATTAAAGGAAAAGGTGAGTCACCAAGACTCGGTGTGTAACCCTTTTCGGTTAAATGCAACATCATACACAATTATAACAGATTAACATGCACTAAGTTATGCACCCAACCTAACCATCCAAACGCCTTTCTCTACCCGTGTGGTACCAAACCACCGGTGGTGCTAAACCACCGGTGACGATAGTCACGATATTCATCAACATTGTGGTGCCAAACCACTTTGGTGACGTGTAGTCACAAATCAAGTGATGGGGCCAACCCATCTTGTGATACCAAATCATGGCGCCAATCCCATATCTCAAAGTGGGGCCAACCCACGGTGGTGTTAAGCCACGTGGACGAGACGCTATGAGGTGCCAAACCTCCTGAGGTGCTAAACCTCCGTGACCGTGGTCACAATGTGATACCAAATCACCGTGTCCGCGACACGAAAATCAATTCCCTCCACTCATATATCCCACATCAATCCATGATATACAACAGATTTCATGCCAACATATAATTAAATCACATATACCAAACATGCCATGCTTCCCAAAAGCATCAAATAGTAACTCATATTGACAGAGACTTACGAACTATCGCTATACCATTCACGGTATCAAATACAAAGCTACATGAATCGATTTAGCACACACAATATTTAGCACGCTTAATCAATCATAAAGTGTGTATGTACACACGTCACCGACGATAATTCTAAATCCCAAACGTCAATCGGCCACACTAGCCTTCATTGCCCTATTTTCTACCATTAACAAATATTAGTACTAAGGCCATTCGCCAAACCAAAACAATCCAAAGAGGTTATTGCTTGAATACTGAAGCCTTACCCAAATGCTTTTGAACACTAGCCAACACACTCTAAGTGTGAATCGGTTTCACTTCCCTACAATCGGCACTTATCCAAAATTAGTAGCCTTCGTCTTTGAACACTAATTAAATACCAAAATAAAATAGATCCTTACCACCTTGCCAAGTCGATTGAAGAAAAGAAAGAGGAGAACACCCTTGCTTTGATATTCGCCAAGACTTCTCAAATAGGGAGAAGAGAATTCGCTATTGTCGGTTAAAATAATAAACAAGGTTCGCTTATGTGAAAAGAGGAAGAACAAGAAGTAGGAAAAGATGTGGAATTTTAGCAAAATTTTGGGCGCTTTGTCTAAGAAATTTTGGCAGCAAGGTGATGGATATTCGGCCAATGGTGGAAGAAAGAAAAAGGTGAATAAGTAGGAGAAATCAAAGGTGGTTTTTGGCTAAATAAAAGAAGAGAAAGCTGGAAATTTTTGAAGGATTCCCTAGGGAATTTCGACAGCAGCAGCAGGGGAAAAAGATTGCTGGAATTTTGCTCTACTTGCTGTACAAAAAGATTAATTTTGAACAGCCCCCAAGAGTCCCAAAGCTAGCCAATTCTCCCCCCTATGCTGATAATTAGACTATTAATTATCACTTAAGATAATAGCACTTTATCTCCTATCCTTTCTTAAACAAATTGAAGTAAAATAAAACACCAAACTTACCTATTCCAGCTGACTTTGGGAGTCCAAAATGCAGCCAAATTCCTTCACCCACGTTAGCAACAAAATAAAAGGAAAAACTCATTTTGCTACCTCTTAGATTCGAACCAGGACGTTTAATAAAGTGACCCCTCTTCCAACGTCCCGTGCCAACTCTCCCATCCGACTTTCTTGCTATAGAACCTTATCTTTTAATTTTAAAGCCTTCCTCTTGGCCCTTTCCTTATAACGAAAAAGCCCAAAATATCACTCCTCATGCCTCTTGCGTTTCAACCCGAGACCATGCTCCAAGGTCTTTTAAGTGGCGCCCAAGCCACTCCAACAGCCGACTTTCATGCCATACAACCCCATTATTTAATCTTAAGACCTTCCTTCCCGCCCCTTCTCTAACGCCCAAAATAGAAACAAAATAAATTCTCCCTTTCCAAGATTCAACCCAAGACCTCCCTTGCAAGCCCTTAATTCACCAAGCCAACACGCCAATAACAATATTGTGTCCGGTTTCTCCTAAATTTTATTTAAGCCCTATCTTTACCTGGCTCCTTCCTTGTACACACTTAAAAGAAATTTTTAATACTAGGTCAGGCCTAGCTCGGGTTATTTTTAGACCCTTAAACATGTCAAATAAAATTATATTTATTTATTTCTTGAAGCCCACATGAATTTATTTTTAAAATTACAAATAACCCCTAATTTAGGGTGTTACAATTCTACCCCCCTTAAAATAATTTTGCCCTCGAAATTACTTACTATCGTCCAATCGTGTATCCTTAACTCATCACCCTATGCTACTGTTTCGCACTCTGATCTTAAAGATCTATCATACTTTCTAGACACATTCTCTAAGTTCATAATCCAAGTTCCATACACTTTACTAGCTACATAAAAGCGAACTAACGTAACCACAAACAAGACAATTGAGGGTATTTCGGAAATAAGAAACTTACCCGTTGTCATATCCGCACATCTTCCTCCTCGCGATGGCCAACCGTGATAAACCAATCTTGGTTGCCTCGCCTCAGACCTTCAAAGACCTCGCCACGCCTGCTACCATTACCTCTAGTCGCACTCGACCCCCCTGTGGTGGTCCTTCATTTCTAACCGAGCACGGTTCGACCCTCCGGGTGATTCTTAGTTAACTTCGAGGACAATCCTTACACGGTGATCCAACGATCCACATTCAAAGCACCTCTACTTCCAACCGGACATTCTCTCGAGTGGGATTTCACGATCTAGCACACTAAGGTGGCTAACGAGTAGGCTTTGTGGCTCTTTTGATTCCCCAAATCTAGCCCTCTTCTCCACATTATCGCCCGATCCAGCGATCCAAAGCCTCTCTGCTTATTCTTTTCGTGATTCTATCTTATAGACTCCTTGATCCCTTCTGCTACCTTAGCCTTTTCCACTAGGGATGAAAACTCACGCTCTTGTTGGGGAGCAATCAAGAACCTTAGATCATCCCTAAGTCCGTCTTCAAAACGAACACAACGTTCGTGTTCGCTGACACAATTCCCGAGCATAGCGGCTCACCTTAAAATTTCGCCTCATATTCCGGTTAATCGACTTATTTCCTTGTACTAACCCCTAAAAGCTTTCCTCCGAGCATCAGTAGATGGTGCCCACATACTTCTTCCAAAAAACTTTGAAGTAATCCCATGTAAGATCATCTGCCGTGGCACCATCTCGGACCGTGAGCCACCACCGATACGCTTCATCCTTCGAGTTTACATCGCTCCTTTTAACTTCTCCTCATTAGTCGTCAAGATCGTCCATAATCCTTTCCGCTGATTCTAGCCAATATTCACCGCATTGGGTGCCACTCCTGACACACCCCGAAATACCTCAGCTCTGTTAGATCGGAGTCGCTTGGGAACAGATTTTTGAGCTCCCAAATTTCCACTAGCCCCAGCCACTAACTCAAGGACTCGCAATACTGACATGACACCGCCTCACCTCCTGGCCCGATCCTGCTCCTCGGCTCAAAAGTTAGAGGTGGTGGTGGTGGTGCTTCATTCTCGTAACCTTGACCCGACCTAACGGGTTCAAACACGATCATCCTTCCCCTTCCGCGTACACAACGGCCACGTCCTCTAGAGCTCATTCTAGCTATCGCGCTTTTAATCTGATTAGAAAAATTTTATGGATTAGTAATTTGTTTCACTTAGTTATTCGCGAAGAAGTTTTATGGGAAGCTCAATAGGGATTCTTTCGATCAATCAAGGTTTTAAGTTCTCTATCCTAGTTCACACAGAGAAGAACATCCATTCCCTAATACCTTCCACACTTATTCACTCTTCGGACATTTCTGTCCTGTTTCTATCCCAGGGGTATTTTCATCATTTCCTACAAGGGTATTTTCGTAATAAATCGGAGAAATTTTTTTTTAACTTTCGTAATTCAGAACATTTTGAAATTTCCAAAACTAGAGGGTTCTTTTCAGAAATTTCTCAAATTAAAGGTATGAAAAATTTTGGAAACCGAGGTATTTTGGTAATTTTGTCAATCGGGGTAATTTTGTAAATTCCAAAAGTCGAGGTATATATTTTGAAATACAAGATTTTGGCTACTTTTGCAAAGTAAGAAGATTTTATTAAAATCGGGGTAATTTGGTAATTCTAGAACCAAGGGCATTTTCGTAATTTTGCCACTAAGGGCATTTTGGTAATTTTGGTAAACCGAATATTTTGAAGATTTTTCCAAAATAAATTTTTCCTAATATCTAGAGAGTACTTAAACAATTTTAAAACTCGAAGTTTTCATAAAAACATGGCTAATCCCTTTCGGGTTTTATTTATTGTTTCGCTTATGACCGAAGTCCTCTTGGTTAGGGTGAACAAGCTACGCACTGTAGGATTCTGCAAGAGGAGGTGAGTCACGAGGACTGCTTAAATACCAAGCTCTTCCAGATCCAATCCTAGACATGCGCACTGTGGTTACCACACCTAACCTCGGCGACTAGGTCGTAGGTTTGTTTAATTAGGCTCTTAAAGTCTTATGTCTTTGTTTGGGGTAACTAGTCCTAAAGTTTAAAGTACTTATCACTATCTACGTTCCATGCTTCCTACCCTTCTACAGAAAATAAATCATAAAGAAGTTAGGAGTACTTACCTGGGCGGATAGGTGCCGGAGACTCGGTGCCATGCTGTTCAAAAACCCAAAAATACTTCAAAAAGGCCTACCAAAACATTTTTGGGCCTTGGGCCCCACAAGTGGAGTTTTGAACTGGGCTCTGATACCAATTTGTAACACCCCAAACCCGGCCCAAACACTATGGCCAAATTCGGTATGTTACAGATGAAAATATTTTGAAATCCCTTGTTTAGCCTATTTTATTTAGAGTAAAAGATGTTGTCTTATTTTAAAACCGTTGAGGTGTATAAAGAAAACAATACTTAGTTCATTCAAAAATTTAAGTCAAGTTGTTACCAATTTTGTTATTGTACCCGATGGTACGAAAGAAAACATTTTCGTTTGAATTTAGGAAAATTTGTTTAATCATTTTAAAGTTATTAAACAGTTTAAATAATTCATCCAAGCAGATAACATAATAAAATAATCTTAGGAGGCCTTATTACATCTTGAATAAATAAAACCAAAATAAAACATAAATAATTAAAAGTCCATCTCGCCTATAATTTCACTACATGGCCACCTCGAGTCCATCCGGCCCACATCCGCGATCTACGAGTCACCGAAAAAATATTAAAAGAAAAGGTGAGTCACCAAGACTCAAGCAGTGTAACCCTTTTCCGGTTAAATGCAACATCATACACAATTATAACAGATTAACATGCACTAAGTTATGCACCCAACCTAACCATCCAAACGCCTTTCTCTACGGTGTGGTGGTACCAAACCACCGGTGACGATAGTCACGATATTCATCAACATTGTGGTGCTAAACCACCGGTGACATGTAGTCACAAATCAAGTGATGGGGCCAACCCATCTTGTGATACCAAATCACCGCGCCAATCCCATATCTCAAAGTGGGGCCAACCCACGGTGGTGTTAAGCCACGTGGACAAGACGCTATGAGGTGCCAAACCTCCGAGGTGCTAAACCTCCGTGACCGTGGTCACAATGTGATACCAAATCACCGTGTCCGCCGACACGAAAATCAATTCCCTCCACTCATATATCCCACATCAATCCATGATATACAATGATTTCATGCCAACATATAATTAAATCACATATACCAAACATGCCATGCTTCCCAAAAGCATCAAATAGTAACTCATATTGACAGAGACTTACGAACTATCGCTATACCGTTACTGATCAAATCCAAAGCTACATGAATCGATTTAGTACACAAAATATTTAGCACGCTTAATCAATCATAAAGTGTGTATGTACACACCATCACCGACGATAATTCTAAATCCAAACGTCAATCTACCACACTAGCCTTCCTTGCCCTATTTTCTACCATTAACAAATATTAGTACTAAGGCCATTCGCCAAACCAAAACAATCCAAAGGGTTATTGCTTGAATCTGAAGCCTTACCCAAATGCTTTTGAACACTAGCCAACACACTCTAAGTGTGAATCGGTTTCACTTCCCTACAATCGGCACTTATCCAAAATTAGTAGCCTTCGCTTTGAACACTAATTAAATACCAAAATAAAATAGATCCTTACCACCTTGCCAAGCCGATTGAAGAAAAGAAAGAGGAGAACACCCTTGCTTTGATATTCGCCAAGACTTCTCAAAGTAGGGAGAAGAGAATTCGCTATTGTCGGTTAAAATAATAAACAAGGTTCGCTTATGTGAAAAGAGGAAGAACAAGAAGTAGGAAAAGATTTGGAATTTTAGCAAAATTTTGGGCGCTTTGTCTAAGAAATTTTGGCAAAGAAGGTGATGGATATTCGCCAATGGTGGAAGAAAGAAAAGGTGAATAAGTAGGAGAAATCAAAGGTGGTTTTTGCCTAAATAAAAGAAGAGAAAGCTGGAAATTTTGAAGGATTCCCTAGGAATTTCGACAAAGAAGAAGAAGGGAAAAAGATTGTTGAATTTTGCTCACTTGTCAGTACAAAAAGATTAATTTTGAACAGCCCCCAAGAGTCCCAAAGCTGGCCAATTCTCCCCATGCTGATAATTAGACTATTAATTATCACTTAAGATAATAGCACTTTATCTCCTATCCTTTCTTAAACAAATTGAAGTAAAATAAAACACCAAACTTACCTATTCCAGCTGACTTTGGGAGTCCAAAATGCAGCCAAATTCCTTCACCCACGTTAGCAGCAAAATAAAAAGGAAAAACTCATTTTGCTACCTCTTAGATTCGAACCAGGGACGTTTAACAGTAGCAGCCCCTCTTCCAACGTCCCAGGCCAACTCTCCCATCCGACTTTCTTGCTATAGAACCTTATCTTTTAATTTTAAAGCCTTCCTCTTGGCCCTTTCCTTATAACGCAAAAAGCCCAAAATATCACTCCTTGCGTCTCTTGCGTTTCGAACCCGAGACCATGCTCCAAGGTCTTTTAAGTGGCGCCCCAAGCCACTCCACCAGCCCGACTTTCATGCCATACAACCTCATTATTTAATCTTAAGGCCTTCCTTCCTGGCCCCCTTCTCTCTAACGCCCCAAAATAGAAACAAAATGAATTCTCCCCTTTCCAAGATTCGAACCCAAGACCTCCCTTGCAAGCCCTTAATTCACCAAGCCAACACGCCAATAACAATCTTGTGTCCAATTTTTCCTAAATTTTATTTAAGCCCTATCTTTACCGGCTCCTTCCTTGTACACACTTAAAAGAAATTTTAATCTTTGGTCGCCTAGCTCAAGTTATTTTAGACCCTTAAACATGTCAAATAAAATTATATTTATTTATTTCTTGAAGCCCACATGAATTTTTTTTTAAATACAAATAACCCCTAATTTAGGGTGTTACAATTCTACCCCCCTTAAAATAATTTTGCCCTCGAAATTACTTACTATCGTCCAATCATGTATCCTTAACTCATCACCCTATGCTCTTTGTTTCAGACTCTGATCTTAAAGATCTATCATACTTTCTAGACACATTCTCTAAGTTCATAATCCAAGTTCCATACACTTTACTAGCTACATAAAAGCGAACTAACGTAACCACAAACAAGACAATTGAGGTATTTCGAAATAAGAAACTTACCGTTGTCATATCCGCACATCTTCCTCCTCGCGACGGCCAACCGCATAAACCAATCTTGGTTGCCTCGCCTCAGACCTTCAAGACTCGCCACGCCTGCTTCCATTACCTCTAGTCGCACCTCGACCCCCCTGTGGTGGTCCTTCATTTCTAACCTGAGCACGGTTCTGACCCTCTGGGTGATTCTTAGTTAACTTTTGAGGACAATCCCTTACACGGTGATCCAACAATCCACATTCAAAGCACCCTCTACTTCCAGCCAAACATTCTCCCGAGTGGGATTTCCCACATCTAGCACACTGAGGTGGCCACTGAGTAGGCTTTGTGGCTCTTTCTGATTCCCCAAATCTAGCCCTCTTCTCCACATTACTGCCCGATCCAGGCGATCAAAAGCCTCTCTTCTATTTATTCTTTTCGTGATTCTGTCTTACAGACTCCTTGATCCCTTCGGCTACCTTAGCCTTTTCCACTAGGACTAAAAACTCACGCTCTTGTTGGGGAGCAATCAGTAACCTTAGATCATCCCTAAGTCCATCCTCAAAACGAACACAACGTTAGTGTTCGCTGACACAATTCCCCGAGCATAGCGGCTCAGCCTTAAAAATTTTGCCTCATATTCCGACACTGACTTATTTCCTTGTACTAACCCGTAAAAGCTTTCCTCTGAGCATCAGTGTAGCTGGTGCCCACATACTTCTTCGAAAAGGCTTTGAAGTAATCCCATGTAAGATCATCTGCCGTGGCACCATCTCGGACCGTGAGCCACCACTGATACGCTTCATCCTTCGAGTTTACATCGCTCCTTTTAACTTCTCCTCATTAGTCAGGTCAAGATCGTCCATAATCCTTTCCGTTGATTCTAGCCAATATTCACTGCATTGGGTGCCACTCCCGACACACCCCGAAATACCTCAGCTCTGTTAGATCGGAGTCACTCGGGAACAGATTTTTGAGCTCCCAAATTTCCACTAGCCCCAGCCACCAACTCAAGGACTCGCAATACAGCTTGTGACACTGCCTCACCTCCGGTCTGATCCTGCTCCTCAGCTCTAAAAGTTGGAGGTGGTGGTGGCGGTGGTGCTTCATTCTCAGAACCTTGACCCGACCTAACGGGTTCAGACACGGTCATCCTTCCCCTTCCGCGTCCACGACGGCCACGTCCTCTAGAGCTCATTCTAACTATCGCGCTTTTAATCTGATTAGAAAAATTTTATGGATTAGTAATTTGTTTCACTTGGTTATTCGCAAGAAGTTTTATGGAAAGCTCAATAGGATTCTTTCGATCAATCAAGGTTTTAAGTTCTCTATCCTAGTTCACACAGAGAAGAACATCCATTCCTAATACCTTTCACACTTATTCACTCTTCTGGACATTTCGCCTGTTTCTATCCGCGGGTATTTTCGTCATTTCCTACAAGGGTATTTTCGTAATAAATTGGAGAATTTTTTTTTTAAACTTTCGTAATTCAGAACATTTTGAAATGTCCAAAACTAGAGGGTTCTTTTCAGAAATTTCTCAAATTAAAGGTATGACAAAATTTTGGAAACCAGGGGTATTTTGGTAATTTTGTCAATCAGGGGTAATTTTGTAAATTCCAAAAGTTAGGGTATATATTTTGAAATACAAGATTTTCGGCTACTTTTGTAAAGTAAGAAGATTTCATTAAAATCGGGGTAATTTGGTAATTCTAGAACCAAGGGCATTTTCATAATTTTGCCACTAAGGGCATTTTGGTAATTTTGGTAAACTGGGAATATTTTGAAGATTTTTCCAAAATAAATTTTTCCTAATATCTAGAGAGTACTTAAACAATTTTAAAACTCGAGTTTTCATGAAAACATGGCTAATCCCTTTCGGGTTTTATTTATTGCTTCGCTTATGACCGAAGTCCTCTTGGTTAGGGTGAACAAAAGCTACGCACTGTAGGATTCCTCAAGAGAAGGTGAGTCACGAGGACCGCTTAAATACCAAGCTCTTCCGGATCCAATCCTAGACATGCGCACTGTGGTTACCACACCTAACCTCGGCGACTAGGTCGTAGGTTTGTTTAATTAGGCTCTTAAAGTCTTATGTCTTTGTTTGGGGTAACTAGTCCTAAAGTTTAAAGTACTTATCACTATCTACGTTCCATGCTTCCTACCCTTTTACAGAAAATAAATCATAAAGAAGTTAGGAGTACTTACCTGGGCGGATAGGTGCCGGAGACTCGGTGCCATGCTGTTCAAAAACCCAAAAATACTTCAAAAAGGCCTACTAAAACATTTTTGGGCCTTGGGCCCCACAATGAAGTTTTGAAGCTGGCTCGATACCAATTTGTAACACCCAAACCCGGCCCAAACACTATGGCCAAATTCGGTATGTTACAGATGAAAATATTTTGAAATCCCTTGTTTAGCCTATTTTATTTAGAGTAAAAGATGTTGTCTTATTTTAAAACCGTTGAGGTGTATCATTCAAAAATTTAAGTCAAGTTGTTACCAATTTTGTTATTGTACCCGATGGTACGAAAGAAAACATTTTCGTTTGAATTTAGGAAAATTTGTTTAATCATTTTAAAGTTATTAAACAGTTTAAATAATTCATCCAAACAGATAACATAATAAAAATAATCTTAGGAGGCCTTATTACATCTTGAATAAATAAAACCAAAATAAAACATAAATAATTAAAAGTCCATCTCGTCTATAATTTCACTGCATGGCCACCTCGAGTCCATCCGGCTCCACATCCGCGATCTACGAGTCACCTAAAAAATATTAAAGGAAAAGGTGAGTCACCAAGACTCAGTGTGTAACCCTTTTCCCGGTTAAATGCAACATCATACACAATTATAACAGATTAACATGCACTAAGTTATGCACCCAACCTAACCATCCAAATGCCTTTCTCTACCCCGTGTGGTACCAAACCACTGGTGGTGCCAAACCACTGGTGACGTGTAGTCACGATATTCATCAACATTGTGGTGCTAAACCACTTTGGTGACATGTAGTCACAAATCAAGTGATGGGGCCAACCCATCTTGTGATACCAAATCACCAAGCGCCAATCCCATATCTCAAAGTGGGGCCAACCCACGGTGGTGTTAAGCCACGTGGACGAGACACTATGAGGTGCCAAACCTCCGAGGTGCTAAACCTCCGGTGACCGTGGTCACAATGTGATACCAAATCACCGTGTCCGCCGACACGAAAATCAATTCCCTCCACTCATATATCCCACATCAATCCATGATATACAATGATTTCATGCCAACATATAATTAAATCACATATACCAAACATGCAATGCTTCCCAAAAGCATCAAATAGTAACTCATATTGACAGAGACTTACGAACTATCGCTATACCGTTATAGATCAAATCCAAAGCTACATGAATCGATTTAGCACACAAAATATTTAGCACAGTTAATCAATCATAAAGTGTGTATGTACACACCTGTCACCGACGATAATTCTAAATCCCGAAATGTCAATCGGCCACACAAGCCTTCCTTGCCCTATTTTCGGCCATTAACAAATATTAGTACTAAGGCCATTCGCCAAACCAAAACAATCCAAAGGGGTTATTGCTTGAATATGAAGCCTTACCCAAATGCTTTTGAACACTAGCCAACACACTCTAAGTGTGAATCGGTTTCACTTCCTACAATCGGCACTTATCCAAAATTAGTAGCCTTGACTTTGAACACTAATTAAATACCAAAATAAAAATAGATCCTTACCACCTTGCCAAGCCGATTGAAGAAAAAGAAAGAGGAGAACACCCTTGCTTTGATATTCGCCAAGACTTCTCAAAGTAGGAGAAGAGAATTCGCTATTGTCGGTTAAAATAATAAACAAGGTTAAACTTATGTGAAAAGAGGAAGAACAAGAAGTAGGAAAAGATTTGGAATTTTAGCAAAATTTTGGGCGGTTTGTCTAAGAAATTTTGGCAAGAAGGTGATGGATATTCGCCAATGGTGGAAGAAAGAAAAGGTGAATAAGTAGGAGAAATCAAAGGTGGTTTTTGGCTAAATAAAGAAGAGAAAGCTGGAAATTTTGAAGGATTCCTAGGAATTTCAAGCAGCAGAAGTTAGGGAAAAAGATTGCTGAATTTTGCTCTACTTCTGTACATAAAAAGATTAATTTTGAACAGCCCCAAGAGTCCCAAAGTGGCCAATTCTCCCCATGCTGATAATTAGACTATTAATTATCACTTAAGATAATAGCACTTTATCTCCTATCCTTTCTTAAACAAATTGAAGTAAAATAAAACACCAAACTTACCTATTCCGGTGACTTTGGGAGTCCAAATGCATCTTTTGCTACCTCTTAGATTCGAACCGTGGACGTTTAACAGCAGACCCTCTTCCAACGCCCCAGTGCCAACTCTCCCATCCGACTTTCTTGCTATAAAACCTTATCTTTTAATTTTAAAGCCTTCCTCTTGGCCCTTTCCTTATAACGCAAAAGCCCAAAATATCACTCCTTGCGTCTCTTGCATTTCAACCGAGACCATGCTCCAAGGTCTTTTAAGTGGCGCCCCAAGCCACTCCACCAGCCCAACTTTCATGCCATACAACCCCATTATTTAATCTTAAGACCTTCCTTCCTGGCCTCCTTCTCTCTAACGCCCCAAAATAGAAACAAAATGAATTCTCCCCTTTCCAAGATTCGAACCCAAGACCTCCCTTGCAAGCCCTTAATTCACCAAGCCAACACGCCAATAACAATCTTGTGTCCAGTTTCTCCTAAATTTTATTTAAGCCCTATCTTTACCTGGCTCCTTCCTTGTACACACTTAAAAGAAATTTTTAATACTGGGTCAGGCCTAGCTCGGGTTATTTTTAGACCCTTAAACATGTCAAATAAAATTATATTTATTTATTTCTTGAAGCCCACATGAATTTTTTTTAAAATTACAAATAACCCCTAATTTAGGGTGTTACACCTTATCAGTTGCTACCATCAACATATGGTTAAGATCAAAATTATGATAGCGAATCTAATGAAATTCTAAAGAGAACCCCTTACCTTGAAATCCCAAAATTAGAGACTAGTGATTTTTGGCCTTTAGATCTAGGCGATCTACTTCAATTCCCGAATGTCGTCCAACAGGAAAACACAAGAAACCAACAATCCATTAGCTTTTCAGATTTTTCTTCCAAAACCCGAAAATCAAAGAAGGGAACAGAAGAAATCAGCACTTACCCTATCACAGGAGATTCGGCTACCCTTAGGAGTTTTTGACTTCTTGCAAAAATCAAAAAGAGAAGAGGATAGGAAGAAATCTATATAGATTCAGCTTTTAGTGAAGAGATCGGTAAAATAGAATAGGAGGTATTCGGCTATGGAGATGAGAAGAAAGTTCAAAATTTTGGCTTTTGAAAGGAAAGATGTTGAGAAGAATTGGGTGATTTCAGCTTTGTAGAAGAAAGCAGAGAAAGAATCATCGACTTTCGGCTTTTGCATAAAAGTGAAGATGAGAGAATAGGCTTAGGAATTTTGGCTTTTATAGAGAATAGGAGAATAGGGAAACCTTAATGTCAAAAATAAAAAGGTATTCCCCTCACTTAAACATAATTTCGGTAACTACTTCTCAAAAATCGAAGATGCCCCTTTCGATAACTTAAAATTGATTAACTAATGAGGGAAAATTTTGGCACCCCTATAGTATAATAAAAACCAATTCCTTCTCCCTTAGAGTTGGAAATTCGGCCACCACCTTGACCAATAGATAAGTCCTAACTTTTCTCCCTTATCATTACCTGATCTCTCATCCACAAGTGACCCAAATATCACCACCTCTTTCTCCCTTTATCTGCCACATTATTAGCTATATTACCTACATTATCCCATTCATTAAATCTCCTATTTTTAAGCCTTGTTGCCATCCAACCTCTTCCACTTAATTTCCAAAAATAAGCTAAATTAAATTAAAATAATTGGGCCTCATACGACTCGAACTTGAGCCTCCACAATTGACGCCAATTCCCTGCCCTCTAAGTGGCGCCATTTTGCCACTGGGCCACAAGCCCATTTATGTCTAGATTTTACAGATAATATCTTTTAATCCTCATTCTAACAAGCTTCCCTTTAAAGTGCCCAAGCAGAAAATTAAACTAAGACCTCGACCCAATTCCTGAGCCCATCCTGGATCCCTAACACTTATACTAACATAACCACACATTAAATGCACAGGCCCATTAATTTAGGATGTTACAGCAAATATGAGGGTTAATTTGCAAATATCCTTAAATATGTTTCTATGGATTGAATTGAATAAAATAGTGAATAAAAAGGGTTAATTCTGAATATGTTTAGATCAAAAACAGAGGAAAACGGACTTAGATCGCGGGAAAGCGAAAGTTAACGAGTAGCCATTTTCATTTTGATAAATTGAATTCGAGGTAAGTCAATATACAAATAAATGTATACGTATGTAATTGAAGTTGTTCATGTGATTAATGAATGTTTTTTTTTTTTTGTTATGAGGAGTTATGCACTTGAATTCCAAGATAAGTTCGATATTGTGATTAAGTTCAAGAAACCTTGTATGCAAATATGAATAGATAGAATTGACTAAGTCATGACATAGACATCTGTTCTGTTGATAACATGTAAGACAACGTTTGGGACGTTGGCATTGATTTGAGATTCGTGTAAGACCTTGTCTGGGATAGTGGCATTGATATTTGATTTGTATAAGACCATGTCTGGGACGTTGGCACCAATATGAGCTTTACGTTTAAGACCACGTATGGGACGTTGGCATCATTATGAACCTTACGTAAGACCATGTCTGGGACATCGGCCTCGTTCTGATTCGTGTAAGACCCTTTCTGGGACAGTGGCATCGATATCTGAGTACATATAAGACCTCGTCAGGGACAATGGCATTATACGAATATTCCGAGTTTCTAAGTATCCTACTAGATTTCTATTGGTTCAACAGGCAATTTTGTGATAGGAATTACAAATCTGAGATATGAACACATATATGATGTTAAATCTGATTCAGGTATGTTGATTATACACTATTTGTGTATATAAGGTAAGTATCTAAGTGATCTTACTATGATTATATGTACATAGAACTTATGATGCAATAAGAACCATTTTGATTAGATGAGCTAAGTGATTGTTATGTGCCAATGTATTTATTTGTATATATGCCTTCTATGTTAAGTTTGTTTGTAGGATGACTTACTAAGCTTTTGGAAAGCTTACTTTATGTGTGTGATTTCTCTGTTTTATAGGTTGTCGAAGCTACTGAGGGCTCGGGATCATCAAGGATCATCATCACACTGCTAAACTAATTTTTGGTGCCCTTTTGAAAGTGTATATAACTAAATATGGCATGTATAGGCTAGTATGTTGGTATAAGTTGTTATGTAATCTTAGCTGTGTGATTTGGCTATTTATGAGATAAGACTTTGCTTTAATGAATGTGATATATGATGCATATCTTGATAAGGTGAAAGCATGTGAAATGGCCAAGTTTTGAATGAGCAAATGAATGAATCATGCTTGTAATGATATGAGTTTATTTCTTTGGAATTGTCATGTTGGAACTGGTATTGAATGTATAAATTGAATGGTCAATTTGGTATGTTTTGATTGTCATATATTATTTGTAGGTAAGACCCTAAGTGGGTGGCATATTGGCCTTGTAAAATGGCCTATGATGTCACACGGTTGAGGTACACGGGCGTGCCTAAGACCATGGGTAAATTGGCAGAATGTGGCTTAAATTGCACTGACCTCTACACGTGTGTGCTTGATGGCCGTGTGAGAAATGGCGATAAGTGATCTAGTAGTACACGGCCTTAGCACACGGGCGTGCTTGGTAACCGTGTTGATTTTGGCAGTATACTACCATGGGGAGGACACACGGGAGTGTCAAGTAGCCGTGGGTGAGGCACAGGCTACCCCCACGGCCGTGTGTCCCCTATATTTTAGAAAAGTTCCAATTTTTCATGAAATTACTTATGTGTTTCGATTTAGTCCCGACTCAGTTTATAGGCATGCTAAGGGTCTTGATGACTCATTTAAGGGACTCTATGGTTGTATTCAAATGTGTTTGATGACAATTGACTTTGTGTAGTGAATGTGATGTGAAATGATCCTATTGTTTGGTAATGCCTCTTAACCCTATTTCGATGACAGTTTTTTGGTTAGGGGTGTTATATTTTATTGGTATTAGAGCTACGGTTTAGTCGATTCTCAGACTAATGTAGCGTGTCAGAGTCTAGCTATACATGCCATATATTTGAACTGTGATAGTGTGATGAATCTTGACGTGTAAAATGTGATTTTTGTATAGTAGTGGATCCCGAAAGAGGCGTAGCTGATGACGTAGAAAGTAATGCTCCTGCTCTCGCGCAAGGGACAGAGCCTTTTGATTCGAGACCGACTATGAGCGGTCAAGAGGGAGAAGCTAAACAAATTTTCTTCCAGATGATGAGTGAGTGGTTCACTCAATTCATGAGAAATAACCCGACTATTTCGTAACCCCCGCCCCCAGTTAATCCCCCTCAGACTATAGTTGTGCCACCGGCTATGTATCCGAATCTATTAAATAAGCCTCCAATTGATAAGATTCGTAAGTATGGGGATGAAAAATTATGGGCTACTAATGCTGATGATACTGAAAAGGCTGAGTTCTGGATTGAAAATATTATTCGAGTTTTCGATGAAATGTCTCTGACTCCGGATGAATGTATAAAGTGTGTTGCATCTTTGCTTCAAGATGCGGCTTATCAATGGTGAAAAACTTTAATTTCTATTATTTCGAGAGAACGGGTTACATGGGATTTCTTTCAGATTGAGTTCGGAAGAAATATATCAGTGAGAGATTCGTCGATCGAAAACGAAAAAAATTTCTAGGAATAAAGCAAGGTCGTATGACTGATACAGAATATGAATGAGAATTTGTCAGGTTGAGTCAGTACGCTCATGAATGCATATCATCTGAAGCTATAATGTGCAAAAGATTCAAAGATGGTCTGAATGAAGATATTCGTTGGCTAGTTGGGATTTTAGAAATAAAAGAGTTTGTAGTACTCGTTGACCGAGCATGCAAAGCTAAGGCACTCGAGAAAGATAAAAGAAGAGCTGAGTTTGAAGCTCGAGATACAAGAAAGAGATTTCAGAATAAATTATTTTAGTCTGTTTTGAAGAGATACAGAGATGATCAAAGTCATTCTAGAGAAAATACTGGACATTTGAACAGAAATAGTTAGATCGCAAATGAGTTCCAAAAACCCAGCAACTTCAGTGGCTAGTGTTGGTAATGTTCGATCTGAGAAAATCGAATGTAAACATTATAGAAAAAGACATTCGAGAAGCTGTAGATTAAATGACAGAGCTTGCTTCAGATGTAGATCGCTTGATCATTTTATCCGTGATTGCCCTGAGCCTGTCGAACCAGAGACTGTTCAGAATCCGAGATCTGATAATGCACCTGCGAGAGGTCGATCATCAAAGAATGTAAATAATGTCAGTGGTAGTCAGAGAACTATGAGAGACAATGTTGTTAGATCCGAAGCTAGAATGCCTGTTAGAGCGTATGCTATCCGAGCTCGTGAAGAAGTTTCATCGCTTGATGTTATAACAGGTACTTTTATTCTTTATGATACTTCTGTGATAACTTTGATAGGCCCTGGTTCTACGCATTCATATATATATGCATGAATTTAATATTCAGAAAGACTTTGCCTGTAGAGTCTACTGATTTTGCTATAAAAGTATCGGACCCCTTAGGTAAAAGTGTCCTGGTTGATAAAGTATGCAAGAACTTTCCGTTAATGTTCTGAGATATCTATTTTCCTGTTGATCTAATGCTACTTCCATTTGATGAATTCAATATTATTTTAGGAATAGATTGGTTGTTTATGCATGATGCTGTTGTGAACTGTAAAAGAAAGACTATAGATTTAAGAAGTCTGAATGATGAGATTGTACGGATTGAGTCTAATGATTTAAATGGATTGCCTGCTGTGATATCCATTTTGAAAGCTCAGAGTTATGTGAAAAAGGGGTATGAATCATATTTTGCTTATGTGATTGATTCAAAAGTATCTGAGAAGAAAGTTGAATCAGTACCTATTGTTTGTGATTTTTCTGATGTGTTCCCTGAAGAGTTACTGAGTTTACATCTGATTCGTGAAGTTGAATTTGGTATTGAATTGTTGCCTGGTATGACACTTATTTTGATAGCTCTGTATAGAATGGCACCAACAGAGTTGAAAGAGTTATAGTCACAGCTACAAGAATTGACTGATAGAGGGTTTGCTAGACTAAGTTTTTCGCCTTGGGGTGCTCCTGTTCTGTTTGTGAAAAAGAAAAATTGCACGATGAGAATGTGTATCGATTACTGTAAGTTAAATAAGGTGACTATAAAGAACAAATATCTATTGCCCAGAATTGATGATTTGTTTGATCAGTTAAAAAGAGCTACTGTGTTTTCCAAGATTGATTTGAGATCGGGATACTACCAATTAAGAGTTAAAGATTCATATATTTCGAAAACTACTTTTAGAATGAGGTACGGGCATTATGAGTTTTTAGTTATGCCATTCGGACTAACCAATGCTCCTACTATTTTTATGGACTTGATGAACAGAATTTTTAGACCGTATCTGGATCAATTTGTTGTTGTATTCATTGACGACAATTTGATTTACTCACATGATGAGAATGAGCATGCAGAACATTTGAAAATTGTGTTGCAAACTTTGAGAGAAAAGCAATTGTACGTAAAATTCAACAAATGTGAATTCTGGTTGAATGAGGTCAGTTTTCTGGGGCATATTGTGTCAACTTCTGGGATTAGTGTTGATCCGAGCAAGATTTCTGCTGTTCTAAATTGGAAACCTCCAAAGAATGTGTCCGAAGTTCATAGTTTTCTGGGTTTAGCTGGTTATTAACGCAGATTTGTTAAAGGCTTCTCGACTATAGCTACTCCATTGACTAGATTACTTCAGAAAGATGTCAGATTTGAATGGTCGGATAAATGTCAGAAAAGTTTTGACCAGTTGAAAACTCTATTAACAGAAGCTCCAGTGTTAGTACAGCCAGAATCGAGTAAGGAATTTATTGTTTACAGTGATGCTTCGTTAAACGGTCTGGGATGTGTTTTGATGCAAGAGGGCAAAGTGGTAGCTTATGTTTCGAGACAATTAAAACCACATGAAAAGAATTATCCGACACACGACCTTGAGCTCGCTGCGATTGTGTTTGCACTTAAAATTTGGCGTCATTATTTGTACGGTGAGAAATGTCATGTGTTTTCAGATCATAAAAGTCTGAAATATCTAATGACCCAGAAAAATTTGAACCTGCGTTAGAGAAGATGGCTTGAATTGTTAAAAGATTATGAGCTGGTGATAGATTATCATCCAGGGAAAGCAAATGTTGTTGCAGATGCTCTGAGTAGAAAATCATTGTTTGCACTAAGTACTCTGAAAGCTCAGTTAGATCTGCCTGATGATAGTTCTGTGATAGCTGAATTAAAAGCAAAGTCGTTGTTCTTACAATAGATATGTGATGCTCAGAAATCTGATAATGAATTGTTAGTGAAATGAACTCAGTGTGAAGTGAATTCTGAATCTGAATTTCAAATTGTGGATGGTTGTTTGAGATTTCGGGATCGTATCTGTGTTCCGAGAAATCTAGAGTTGATTCGAATGATATTGAGCGAAGCACATAATAGTCGTCTATCTATTCATCCGGGAGTACTAAAATGTATCATGATTTGAAACGACACTACTGGTGGTCTGGTATGAAACGGGACATTTCTGAATTTCTTTCAAAATGCTTAGTTTGTCAGCAAGTGAAAGCTAAACATCAAGTTTTATCGGGATTGCTGCAGTCGATTTTGATTCCTGAGTGGAAATGGGATAGAGTAACAATGGACTGTGTTTCTGGTTTGCCTCTGACTTTGAGAAAGAAAGACGCAATATGGTTCGTAGTTGACCGGTTAACTAAATCAACCCATTTTATTCCGATAAGATCTAACTAATCAATTGAAAGATTAGCTGAGCTTTATATTTCGAGATTGTGAGATTGTACGGGGTGCCACTATCTATTGTGTCAGATAGGGATCCGAGATTCACATCGCGATTCTGGAAGAAATTGCAAGACACTTTGCATACGAAATTACTTTTTTTTACAGCATTTCATCCGCAAATAGATGGTCAATCCGAGTGAATTATTTAGATTTTCGAAGATATGTTAAGATGTTGTGTACTTGAGTTTAATGGTTTGTGGGAACAATACCTACCGTTGATCGAATTTACGTATAATAATAGTTTTCAGTCGAGCATCAAAATGGCACCATATGAAGCTTTGTATGGACATGAATGTCGTACACCTCTATATTGGACTAAATTCAGTGAGAATAAGTTACACGGGGTCGATTTGATAAAAGATACCGAACAGAAAGTGAAACTGATCTGAGATTGTTTGAAAGCAGCATCTGATCGTCAGAAGTCCTATGCAGACTTAAAACGAAAAGATATAGAATTTGAGATCGGCAACAAAGTATTTCTGAAAGTGTCTCCGTGGAAGAAAGTGCTCCGATTCGGACGTAAATGCAAGTTAAGTCCTAGATTCATCGGATCGTATGAGATCATTGAACATGTTGGGCCTGTTGCATATAGATTAAAGTTACCCTCTAAGCTAGAAAAGATTCACAATGTGTTTCATGTCTCAATGCTTCGTAGATATCGATCCGATCCGTCACATGTGATTGCCCCGTCTGAAATTGAAATCCGATCTGATATGACATATGAAGAGGAACCAATCCGTATTTTAGCTCGTGAAATGAAAGAATTGAGAAACAAGAAAATTCCATTAGTGAAAATATTATGGAATCGGCACGGAATTGAAGAAGCAACGTGGGAGTCAGAAGATTCTATGAGACAGTAATATCTGAAACTATTTAACGGTAAGATTTTTGGGGACAAAAATCCCTAAGGGGGGAGAATTGTAACAGTTCAGTTTATACCCTAGTCGGAACAGTGGTTTCGGGACCACAAATCCGAGTCTGTATAATATTTTAATATTATTTTCTGTGCCGTTGATATGTGACTAAGCATGTGTTTAAATTTCGTAAGCTAATTAGTCCGTTTGAGTGTTTAATTTGAGCAAAGGGTTAAATTGCATTGATTATGAAAGTTGCTTGCTATTTGTTAAAGCACCTATGTGTTGTGGCTTTTAAAAGTTATGGCCTTAAATGGCAATTTAACCACTATTTAGTTAGTGGGTGATTATGGTAAAAAATGACCTTGTTAATTATGTTATAAAAATTTTGTTTTATATGGCTAAAAGAGTAAATGAATTATTAAGTATATTAAGTGTGATTATAACATGAAAATGGATTTTTGTTCCATTCTTCCACCGAAAACAAAAATAAAAATAGAAAAGAAAAGCTTTGTTTCGTTCGGCCTTTTGAAAGCTAAATTCAAGGTATGTTTTCGGTCGATTTTTTGTAATTTCTACGTTTTTGTAATCGTTGCTTCGTCTACTATCCAGCCCATGTTTTAATTTTGAGTATTGATGATGTTTTTGAGATGAGATTTTGATGGACTCATGTGATTTTTGATGATTTATGATGTTAGATGAAAGATATGTATTTGATGAACATACTTTGTTCTTGAAATTTTGATGAATTTAGCTAAATAGGGCTAAATTGAGAAAATAGTAATTTAAGGGACTAAATTGCAAATTTGATGAAATATTTGGGCTTATATAGTCCCTAGAGAGGTTCGGCCAAGCATGTGTGTGTGGATTTTGTGAATTTGATGTTTTGTGAAAAATGGACTAAATTGTTAAAGTGTGCAAATATGAGGGTAATATGCAAATAGCCCTAAATGTGTGTCTATGGATTTAATTGAATGAAATAGTGAATAAAAAGGATTAATTCTGAATATTTTTAGATCAAGAACCGAGGAAAACGGACTTAGATCGCTGGAAAGCAAAAGTTAACGAGTAGCCGTTTTCATTCCGATAAACCGAAACCGAGGTAAGTTAATATAAAAATAAATGTATATGTATGTAATTAAAGTTGTTCATGTGATTAATGTATTTTTTTATGAGGAGTTATGCACTTGAATTCCGAGATAGGTTCGATATTGTGATTAAGTTCAAGAAACCTCATATGCAAATATGAATAGATAGAATTGACTAAGTCACGACATAGACATCTGTTCTATTGATAACATGTAAGACCACGTCTGGGACATTAGCGTTGATTTGAGATTCATGTAAGACCCTGCCTGGGGCAGTGGCATCGATATTTTATTTGTATAAGACCACGTCTGGGACGTTGGCACCAATATGAGCTTTACGTTTAAGACCACGTCTGGGACGTTGGCATCGTTATGAACCTTACGTGTAAGACCATGTCTGGGGCATCAGCATCATTCTAATTCATGTAAGACCTTGTCTGGGACAGTGGCATCGATACTTGAGTACTTATAAGACCTCGTCTGGGACGATGGCATTATACGAATATTCCGAGTTTCTGAGTATTCTACTAGATTTCTATTGGTTCAACGGGAAAGTTTGTGATAGGAATTACAAATCCGAGATATGAACACATATATGATGTCAAATCTGATTCAGGTACATTGATTATACACTATTTGTGTATATAAGGTAAGTATCTAAGTGATCTTACTATGATGATATGTACATAGAACTTATGATGCAATAAGAACCGTTTTGATTAGATGAGCTAAGTGATTGTTATGTGCCAATGTATTTATTTGCATATATGCCTTCTATGTTAAGTTTGTTTGTAGGATGACTTATTAAGCTTTTGGAAAGATTACGTTGTGTATGTGATTTCTCTCTTTTATAGGTCATCGAAGCTACTGAGGGCTCGGGATCATCAATGATCGTCATCACACTTCTAAACTAATTTTTGGTACCCTTTTGAAAGTGTATATAACTAAATATGGCATGTATAGGCTAGTATATTGGTATAAGTTGTTATGTAATCTTAGCTTTGTGATTTGGCTATTTATGAGATAAGACTTTGCTTTAATGAATGTGATATATGATGCATATCTTGATAAGGTGAAAGCATGTGAAATGGCCAAGTTTTGAATGAGCAAATGAATGAATCATGCTTGTAATGATATGAGTTTATTTATTTGGAATTGTCATGTTGGAACTGGTATTGAATGTATAAATTGAATGGTCAATTTGGTATGTTTTGATTGTCATATATTGCTTTTAGGTAAGACCCTAAGTGGGTGGCATGTTGGCCTTGTAAAATGGCCTATGATGTCACACGGAAGTGCCTAAGACCGTGGGTAAATTGGCAGAATGTGGCTTAAATTGCACACGGCCTCAACACGGGTGTGCTTGATGGCCGTGTGAGAAATGGCAGTATGTGATCTAGTAGTACATGGCCTTAGCACATGGGCGTGCTTGGTGACCGTGTTGATTTTGGCAGTATACTACCATGGGGAGGACACAAGGGAGTGTCAAGTAGCCGTGGGTGAGGCACCACCTACCTCCACGGCCGTGTGTCCCCTGTATTTTAGAAAAGTTCCAAATTTTCATGAAATTACTTATGTGTTTCAGTTTAGTCCCGACTCAGTTTATAGGCATGCTTAGGGTTTTGAGAACTCATTTAAGGGACTCTATGGTTGTATTCAAATGTGTTTGATGACGATTGACTTTGTGTAGTGAATGTGATGTAAAATGATCTTATTGTTCGGTAATGCCTCTTAACCCTATTCGATGACGATTTTCGGGTTAGGGGTTATACACGGCCTAGTCACACGCCCGTGTGCTGGCCTATGTTATGAATTGAGTTTTAGCAAATTAGATACAGGGGACACACGGCCTATCAACACATCCATGGGGCTGGCCGTGTGTCACGCACGGCCTAGACACACGCCCGTGTGCCTACCCATGTGGACAATTATAAGACTATTTACCAAGCCAATTGCCACCCTGAAAAATAACCACATTTATACCATTTCAATGCAACAATTAACATAGTCATAATACAATTTTATTAAGAAAAATCAAGACATCCATACTACATTCATCATGTATATACTTTGCTCATAACTCATCAATTTGCACGGACTTACTCTTCATGAATTTCATCATCATTGAATATATAAAACTTAACAAGTATTGGTCAATTTCCAATGACCATTTACAAAATGAATGAGTAGTATTAATAGCCATCACATTGGCTAATATGACATATTGTAAAATAACCAAATTCCTATGCATGTCATACCCAATATTAATCAAACTTTGCTATACCAAAGAGTAATTGATAGTGTGATCTGAACTCCGATGTCCTACGATCCCCGAGCTAGCTTGGCTATACTACAAGGAAAAGGGAAATGAGAGGGATAAGCATAAAGTTTAGTAAGTCTACATGAAATAAATAGCAACATAAAGGCTCATGATAACATCCATTCATCACACTAAATAATATACAAGTTCTCAAGCACATCGACATAACTTACTCATGCTTCTTCTTACCAAATCACATTTCACATTTTGCGTTCATTTCTCGTAAGTTACTCATGGGTACCTGTATCACTTTATCACAGAACTTTAGCACTTTTATTCTCTTGAACATAGACTTGCTCTTGTCATCTTTAACATAAACTTAGCTCTTTACTCGTTGAACTACTTGGAATATCCAAGGATACTCAATCTCATCATACATGTAACACGATACCAATCGATTCTGACCATTTCGGAGAGTACCACTACTAGTAATCGATTCTGACCATGTGTAGATTGTGGAAAATTTCACCCGGGTGAATGATGGAGGAGAACTAGTGGTTGTTACAGATGTGGTTCCAAAGATCATCAATTTAGAGATTGCCCTCAATGACTGCTTTCGGACTCAAGGTGTTCAGAATGATGTTGCTTGTGACAAGTTAGAGGCGCCAAGAGCACCGCAGAGAAGCCGTGGGCCAGGTCGAGGTGGCAATGGTGTAGGACGAGGTCAGGGTGCATCGGGTAGAGGTACTGGTAATAGAGGTAACACGGAGGTGAGACAACCAGGGTTGGTCTATGCGGTCAGACGTAAAGAGGGTGGCAATGCACCTGATGTAATAACCAGTATGTTCTTTGTAACAGACCGATTTTGACCCTAATCGGAACAGTGGTTTCGGGACCACGAATCCTAGTTCGAGAAATATTTTAATATTATATTTTGAGTCATTATATGTGAATTAATGTGTGTGAAAGTTTCGTATAAAAATTTAAGCTGTTTGTGTGTTCAATTAGTTAAAAGGACTAAATCACAGAATCGGTAAAAGTGGCCTTTTATTTGATTTATGGCTAAATTGATGTGGCTTTATTTTAGTGAAGTCCTTAAAGGGTAATATACCCATTTTAAGTTATAGTGGACGACAATGTGGTCTTATAACATGTTTTTAAGTATTATTTTATATGTTAAAGATTATATTATAATTATTTTATAATTTATAACTATATTATAATTTGGTGATTGACTACCATCCGGGAAAAGCTAATATGGTTGTAGATGCGTTAAGTCAGAAATCACTGTTTGCTCTTCGTGCAATGAACGCACGGATGGCTATGTCTGGTGATGGTTCGATCATAGCCGAGTTGCAAGCAAGACCGATGTTTATTCAGCAAATTTGTGATGCACAGAAAGTTGACAAAGATTTGATTGCTAGTCGAATTCAGTGTGAAAAAGATGCAGAATCAGATTTTCAAATTTATGCAAATGACTGTTTGAATTCTTAAAGCCGAATGTGTGTTCTGAAGAACTTAGATTTGATTCAGATGATTCTGAGTGAGGCTCATAGTGGTCGACTGTCGATTCATCCGGGTAGCACGAAAATGTATAATGATTTGAAACAGTTCTATTAGTGGCCTGGCATGAAACGGGATATATCTGAATTTGTTTCAAGTGCTTAATCATCGACAAGTAAAAGTTGAGCATCAAATGCCATCCGGACTACTTCAGCCAATCATGATTCCTGAATGGAAGTGGGATAGACTTACGATGGATTTTGTATCCGGTCTTCCTATGACACAGAGTAAGAAAGATGTCGTTTGGGTTATAGTTGATAGACTGACTAAATCAGCTCATTTTGTGCCAGTACGTATAGACTATTCACTTGATAAACTTGCTGAATTGTATGTATCACAGATTGTAAGGTTGCATGGTGTATCAAGTTCCATTGTTTCAGACAGAGACCCGAGATTTACATCGCGATTTTGGAAGAAGTTGCAAGATGCATTAGGTACTAAACTTCATTTTAGTACAGCCTTTCATTCGCAAACAGACGGTCAGTCTGAGCGAACTATTCTGATATTTGAGGACATGTTGAGATGTTGCGTTCTCAAATTTGAAAGTACGTGGGAACGATATCTACCTTTGATTGAATTTGCTTACAATAATAGCTTTTAATCTAGTATCAAAATGGCGCCTTATGAAGCCTTATACGGGCGAAAATGTCGAACATCGCTATACTGGACTGAGCTCAGCAAGAATAAGATACACGGGGTTGATTTGATTAAAGAAACAGAACAGAAGGTAGCTATTATTAGAGGCAATTTGAAAGCTGCTTCGGATCGTCAAAAGTCATATGCTGATTTGAAACGTAAAGACATTGAATTTCAGGTCGGAGATCGTGTACTCTTAAAAGTTTCTCAGTGGAAGAAAGTACTCCGATTTGGTCGGAAAGGCAAGTTGAGTCTGAGATTTATCGGACCGTATGAAATCGTCGAACGTATTGGGCCTGTTGTTTATAGATTGAATTTGCCCTCTGAGTTAGAAAAGATACATGACGTATTTCACGTTTCGATGCTTCATAAATACAGATCAGATCTGTCTCATGTGATCACACCGTCAGAGATTGAAATCCAATCTGATTTGACATATGATGAAGAACCGATCCGCATCTTAGCTCGAGAAATGAAAGAGTTGAGAAATAAGAGGATTCCATTAGTAAAAGTATTATGGAATAGACACGGAGTTGAAGAGGCTAGCAATATCCGAACTTGTTTAACGGTAAGATTTTCGAGGACGAAAATCCTTAAGGGGGGAGAGTTGTAACAGATCGATTTTGACCCTAATCAGAATGGTGGTTTCGGGACCACAAAACCTAGTCCGAGAAATATTTTAATATTATATTTTGAGTCTGTTATATGTGAATTAATGTGTGTGAAAGTTTCGTATAAAAATTTAACTGTTTGTGTGTTCAATTAGTTAAAAAGGACTAAATCACAGAATCGGTAAAAGTGGCCTTTTATTTGATTTATGGCTAAATTGATGTGGCTTTATTTTAGTGAAGTCCTTAAAGGGTAATATACCCATTTTAAGTTATAGTGACTGACAATGTGGTCTTATAACATGTTTTTAAGTATTATTTTATATGTTAAAGATTATATTATAATTGTTTTATAATTTATAACTATATTATAATAAAACCAATATGAAAGTGGGATTTTATTCATCCTTTCTTCCACCGAATAACAAAGAAAAGAAAAGAGTGTTGGAGCTTTGTACATTCGGCCATTTGCTAGCTAAATTAAAGGTTAGTTTTAATCGGGTTTCGATAATTTCTACGCTTTTATAATCGTTGCTTGAATACTTCAAGACCCATGCTTGAAATTTTGATTTTGATGAATATTTTGAAATGTGCCATTGATGAGTTCATGAGTTTTATGATGATGGTTGATGAATTATGAAAGATTTGTGTTAGATTAATATGTTTTGTATTGAGATTTTGGTGATTTTGAGTGAATAGGGCTAAATTGAGAAAATAAATTTTTGAGGGGTTAAAATGCAAAATAAATGAAATGCATGGACTTATATGGCTATGTGGAAGATTCGGCCTAGCTATAGTGTTGGGAGATTTTGCATATTTTGTGTTTTGTGCAAATAGGACAAATTTGTAAAAATGGGAAACATTAGGCGAAAAAATGGTAATTTGCCTATTTAAGTGTTTTTGGATTAAATTGAGATGAAATGTGCTTGAATGAGCTAAATTTTAATGTGTTTAGATCAAGAACAAAGAAAAACGGGAATTGGATCGGGGAAAGACAAAGGTTCTCGAATAGCCGATTTACACGGTCTATCGACAACCGAGGTAAGTCCTTAAGCAAATATCGTTAAAGATTTATTTGCGACTATGATGAATGATGGAACTTAAATATTTAAAGTATAATTATAGATAATAGCCGAATGTAGAAGTATGGTATTGAATTGAATTTACTTTGTAAAACGAAAAGTGTATAAATGTTTTGGTTGGTGCGTGAAAGTAATATGATCTATATGAGTTGTTTGCATTGTTGATGTTATGAAATGAGTGTTGAATTGATGATCATGTCTATATCGGGCTTTAAGCCTAGCGTGCTTCGTGTTGGTGTTATTTATCGGGCTAAATGCCAGCGTGCCTTGTGCTTGATGTAATTTGGGCTATGAGCCTAGCTTGTGCCTTGTCTTGGTGATGTAATTCGGCTATGAGCCTAGCGACCTTTGTGTGGTGATGTATATCGTGCTTATTGCTTAGCAGGCTTAATGCCGGTGATCAAATTCAGACCTTGGGTCTAGCAGGCTTAATGCCGGTGATGTGTTATAAATTCTTTACAAGGTGGAATGTAAATACTTCAATAAACAAAATTCTCGGGTAAAAATAAAGGTTTATAGATGCAAGGAACAAGGTAAGTGATTATCTTTCCTTTCAAATTACATAAGTGATAGAATAATTAACGTTTTTGATAATGAGTCTTTACGATATGTGCATTTGAATTACTCATTAATAAGTGTGATATGTATATTGAATATAAGCTTGGTGATATCTTTGAGATTCGGTCAAAGGTAAAAATGTCCAAAGCGATAGTTATTGAAAATGCATATCCGTATATATATATGATTAATCGTATATAATTGTGATATATGTTATACTTGTTAATAAAGTAATATGCGAATCTTGAAGGCTTAAAGTCTTTGGAAGGGTTGTATACCTTCAATAAGGGAATAATAAATGATAAGTTCTGAGAGATGGTCATTCGACCATATTGAAATTATTAATTGTTAAATTCTTTGGATTTATAGGTATATTTATTTATGTATGTGTGCTAAATGTTGGAATATTTGACTCGTAAATGCTTAAGACTTACTAAGCTAGTGAGCTTATTTCGTGTGTGCTCTTTGTTACATTTTATAGATTTTCCATTAAGCTACGAGCATCCGAGGATCGTCGAAATGTCAACCACACTATCACCCCTTTTGGTACTAAATTTTAGTTTTGAATCAAGGCATGTATAGGTTAGACTAAGGTTTAGATTAATGATATTCGGTCTTGTATATATATGAATAGCCTTGCGAAAATGGCTATTTCTTTTGATCAAGTTTAATTCCTATGTTCTTGATATGATGGATGTGATTATATTATTAAGGGATGTGAAATTGACCATGGTTTAATCATTTTGGAATGTGGTCAAATAATATGCCTATTATATATATAGGTGATGCATATTGAATAAGCATGATATTGAGATGTTTTGTATTTGTTATTATGACGTAAAAGTTGCATGGAATTGTTTACCTCATATTCGGTTATGGTATAGACTAATATAGTTATTATAAATAAATGTTGTGGGTGATGACATTAGTTATCTGAAATAGGTGTGATTTGTTCGTTATGTTTTATGACTATTAAGGAAAATGGTGATGATGCTTAATGATTCATGTAGGTAATCTATTTATATATATAAATAGTAGTTATGTAATAATCTTGTACTATGTTTGGATTAATATACCTAGTTTTGAATTATATATGCAAAAACGTAGTTGTTGCATTGTATGTATAATTTTGTCCAAAGTTTATTCGTGAGTTACTCGTAGAATATCCATTACTAATGATAGTCTTGAGTTAACATGTGCTTTGGCATTATATTAAATGATGTATATTTAAGGTAGTAAGGGTAAGAAACATCCGCTTAGGCAAGAATCCAAATGGTAAGAAAAAAAAAGAAAAAAATATGGTTTGATTTCAATAATTGAACCACGTTGATTAGCTTATGATATTAGTAATAGTATGACCGAACATTTGGTTAATAAATTGCAAAGTTTAGGTACACTAATAAACATATTAATATTTGGTGTATGATGTATGAATAATCATGTGCAAGTATGAATGTGACCTTTGTTATAAGGAAATACATGCGATATATGTTCGTAACAATAGATGTATGTTCTATTGGGATGTAACTTTGATATGCTTATATATGCAATTGTTACGAAAATGCTATAAATGGTTCTTGGTTTAATATGTATATGTATTAAAGTATTATGAGTACATATTATATTATATTATATGATGTGATGGAGATCACATCGCTCGTATTGAATTCAATTGAATGTCTATTCGGAATTTAGCTTAGTTTGGTAATGCCTCATAACACTAATCCGGTGACGGATACGGGTTAAGGGTGTTACATTTGATTGGTATCAGAGCTTACGGTTTAGTCGATTCTAGGACTACCGTAGTGCGTGAGGGTCTAGCTATACATGCCTTTATCATATATCGATAGTGTGGTGACTTCTGACATTCTAAACTGTGTTTTATATAATAAATGGACACTGATCTTGAAAGAGCCGTAGTGGATGATGTAGAGAGTGTAGCACCTGACCGTACACACGGATCAGTGCCATTAGACTCTCGACCAGTTTCGGGTAGCCACGAGGGGGAGGCTAAACAAGCCTTCTATCAGATGATGAATGAGTGGTTTACCCAGTTTATCCAGACTAACCCGGCTGTACACCAACCTCCACCCCCGAATAATCCAACTCTGATTCCTTCAAGACTTCGATGATAGATCCGATGAGATCTAGTAGGCCTCCAGTTGATAAAATCAAGAAATTTGAGGCCGAAGAATTCAGGGCCAATGATGATGATGACGCAGAGCGAGCCAAAATGTGGCTAGATAACACTATTCGGGTATTAGATGAGCTATCTTGTACTCTAGATGAATGCCTGAATTGTGCTATATCCTTACTTTGGGACACTGCATATCACTAGTGGAATACACTAGTATCAGTGGTCCCGAAAGAAAAAGTGACATGGGATTCCTTCCAGAATGAATTTCACAAGAAATATATCACCAAAGATTCATTGATCAAAAGCGAAAAGAATCTCTTGAATCAAAAGCAGGCGAATGACTATGATGTAATATGAACGGAAATTTGTCGCTCAACAAATATGCTAGAGAGTGTGTTTCTCTTCAAGTCATTGTGTGCAAAAGGTTCGAAGATAGTTTGAATGAAGATTTAAAGTTGCTTGTAGGCATTCTTGAAATTAAAGAGTTTGTGACACTAGTCGAACGAGTTTGCAAAGCTAAAGAGCTCGGGAAAGAGAAAAGAAAGGCTGAGACAGAAGCTAGAGACACTTGTAAGAGGTTTTCGGGTAAGAATTTCCATTCCACATCTAAGAAGTTCAGAGATGACTTCAGCCGACATAAAGCTACTTTAGATTTACCTGGACGTGATAGACCTCTAGTGGGCTCCCGAGCTACCTCGATGGCCAATGTTGGTAACGTTCCACAGAATCGAGTTGAATGTAAGCACTGTGGAAAATGGCATTTTGGGAGTTGTAGATTCCATGACCGGTCTTGCTTTAAATGTGGAGCGTCAGATCATTTTATTAGAGAATGTCCGATGTTAGTTGAGCAGAATACGGTTCAGAACACTAAGTCTAGCAACACGTCAGCGCGAGGCAGGCCACCCAGACATTCAGGCAATGTAGGTGGTAGTCGAGAGAACGAAGAACACCGTAGTTTGATTCGAGGCTAGAGCTCCAATGGAGCTTATGCCATCTGAGCCAAAGAGGATGCTTTCTCCCCGATGTCATTCTGGGTACTTTCACCCTTTATGATATTATTGTGATTGTATTGATTTATCCTAGTTCAACTCATTCATATGTGTGTGAAACTCTAGTATTGGTAAGACTCGCCATTGAGTCTAATGAGTTTGTGATTCGTGTGTCCAACCCTTTGGGTAGATGTGTGCTTGTTAATAAAGTGTGTAGAGGTTGCCCGTTGATGATTCAGGATTCTTACTTCCCAGCCGATTTAATGTTGTTGCCCTTCGATGAGTTCGATATAATTTTGGGAATGGACTGGTTAACTTCATATGATGCATTGGTAAATTGCAAAATGAAGCTTATCGATTTGAGATGTCAGAACGGGAAGATCATCAGAATTGAATCTAGCGATTTAAGTGGGTTTCCTACAGTAATATCTTCGATGTTAGCCTAAAAATTTGTGAAAAAAAGGTATGAAGCTTATTTGACCTATGTACTAGATAACAAATTGTCTGAGAAACAGATTGAATCTGTACCGGTTGTATGTGAATACCCAGATGTGTTTTCTGAAGAACTATTGGGTTTACCACCAGTACGAGAGATTGAGTTTGGTATTGAATTAGTACCGGGAACGACTCCAATTTCGATAGCTCCGTATCGGATGGCACCTACCGAGTTGAAAGAGTTGAAAGCACAGTTACAAGAGTTGACAGATAGGGACTTTGCACGATCGAGTTTCTCTCCTTGGGGTGCACCGATTTTATTTGTGAGAAAGAAAGATGGGACTATGCGAATGTGTATCGACTATGGCAAAGTTATAGCCTACGCTTTGAGACAATTGAAGCCGCATGAAAGAAATTATCTGACTCGCGATCTGGAATTAGCAGCCATTGTTTTGCATTGAAAATTTGGCATCATTACTTATTTGGCAAGAAATGTCACATTTATTCGGATCATAAAAGTCTAAAGTATCTGATGACTCAGAAAGATCTGAATTTGAGACAACGTAGATGGCTAGAACTGTTGAAAGACTATAATTTGGTGATTGACTACCATCCGGGAAAAGCTAATATGGTTGTAGATGCGTTAAGTCAGAAATCACTGTTTGCTCTTCGTGCAATGAACACACGGATGGCTATGTCTGGTGATGGTTCGATCATAGCTGAGTTGCAAGCAAGACCGATGTTTATTCAGCAAATTTGTGATGCATGAAAGTTGACAAAGATTTGATTGCTAGTCGAATTCGATGTGAAAAAGATGCGTAATCGATTTTCAAATTTATGCAAATGATTATTTGAATTCTAAAAGCGAATGTGTGTTCAAGAACTTAGATTTGATTCGATGATTACGAGTGAGGCTCATAGTGGTCATCGTCGATTCATCCGGGTATACGAAAATGTATAATGATTTGAAACAGTTCTATTAGTGGTTCGGCATGAAACGGATATATCTCAATTTGTTTCAAGTGCTTAATCTGTCGCAAGTAAAAGTCGAGCATCAAATGCCATCCGGACTACTTCAGCCAATCATGATTCCTGAATGGAAGTGGGATAGACTTACGATGGATTTTGTATCCGGTCTTCCTATGACACAGAGTAAGAAAGATGCCGTTTGAGTTATAGTTGATAGACTGACTAAATCAGCTCATTTTGTGCCAGTACGTATAGACTATTCACTTGACAAACTTGCTGAATTGTATGTATCACAAATTGTAAGGTTGCATGGTGTATCAAGTTCCATTGTTTCAGACAGAGACCCGAGATTTACATCGCGATTTTGGAAGAAGTTGCAAGATGCATTAGGTACTAAACTTCATTTTAGTCTGACCTTTCATTCGCAGCAGCATTTGATCGATCCGAGCGAACTATTCTGATATTTGAGGACATGTTGAGATGTTGCGTTCTCAAATTTGAAAGTACGTGGGAACGATATCTACCTTTGATTGAATTTGCTTACAATAATAGCTTTTAATCTAGTATCAAAATGGCGCCTTATGAAGCCTTATATGGGCGAAAATGTCGAACATCGCTATACTGGACTGAGCTCAGCAAGAATAAGATACACAGGGTTGATTTGATTAAAGAAACAGAACAGAAGGTAGCTATTATTAGAGGCAATTTGAAAGCTACTTCGGATCGTCAAAAGTCATATGTTGATTTGAAACGTAAAGACATTGAATTTCAGGTCGGAGATCGTGTATTCTTAAAAGTTTCTCGATGGAAGAAAGTACTCGATTTGGTCGGAAGGCAAGTTGAGTCTGAGATTTATCGGACCGTATGAAATCGTCGAACGATTGGGCTGTTGTTTATAGATTGAATTTGCCCTACGAGTTAGAAAAGATACATGACGTATTTCACGCTTTGATGCTTCAGAATACTGATCGATCATCTCATGTGATCACACCGTCGAGATTGAAATCAACTGATTTGACATATGATGAAGAACCGATCCGCATCTTAGCTCGAGAAATGAAAGAGTTGAGAAATAAGAGGATTCCATTAGTAAAAGTATTATGGAATAGACACGGAGTTGAAGAGGCTAGCAATATCCGAACTTGTTTAACGGTAAGATTTTCGAGGACGAAAATCCTTAAGGGGGAGAGTTGTAATGCACCAATTTTGACCCTAATCGAGCGGTGGTTTCGGGACCATGAATCCTAGTCCAGAAATATTTTAATATTATATTTTGAGTCATTATATGTGAATTAATGTGTGTGAAAGTTTCAGTATAAAAATTTAACTGTTTGTGTGTTCAATTAGTTAAAAGGACTAAATCGCAGAATCGGTAAAAGTGGCCTTTTATTTGATTTATGGCTAAATTGATGTGGCTTTATTTTAGTGAAGTCCTTAAAGGGTAATATACCCATTTTAAGTTATAATGGATGGCAATGTGGTCTTATAACATGTTTTTAAGTATTATTTTATATGTTAAAGATTATATTATAATTGTTTTATAATTTATAACTATATTATAATAAAACCAATATGAAAGTGGGATTTTATTCATCCTTTCTTCCACCGAATAACAAAGAAAAGAAAAGAGTGTTGGAGCTTTGTACATTCGGCCATTTGCTAGCTAAATTAAAGGTTAGTTTTTAATCGGTTTTCGATAATTTCTACGTTTTTATAATCGTTGCTTCGAATACTTCAAGACCCATGCTTGAAATTTTGATTTTGATGAATATTTTGAAATGTGCCATTGATGAGTTCATGAGTTTTATGATGATGGTTGATGAATTATGAAAGATTTGTGTTAGATTAATATGTTTTGTATTGAGATTTTGGTGATTTTGAGTGAATAGGGCTAAATTGAGAAAATAAATTTTGAGGGTTAAAATGCAAAATAAATGAAATGCATGGACTTATATGGCTATGTGGAAGATTCGCCTAGCTATAGTGTTGGGAGATTTTGCATATTTTGTGTTTTATGCAAATAGGACAAATTTGTAAAAATGGGAAACATTAGGGGCGAAATGGTAATTTGCCTATTTAAGTGTTTTTGGATTAAATTGAGATGAAATGTGCTTGAATGAGCTAAATTTTAATGTGTTTAGATCAAGAACAAAGAAAAACGGGAATTGGATCGGGGAAAGACAAAGGTTCTCGAATAGCCGATTTACACGATCTATCGACAACCGAGGTAAGTCCTTAAGCAAATATACGTTAAAGATTTATTTGCGACTATGATGAATGATGGAACTTAAATATTTAAAGTATAATTATAGATAATAGCCGAATGTAGAAGTATGGTATTGAATTGAATTTACTTTGTAAAACGAAAAGTGTATAAATGTTTTGGTTGGTACGTGAAAGTAATATGATCTATATGAGTTGTTTGCATTGTTGATGTTATGAAATGAGTGTTGAATTGATGATCATGTCTATATCGGGCTTTAAGCCTAGCGAGCTTCGTCTTGGGTGTTATTTATCGGGCTAAATGCCCAGCGTGCCTTGTGCAGTGATGTAATTCGGCTATGAGCCTAGCGTGCCTTGTCTTGGTGATGTAATTCGGCTATAATCCTAGCGGTGCCTTGTCTTGGTGATGTAATTCGGGCTATGAGCCTAGCGGGCCTTGTGCTTTGATGTATATCGAGCTTATTGCCTAGCAGGCTTAATGCCGATGATCAAATTCAGACCTTAGGTCTAGCAAGCTTAATCTTGGGTGATGTGTTATAAATTCTTTACAAGGTTGGATGTAAATACTTCAATAAACAAAATGCTCGGGTAAAAATAAAGGTTTATAGATGCAAGGAACAAGGTAAGTGATTATCTTTCCTTTCAAATTACATAAGTGATAGAATAATTAAAGTTTTTGATAATGAGTCTTTACGATATGTGCATTTGAATTACTCATTAATAAGTGTGATATGTATATTGAATATAAGCTTGGTGATATCTTTGAGATTCGGTCAAAGGTAAAAATGTCCAAAGCGATAGTTATTGAAAATGCATATCCGTATATATATATGATTAATCGTATATAATTGTGATTTATGTTATACTTGTTAATAAAGTAATATCACGAATCTTGAAGGCTTAAAGTCTTGGAAGGGTTGTATACCTTCAATGAGGGAATAATAAATGATAAGTTACAGAGATGGCTGTTCGACCATATTGAAATTATTAATTGTTAAATTACTGGATTTATAGGTATATTTATATATGTATGTGTGCTAAATGTTGGAATATTTGACTCGTAAATGCTTAAGACTTACTAAGCTAGTGATCTTATTTCGTGTGTGCTCTTTGTTCTGTTTTATAGATTTTCCATTAAGCTACGGGCATCTGAGGATCGTCGGAAATGTCAACCACACTATCACCCCCTTTTGGTACTAAATTTTAGTTTTGAATCGAAGGCATGTATAGGTTAGACTAAGGTTTAGATTAATGATATTCGGTCTTGTATATATATGAATAGCCTTGCAAAAATGGCTATTTCTTTTGATCAAGTTTAATTCCTATGTTCTTGATATGATGGATGTGATTATATTATTAAGGGATGTGAAATTCGGCCATGGTTTAATCATTTTGGAATGTGGTCAAATAATATGCCTATTATATATATAGGTGATGCATATTGAATAAGCATGATATTGAGATGTTTTGTATTTGTTATTATGACGTAAAAGTTGTATGGAATTGTTTACCTCATATTCGGTTATGGTATAGACTAATATAGTTATTATAAATAAATGTTGTGGGTGATGACATTAGTTATACGAAATAGGTGTGATTTGTTCAGTTATGTTTTATGACTATTAAGGAAAATGGTGATGATGCTTAATGATTCATGTAGGTAATCTATTTATATATATAAATAGTAGTTATGTAATAATCTTGTACTATGTTTGGATTAATATACCTAGTTTTGAATTATATATGCAAAACGTAGTTGTTGCATTGTATGTATAATTTTGTCCAAAGTTTATTCGTGAGTTACTCGTAGAATATCCATTACTAATGATAGTCTTGAGTTAACATGTGCTTTGGCATTATATTAAATGATGTATATTTAAGGTAGTAAGGGTAAGAAACATCCCGTTTAGGCAAGAATCCAAATGGTAAGAAAAAAAAAAGAAAAAGAAATATGGTTTGATTTCAATAATTGAACCACAGTGATTAGCTTATGATATTAGTAATAGTATGACCGAACCTTTGGTTAATAAATTGCAAAGTTTAGGTACACTAATAAACATATTAATATTTGGTGTATGATGTATGAATAATCATGTGCAAGTATAAATGTGACCTTTGTTATAAGGAAATACATGCGATATATGTTCGTAACAATAGATGTATGTTCAGTCGGGATGTAACTTTGATATGCTTATATATGCAATTGTTACGAAAATGCTATAAATGGTTCTGTTGGTTTAATATGTATATGTATTAAAGTATTATGAGTACATATTATATTATATTATATGATGTGATGGAGATCACATCGCTCGTATTGAATTCAATTGAATGTCTATTCAGAATTTAGCTTAGTTCGGTAATGCCTCATAACCCTAATCCGGCGACGGATACGGGTTAGAGGTGTTACATTCTTCATATCTACTGTACCTGTTACTGCTTTGATAGATATTGTATCCACCCATTCATATGTTGCTTGTGTTGTATCTGGTAATCTGAACATTAGATCTGAGACTGCTGCTAGAGAAACAAGTATAATTATCCCTTTAGGACAGTCGGTGATATTAAATAAGTTGTTTAGGGATGTGTCCTTAGAAATTCAGGGGGAAATATTTTTGGCGGATTTGATGGAATTGACATTCGGCGAGTTCGACCTTATTTTGGGCATGGACTGGTTGGTGAAACACCGTGTGAACTTGGATTGTACTGCAAAACAGATGGTACTAAAAATTTCAGAGGATAAAGAAGTGATGATGATAGGTGAGAGAAGAAATTATTTGTCTAAAGTGGTATCGGCTTTAAAGGTAGAAAAGTTGGTGCGAAAGGGGTGTGGAGCATTCTTAGCCTTTATCAGTGCATCGGATGCCAAAGAGTTGTCGGTTGAAAGTGTTAGAATGGTGAAAGAGTTTTTGGACGTCTTTCCTGAGGAGCTTCCAAGATTGCCTCCAGATCAGAAGGTAGAGTTTGGCATTGAATTGTTGCCAGGAACGGCTCCGGTGTCCATTGTTCCTTATAGGATGGCGCTGAAGGAGTTAGCAGAGCGTAAAGCTCAAATTCAAGAGTTGTTGGATCACGAATTTATTCGTCCAAGCGTGTTACCATGGGGAGGACCAATTTTAATCGTTAAATAGAAGGATGGGTCATTGCGTATGTGTATCGATTATAGGCAATTGAATAAGTTAACAATCAAGAACAAGTATCTGTTACCAAGGATCGACGATCTGTTCGATCAGCTGCGAGGAGCTTCGATGGTCTCAAAAATAGACTTGAGATCGGGATATCATCAGCTTAAAGTCAAGGAGATGGATATTCAAAAGACCTCATTTCGAACTCGTTATGGGCACTACGAGTTCTTGGTGATGTTGTTTGGGTTGACTAATGCACCAGCTGCATTTATGGACATGATGAATCGAGTTTTCCAACCCTATCTAGACCGATTTGTGCTGGTGTTTATAGGCGACATCTTGGTGTATACAAAGACTGAAGAAGAGCATGATTTGCATCTACGAATTGTATTGAAGATTTTAAGAGAGAAGCAACTTTATGCCAAATTTAGTAAGTGTGAATTTTGGCTTAGGGAAGTGACCTTTTTGGGGCATGTTGTGTCTGCCGAAGGAATTAGAGTTTATCCCCGAAAGGTCGAGGCTGTGTTGGACTGGAAACCACCGAAGACAGTGGCTGAAATTTGAAGTTTCTAGGGTTGGCTGGTTATTACAGCGGTTCGTTGAGGGGTTTTCATTGATTACTGCACCCCTAACTAAGTTGTTGCGTAAGGGAGTACCATTTGTGTGGTCAGGCAAGCAAGAAGAGAGCTTTGAGAAATTGAAGAAGATTCTGATAGAAGCACCAGTATTGATTCAACCTGGGGCTGGTAAGGAGTTTATTGTTTGTTGTGATGTGTCACACACGGGCTTGGGATGTATGTTGATGCAAGGTGGAAAGGTGGTGGCTTATGCATCTCGTCAATTAAGGCTACATGAGGTGAACTATCCTACTAATGATTTGGAGTTAGCTGCAATGGTGTTTGCCCTGAAGATTTGGAGACACTATCTGTATGGTGAGAAGTCGATTATCTATATAGACCATAAGAGTCTGAAGTACCTCCTTACCTAGAAGGAGTTGAACTTAAGATAGCGGAGGTGGAAAGAACTGTTGAAAGATTATGACTTCTCAATCAAGTATCATCCCGAAAAGGCTAACATAGTGGCAGATGCGTTGAGTCATAAGGTGATATTGGACTTGAGAGCTATGTTCACTCATCTCAGCCTGTATGAAGATGGTAGTCTGCTAGCCGAACGTCAGGTGAAGCCTGCGTGGGTAAGCCAGATTAAGTAAAAGCAGTTATTAGATGAAAGGTTGGGTTCTTTACTTCAGCAAGTGGAAGGTGGTGTGATAGGGGATTTTGGATTGAATAGTGACGGAGTATTGTGTTTCCGCAGAAGAATGTGTATGCCCAGGGATTCAGAATTGAGACAAATGATTCTGTGTGAGGCACATAGTAGCCCATATGCTATGCACCCCAGTTGAAATAAGATGTACCAAGACCTCCATGAGCAGTGTTGGTAGCCAGGGTTGAAACGGAAGGTTACTAATTTCGCGAGTAAGTACTTGACATGTCAGCAGGTGAAGGCGGAACATCAATTGCCGTCAGGGTTGCTACAACCTGTGAAAATTCCATTATGGAAATGGGAGAGGATAACGATGGACTTTGTTAGTGGGTTACCTTTATCGCCTTCTAGGAAAGATTCAGTATGGGTTATAGTAGATCGGTTAACGAAGACTGCTCATTTCCTACCTGTTCTATGGATTATTCGTTACAGAAATTGGCCAAGTTGTATATAGCGGAAGTCGTGAGGTTGCATGGGGTACCAGTGTCTATCATATTGGACAGGGATCCTAGATTTACATCACGGTTCTAGAAGGCTTTACATGAAACTTTGGGTACAAGACTAAATTTCAGCACGGTGTTTCATACGCAATCAGATGGTCAGTCGAAGAAAGTGATCCAGATTCTAGAGGATATGTTAAGAGGCTATGTAATCGATTTCAGGGGTAGTTGGGAAGATTTTCTACCATTGGCAGAGTTTACGTACAATAATAGCTATCAATCCAGCATCCAGATGGCACCCTATGAGGCGTTGTATGGTCGTAAGTGTCGTACTCCTATTTGTTGGACTGAACTGGGGGAGTGGTAGTTGTTGGGTCCTGAGTTGATCACGGAGACGGAGGAGAAAGTTAAGGTAATTCGGGCTCGGTTAAAAGAAGCTTCGGACAGACAGAAATCATACGCGGACCTAAAATGTAAGGATATAGAGTTTGCGGTGAGAGATCTAGTCTTTCTGAAGGTCTTACCTTGGAAGATGATCTTTAGATTTGGACGGAAGGGCAAGTTGAGCCCTATGTTCATCGGACCATACCGAGTGTTGAAACGTGTTGGGCCAGTGGCTTATCAGCTTGAGTTACCTCCGGAGTTAAGTCAGATATATAGTGTATTCCATGTTTCGATGTTAAGGCGCTATCGTTCGGATCCATCTCATGTTGTACCAATAGAGGAAGTTGAGTTAAGACTTGACTTGTCCTTTGAAGAGGAGCCAATACAGATTTTAGAATGGGACATTAAGGTGTTGAGAAGGAAGTCAGTACCATTAGTCAAAGTACTATGGCATAATCACGGATCAGAGGAAGCTACATGGGAGCCAGAGGACGCGATTCGGCAACAATATCCTCATCTCTTCTAATCAGGTAAATTTTGAGGCCGAAATTTTCTTTAAGGGGGTAGAATTGTAACATCCTAAAATTTAGAATTTTATGTGTTGCATTATATCTTGCGATAGGTTAGTTAAAAATATTAATTGTGTATGTTTAGGGGTCCTAATGAGGCTCGGGGATGAATTTAGCCTTAGCAAAATTTTTGTATTTAAGTAAATTAAGGAGAGAAGGTAAGTGACATCAAGGTTTAATGAAATAAGTGAGTAATTTGCTAGCATAAAGGAGCATATGGTAAAGAGGATGTGGCGTTACATGAAGGGTTTTAGGGGAAGAGGTTTGAATCCCTCTTGGTGTAAATTTTGATTATTTTTTTGTGCTATTCATCCATAGTGTCGGCAATAGATGTATTTAAGGTAAGGAAGACTTTTTAATTTTGGTATGATGGCTAAGGAAACAAGGTAAGGATAAGGGTAAGGAAAGAAATGAAAGAAAAGGAGTAAGAAGGGGGATATGTTGGCCAGTTTCAGGGAGAATGTTTTTGGAAAGTATTTTTGGTCGATTTTTGACCCTTTTGGTATGGTATACACGGTTTGGGAAGGGTCTTGGAGTAACTGAATTTTCTTTAGTCTTTTGGTAGAATTTTGGTGCTTGTTAAACCTAATTTCTTTTAGCATTCTTTTGTGTTCTTTTCTCCAACTTCTTCTCTCATTGCCGAAACTTCAAGCCAATAGTGTGTATTTCTTTTATTTTCTTTCTTTGCCTTGCCAAAACCACCAACCATTGTGACCAAATTATTTTCACTCATCTCCCCTTTGAAAACCGAAATTAGTTAAGCACTCCTTCTCCATCTTTCTTTTCTTTTTCACAAAATTCTTCAACCCTTCTTTCTTCTTCTTTAATCCATACTCTCATAGCCGAATTTTCTTGTTCATTTTCCTCCATAGCCGAACCTTTCAACCCATAATCTCTCCTTCATAACTTCTTTTTCATTTGTGTTGACACTCTCTTCTTTTATCAAGTTGGTAAGTGGTTTCTTTTCTCTTTTCATTTTTTTCTCTTTTCCGATTGGGTACTTATCACTATTCGGTTGTGAATCTTGTTCTAAATCGAAATGGTGTTGCCTTTCACTCCTTCACATCTTAATCACCCTCTTTTTCGTAGTGTTCTAAGTGGGTGGCCAAATATCATTCTAGCCTTAAGTCAATCGGTGGAAATCAGATCCAATATCGATAAGGTAAGGAGTTCTTTATAGATTATTTGATTTCGTTCAATATTCAATTAGTTGCTAACAGAATAATAGTTTGGACTAAACTGTTATTATAGGGTCTATAACGCTCATTCTTTTTCACTCGTGGATATTTTGGATATAGTGGTAAGCCTATTCTTAACACTAAATCAACTACTTTCTCTCATAGTAGTTTTCTAACCGAGATTTTTCCTATAGAGGCAAGTGGTACCGTTTCAAAAGGAAAAGTGATTGGTAAACACAAAAGGAGCAGATTTGCGATTCCTACTCCTAATTTTAAGCGAAAGGCAGTATCGGCAGTTCGAGATTTTCCACCGGGTTGTGGACCATCATCCGGTGAGAATCGACAAATCGTGGTCGTTCACGATTTTGAGAGTAAGTATTCTAGATCTCTTGGTTTAGTTTTAGATTAATAAAAATCTCGTCCGTTAGATTAATTGAGTGTTATGTTGTCATAGGTGCCGACGATCAAGAGAGTTTAATACTTACCGTAATCAAGTGTGTAATCTCACACCGTAGTCCCGTAAAATTATGATTCGGTAACATGTCGAATAAGTAGATTGTTATCATTATACAGCTAAAAATCGTAACATTGGCATAAAACGAGGAATATGCTTTAAGTATACTATTTTGAAATATTTGACAAAATAGACATTAAGATTGTTAAAATTACGAGAATGCCCTTATGGGCCGAATTACGAAAATGCCCTAATGGGTCGAATTACGAAAATGCCCTTATGGGCTAAATTACAAAAATGCCCTTATAGGCTGAATTATAGAAATGCCCCTAATGGGCCGATATGCTAGAATGCCTTAATGGGCCGATTATTAATGCTTAAATGGGCCTAGTCATTGTAATAAATTACTTGATAAATGGTTGCTATTTATATGCGAACATCTTATTATGTATGTTGCATTTTCATATATTGCATGGGTTGGGAAAAATGTTGAAGAGAAGTGTAGCCTGGTGGCATTGCCACAATAAACTGTTTATTATAATGTTTGCACATGATATCGGTGGCTTGGCCACAATAAAATATTATAAATGGCAATTTGCCTGCGTTTTGGTATGATTGGCGGGGTGGGTTGACTTGATCCCCATAGGTGTGATGGTTGGTACGAGGGTGTGTTGGATGGATGGGTTGGGTTGCATACATTGCTATATATATATATATTCTGTTATGTAAATGGGCTTAGGCCCAAGATATTGAAATATGGGTTCAGGCCTAGTGGACAACGGTAAGGAGATTATACACTGAGTTCTAGTAACTCACCCCGTTTCCTTAACCCTTGCAGGTAATGCTCAGTGATGTGGACCTGGGCCATGGATGACTCGGTGGAGGCCATACTTCAGAAATGGTGTTTTATTTTGAACTTTAAATTTCTATTTCCGTTCTCTTTACTATTTTGGGTTTTTATGATGTAATAAGGCCTTTGGAGTTTTTTATTTTTGCTATATGTTTGACGTACTTTTATTTTGCTTGAATTGTTTTAAATGGGAATTTTTCTTAAAACTTAAATAAAGATTTTCTAAAATAGATTAACAAAAGAATTTCATAACCAACTTTTACAAATATTTTAACTAGGAAATTTTCTCTCGAATTATCAACAATATTTTCAAAAGTCATGGTTTATAAGATCTCTAATTCAAATTATCGATTTATCAAATCAGCCTTTGAGGTTTGTAATACTTTATCAAATATTTCAAATCAAACTTGCTTTCTTGATTATAACAAATAACCCTTTTTAGTATGAATAAAAATGACTTAACATGTTTTTCTCATGTGACATGTCAGATCCGGTCATAACGCATGGGCCTGGTTTTGGGGTGTTACAGATATGTTTAAATGAAATTTTATAGCCCGTTTCGAAGTATTAAGTAAGATTAAGCATGGTAATGCCTCGTATTCCAGTCTCGGTGCTAGACACGGGTAAGGGGTGTTACATCCTCAACCCGACAAAATTCACCAAGCTCGAATCTTAGGTGTTGCCACACACAATACTTAGAAATTTAACAAATAGTTTACAATTTCCCATTTCTCTAATAATTTCAATTAACAACACATATGAAAACAAAGGAAATGTTAGAAAATAATTTGTTACAGTAAACTTAATAAATAAGTTTACAATAAGAACTAATGATGACAGACTCGTAAGGTGTATTTCTAAACTAAGCCACATATCCACTGTATGAATAATAACCCACTTCGCTGCAATCATGGTGTACACCTAGCATCGCCCCTCTTGATGCAAACCCATACCATACATCTGAAAAAATAGCAAACACTGTAAGTTCAAGAGAACCTAGTGAACCTCATTACAGAGATATCTTAATGGATATTTTGCATTCTTGTATGAATTATCGCATGCCATCCATTATTCTGAATCATTTATTTCGAGTGGATATCACTACATTTTTAACATACACTAATATGCCAACTACCATGCTCTTATCATACTCATATCTTCCTTATCTAACTAGTAGACTATCCTTCCAAACATTTTCTTACGTTTCTTTAACACGCATATATTTCTCAAAAAAAAAATATCCTCGGAGTCCACTTTTAACAACCCATACTTTAACAAAAACACTTATCTCAAACAATTGTTCACAGACATTTTTCATAGCCGTATACAATATGTTTGGTGAATACTTACGCATAACTAAATACCATCAATTTCACATTCTGAGGTATCCAGATTCAATACCATACATACCCATACGGATAAATCACTGCATTAACCATTCAGATGAATTCCACATCAATTTCTTTCAAAAATATAGATACTCAGGATACACATATCCTAGATTTCCTATAATTTCAAGATAGATCATTAATTCCCGACTACCCTGATATGACAATTTCCAAGTAACTCTCAATGACAGATCGTTAAATCTCACATAGATTCAAATATATATATCCAACATTTTCAAATCATCATGACAAATACCTTTATCATCATGCAGATACAAGGTTCTTTTCAATGTCTTATTCGATTATATCACAAGTCTTGTTCAACTCTTAACCTTGAGCATATCAACACCTTATCTCAGCCTTACTTATTACAGATCTAATAGAATTATTCCATGTCTTATCATATTGACAGATATTCACAACATATCAAACTTATTTGATAGATCACACCACAAAGAAAAAATAGAGCATGCCATAAATGCATCATACAAAATCTCGTGTTTATTGTCCTAGCAGACTTCACAAAAGATGCCATGGGTCTCTACCTCATGGTCTTATACAAAGTTTCATGTATCGTGATCTGCCATTTCAATTTACACATTATCAAAGGCTACACCATGAACATTTATACAGAAATTTCATATCATCCATGGGTCTTAACCACATTGTCTTCCATATACATTCATGTACCGTAATCTGCCCTTTCAGTCTCAATTACTAGAGGCTACACCATGAATGGTTCCAATTCATACCAAGCTACCATGAGTTTATACCTTAAGGTCTTATGCTCGTTTCTAATCTGTGACATGCCAGACTAGTTAGTAATATAACTTCCCTACCAGAGGCTTCACAATGGAGCATGTCTCATTTCTTGCTGAAACAGATGTGATCGTATTCTAGACTGACATTCTTTTTGTATTGTAACTATACATGCATTCTTACCAATCAATATTATTTTCAACAAAACCTTACTCATATAATCATACTCTTACTTCATCTTTATTGTGATCATCCTTTTATGGATTATTATAGATATCATTAGCCATTATATAAAAATACTTTCAATTGAAGAATTTACACAAGAGATTCAGGATAGAGGCTCACATGATTCTCACCTACTGTAGTTCTAAGTTCCAAACTCAGTAATCACTCTCGAGCTAGCAGCAACCACTATTTAGAAACATAATTTCACTATTACAACTCTTATAGATATAATTTACTCATTATCTCAATCACTAACAACCTCATGCAAAACCTTGCACTTACAAATTACTGTTCAAATATCACATATAGACTTACACATTAAGAACTTAGCATGTAGGGCTGAATTACTTGCCATAATATGGGATAACTACTCATCGTTAAAGAACCATAGCTTTTAGATTATCGAGGAAGAGATACATTCAGATTTAAGGAAGAAGAGGAAGAAGAATAACCTTTTTCAAGACCTATCACGCTCATATATATAACCCCACCTACTTAGTGGATCTTTACAAATGCCACGCATTTTAAAATTTGCTTCCTTAATGGTTAACAATTTCCCAGAGAAATATAGATAAGTACCATGCCTTCATAATTATCAGGTTAGGCTATCTTGTTGATTCCTAACTAGATTACTTATAGTCTAACTAGCATAGTATTCTAGACAACCAAGGCATATAATACATTTGGTGTTAACCCATACCATACTTGTCCTTTATCACCTAACACAAACTTCTCCTTAATATAGCAGAGTACCATGAAATGAAATCCCTACTTACATGTGCGACAAATACTATGTGCCTATTCGTATATGCCATAATAGAAAATTAGGCGGGTTACACTTCACTAGATAGACTATTTTACTACTATACACCAGCACATTAGACTCGCCAAATTTGGGGTGTTACATGTCACAACACCGAACCTCAGTGTTGCGACATAAAACTTCAAATACTCCAATGGTATCAAAAAAAGGTCCGTGTCACAAAACCATATCTCAATGTCTGTGTACCAACCCGTTTTTAGTCAAATCAGAATAGTGATTTTGAGACCACAAATTTGAAGTCAAAATAATTATTTTATTATTATTTTAATGTTTACAGCATGATAATATGATGGCTTGAAAATTTCGTTAAGAAATTTTATCATTTGAATGCTCAATTCGATAAAAATGACTAAATCGCGTAAAGTGCAAAAGTGATGTTCTAATAGCTAAAGGTGTCTAATAGCTATAGAAATTTAAAATAAAGGCTCTTATGTGCATTTTAGCCCATTTATAACATACTGGATTGATAGTGGCATGGCATTTTGTGTAATTATTGAATATTTTTAAGGTTAACATTGTAATTTAGTAAATAATGTTAAAATAACTTAAGTAAAATATGTCCATCTTCTTCATTTTGCATCATCCATAGCCGAAATTATCAAAAAATCCATAGCTAGGGTTTGACCAAGTTATTTCCTTGCATTGGTATGTATTTTGACTCCGTTTTTAATGATTTTTATATTTTTGAGATCGTTGTAGCTTAGTTTAGCTAGCCCAGGGACTATTTTGCAAAACTGTTAAAGGTTTAGAGTTTTTCCATTATTTAATACATGATTATTTTGATGTTTAATGATAGATTATGAATGTTTGATTATAGTTATACAAGTTTTGTTAAGTGATTTTAGTGAAAATGTAAATTAGGGATTAAATTGTAAAATGTTAAAAATTTGTGGTCAAAATGTGAAATAAATGAAAAATATGGGTTGATATGTGCACTAGGGAAATTCGGCTAGCATGGGTTGGTATTAAATTGCATGAATTTATAATTTTATGAAATAAGGACTAAATTGTAAAAGATGTGAAACATTAGGAGAAATGTGTAAAAGTGTCTTAATGTGAATTTTAGATTAAATTGAATAGAGTGATGATTAAATAAGCTGAATTTGATATTATATAGATTAAGAAAAATGAAATCCAGTCTAGAACAAGGGGAAAACAAAGTTCTCAACTAATTAACTAGTTTAGCCGTTTTTACATCCGAAGTAAGTTCGTATGTAATAAGTTTCATTATAAATATATTTTAAATGCTTTGATATTGCATAAAATGTGAACACGAGACTATGAATATGTTTGATAATGATTTGACTACGATTCGACATTGGAAATCCCGGTTGAACCTTAGGAATAGATAGGATACTAGTGACATGTCATTAGGGGTTATTGTGATTATGTGATCCGGGTGCTGGTCCTATATGTCCTACCGGTGGCTGAGTATACCGACATGTGTTTCGGTTACTTGACAGCTTGTGTGAGTAGTACTGCGTAGCTACGTCTTGACCCACAGCTTGTGTGAGCAGGCCCGTTGATAGCTCGAGAGTGAGCAGATCTGTGATATGTGATCGAGATAGCATTTGCTATATATGTGGCACTTTGGTGCGAGATTCTTGAGTATCAAAAATTATTTTGAATGGTTCAACAAGAAAATATTATGGTACGAGGATGAGTACAATGATATGAATCAGTTCAGGTACTTGTGATAAGTTTGGCAAGTAAGTGATAATTGACAAGTTATTTGTAAAATAAGTAAGATAATGAATTTATACATGATATCATTAGTCATGGTAATGTGTAAATAGTTGAATGGAATGTATTATTTATGTTCTTTAAATTGTGATTGATTTGACAATTATACTTATTTTCATACGAGCTTACTAAACGATAAAGCTTACTTTGTTTATAGTGATTTCAAAGCTAGCTCAGATTCGGAGATTGTCGGAGACTTCGTCACACTATCCTACTATTACTTTGGTACTTTTTGATCTTATGTTTTAAGTATATGGCATGTATAGGGACTTTGGCCATTTTGGTTATGAATTGATAATGAATTTGGTCATTTAAATTGGCTTGTAAATATTAAATCTTTTGGTTTGTATATAGCCATAGAAGTTGGCTTAATTTGGTTGGTTTGGTTGTGTATATATATGTGTGTTTATGGTTTATGCCATGTGATTAAGGTTGGCTTTGTGATGTTTATTGATAGTAGATATTGTGGTTGTCAAATGGTTGAGTTATGAATATTGATATGCTAGTGAATCTAGGCATTAATGCATATTTTAGATTGGTCATTGTTGATGTATTATGAAAGTAAAGTTTGGTATGAATTTGGATGGCATATTGTGGTATTTATGTTTTGTATTAGTTGGTGTTGGAAATGGTATGAAATATGCTTGAGTGAGGTTGATTCAATGCCTATTATATGCTATTTTAAGTTCCATTGAGTTTGGTGTAGGTGTACCAAAGTTTGGGTGGCAAATTGGCTTGGTAAATAGGTTATTTTTGTCCATACGAGCAGAGACACGAGCGTGTGTCTTAGCTGTGTGTGATACACGGTCATATGTGTCCCCTAGTGTTGAATTAGAAACCAAGTCAGTATGCTCCACACGGCCTCACACACGGGCATTTGACTTGGCTGTGTGGTATAAGTTAGTATACCCTACAGGTTTGGCACGGCCTAGCACACTGCCTGGGACATGGGCGTGTGTGGCCATTTTGAAGGGCACACGGACATGTGGTTGGTCGTGTGACCCAAGTCAGTATGCTTACTAATTTGGACACGGGGTCAGACACGGGTTGGGACATAGCCACGTGCTTCCATTTCAAATGTCCACATGGCTTGTGACACGAGCATGTCTTTGGCCGTGTGAGATACACGGCCGAGCCATACGGGCATGTGTCCCCTATTTTTGAGAAAATTTTCTAAGTGTTCTAAGAGTTTCTAAAGTTATCGTTTATTCTCGAACTACTTCCAATGCATGTATAGGGCCTTGTAGTCTCGTATTAGGGACAAAATGATTTATTGTGAATGAATTATATTTGAAATGATTAATTTAAAATGAGAAATGTATGTTTTAATGTGTGATAAGTTCAGTAATGCTCCGTAATCCTATTTCAGCATTGAATATAGATGAGGGGTGTTACATTTATTGGTATTAGAGCTACGGTTTAGTCGATTTTAGGACTAACATAGTGTATGTGAGAGTCTAGCTATACATGCCATATATAACCTGTGATAGTGTGATGACTCTTAAGAATTTAAACTGTGTTTTCATATAGCAAATGAATCCCCAATCGAGCTGTAGCTGATGATGTTAAGAGTAATGTGCCAGCTCCCCTCAAGGGACAGTGCCGTTTGAATCTAGAAACATATCGAGTAGTCACGGAGTAGAGGCTAAAGAACCCTTTTTACAAATGATGAATGAATGGTTGACGAAATTTTTCGAACAAATCCATTTGCTCATCGACCTCCACCTCAATTTCCCAACCTCCAGCTCCTCCACACCTATTTCCCAAGGGGCGTAGTGTTCCGTAGCTCCTCAAGGTGTGGAATTTCTATGACTAACTGATAGGTGGAAAAATTTTTTTTTGGGCTTTAGGGGATAGGAGCTGAAGGAGATGGGGCTTTTAATTAAATTAAGTGAATTTAAAGCACAAATGAGGAGCTAGCAAAGTGGCAAGCATGCGCCACATGGAGAGTGTGTGTGTGGCGTCATCTACAAGGGGGAGGTCTTGTGTTCAAGTGTGAGAATCCCACCCTTTTAGCTCCTATTTTGACGGCATGGAGGAAGAGGTAGAAGGCAACTTGAACTCTAGCTTGGACTTAGTCTTCACATTCAAAAGAGGGGTGGAGAGTGAAAGTAGGAGGGAGACTTGGTCATGGGATTTGAATTGGTGGTGTGGGAGTAAATGGGGGAGATTTGGCCGGATTTGGTGAGAGTTTGGGGGAAAGGGGATGTGTGGCCGGTTGGTAATTGGAGTGAGCCGAAATTGCCTTTTGGCATGTGTAATTTTCGGTCACTTGCAATAGCCTAAGCCGAATCTCTTTGTTCTTTTTCATTTTGAAGCCGAACCCAAGTGCTCTCACCTTTGCCAAATTTCTTTTGGCTTTGGTGTCCTTTTCCTACCTTTCGGTCAAAGCTCTTTGGGTAAGCAAGTTTCTCCTAGTAAAAAACGAGCCAAAATTTGTAAGACACTTCTTCTTCTTCTTTTTTTTCAGCTAGAGTCGAATGCTCAAGGAGCTTTTCGATAAAAATTGTTTTGTATCTCTAAACTTGGTGGCCGAGAGTTCTTTTGCATTTCTCTTCTATTCTTTTTGTACTTGAACAAAGCCGACCCTAGTATCCCTTTTCAAATTCTTTTCTCTTTTCTTTCACACAAAACCAAAGCTATATTCATCCATTCATCTTTTCTTTATTTTTCTTTCTTTGTCAAAACATATTAGTCACACCTTACTACCACCCTTGCTGTTTTCCTTCTTTGTTTTCTCTAAAGCTCTTCTTTTCTTGATCAAGGGTGCTAGCGAAACTCCACTCCCCAAACCCCTTTTTCTTTGTTTCTTTTCATTCAAAACCAAGGTGACCCTCCATTCATCTTTCTTTACTTTCGTTTCTTTTCCAAAACACATTGGTAATCCTTTTCCTCTCTTAGTAGTTGGTAGGCCGATTATTGGTGGTTTTAGGTCTGGTTTCAATCGTTTGGTAGTGGGTAAGTGTTGGCGAATGGCCATTTCTCTTTCTCGTATTTTACCAATTCTTGGTATGTTAAGGGTGATATCGGTATGGGTTAAAAGGTGTTAACTTCTTGTTTAATCTTTTCAGATAGGGTCTTTGGACTTTGGAAATAATCAAGAGGAGTCTTCCAACTCTTTTAGCCGATTGTTAAGTGGTGGTAAGAGGAGTATTTTGTTAGTCCATTCTTTTAGCCTCGTTAAAGCAAGTCTCAATGGATTAATGGATTTTCTTTTTAGGTGGAGGCCGTTTGTAAAGAGAAACCTTTGTGGTTCGAGTTTGGTAGGAAGCCAAGCGTTTGCAAGGTAAGGACTATTTGATAAACCCTTTTGGTTTAATGCTTGTGGCGAATGGTATGATGGTTAATCCATTTGTTGGTGATTGTAGGATTCGAGTTGTAGAAGTGATCGAGGGACGTAAATCGATTTTAGGGATTAATACCTTCGCTAATTGGTGTGTAAACTAACACCTGCCTTAACTTAATAATGTGATAACTTTGTTGTGTAAGTGAAACAAGGCGATTGATTATCTCGATACCCATTGAGGTATGGATACGGATTCGGGTAAGTCCGTTTCATTATGAGTTATGTGATGATGATGATATCATGATTGTTGATACTTTGAGATGCCATATTAAGCATGTGAGCATGATAGCATGATTGCACGATTTTGCATCTAGTATGTTATGTGTTTGGGTGATATGAGAGGAGGGGAGTATGATATCCGTGTCTTTGGGACCTTTGTGTCTTTGGGACACGGAGGTTTGGCACCTCCGGTGGTTTGGTACCACAATGATATTTTGTGACTTTGGGTCATCGGAGGTTTGGCACCTCGGCGTCTCGTCCCGTGGCTTAGTACCACAAAGGTTGGCCCCAGATTGATTATCTGGGATTGACGCTTGATGATTTGGTATCACACGATGGGTTGGCCCCATCATCGATTTGTGACTACGGTCACGGTGATTTGGTATCACATTGTGTCTTTGGGACACGGAGGTTTGGCACCTCATTGCGACTCGTCCACGTGGTTTAACACCACCGTGGGTTGGCCCCACTTTTGAGATATGGGATCGTGCTGCTAGTGATTTGGTATCACACGATAGGTTGGCCCCATCATTGGATTATTTGTGACTTGGTCACCGGTGGTTTGGTACCACAATATGGATATCGTGACTTTGGGTCACGGTGGTTTGGCACCACCGGTGGTTTGGTACCACGGGGTAGAAAAAGCGATATGGTTGGTTAGGAACGGTGCATTATCTGCATTATTACATTATGATATGTGTGTGGGCATGTTATCTGGGAGAGGGAATTATACACCGAGTCTTGCGACTCACTCTCTCCTTTAACTTTGCGGTGACACTTAGACGGGGACATGGAGCCGGATGAACTCGAGGTGCTCATGCCATCTTGAAATAAAGATTTCCGGACTTCTTTTATAAAAATTTGGTACACTAATGATTTATTTCTATTTTGTTATATTTGGGTTTGTAAATGGCCTCTTAAATTATGTTTTTGATATGTTATGTTTAAGTAGATTTTCAATATGCTTTAACAAACCAATTAAGTGAAATGTGCTAAAACTTGGAAAGACAACGTTTTCAAAACTTCAAAACGATGTTTTAAACTATACCATCGGGTATCATACTATAACTTGGGATAAAATGAACTTAAAAGGTTTTCTAACTTAAATATGATTTTTCTACTAAGTTATAAATGTTTTAGTAACAATAAGAAATAACTTAAGCTTCAAAACGAAATAAACTAGTTTTACCTACACATCGGATTACTTTTCAAAACTTTCTGGGTTTTCAAATACATCATCAGACTTTTAATCGAAACCTAATCGAGTTTTCCTCAAATACAAAATTTCGCTAAGCGTTTTCACCAAACCGCTAGACTTCAACCTAAACCACCCAAAACCTTTTCCTCAGTAGCATACCGATTGATGGTCGTGGTGTATTGACCGGTTTGGGGTGTTACAATTGTGGTATCGAGCCAAGTTCAAAAGTTTCATTTGTGGGCCCGAGGCCCAAAATGTTTTAAACTATAGTTTTCAAGTATTACATTTTAAAGTATGGTTTGAAAGGCATGACACCGAGTCTCCGACACCTGGATTCTGTGTAAGTAAGTACCGTACTATTTGTTGTGATATTGATTGATATGATTGGTGGCTAGTAAGACTACTTTAGAGATGGCCCGATAGGACTCTGTGGACCCGCCGAAAATAAAACTTCTTTAAAATTCATAAGACTTTGCTTTAAACACGGTGGAATAATGACTGATACATAAAATTCTTTAATCAGATGAGATTTAGTCATGAGTACCCGAGGTGGACGTGGTCGTGGACGTGGTCGCGGTAGGATGACTATTTCTTAGCCCGTAGGTTCTGGTCAGGGTTCAGAGAATGAGGTACTGGGCCCGCTACCGGTGGAGGTGGTGAGTTCGAGAATGAGGCCGGCGATGACGCATGTCACTGAGCGATCTTTGCGGGTTTTGGAAAGGGTAGTGGAGTAGGTGGAGGCGTGGGACCTAGGAAATACGTGCTCGAGTGACTTGGGCAAATGAAATTTGAATTCTTTCGGTGTCTCGGTGTTGCTCCTAGCATTGCTTGAGTATTGGTTTGGAAGCGACGAGCGGATCATGGACGATCTGGACCTAACGGTCAAGAGAAATTAAAGGGATTGTATCACTCCTCCGGATGAGTCATACCGGTGGTGGCTCACGGTCCGTGCAATACCGCGGTGAAGATCGACATGGGACTATTTTGGCCGCTTATCGGAAAAAAATGCGTCGAGCTAACTACATAAATGAGCGAGAGAAAAGCATTTCGAGGTTAGTCGAGGAGCAAATCGTGCCGGAGTCTGGCGAAATTTATTTCGAGGTCGAGTCGGTATGCGGTATGGTGGCTCATGAGCATGAGAGGTGCGTTCGTTTTGAGGATGGCTGCGAGACGAACTAAGGTCGATAATTGCGCCCGCCAGGAGCGTGAATTACTGATTCGTTGAAAAGCGAAGGTTGCCGAGGGCATTAAAGAGTCGTGAGGAGGTGGTATGGATAGAAACCGTCATAAACGGAGTTTTGGATCTTCCGGTCGTCGGTAATCAATGAAAAGGGCTAGACCAAGTGGGCGAATCGGTCGAGTAGGTTTGTTCTTCGCTAAGCGTGGACCGCCGCATTGTAACCGTTGTGGGAAGGCTCATTGGGGAGGATGTTGGGTGATGGCGGAGGTCGTTTTGAGTGTGGCTCGTTGGACCAAGTGTGAGGGATTTGTCGCGCAAGTTGGCTAGGATTGGTCGAGAATCGTGGTCGATACTCGATCTGAAATAATGGACCACCGCCAGAGGGCCGAGGTAATGGCGAGAGGAGGTAACAGATTACGGTGGTAGTGGAGCACCGGGTAGAGGTGCAGGTAGTTCTGAGGCAGACGGTAGGGACTAGTGTATCTTTGCGAGGCACCGAGAGGAGGGCGGCCTGACCGGACATCATTACCGGTACATTTTTAATCTTTGGTTCTCCATTTACTGCTTTAATAGATGTGGGTTCAACACACTCGTATGTTGCAAGTAGCATAGTGAAGACCATGGATTTAGACTCTGAAATATCTTCTAGGCAGATGACCGTAATAAGCCCTCTAGGTCACTCTGTAGTGGTAGATAAACTGTATAGAGACATACCTCTAGAACTCCAAGGGGTAATATTTGAGGCTGATCTGATGGAACTGCCATTCGGGGAGTTCGATCTAATTCTCGGAATAGGTGGTTTGGGTAAGTATCAGAAGTTGGATGCTTGACTAAGCGCATGGTTCTGAGCACAGCTGAGGGTGAGGAAGTAGTTCTAATCGGTAATAGGAGAAATTATCTGTCCAATGTGGTATCTGCTCTGAAAGCCGAGAAAATGGTCAGGAAGGGCTGTGAAGCGTATGTGGTTCATGTGTATGCCTTAGAGACTAAGGAGTCTGCTGTGGAGACAGTTGGACGATTAGGGAATTTGTGGATGTGTTTCGAGGAGCTCCGGGTTTGCCACCGGATCGGAGGTAGAGTTCGGATAGATCATATCGAATCGCTGCGGTATCCATTGCTCCGCATGTGATGGCACCTAAAGAGTTAGTGGAGCTTAAGGCTCAAATCCAGGAGTTATTGGACCGAGGCTTTATCAGGCCAAGTGTTTCGCCATGGGGAGCGCCGGTTCTTTTTGTCAAGAAGAAAAGCGGCACTATGCGGATGTGCATAGACTACCGCTAATCGAATAAGTCGACGATCAAAACAAGTATCCACTACCTCGGATAGATGACTTGTTTGATCAATTTGAAGGGCGCGTCGGTTTTCTCAAGATCGACTTAAGGTCCAGGTATCACCGTTAAAGGTGAAGGAGGGATATCGTAAAGCGGCATTTCGTTACTCGGTATGGGCACTTGAGTTCTTAGTTATCTTGTTCGGGTTGACTAACGCGCCGGTATGCCTTCATGGATCGATGAATGTGGTGTTCCAATAGTATCTAGATCGGTTCGTGGTGGTTTTATCGGCGACATCTTGGTATACTCAGGGGCGAGGAAGAGCATGATGCTCATTTACGGGTGGTATTGCGATTCTAAGGAGAAAGCTTGACTCTATGCTAAGTTCGAGAATGCGAGTTCGGCTCGGGGAGGTGACATTCTTGGGTCATGTAGTGTCGTTTGAGGGATTAGAGTGGACCTCGCAAGATAGAAGCGGTTTTGGATTGGAAGCGACCTAAGTCGATGGCGGAGATTCGAGTTTTCGGGGTTGGCGAGGATACTAGAAGATTTGTAGAGGGTTTCTCGTTAATTGCAAAGACCGATGACCAAATTATTGAGAAAGGGAGTTCCGTTTATTTGGACTGAGAAGCAACAGGAGAGCTTCGATAAGTTGAAGAAGATTTTGACTGAAGCTCCGGTTCTAATTCAACCTAAGGCTGGTAAGGAATTCACAGTGTCTTGCGATGCATCACATCTGAGGCTTGGGTTGTGTCTTTGTCTTGAGGAAGGGAAGGTGGTGGCTTACGCATCCAGGCGGTGAGGCCACATGAGGTAAATTATCCCACATACGATCTGGAGTTAGCGGTGTAGTATTTGCCTTAAAGATATGGAGGCATTACTTATGCGGAGAAAGATCGATAGTCTACGGACCATAAGAGTCAAGTACCTTCGACTCGGAAAGACTTGAATCGAGGCGTCACTGGATGGATTGAGTCTTTGAAAGACTACGATTGCTCAATTGAGTATCATCCGGCAAGGCTAACGTTGTGGCGTATGCATTGAGCCGTAAGGTTGTTTGGTTGAGGCGTTGTTTGCCCACTTGAGTTTGTATGATGACGGAGTATTCTCGGCAGAGCTGCGAGTTAAGCCTACTTGGGTTGAAGCGGATCGTAGGAGAAGCAGTTGTTGGATGAGGTTACGAAAGCGCAGAGGACACAAGTGCGTAATAATGGTTTGAAGGGTTATAGCTTGTCCGGTGATGGGGTCTTTGTGTTTTCGGGGAAGGCTTGTATGCCAAGAGATTCGAGTTAAGGCAAAAGATTCTTGGGATGCACATAGCACCCCTACGCTATGCATCTGGAGGCGACAAAATGTATAGGGACCTCGAGACGATTACGGTGGCCGGTTACGAAAAAGGAGGTGACCGAGTTTGTGCGTAGATGTCGACTTGTCGGCCAGTCAAGGTGAGCATCGATTCCGTCTGGGTTGCTTGACCGATGAAGATTCCACAGTGGAAGTGGGAAAGAATAACTATGGATTTCGTCGGTGGATTACCGCTTACCGAGCAAGAAGGATTGATGCAGGTAATTGTGGATCGGTCGACTAAATCAGCTCACTTTATTAGGTGAGGTGGATTACTCACTGCAGAGGTTGGCAAAGTCATATGTATCGAGATAGTGAGGCGCACGGTGCGGTCTCGATCATCTCGGATAGGGATCCGAGATTCACGTCAAGGTTCGGAAGGCGTTGCATCGGCTCTGGGTACAGTTAGATTTCAACCTGACATTTCATCCATGATCGACTGACGATCGAAAAGGTTATCTGATCTTGGAGGATATGCTACGAGGTGTGTTTTGGACTTGAGGGTAGGTGGGAGGAGTATCTACCGTTGCTGAATTCGCCTACAACAACACTATCAGCGAGCATCAAGATGGCACCTTATGAGGCATTATACGGTAGGAAGTGTCGTTCACCTACTTGTTGGGCTGAGTTAAGTGAACGTCGATTATTGGGACGAGTTGGTTCTTTGAGACCGAAAACAAGGTTAAGTTGATTCAGGCTCGATTGAAGGAAGCTTCTGACCGGTAGAAGTCCTATGCCGATCTTAAGCGGAGAGATATTGAATTTGCTGTGGGAGATCGGGTTTTCCTGAAGGTCTCACCGTGGAAGAAAGTGTTAAGGTTCGGGAAGAAAGGCAAGCTTAGTCCGAGGTTTATTGGGAGTATAAAGTCTTGAGACGAGTGGGACCGATTGCATATCACTCGAATTGCCGCAGAGCTAAGTCGATTCACGACGTGTTCCACGCTTTGATGCTTGGCGTTACTGCCCGATCCGTCACATGTGGTAACGAGAGAAGAGATCGAGGTAAACCTAGATATGACCATGGAGGAAGAGCCTGTCATGCATTTTAGATCGGGATGTGAAGGTTCTGCAGAAGTCTGTGCCTCTGGTTAAGGTTCTTTAGGCGGAATCATGGCGTGGAAGAAGCGACGTGGGAACCCGAGGATATGATGAGACAAACAATACCGCAACTCTTGACGGGTAATTTCGAGGTCGAAATTATTTTTAAGGGGTAGAAGCGTAATATCCGGGTTAAGGGGTTAATTTATTTTGGCATTGTTGCATGATTATTGGTGAGCTATTATGTTGTTTGCATGGTTTGGGGCTTAGATGAAGGCTAGGGTGTGCCTAAGTAGGTGGAAAAATTTTTGTTTTGGGCTTTAGGGGATAGGAGTGAAGGAGATGGGGCTTTAATTAAATTAAGTGAATTTAAAGCACAAATGAGGAGCTAGCAAAGTGGCAAGCATGCGCCACATGGAGAGTGTGTGTGGCGTCATCTACAAGGGGAGGTCTTGTGTTCAAGTCATGAGAATCCCACCCTTTTGGCTCCCATTTTGACGGCATGGAGGAAGAGGTAGAAGGCAACTTGAACTCTAGCTTGGACTTAGTCTTCACATTCAAAGAGGGTGGAGAGTGAAAGTAGGAGGAGACTTGGTCATGGGATTTGAATTGGTGGTGTGGGAGTAAATGGGGAGATTTGGCGGATTTGGTGAGAGTTTGGGGAAAGGGATGTGTGGCGGTTGGTAATTGGAGTGAGTAAGAAATTGCCTTTTGGCATGTGTAATTTTCGGTCACTTGCAATAGCCTAAGCAGAATCTCTTTGTTCTTTTTTCATTTTGGGCCAGACCCAAGTGCTCTCATCTTTGCGAAATTTCTTTTGGCTTTAGTGTCCTTTTCCTACCTTTCGGTCAAAGCTCTTTTGGGTAAGCAAGTTTCTCCTAGTCAAAAACGAGCCAAAATTTGCAAGACACTTCTTCTTCTTCTTCTTCTTTTTCAGCTAGAGCCGAATGCTCAAGGAGCTTTTCGACAAAAATTGTTTTGCATCTCTAAACTTGGTGGCCGAGAGTTCTTTTGCATTTCTCTTCTATTCTTTTTGTACTTGAACAAAGCCGAGCCCTAGTATCCCTTTTCAAATTCTTTTCTCTTTCTTTCACACAAAACCAAAGCTATATTCATCCATTCATCTTTTCTTTATTTTTCTTTCTTTGTCAAAACCTATTAGTCGCACCTTACTACCACCCTTGCCGTTTTCCTTCTTTGTTTTTCTCTAAAGCTCTTCTTTTCTTGATCAAGGGTGCTAGCCGAAACTCCACTCCCCAAACCCCTTTTTCTTTGTTTCTTTTCATTCAAAACCGAAGGTGACCCCCTCCATTCATCTTTCTTTACTTTCGTTTCTTTTCCAAAAACCTATTGGCCGAATCCTTTTCCTCTCTTAGTAGTTGGTAGGCCGATTATTGGTGGTTGTTAGGTGCTGGTTTCCAATCGTTTGGTAGTGGGTAAGTGTTGGCCGAATGGCCATTTCTCTTCTCAGTATTTTACCAATTCTTGGTATGTTAAGAAGTGATATCGGTATGGGTTGAAAAGGTGTTAACTTCTTGTTTAATCTTTTCGTATAGGGTCTTTGGACTTTGGAAATAATCAAGAGGAGTCTTCCAACTCTTTTAGCCGATTGTTAAGTGGTGGTAAGAGGAGTATTTTGTTAGTCCATTCTTTTAGCCTCGTTAAAGCAAGTCTCAATGGATTAATGGATTTTCTTTTTAGGTGGAGGCCGTTTGTAAAGAGAAACCTTTGTGGTTCGAGTTTGGTAGGAAGCCAAGCGTTTGCAAGGTAAGGACTATTTGATAAACCCTTTTTGGTTTAATGCTTGTGGCGAATGGTATGATGGTTAATCCATTTGTTGGCCGATTGTAGGATTCGAGTTGTAGAAGTGATCGAGGGACGTAAATCGATTTTGGGATTAATACCTTCGCTAATTGGTGTGTAAACTAACACCTTGTCTTAACTTAATAATGTGATAACTTTGTTGTGTAAGTGAAACAAAGGCGATTGATTATCTCGATACCCATTGAGGTATGGATACGGATTCGGTAAGTCCGTTTCATTATGAGTTATGTGATGATGATGATATCATGATTGTTGATACTTTGAGATGCCATATTAAGCATGTGAGCATGATAGCATGATTGCACGATTTTGCATCTAGTATGTTATGTGTTTGGGTGATATGAGAGGGGGAGTATGATATCCGTGTCTTTGGGACCTTGTGTCTTTGGGACACGGAGGTTTGGCACCTCCGGTGGTTTGGTACCACAATGATATTTTGTGACTTTGGGTCACGGAGGTTTCGCACCTCGCGTCTCGTCCCCGTGGCTTAGTACCACGATGGGTTGGCCCCAGATTGATTATCTGGGATTGGCGCTTGGTGATTTGGTATCACACGATGGGTTGGCCCCATCATCGATTTGTGACTACGGTCACGGTGATTTGGTATCACATTGTGTCTTTGGGACACGAGGTTTGGCACCTCATTGCGACTCGTCCTCGTGGTTTACCACCACCGTGGGTTGGCCCCACTTTTGAGATATGGGATGAATCGCTAGTGATTTGGTATCACACGATGGGTTGGCCCCATCATTGGATTATTTGTGACTTGGTCACCGGTGGTTTGGTACCACAATATGGATATCGTGACTTTGGGTCACCAAAGTGGTTTGGCACCACCGGTGGTTTGGTACCACACGAGGTAGAAAAGCGATATGGTTGGTTAGGAGCAGGTGCATTATCGCATCGAAACCTAATCGAGCTAGACTTCAACCTAAACCACCCAAAACCTTTTCCTCAGAGCATTTCGTGGTGTAGCGGGTTTGGGGTGTTACACGAGAGTTTGATTGACGATAATCCTAAGAGAGTCGAGTTTTGGCTTGAAAACACTATTCTAGCATTCGATGAGCTTTCGTTCATGCCAGATGAGTGCTTAAAATGTGCTATTTCATTATTGAGGGACACTACGTATCAGTGGTGGAATACTCTAGTATCAGTGGTACTGAGAGAAATAGTTACCTGGGATTTCTTTCAAACTGAGTTTCGAAAGAAATATATAAGTCAGCGGTTTTTTGATCAAAAGCACAAAGAATTTCTAGAATTGAAATAGGGTCGTATGACAGTGACTGAGTATGAAAGAGAATTTGTAAGTTTAAGTAATTATGCTCGGGAGTATGTTTCTATTGAAGAAATCATGTGCAAACGGTCCGTTGATGGGTTAAACGAGGATATTAAACTTCTAGTAGGAATTCTGGAGTTGAAAGAATCTGTTGTCTTGGTTGATAGGGCTTGCAAAGCCGAGGAGCTTAGCAAAGAAAAGAGAAAAGCATATTTAGAGGCAAGAGACTCGAGAAAAAGATTAATGAATAAACCGTACCAATCTTCATCAAAGAAATATAGAAATTCGTACACTCATCCAAATTCTTCAATCGGGTATTCGAACAGAGATCGTGGAAAACAATACTCAAGTCGTAAAGCTCAAAATACATTAGTATCAAGTGTTGGCAGTGTGAGAAATTTTAGACCTGAATGTCAACAATGTGGAAGATGACATCCTGGTGAATACAGAATGAATAATCGAGCTTGTTTCAAATGTGGATCACAAGAACATTTCATATGGGATTGCCCTGAATTAGATGAAAAAGATAAGATTCAGAATGCAAGACCGAGTAACACAGTCACTAGAGGGAGACCACCTAAAAATGTGGGAAATGCGACAAGTAGTAGAGGCGTGACAAAAGATTCAACTATGGGATTCGAGGCCAGAGCACCTGCTAGAGCTTACACTATTCGCACTCGCGAATATGTGTCGTCACCAGATGTTATCACCGGTATATTTTCTCTTTATGACACTAATGTGATTGCTTTGATTGATCTTAGATCAACTCATTTATATATATGCATGAATTCGGTGTCTAATAAGAGTTTTCTGTTGAGTCACTGAGTTTGTGATTAAAGTATCGAGCCTCTTAGGCAAATATGTTCTAGTTGATAAAGTTTGCAAAAATTTTCCTTTGATGACTCGGGTTACTATTTTTCGGTTGATTTGGTGTTACTACCTTTTGATGAATTCGTTGTAATTCTAGGTATGGATTGGTTGATGTTGCATGATGCTGTTGTGACTTGTAGACAAAAGATTATTGAATTGAAATGTCAAAATAGTGAAATTCTTCGAATTGAATCAGATGAATTGAGAGAATTGCCTGTAGTGATTTCGTCCATGTCAACTCAGAAATGTATGAGAAAAGGTTGTGAAGCTTATCTTGCTTATGTTTTAGATACAATAGTGTCTGAATCTAAAATTGAATCAGTGCCAGTTGTTTATGAATACCCGGATGTGTTTCTTAAAGAATTACCGGGGTTGCCACCGATCAGAGAGGTTGAATTTGCTATTGAATTAGTGTCGGGAACTTCACCAATATTGATAGCCCCAAACAGAATGGCTCCGACAGAATTGAAAGAGTTGAAAGCTCAATTGTAAGAATTAACAAATAGAGGTTTTACACGACCTAGTTTTTTGCCCTGGGGTGCGCCAGTGTTGTTTGTAAAGAAGAAAGATGGATCAATGAGAATGTGTATTGATTATCGTCAGCTCAACAAAATTACAATAAAGAACAAGTATCCATTGTCGAGAATAGATGATTTATTTAATCAGTTGAAAGGAGAAATAGTGTTTTCGAAAATTGATTTGAGATATAGTTATTATCAGTTGCGAATGAAAGATCCAGATGTCCCGAAACCTACATTCAAAACGAGGTACGGACATTATGAATTTCTTGTTATGCCTTTCGGATTAACTAGTGCTCCTTCCGTTTTTATGGATTTGATGAATTGAATTTTTAGACCATATTTAGGTAGATTTGTTGTAGTTTTCATTGACGACATTCTGATTTATTCACAATATGAGTCTGAGCATGCCAAGCATTTGAGAATTGTGCTTCAAACCTTGAGAGATAAACAATTGCTTTCTAAATTCAGTAAATACGAGTTTTGGCTCTAAGAGGTTGAATTTCTGGGACACATTGTTTCAATGAAGGTATACGAGTTGATCCGAGCAAGATTTCTGCAGCTGTAGACTGGAAACCACCGAGAAATGTTTTTGAAGTCAGAAGCTTTCTGGGTTTAGCTGGTTATTATTGAAATTTTGTAAAAGTATTCTCAATGATTGCTACACTGATAACTAGATTGCTACAGAAAGATTTGAAATTCGAGTGGTCCGAGAAATGTCAACAAAGTTTCAAACAGTTGAAAGCCTTGTTAACAGAAGCACCAGTTTTGGTTCAACCTGAGTCAGGTAAAGAATTTATGATTTTCAGCGATGCGTCATTGAACGGTTTGGGTTGTGTTTTGATGCAAGAAGGAAAAGTGATAGCTTAGGCCTCCAAACAGTTGAAGCCACATGAACAGAATTATCCAACGCATGATTTAGAATTGGTCGCTATTATTTTCGCATTGAAAATTTGGCGACATCATTTGTACGGTGAAAATTTGGCGACATCATTTGTACGCCTGTGTGCTCAACCGTGTAAGAAGTTATAGGCCATTTTCAAGGCCAAACTTGCCTTCCACACTTGAGTTAACCTACAAGCCTCATTTCACAAGCATTTATACCACAATTGACACTCAATCATACCAATATATGCACTATTTAATCATCATCTAAACCATTTACTAACCAAGCATCATTTCTACCCAAATATGCCCATCCAACTCAACCAATTTCACATCCCAATCATATAGGTTAATCACCATATGTAACATACCATATTTCACATTCAAACCACAACTTTCATCAACGATTTAAACATGATACATACTATATTCATCTCACATATAACCCTACACATTCATACCAACATTAATCAATCCTCAAGCCATATCACATGACAAGAACCATTTACTACAAAACATGCCACATTACCAAGTCTATACATGCCATATTTAAAATAAACACATCCTTCAAAAGTACCAAAATAGTTAGCCGATAGTGTGATAGAGATGCTGACGATCCCCGGATCTGAGCTAGCTTTACTAACACTATAAACCAGAGAAACAAATCACACAGTAAGCTTAAGAGCTTAGTAAGTTTGTGACATAATACATTCAGATTAACAAAGTAAACTCATTATACAAATACATCCATCACATAGATCAACCTTCAATTACTCATACCATATCATCCATAGCCAAAATACTCACTCAACCATTCATGATTCCATACATCATTTCATCAACCACAAAGGTTTAATGCATACCTTATCAAACACATAGTTATTCACCTTCCATACCAATCAATGCTCGATGTTACATTGTGAACAACATCTGATATCCATTTAATTTTAATCGCACACTTAATGCCTATTCATAGCCAAGCATAGTCATCATCGCACACTTAGTGCCTATTCTTTTAACTGACTTATCTTGGTATCGCACACACAGTGCCAAAACAATAAGATGAAGCTTTCATATCTTCGCGCACACAGTGCCATTCATCTCTATTTCGATTTCAAATACGCACACTTAGTGCCATCTAATTCAATTTCCGCACATAGCATTTCTATTCTCATATTCATTCATATATTCATTCCATGATACTAAAACATATCTTAATAACATGTATTATATCCGAACTTACCTCGGATGTCGAAATATCGAAACTAGCCGATTAGCCGAGTACTTTATCATTGCCTCGATCTCGATCCGAATCCATCCTTTCTTGGGCTATACATATTCAAATTTAGCTCATTCAATCACAAATTCATTCAATTTAGTCCAAACACACACAATTAGGGCATTTTATAGAATAGCCCTCATATTTTCACATTTCAACACTTTAGTCCCTATTTAACAAAATCACAAAATATACAAAATTCCATATCACCCAAGCTTGGCCAAATATTCCCATGCTCAATACAAGTCCACACATTTTATTTATTTTACATTGTAGTCCTCCTATTTCTCATTTTCACAATTAAGACCAAATTACTCAATTTCACTAAAAATTCAAAGATAAAATATGTTAATCTTTCACCTCTCTTTCATTTTTCATCATCAACTATCACAAAACTCACATATTCATCAATGGCATATCTCAAAACCACCATCAATTTCTAAAATTTAAGCATGGGTTTGATAGTACACTAAGCAACGATCACAAAAATATAGAAATCACTAAAAATCGAGCTCAAAACATACCTTAATTTTAAACAATCATGGCTGAATACGCCAAAACCCTATTTCTTTCTTTTTCTTTTAAGTTTTGGCAAGAAAGATGATAATATGGCTTCATTTTTCTTTTGGTTTTTATTATTATTAACATAATTAACAATTTCCAATTTTAACCTTTTTATCAAACATATATAACCTTTATATACTAAGGTTATTCTAGTCCATTACCACCCACTATCACTAATAATGGCCAAATTGCATTATAAAGCCTCCATATTAAAAAGACAACAACAATTAGACACTTATAAATCAACACACAGCTTTTGCATTTTATGTGATTTAGTCCTTTTTCATAATTTGACACCCAAACGATAAAATTTTCACATAGAATTTTTCACTCATGCTCAAACACATATTATAAACACCAAAAATAATATTAAAATATTTTTCTAACCTAGAATTCATGGTCTCGAAACCACTGTTCCTACTAGGGTCTAAACCGGGCTATTACAGTAATGTCAATTTTCTAAATTGTTGTACATGTTTGTGCAAGTCTATTCAAATGAGGTTTAAAAGGTTTGATTGTTTGAATATCTATGTGTTTAAATCTTCTTTGCTTAGTATGTGTGGATCATTGGAGATAAAGAAGCTCTTGTTGCATTTTGGAACGAGGGATCAAACTAATGTGATCAGACCTGGAGTTCGTTATTCTGGTTCGTCATTGAGAGAAATCAAGCATCCTAAACTTTGTGAAAATAAATGTGTGAACAATTTATGTGTAACATCCCTTACCCGTATTTGACACCAGAATAGGGTATGAGGCGTTACCAAACTTATATACAAGCAATCATACTAAAACGAGACATGATTTTCCACTCAAATTTAAATCTTTTCATAAACATTCATATCACCCCTTATACGTGCCTACGAGGCTCAAAACATACATTGGGAACGGCTCGAGACTAAACTGAGAACTTTAGAAAACTTTCAGGAAACTTAGAAAATTTTCCATGAAAAAGGTCCACACGCCCGTGTGTCATATCACATGCCCGTGCATCAGGCCGTGTCAAAAATAGGGGACATTCTGTTTATGGCGTCATCAACCAAATAAGGTCACACGGCTAAGGCACACGCCCGTGTCCTTAGACCGTGTGGCGAATTAAATTCCTAAACTTAGGTGCAGACTTCACACTACTGGGCACACACCCATGTCCTATGGTTGTCTCTTTCACACGGTTAATACACACGGTCGTGCCTCAGCCCGTGTGGTTACTACTGGGCATTCTGTTTTGCCAACTTAGGATGGAGGGGGACACATGGCCAAACACACGCCCATGGGGTAGACCGTGTGTCACACACGCCCGTGTGTCTACTCGTGTGGACAAAATAAGGCTATTTACCAAGCCTTTTTGCCACCTATATTTGTACCAACCTACACAACATCAAAACCACACCAATCCAAATATATACATATAAATTCAAGGCACTTAATATAACATAAATAAGTGCTTCACCATCATCAAACATCCATAATCACATGCAACATATCATCATCCAACCATCAATAACCATAGGCCATATCATAATGGCAATAACAAATACATGCATATATGAATAGGTTTACATTCAAGTAATCATTATGAGCCACATCTCATGGCCTTATACAAAATGAATCAAATATCATCATAAGCCAACACATTTGGCAAAACCACTATGACATATAACCAAAAAGACCAAGTAACTATACATGCCATAATTTAATATAAACCTCAATATACCAAAATGTGTGGATAGTATGGGTGATTCTCCGACAGTCTCCGTATCCCGAGCTAGCTTTTTGACACTATAAAACAAGGGAAAAGAGAAAGGAGTAAGCTTTAAGCTTAGTAAGTCTATATGTAAACAATTAACATCATACCACATACTTATCAATCAAGAACATTACATACTAATCAAGAACAATTTAGATTCTCGTAGTTGTACGTACTCATTTCAAATCTTACCACATTCTAAATACATATCAATAACATTGCTCACATTTACATGCACTTATACCCTGCACTTGTCACCACATAGCCACACGTAATTTCGCTTAGACAAAGTTTCTTGATGAACACTTTGGAATAATATTGGATACACGGTGGTTTCGCACACAGCCCATCATTAATAAATAACACGGTGGTATCGTACACAGTCCACCAATAATAATAAATAAGGTGGCATCGCACACTGCCCACTAACAATCACTTATTCACAGTGTTTATCCGTATCATTTTCCTATTCCGAAGGTTCATCCGAGAATTTCCTCACTTTCTATAATTTTAATAGATATCAATACATTAATATGTAAAAGACATAAGTAATAAGGATGTATCATTTACATATAAACTTAGCTCGATACAAAATATGTCAATTTGAAGTTTAGTCTGAAACCTTGCCTTTTCCTCGGTCAAGGTTGATTCCACATTCTTCTTGATCTATAATGACATATTCAGCTTATTAAATAACCACATTAATCAAATCACTCCAAAAATTTCTATTTTGGCAAAACTACTGTAACACCCCAAACTCGACCCAAATGTTATGGCTGAATCCGGGAATGTCACATCAAAGGCACAATTCAAAACAATTTTTCTAAGTTAAAATTTAAGGCCTAAAAGCCCAAAATCCTCGAAACTTGTTAAGTAATGATAAAAGCCCATGTTTTTAAGTAAAAGCCCATAAGTTAAAGTTATCTCAAAAATCATGTTTAAACTTAAAAAATTTATTTAAGTTTAATAATTACGTAAACAGTTGAACAATGATAACAAAACACAAAATCTAAAGTCAAAACAAAGTACAAGGCCTTATTACATCATTCGAAAATAAAGTAGTTAAAATCATGTCTTTTGAACAATAAGCAAAATTCCTAAGTATCTTGTAGTGTGGCCATCTCCAAACCCCTCCCATGTCAAGCTGTCTACTGTGGATCACCTGAAACATTTAATAAAAAGGGTGTGAGTTTCGAAACTCAATGTGTACGACCCTTGGCAAACAATTCAATATGCAATTATCACATTGGGCCTAAGCCCTATCAAAATCGGTGGTCTTGGGCCTTAGGCCACAATGACCTCATATCATATCACATCATATCACATGAAAACAAGGTTATGCAAAACCCTCCCTAAAAGTCCATCCGTTACATTCCATTTCCCTTCCAACCCTACATTCTTGTGGGGATTTCTAAATCGACCCACCCATCCGCTACACTCCAAAGGTAGCACCAACAGTGGCACTACTCAACGTTGCAGCAAAGCTGCTAATCATATAATGGGCTTAAAGCCACCAGTGGATCCACGGTCGTCAAGCGACTATGCGATCCTCAAATTCTTCCTCCATACCATAATTCACACCCATATGCATCCTAAACAGAATATCATATGAATGCCGCATGCACATGAGTAACATCCATAAAATTCATATTCATCACATAGGGGTATTTTAGCCATTTCACAATCAAGGGTATTTCCATAACTTTACCATATAGGGGTATTTTCGTAAATTTCCAAATCAGTGGTATTTTGGTAATTCTACAAATTAGGGGTATTTTGGTAATTTTGTAAATTATGGTAATTTTCCAAACTAAGGGTATTTTGGTAATTTTCCAAACTAAAGGTATTTTGGTAATTTTCCAAAATAGGGGTATTTTAGTAATTTTACAAATCTAAGGATATTTTGGTAATTTCCAAATCAGGGGTACTTAGTCTCTCTCGGGTTTTAATTATAGACATTGGCCCATTAACAAGTCCTTGCGATTAAAGCGAACAGACACTATACACTAGGTAGGATTCCGGAGAAGAGGAGGTGGGCCACTAGGACCGTTTAAGTACCAAGCTCTCCCTAGACATGCATATGTCCGTTGCCACACTCTAACCCAGCGACTTGTTCACGGACATGTTTAATTATTAGATTAAGTCTTATGCGGTTTAAGAGTTGTTCAGAACTAGACCTAAATTCCATTAAACCCTAGCATACATGTCTATGTTCCCATAAAGCCCATCAAGCCCATTTCACGTACGTAAAGCCCCTTATGCCTAAATCACATCTTTATGGCCCATTAGGCCCAAATCTCATTCTTATAGCCTATTAGCCCCAAAACAATTCCAGATTATGTAACATGCATGACTAACTCAATTCATATAACCAAATCAATCGCTTTCATCAAACTTAGCCTCAGGGCCCATCGGGCCCATTTAGCCACTTTCGGCTTTTCGGCTTTTCGGCATTGCCGATATCATGTGTATGTAGTGTTTATACACACCTGGTAAATGAGACGTGTTACACTATCCTCAGCCTTGAACCTACAACCAATACCAACCTCCAATCAAGCACACAACCACAATATTTACCAAAAATCGAGGCCTTACCATAACCTTACCGTGTGCCACCAGTCCTAATAGCCCTTCCTTAGCTATTACTCATGAATATCCCCTAGATCTGCATCAATCTTAATCGTTAAAGACAAACTGATAGGTGGCTTGTATCCACTTAAGTCTCCTTTTCCCTTATTATAGACTATTCGACCAACTTATCCCAAAATCAAGAACACTTACCCAAAAGTCGAAATGTATGGATAGCTTTTCGGTAGAGACCTTTAGATCCAAGCTTGATTCTGATTTTTCCAAGATCCAATCCACCAAAAATCAAAGGAATGATGATAGCATGACAGAGATTTGGTCACTAGAGTATTCGGCACAAGGTTTGGGGCGATGAAGAAATCGACTCCAAGAGCAAAGGTTTTCGGCTTTTGAGATTAGTATAGTGAAAAGGGTTTCGACAAAAAGGAATACTCGACTTTAGGGACCAAGGATATTCAGCACAAAAGAAATAGACTAGAAGCAAAGGAAAGAAAAGAGTTTGATGAGAAGGTAGGGAAGAAATCAGCACAAAATAGAAGAGGAAGAATAAGGGATTTCGGCTTTTAAGTATTCAGAGAGAAAAGTAGTTTTCAGAAAAATAAAAAGAAAGAATTTTGCATTAGCCTAGAACCCCAAAATCGACACCTATTTATAGCCTATAGCCGAATTTCCTATCCCCAAATTCCCAATTCGGCTCAACCTCTTCCACATATCTCATCTCCTAATTTTCTCCACGATAACTCCCCAATCCTTTTCCTAAATTTTCTCTTTTGATCACTCTCCTTAGAGTCCATCATCACAGCACTTCCAACCTTCTAGAAGGCCAAAATTAAACTCCTAAAAAACATACTAAGCTAGGATTCGAACCTAGGATCTCCTTGCTAGCCCATAACGCCACCTTACTATACCCTAAATGGCGTCACTTAGCCACTCCACCACAAGGCTCTTTGATGCCATTTTCCCTATTTTATTTAAAATCCCAACTACCCACCGCCCTGGTTCCTTTAATAATTAATTAAAAATTCCTTCTCCTCAAAGTTCGAACCCAGCATTTCTCCAACACCTCTAGACACTCCAAGTTTATAAAACCCTTAAAGCCAACATGTCATTTCTCATTTTCTTACTAAAAAAATTATGAGACCCAAAGCCCAATTCATCTATGCCCAAAATTTGGGGCGTTACAATTACTATTTTACCCCTAGACTTTCACAAAATTACAATTTTACCCTAAGCTCGTAAAATGAAATGTGTTCATTTTTTTCACACCCAAGCCTAGCCGATTCATATTCTATCTTATAGCAACTCACAGTTCTAATTATTTCACACATTTATTATCCATTTTATAACTTTTATAAAATAATCCTATTAGATGTTTTCATGAAAAATCCTTTCACAAAAGTTGTTCATTAAACAACCAAGATTCATTTTCTTCCATAAAATTTCAGCAACACATGAATACTCACATGGAAAAACCCTAGACGCTCAACCATTTTGCAAAATAGTCCCCTCGTTAGCTAGCTTAAGCTACAAGGGTTCCAAAAGTACAAAAATTATCAAAAATGACCATAAAAAACACTTACTTGTAAAGGTTTAAGTTGCTGAAAATTTTTAAGCTTTCCAAAGCTCCTCTTTGCTGAAATTTTTAGTGGTTGTAGGAAGAAGATGAAAAGATGATATCAATTTCTCTTTATTTTATTTTATTTATCAATTAAGTCACCAAATACTACACCTAACCATTGACTATGTCATTTCTTTGTCCCTATGGTCGGCCAACACTCCCCTAAAGGTCTAATTACTCATTAAGGACCTCCAATTTAATATTCTATAGCTATTTGACACCTTTAGCTTGTAGAACAAAAGTTTTACACTTTATGCGATTTAGTCATTTTCCAAAATTAAGCATGCAAGCACTAAAATTAATGCACCAAAATTTTCTTGCACTCATATAATCATGCTATAACACATAAAATAATATTAAAATAATTTTCTCTAACCTCAGATTAGTGGTCTCAAAACCACTGTTCCGACTAGCCCCAAAATTGGGCTATTACAACTCTCTCCTTTTAGGGATTTTCGTCCCTGAAAATCTTACCGATAAAAAGGTTTAGGTACTGCCTTCTCATGGCTTCTTCTGGCTCCCACATAGCCTCTTCTACACCTTGTTTTTCCCACAACACTTTCACTAAGGTTATACTTTTATTCCTCAACTGTTTAACCTTTCGAGCCAAAATCTTAATTGGTTCCTCATCATAGGTCATATCCGATCGTATCTCAATTTCTGTAGGAGAAATTACATGTGAAGGATCAGAACGATATCGTCACAACACTGACACATGAAACACATTGTGTATTCTCTCCAACTCTTTCGGCAAAGCTAACCGGTAAGCTACTGGCCCAATCCTTTCAATAATTTCATACGGTCCAATGAAATGCAGACTCAATTTGCCCTTTCTACCAAATCTTAATATTTTCTTCCACGGGGATTCTTTCAAAAACACTTTACCACCCACCTGAAACTCAATTTCTTTCCTTTTCAAATCTGTGTATGACTTTTGTTGGTCTGAAGTAGCTTTGAGACTATCACGGATCACTTTCACTTTTTCTTCGATTTCTCTAACTAAATCAATCCCGTGAATTTGCTTCTCACTAAGCTCAATCCAATACAAAGGAGTTTGACACTTGCGACCATGTAATACTTCGTACGGTGCCATCTGTATACTCGACAGGTAAATGTTGTTGTAGGCAAATTCGACCAAAGGTAGATATTGTTCCCAACTACCTTCGAACTCTAAAACACAACATCGATGCATGTCTTCAAGAACTTGAATCACTCTTTTGGATTGACCATCAATTTGTGGATGGAACGCGGTACTAAAATTCAATTTCGTACCCAAGGCTTCTTGCAACTTTTCTAAAACCTCGAAGTAAACCTCCGATCTCTATCTGAAATAATGGACATAGGCAACCCATGTAACCTCACAATTTCTGCAATATACAGCTCAACTAACTTTTCAAGTGAGTGATCAGTACGTATCGGTATAAAGTGAGCCAATTTCGTTAATCTATCAATAATAACCCACAGGGTATCTTTCTTTTTCGGAGTCATGTGTAACCATGTTACAAAATCCATCGTGATTCAGTCCCATTTCCACTTAAGAACCATCACTGGCAAAAGTAAACCCGAAGGTACCTGATGCTCGGCTTTCACTTGTTGATAGATCAAACACTTTGTCACAAACTCAGAGATGTCTTTTCATACCCGGCCACCAATACAACTTTTTCAAATCATTATACATTTTTGTACTACCTGGATGTACTGACAAACAACCATTGTGTGCCTCTTGTAATATTTTTGAATTAACTCATCATCTTTCGGTACATATACCCTATCACGGATAATCAAGCAATCATTTGGTCCAATTCAAAAATCTAAATCACTACCCGATCCACACTGAACTCTTTTAACTTGCAATTCCTTGTCTTTCTTTTGAGCTTGACAAATTTGCTGATGAAATAACGGTCTAGCCCTTAACTCGGCCAAAATCAAACCATCGTCAAACAAAGCTAAACTCGTACTCATAGCTCTCAAAGCATACAAGGATTTTCTGCTCAAGGCATCTGCGACTACATTCGCTTTCTCCAAATGATAATCAATCACTAGCTCATAATCTTTCAATAATTCGAGCCACCTCCGTTGTTGCAAATCCAAGTCATTTTGGTTCATCAGGTACTTCAAACTTTTGTGATCGATAAAGATTCGGCATTTCTCACCATACAAATAATGACGCCAAATCTTCAAAGCAAAGACAACGGCGGCCAATTCTAAATCGTGCGTCGGATAATTCTTTTCATGCGGTTTTAGCTGCCTCGAGGCATAAGCTACTACTTTTCCCTCTTGCATCAACACACACCAATACCATTCATTGACGCATCACTATAGATCACAAACTCTTTTCCCGACTCAGGTTGTACCTAAATCGGTGATTCAGTTAATTGTGCCTTCAACTTCTCGAAACTTTGTTGACATCTATCGGTCCATTCAAACTTAACATTCTTTTGCAACAACTTAGTCATAGGAGAAGCAATCATTGAAAATCCCTCGACAAAACATCGATAATATCCAGCTAAGCCCAAAAAGCTTCTATCCTCAGATATGTTCTTTGGCGGTTTCCAATCAACAATCGCCAAAATTTTGCTCGGATCAACCCGAATACCATCACCTGAAACTAAATGTCCCAGAAATTCTACTTCACGAAGCCAAAACTCACTTTTACTGAACTTAGCAAACAATTTCTATTTTTTAGAATCTGCAATTGTAACACCCCTAACCCGTAACCATTGTCGGTCTAGGGTTAAGAGGCATTACAGGACAATTTAAAACTTTTACGAACATTTCACATCATAACTTAACACTTCTTAATCAAAGAGTCCCTTAAATAGGTCTACGAGAACTTAAACATGCATTAAAAAGAGGTCGAGACTAAACCGAATACATACAAATTTTTTTGAAAATCAAACATTTTTCAAAACTACAGAGGTCACACGCCCGTGTGGGTAGGCCGTGTGCCTCACACGGCCTCAGACACGACAATGTGTCTAAGCTGTGGCAAAACAGGGAATACATACTTACTTGTCCACATAGCCGAGGACACACCCGTGTGCCTCACCCGTGGTCGACACTGACTTGCATCACACGACCAGTCACACACCAATGTGTCTAGCCTGTGGTCTAATCTGACTTGAATCGAATTACAAATTCAAGGGACACGACCGAGCCACACGCCCGTGTGCTCAACCGTGTGGGAAAATATAGGCCATTTGCAAGGCCAATTTGCCACCCATTTAGGGTCAAATCTACAAGCACAAATAAACACATTTCATGCCCTCAAAATGCAGCCAAATCATACCAATAATGTCCATCTTTTCTAACCATTCAATGCATATCAAACTTATCAATTTATGAACCATTTATCTCCTTCTAATCACAAGCATTTCTAGGCAAAATCCATCCAAAAACTTACCAACTTTGCATCACAAAACATAATTGACATTTACCATATTCACATTCCATTTACAAGCCATATCATATAGCTTATATATACAACTCAAAACATCATCTAATTCAACTAGACTATACATGCTATACTTAGTTATAAACACATTCAAAAGGTACCAAAATATGATTTGATAGTGTGATGACGATCCCCGACGATCCCCGAGCTTTTCGTAGCTTTAACGATCTATAAAAAAATGCAAATGCACAAAAATTAAGCTTTCAAAAGCTTAGTAAGCCATATACAAATAAACTTAACATATAAAACATTTATATCCATTTGAAATACAAGAACTTTAACATATCTCAATAGTATATTCATATTTCTCCTTTAGCTCAATTGTATCCAACCATTTGCTTGACAACAAATCACATCTCCATGTATCTCAATAGATCATAGCACATTCATACATATATCACATTTTGTCTTAACAAGTTTATGCACATATCTCACTTTTGCAAATTCACATATAATTACCTTTCATACTCAAATATAGTATACATTTCAAACCTACATGAATCGGTAACACATTTCACATAGTCTTTCATTTCCCAAAATTTTCCATTGAACCATTTGGAATCAAATAAGATACTCAAAATACTCGTACAATGCCAACATCCCAGACGTGGTCCTATATATAATCAAATATCGATGCCACTGTCCCAAACAGGGTCTTACATGAAGTCATATACGATGCCAATGTCCCAAACATGGTCTTACATGTAATCCTCAAATTGATGCCAACGTCCCAGACGTGGTCTTACACGATATCACATATCAAAACCCTATGTCATGACATATGAATCCTATCTATTCCTAAGGTTTGTACGGGCTTTTGAACATTAACACATTGTCGTTACTTTCTCGAATTTCATGTATGTTTCTTCCGTAATCATTCATCACAATTCAATTTCATATGAACATAAATAAGTCAATTCAAATACATTTATTTGTATATAGACTTACCTCGTATTCGGATTAAACGGACTAATTTGACTACTCGATCACTTTCGACTTTCCTCGGTCTAAATCTGTTTTCTTTGGTTCTTGATCTATACATATTCAAATTTAACTCTTTTACACACCAAATCATTCAATTCAATCCAAAAACACACATTTAGGGTAATTTACAAATTATCCCTCACATTTTTACTTTTTAACATTTAAGTCCCTATTTCACAAAATCACAAAAGACACATAATTTCTTTGTACCCATGCTTAGCCGAATATTCATATGCTTCATGTAAGTCCACACATTTTATTTATTTCATATTTTAATCCCTCAAAATATTATTTTCACAATTTAGTCCAAATTACTCAAATTCATCAAAAATCCAAAGATAAAACATGTTTATCTAACACATATATTCCATATTTCATCATCAACTATCACAAAGCTCAAGCACTCATCAATGGCACATTTCAAAATCATCATCAAATTCCAAAATTAAAGCATGGGCTTGAGAGAACACGAAGCAACGATCACAAAAACATAGAAATTATAAAAAATCGAAACCAAAACATACCTTAATCAAGCTTAAACCTAGCCGAAGGAAGCTTGTTGTTTTTCTTTTTTTTCTTTAAATTTTTGGCACAAAGATGAACACATATGCTTGTTGTTTTAATGCTTTGTTTTATTATAATGGACATTATTTACTCATTTACTAAATTAACCTTATTAATTAACATATAAACTTATATAATAGTTGGTCATAAATGTCCATTAACCATACTAATGGTTTATTTACATAATAAAGACTTCATAGTTAATAAGCCACGTCAATTTAGCACATTAACAAATAGCATACAACTTTTGCATTTTCTACTATTTAATCATTTTATCAAATTAAACGCACAAACAGATAAATTAATTCACGAAACTTTCACACATCCTTAATTACATATGGTAAACACAGAAAATAATATTAAAATATTTTTGACTCGAATTTGTGGTCCCAAAACCACTATTCCGACTAGGGTCTAAACCGGACTGTTTAATTCTTCCCCTTAAAGATTTTCTCCCTGAAAATATTACCGTTAAACAGATTCGGATATTATTGTCTCATCATATCTTCGAGCTCCCATGTAGCCTCTTCCACACCGTGTCAATGCCACATTACTTTTACTAATGAAATTTTCTTATTTTGCAATTCCTTAATCTCTCGATCCAAGATATGTTTCAGTTCTTCTTCGTAAGTCATATCAGATTGAATTTCTATCTCAGATGGAGAAATTACATGCGAAGGATCAAATCTGTATCGTCGAAGCATTGACACGTGAAATACATTATGAATCTTTTCTAACTCCGGTGGCATTAACAATATGTATGCAACAGGTCCAATACGCTCGATAATTTTATACGGCCCGATGAACCTCGGACTCAATTTGCCTAATCTGCCAAAATGAAATATTTTCTTCCACAGAGACACTTTCAAGAACACTTTATCACCGATCTCAAATTCAATATCTTTTCGTTTCAAGTCTGCATAAGATTTCTGATGATATAGTGCGGCTTTCAAACTATCACGGATTACTTTTACTTTCTGCTCAGTTTCTTTTATCAAATCAATCCCGTGAATCTTATTCTCGTTGAGTTTTGACCAATACAGAGGTGTTCGACATTTTCTACCATACAAAGCTTCATACGGTGCCATTTTAATGCTCGACCGAAAACTATTATTGTATGTAAACTCAATCAATGGTAAATATTGTTCCCACGTACCATTAAACTCAAGAATGCAACATCTTAGCATATCTTCAAGGATCTGAATAATCCGCTCGGATTGACCATCCGTCTGTGGATGAAAAGTTGTACTAAAATGCAGTTTAGTACCTAAAGCTTCTTCTAATTTCTTCCAGAATCGTGAAGTAAATCTCGGATCTCTGTCAGACACAATAGATAGTGGCACCCCATGCAATCTCATAATATCGAAAATATATAGCTCAACTAACTTTTCAAGTGAGTAATCAGATTGTACCAGAATAAAATGGGTTGATTTCGTCAATCTGTCAACTACGACCAAAATTGCATCTTTCTTTCTTGGAGTCAAAGGCAACCTTGAAACAAAATCCATCGTCACTCTGTTTTATTTCCACTCGGGAATCATAACCGGTTGTAACAAACCAGATGGAACCTGATGTTCGGCTTTAACTTACTGACAAATTAAACATTTTGATACAACGTCGGAAATATGTCTTTTCATTCAGGCCACCAATAGAAACTTTTTAAATCATTGTACATTTTTGTACTTCCCGGATGAATAGATAAGCTACTACTATGAGCTTCTTTCAAAATCAACTGGATCAATTCTAGTTTCCTCAAAACAAAAACTCGATCTCAAAATATCAAACAATCATCTTCATCAACTCGAAATTTAGAATCAGAGTTCAAATTACACTGAGCTCATTTCGCTAACATTTCATTATCAACTTTCTGAGCATCACATATTTGTTGTAAGAACAACGATTTCGCTTTCAACTCGGCCAAAACTAAACCATCATCTGACAGGTCTAAATAAGCATTCATCAAACGTAATGCAAATAGTGATTTTTGACTTATGCATCAGCAACAACATTTATTTTACCCGGATGATAATCTTTCACATGCTCGTAGTCTTTCAACAGTTCTAACCATATTCTTTGTCGTAGATTCAAATCTTTCTGGGTCATTAAATATTTCAGACTTCTATGATCTGAAAACACATGGCATTTTTTACTGAAAAGGTAGTGGCGCCAAATTTTTAAAGCAAACACAATCGCAGCTAGCTCAAGATCGTGTGTCGGATAATTTTTTTCATACAGTTTCAATTGTCTCGAGGCATAAGCTATAACCTTGCCTTCCTGCATCAAAACACATCCCAGTCCGTTTAACAAAGCATCACTATAAATCACGAACTATTTACCCGATTCTGGCTATACTAACACTGGAGCTTCAGTTAAAAGGGCTTTCAACTGATCAAAACTTTTCTGAAATTTATCAGCCCATTCAAATTTCACATCTTTCTGAAGTAATCTCGTCAATGGAGTTACAATCATCGACTTTTACGAATCGTCGATAATAATCAACAAGTCCCAGAAAACTGCAAACTTCAGACACATTTTTCAGAGGCTTCCACTCTAAAATAGCTAAAATCTTGTTCGGATCAACCCGTATACCAGATGCTGACACAACATGTCTTAGAAAACTAACTTCACGCAACCAGAATTCACATTTACTAAACTTTGCAAACAATTACTTATCACACAGAGTTTGTAGTACAATCCTCAAGTGTTCGGCATGCTTAATTTCATCACGTGAATAAATCAAAATGTCGTCAATGAATACAACAACAAATCGATCTAAATACGGTCTGAAAATTCTGTTCATCAAATCCATAAAGACAGTAAGAGCATTCGTTAGTCCGAAAAGCATAACTAAAAACTCATAGTGCCCATACCTCGTTCAAAAAGCAGTTTTTGGAATGTCTGAATCTTTTACTTGCAACTGATAATATCCTGATCTCATATCTATCTTTGAAAACATAGAAGCTCCTTTCAACTGATCAAACAAATCATCGATTCTAGGCAGAGAATATTTATTCTTAATAGTCACTTTATTCAACTAACGGTAATCAATGCACATTCTCATTGTACCATTTTTTTTTTCACAAATAGAACAAGAGCACCCCAAGGTGAGAAACTCGGTCGTGCAAATCCTCTATCGGTCAACTCTTGCAACTGATACTTTAATTCTTTCAATTCTGTTGAAGCCATTCTATACAGAGCTATCGAAATAGGAGTCGTACCCGACATTAAATTAATATTAAACTTAACTTCTCGTATCAGAGGTAATCCTGGTAGTTCTTCAGGAAATACGTCAGGGAATTCACAAACAACTGGTACAGATTCAACTTTCTTTTCAGTCACTCTTGAATCAATCACATAGGCAAAATAAGCTTCATAACCCTTTTTCATAAAATTCTGAGCTTTCATCACTAATATCACAGTCGGTAACCCATTCAAATCGTTCGATTCAATTCAAACTATTTCATCATTCTGGCATCTCAAATCAATAGTTTTTCATTTGCAATTCATAACAGCATCATGCAATGTCAAACAATCTATACCCAAAATTATATCAAACTCATCAAAAGGTAATAACATCAGATCAGCTGGAAAACAAATATCTCAAAACATCAACGGACAATTCTTGCACACTTTGTCAACCAGGACATATTTACCTAAGGGGTTTGATACTCTAATAACAAATTCAGTAGACTCCACAGGCAAAGTCTTACTAGATACTAAGTTCATGCATACATACGAATAAGTAGACCCTGGATCTATCAACGCAATCACAGAAGTTGTAACACCCCTTACCCGTATCCAACACCGGAACCAGGTACGAGGCATTACCGAACTTAATTTTCTTAAACATACAACTTTGGGCTATAAAATTTTGTTCCCATTTAAAAACTTCCCATTCACATTCAAAACATCCTTATTGTGGGCCTACGAGGCCTTAAACATGCAAACGGAGGATTTCAGAATCAAACCAAGAACTTTTGTACACTTAGAAAAATTTTACCTTAACAGGGCCACACAGCCGTGTGGGCAAGCCGTGTGGTCTCACACGCCCATGTCCCTAGCCCGTGTGGGATTTATTTTTCATTTTGAACCTATAGGGGTTTTCACACAGATGGACACACACCGTGTCCTTGGCCTGTGTCCTTCACACGGCCTAGACACGCCCGTATCCTCGCCCGTGTGTGAAAACCTGGGTATTCTATTTATGACGTCAGCAACTTCATAAGGGGCACACGGCCTAGGCACATGCCCGTGTGTCTAGCCCATGGTCGACACTGACTTGCAACACTAACATGCAGGGGACACACGGCCCGGTCACACACCTATGGAACTGACCGTGTGTCTACCCATGTGGACCAATTCAAGGCTATTTTCCAAGCCATTTAGCCACCCTCACTTGCACACATTCATACAACATCACATATCATTCTCAAAAAATCAATTGTAATACTTAAATTTTCACATTAAAATATGGGAACTAAACTTCCTTCCCATATACAAGAGAGTACTATCACTAGTACAATTACAATTTGTATAAGCCATCATTCATGGCTTGGCACCATCGAACCATAAACTATTTTAAGCCAACACATTTGGTACATTAATTGTGACTTAAATTAAACAAAAGATAAGGTCCCTATACATGCCATATCTCATGAAGACTTGAAAACTTATATCCAAGTGACTGCTCGATAGTGTGAAACCATCTCCGGCGGTCTCCAGTCCGAGCTAGTTGAGCTAACCTATAAGAGATAGGAAAGGAAGGAAAGTAAGCAATAACGCTTAGTAAGTTCATATGCAAATAAAAAATCAATTATTGACGTTCATTTATTTCACTCAACCAAAAAGGTATTATAATGAGATTTACACTCAAGCTCATGGTTACTCATTCAATCATTCATAATGCTTTGTCATTCCAAACCTTCACATATCACAAAACATCATTCACCTTTACATGCATCTATTCCCACAAAGCAACATGTAATTTCACTTAGTTAAATTTCTCAATAACACATCAGAATAATAATATATACTCGGTGGTTTCACACACAGCCTACCATTTAATAATTTATAAGGTTGTATCGCACACAGCCCACCATTAATACTAAACACGATGGTATCACACACAGCCCATCAGTAACAAATAATAAGGTGGTATCGCACACAACCCACCAATATAGTAATTACGATGGTAACGCACATAGCCCATCGTAAACAAATATTAAAGTGGCATCACACACAGCCCACCATTTATCACACATTCACGAATATTTATCCACATTCATTTTCCTATTTTGAATGTTCATTCGGGAATTTCTTCATACTCTATCATTTTTACATAGATTTCTACAATAATCATTCGCATTCACGCAATGCATTAATAAATATAACATATACAATCAGGATGCATCGTTTACACATAAACTCACCATGGGTAATTCATATACCGAATTCACCTTAAATGAGTTCTGGGCACATACCTGTACTTCTCATGGCATAACCACATATTTTCTTATTTCAACATACCTGTTGAATCACTCAAATACTAAAGGATACTCTTAAGTCTCAAACATATAGTATCATATCAACATTATATCCCCAATAGGGCCTTACATGAAATATCATATCGATGCCATGTCTCTGACATGGTCGTATACGAAATCTCACACCGAGGCCATTATGGTCTTACATGGGACCTTAATTATCTTAGTATCGTGATATTTGCATTCCATCCATTCTTAAGTTCAATTGAAGATTTTCATTTCTTAACATCTCATCAAAAACATATTTAATATATTCGTAGAGACAATATACAATTCATACAACATCAAAATATTAAATACTTCACTTAAAGTTGCATTATTAGCACACGAACTTACCTCGATACCAAAAGGGTAAAAAGGGACCTCATTGTCCATATTTCTCTTTTCTCCCGTTCTAGGTCCGAATCCCATTTGCTTTGATCTATAACAATAAAATTTACTCATTTAATCTCCACACAATTCAATACATTTCAAAATTTCTACTTTGGCAAAATTACCATTTTGCCCCTAGACTTAGGCAAAATTATGATTTTGCCCCTATGCTCGTATATCGATCTTCATCCAATTTCGTTGTTAATTAAGCCTAGAAAATTCATATTTCCTCCTATAGCAACTCAATATTTCAACTATTACACACATTTACCACTTATTTCACAACTTTTACAAAAAGGTCCTTTTAGGTGTTTTCATGGTAACACCTTTCACAAAAGTTGTTCATCTAACAACTAAGACTCATTTTCTTCCATAAAAATGCAGCAACAACATGAAATCTTTCATGAAAAGTCCCTAAACTTTTAACCATTTAGCAAAATAGTCCCCTCATTAGCTAGCTCAAGCTTTGGGGGTTCCAAAAGTACAAAAATCATCAAAAATAATCATTAAGATGACTTACTCGTAGAGGTGAGGAGTTGCTAAAAATTTTCAAGCTTCCATCGCTGTTTTTCTTGAGAAATTTCGATGGAGAGCAGGGAAAGAAAAGATGATATCTTTTCTTCTCTTTATTTTATTTTATTCTAGACAATTTTCCACCAAAACCTCACCTAATTCATTTAAAATTTATTTCTTTGTCCCCTATGATCAGCTATTAACCTTAGAAAGGTCTAATTGCACATTAGGGACCTCCAATTAATATTCTTTAGCTATTAGGCACCTCTAACGAATAAAATATAACTTTCATATTTTATGCGATTTAGTCTTTTTTCGCGATTAAGCATGAAATCGCTAAAATTAAAGTACCAAAATTTTCATGCACCCTTATAATCATGCTATAACCGATGAACTAAAATTAAAATAATTTTCTCCAACCCCGGATTAGTGGTCCCAAGACCACTGTTCCGACTAGCCCCTAAATCAAGCTGTTACAATTCTCCCCCTTAGGGATTTTCGTCCCCAAAAATCTTACTAGAATAAGTTGCTTTCAACTTTCATGCAATGTTTCCACCAACTTTTCAGAATCACAAATCAATTTATCCTCATAAATCTCTTGCTAATGGCCATTAAACTTTAGTACACATTATTAAAGCACATCTTTAATATCTAAATCACTCTTTTCAGAAACACATATACTCAATAATCTGTCAAGTAATATTTCTGCACACACTAAAATGATCATATAGATCTTTATTAAACAATTTACCATAATCCAAATGATGTCATTCTTTTTGAGGATTATAACAGCCCAAAATCAAATTTGTAGTATTATCAATGTAACACCCCAAACCCGGTCCAAACGCTACGACCGAATCTAGCATGTCACAGGGAAGAAAACGTTTTGGAAACTAGTTTGTCGTCTTGAGTTGGGAAGGAAACCTTTGTAAATTTATAAAAGAATTGAGTTTGGATTGAGTGGACTGCTAAAACATTTTGGAAACTTAGTTTAGCAAAATAGAGTTGCCTTGTGACTATCCCTTGTTTGTTAATTACTCGATGTAAAACCTCAGAATAATCCCAAAAGTTTATTCAAGTTTTGAAAACGTCCATTCCACAGTTTACTAGGCGTGCCATTAATGTTTCACAAAATTTTAAAGAAATTTAAAATAAATAAATAACCCCAAAGTAAATCTAAGTGGCCTTATTACAAAGCTGAAATCCAACTTAAAGTAGAGACAAAATAAATCCGAAATAAACATTAAAATAAAACAAAACAAAATATTGAGCATGGCCACCTCGAGTCCACCCCGGCTCCATATCCAAGATCTAGGAATTATCTGCAAAAAGTTAATGGAAGGGGTGAGTCACCGAGACTCAGTGTATAAATCCCCATCCCGAAAGATGTTAAGCTCTTATACAGATTCATATGCAAATATGCATGTCATGCAACCCATCCAACCTAGGTATCCATCCAAGTCTCCCAAGTCTGCCCCTTGTGGCACCTAGCCACTAGTGGTACCTAACCACTGGTGACCGAAGTCACAAATATTCATATGTGGGGCCAACCCACTTATGGTACCTAACCACTGGTGACGATCCCTTATATCGATATGTGGGGCCAACCCACTGTGGTACCAAACCACTGGGACGAGTCACAAATAATAAACATATGTGGTACCTAACCACTGGTGGTTCCAAACCACTGAGACTTAGTCACAGAGTAATGATATGTGGGGCCAACCCACGTGTGGTACCTAACCACTGGTGACAGTCTGATAAATCTTATCTTCCCCCTCCTCTCATCATACCCATTTTCATGTATATGCTTTTCAATACCAAATGATCATGCTTAACACTTTAAGAAAATATAACATGACACATGCAGGTTTAATATAGATAAATCACGTTAGCCACCAAAATGGACTTACTCGGAGTCCTTGCTTTTACCCACAAGGGTAACATAGTGATTCCCACTGTTACTTCGGCTTTTGACAAATCACAAAAATAACATATTAAACATATGAAGTGTGTAAATGTTACACATCTAATTACTCGTAACACGATACTCTCTACGTCGATACTCTCATTGATAGGCACTACCATTATCTGCCTACTATTCTGCTCAGATGCTGGCCCACACCTAGGTGGCCAATCACGAACAGCAGACACAGCCCTCTTCCTGAACTTAGGGATCGAACCTGAAGGTTGATTTCCCTCTCCTTCTGGTATATTTCTTGCATCCATTAAAAGCTTCGTCAAAACCCACTACAAGAGATGTGATTTTGAGATCTCCACCCAACTAGGTTAGAACAATAGATAATCAATAGATTGATTAATAAAACCACTAAGAAGGGAGTTCCTACCTACCGATTAGATCCCGGAGTTAACAAGCTTAGACCACCCGATAATCGCACCTACACAAGTACCTGGTGAGATTCGACAAAAGAGAATGGGGTAAGGGAGTGGCCATTCGGCCGAACATATCATCAACATCCACATACCTTCGGCTTTCCTTAGGATTCGGCACAAGTAATTACAGCAAGAAAGATTCAGCTTCCAAAAGAAAGAGTGGTCTTCGGCTTTTAGTAAATGAAAGATGAGTAAATCAGGGTAATAAGAATCAAAGGGTTTCGGCTAGCAAGGTGTTTTGAAGCGAATAGACAAGATGGAAGAGAGGGTGAAGTAGTGATTCAGCTTTGGGAAAAGGATGGAGAAAAGAGTAGTAGGGATTCAGTTATCACAAAAAGAAGAAGAAGAGAAGAGCCTCAAGAGGTTTCGGCTATGGTCAAAAGGATAGAAAAGAGGAGAAGAGCTTAGGCGTTTTTCGACAAAAGAGAAATTGAGAGGAAAAAGCTAGGCTGAAAAGTGAAAACTCACCTAAATGCCGAAAATACTACTCTTTAGCAACTAAATTTCAGCACCCTCACCAAGAGCCAAAACCAAAAGTCCCCTTCCCTCCAAACTCTTCAAAAGAATTCGGCTAACACCCCCTTGTGTCGTCCCCTCTATCCTCCTATCACCATACCAATTTGAATTCACCACACTCTTAAAATTTCTCTCTTCCCCTTATCCAAATCTGTTGACCCCTTCAATGCTCATCCACCAGAGTCCAAACCGAATGCAACACCTCCTGGCCTTGGCGTAAAAAAAACAACTTAAAAGGGGATTCCTGCTCGAACCAAGGCCCTATCAGCTCCCCCTGAGGCGTCACTTCCTTATGCTTTAAGTGGCGCCTACTTGCCACTTTACCAATGTACTTCTTGTGTCAAAACCTACCACTAACCACCCTTACCCCTATCTCATTCAGCTCTCCCTTCTATGTAACACCCCAAACCCGGTCAGCACACCACAACCGGATCTGGCATGTCACGGAATGATAACCTTTTGGAAACGAAAGTTTGTCGGATAATTTTCTTTAGAAAACCCTTTTGGAAATCCATGCCTAAAGTCTAATTATTGTTGCAAGTTTTTAAAAAAATTCAAGTTATCTTTGTTATCATATTTTATGTGATGTTACCCGATGGCAACTCTTTAAAGAAAAATGAAGGAGTTATAGTTTTAAAAAAAAACATTGCGTTCTGCCGGTTAATTAATAAAATCATTTATCCCACATAGTTAAAATAATAGCAATAATAAAAATAACCAAAACAAATCTTAGCGGCCTTATTACATAACCCAAAACCAAAATTTAAAATTTAAATAGTAACTAAAAGAATTCAAAGTCCCACGAACATGCATGGTCGCCGAGTCCTTAGGCTCCATCTCCGTAATCTACTCATCCGCAAAATATAAGGGAAGGGTGAGTCACCAAGACTCGGTGTGTAAATCCCCAACCCGATAATGGATTCACTTACACAAACTATCGGTAGAGTAAGATGCAAACCATGCAAAACATGCAAGCCATAACCTAGCCATCCCAACACCTTTAACTACCCCTTGTGGTCAAAAACCACGGTGGTCAAAACCCATCGTGACCGTAGTCACAATATATCGGTGTGGTCAAAACCACCGACACGGAGTCACAAATCAAGTGATGGGGCTAACCCATCATGTGGTCAAAACCATCGATGACAATCCAGTAAATAATCTCGTGGGGCCAACCCACTGTGGTACCAAACCACTGGGACAAGTTACAAATCAATATGTGGTCAAAACCACTGGTGGTCAAAACTACTGGGACTTAGTCACAAAATATAATATCAAGACCGGGCCAACCTGTCGTGTAGTCAAAACCACTGGTGACAGTCCAAAATAAATCATCCCCCTCCTCTCATCAAACCCATCATTATGTTCATAACATACATGCCATAGTATCGAATGACCATGCAATTAATAAATAACATAGCATCAACGGTTCATGATGATGTATTCTAAAAGTCACATAATAGGGGACTTACCTGAAATCCAAGCACATACCCACAAGGTATAATCACCGATTTCATTGCTAAAACAATATTATGTTAGGCACATTATACTAATAGAGTGTGTAAGCGTTACACACCTGGCTAATCGCAAATCTAAGTAAGAATCCCGAAACCACTCGAATCTAGCAAAAAACCCGAAGCGTTATTCCCTTTCCTACAATCGGCCAACATTAATCAATAATTAAAAAGACCTATTCAGCACAAATAGAAATCCCGAAGGATATGTTGCATGAACCCAATTCCTTACCTAGATCAACCACCAAGTCCCAAGGCTTCCACGAATTCAAAGAATAGCCTCCCTACAATTGGTTTTGTCACTTCATTTTGAGTCTAAAGGCCATTCGACCATAATCATAAATCCAGAAAGAAGAAAAGAGTTGCCGCACCCTTACCTTAATAATAGATTGATTAATCAAACTCCAATATTCGTCACCCTAAATGATGTTGAAGGTTTGGCTCCTTCAAAGAACAAGAACATAGTTTTAATACTTAGATCTAAAATGGAAAAAGAAAATAGAAGAGAAGTGGGTTTCAGCATTACCCCATTGATCAAGAAAAGAAAACGAATAGGAAGTTCACTCACCAGAGTTTCAGCTATGATCCAAAAAGGAGAGATGAGTTTCGGCACTTGTGATGATGAAGAGATAACGCAAAAAGAGAGGAGTTTGTGAGCACGATATTTGGCTTTTGAACAAAATAGAGGGAAAAGAAGTAAACAAGGTGATTTTGGCAAGAAGAAGTCTAGCAAAGAGTGAAATGAAAAGAGAAGAGAAGGTAGCTATAAGAGTTTCGGCTTTGAGCAACAAGAAGGAGAAGAAGTAAACAATCCGCCAAGTGCCCAAAATTGCCCAAAAAGAGAAAAGAGAGATTGGGAGGGGTGCAATTGAGGTTTCGATTTGACATTGAACACAAAAAATAAGACCTACCAAGCTTTGTCGATTTTAGTTATCAACCTAGGCACATTCAGCCACTACCAAAACCCCAAACCGATTGTTTCCCCAAACTCATACCACAACTAAAAAAAATTCGGCTAAGCACAACCCCTCTCACTCAAACACTTGCCGTCCCCTTCTATCCCTCCTTGAATTGCTCCCATCCACTCATTCAAACAAGTTTGGATGAGTCCAACACCTAAAATCTTTCCCCTTCATCCATTTAAAATCTAATAGCTTAATCTTCATCCATCAAGAGAGTCCCACCTGAGCACTCCTCTCCTTGCTTGTGGCGTGAAAAAGGATAAGCAGGAGTGCAATTCCTGCAGCTCGAACACAGGCACTCCCTCTCTGCATGTGGCATCACTCCTTTGACACCCTAGTGGCGCCTCCTTGCCACTTTTCCCATTGATTTCTTGTGGCAAACTTCCCCAATAAAATCTCTTAACCCCTCTCTCCCTTAGCTCCATTTCCTTAAATGCCAAAACAAAATTCTTAGCCCTAACTCAAGCCTACCCTAGGGTTATAACTAAACCCCAAAACATGTTAAATGAACATTATAGACAATTCATCACATGCAACACAAGCAAAATGCAGAACCCCCGTTTTAAGGATGTTACAATTCTACCCCCCTTAAAAATAATTTTGGCCTCAAATTACTCGATCAAGAGTTGAGGTAGTCTTTGCCTCATCACATCCTCGGGTTCCCACGTGGCCTCCTCCGTACCATGGTTCCGCCATAATACTTTCACCAGGGGTACTGACTTCCTACGTAGAACTTTGACATCCCGATCTAAGATCTGTACCGGCTCCTCCTCGAAAGACAAATCCAAGCTTACCTCAATCTCTGTAACTGGTACCACGCATGATAGATCTGATCGATAGCGCCTAAGCATCGAAACATGGAAAACATCATGAATCTGACTTAACTCTATTGGCAGCTCGAGCTGATAAGCTACCGGTCCTACTCGTTTCAACACCGTGTACGACCCGATAAACCTAGGGCTTAGCTTTCCTTTCCGTCCAAATCTTAGCACCTTCTTTCATGGCGATACCTTTAGAAAAACTTTATCACCCACTGCATACTCTATATCTCTGCGTTTAAGATCGGCATAAGACTTCTGCCTGTTCGACGCTTCCTTGAGACGAGCCCGAATCACCTTAACCTTATCCTCGGTTTACCAACCTGCACCCAAAACATGCCATTCACCCAACTCGTCAAAGACGTAGAGTACGACACTTCCTTCTATACAGTGCCTCATATGGTGCCATCTGGATACTCGTTTGATAACTATTGTTATAAACGAATTCCGCCAATGGTAGATACTCCTCCCAACTACCACTGAAATCTAGAACATGATTTCTTAGCATGTCCTCCGTAATCTAAATTACCTTTCGATTTGTCCATCAAATTGCAGATGAAAAGCTGTGCTAAAATCCAACCTCGTTCCCAAAGCTTGATGCAAAGCTCTCCAGAACCTCGACGTGAACCTAGGATCCCTATCCAAGATGATCGACACTGGCACTCCATGCAACCTTACAATCTCGGCCACATACAATTAGGCTAACTTCTGGAGTGAATAATCAACCCTCACCGGTATGAAGTGAGCTGATTTGGTCAGATGATCCACAATCACCAGATCGAGTCCTTTTTACTAGGCGTGAGGGTAGCCCATCGACAAAGTCCATGGTAATCCTTTCCCACTTCCATCGAGGAATCTTTATTGGTCAAGTAAACTCGACGATAGGCGATGCTCGACTTTGACTGATGACACGCCGACATTTACCCACAAACTCGGTCACTTCTGCTTCAACCACGCCACCAGAACTACTTTTGTAAATCTCGGTACATCTTGCTACCTCCGGGATGCATAGCGTATGGGCTGCTATGTGCATCCTGAAGAATCCTCTGCCTCAACTCCATATCCTTCGGCATACAAGCTCTCCCTTGAAAACACAGTACTCCATTGTGAGTCAAGCCGTAACCTTCCAAACCATTACTCTGTACTTGCAGCCTCCGAGTATTCAAACCCTCATCCACTAACTGTTTCTCTTTGATCTGCTCCACCCAAGTTGGCTTTACTTGCAATTCCGCCAACAAACCCCTATCGTCATACAGACTAAGGTGGGCAAACATCGCTCGCAAGTCTGCTACCACCTTTCAGCTCAATACATCAGCTACTACGTTAGCCTTGCCCGGATGATACTCAATCGAGCAATCGTAATCCTTTAACATCTCAATCCATCTACACTGTCTCAAGTTCAAATCCTTCTGAGTCAGAGGATACTTCAGACTCTTGTGATCTGTGTAGACCATCGACTTCTCTCCGCATGATAATGCCTCTAAATCTTTAAGGTAAAACCACCGCACCTAACTCCAAGTCATGCGTCGGTAGTTACCCTCATGCGGTCTCAAATTGCCGAGACTCAGACGCCACTACTTTCCTTCTCTGCATCAAGACACATCCCAAACCAAGATGTGATGCATCACAGTAGACCATGAATACCTTTCCTGCCTCAAGCTATACCAGAATCAGAGCTTCCATCAAAATTTTCCTCAACTTGTTGAAACTTTCCTGCTGTTTCTCCGTCCACACAAATGGGACTCCTTTCCTCAATAGCTTGGTCAACGGTGCTGCGATCAGAGAAAATTAACCCCTTCAGCGGACACTACGTGACCTAAGAAAGTTACTTCCCTAAGCCAGAATTCGCACTTACTGAACTTGGCAAAGAGTTGTTTCTCCCTCAGAATTTGCAATACCACCCGCAAGTGTGTATCATGATCCTCATCAGTCTTGAAGTACACCAATATGTCGTCTATGAATACTACGACAAACCGGTCCAATCTTCTTTGAAACACCCGATTCATCAAGTCCATGAATCTTTGCCGGTGCATTAGTTAACGAACCAGTATTACGTAAACTCGTAATGCCCATCTTGAGTACGTAATGTTGTCTTATGAGCGTCTGCCTCCTTTACTTTGAGTTGATGGTACCCCGACCTAAGATTTATCTTCGAGAAAATTGATGCACCTTTAAGTTGATCAAATAAGTCATCAATCCGGGGCAACAGATACCTGTTTTTGATTATCAACTTGTTCAGCTGGCGGTAATCTATACACATCTGCATTGTACCATCCTTCTTCTTAACAAAGAGTACAGGTGCTCCCCAAGGAGATATACTCGATCGGATGAAACCTCGATCCAACAACTCCTGAATTTGAGCCTTCAGCTCCACTAATTCCTTTGGCGCCATCCTATACGGGGCTATAGACACTGGCGCAGTTTCAGGTAACTGATCTATACCGAATTCAACTTTTCGATCCGGAGGCAGACCCGAAAGTTCTTCTGGGAATACATCAACAAATTCCTTCACTGTTCGAACATTCTCCACTGCTATCTCATTGGCCTCCAAGGCATACACCCGAACCCAAAACGCTTCACAACCCTTTCTAACCATTTTCTCCGCCTTCAGTGCAGAGACCACATTCGATAAGTACTCCCTCCTATTACCTATCATCACCACCTCCTCACCTTCCATTGTCCTCAACACCATGCGCTTAGCCGCGCAATCCAAACTGGCCTAGTACTTCACCAGCCAATCCATCCCGAGAATCAGATCGAACTCCCCAAACGGCAGCTCCATCAAATCAGCCAAGAACACAACCCCTTGAAGTTCTAGGGGTACATCCCTATATAGTTTACTTACTTCTATAGAGTGACCTAAAGGGCTTATCACAGTCATCTTCCTAAAAGTAATCTCAAAGTCTAAATTCATAGTTTCTACTATGCTACTGGCTATATATGAGTGCGTCGAACCCACATCTATTAAAGCATTATAAGGTAATCCAAAGATTAAGAATGTACCGATTATGACGTCCGGTCCATCACCCTTCTCTCGAAGCCTCGCTGCGTAGACTAACCCAGGCTGTCTAGCCTTCGTACCACCTGCACTCTCGCCAAGGTGCTCACGGCCTCTACCGAGCCATTACCTCCGAAAGCGATACCACGGCCCCTCGTGGTGCCGACCATCCCTCCTGCTCGAGTATGGTTACGATCCCAGATCGCAATCTAGGTGACGGCGTGGACAATCCTCACTCGGTGCTCCATCGACCCACACTCAAAATATCCTCTGTTTCCAGTCCAGCATTCTCCCGTGTGAGACTTTCCACACCGAGCACATCGTGGAGGCCACTGAGTATTATCGGTAGTAGGCCTAGCAGCTTGATTCGGCCCACCATATCTACCCCGTTTCTACTGATTCCCGCTAGACCCAGATGATCCAGCATTCCTTTTATTCCATCCCCGGTCTTGATTCCGTCTCACCGACTGTTTCACCTCCTCAGTAACTTTGGCCTTTTCTACTAAGACAGCAAACTCTCTCTCCTGCTGTGGAGCAATCAACAGCCTCAAATCGTCCCTTAATCCATCTTCGAATCTAACACACCGTTCATGCTCCGTAGCTATAATGCCCGAGCATATCGGTTCGACCTTAAAATTTCGCCTCGACTACGTCTGATTTATTCCCTAAACTAGCCTTAGAAATGCCTTCCTTTAGCATCAATGTAGCTAGACCCACATATTTCTTCCGATAAGCTACCTTAAAATAGTCCCAAGTGAGATCATCCACCACTGCACTATCCCAAACCGTGAGCCCACTGGTACGACTCATCCCGGAGAAGCGACACTATCCCTTTCAGTTTTTCCTCAGCAGTCAGGTCCAGATCATCCATGATTCGTTCCGTCACTTCCAACCAATACTCAGCCGTATTGAGAGCCACACCAGAAACACCTCGGAATACCTCGGCTCCATTGGCTCGGAGTCACTTTGACACGATTTTGAGCTCCGCACCCCACTGCTTCGACCACTCTTTCCAAAGACTCGCAAACATCACTGCGACACTACATTATCCCCCATTTGATCTTGATACTCAACACCAGCAGCTGGGGGTGGTGGTATCTCCCTTGACCAGACCTGACCGGTTCCGATACGGTCATTCTACCTCTATCACGTCTTCGCACATTACGACCACGTCCCTAGTACTCATGTCTATAGTCGCGATTTATCATTTAAGAGATTTTATGAATTAGCTTCATTTCACCGATTACCAATGAATAAGTTTTATGAAAAGTAATTTGGTAGTGGTTCTTTCGATCATCACACAGTTTTCAGTTCAACTTCCTACCCTCATTCCATGAGTAGGGGTATTCTCGTCATTTCACTATCCGGGGGTATTTTCGTAATTTAACCTATCGGGATATTTTAGTAATTAAAATAGGGTAAATTTGAAAACCTTTACAAATCATAGATGTTTCAAAAATTCCAAAAATCGGGGGTGTTTTGGTAATTTCATAAACCAGAGGTATTTTCGTAATTTTTCATAATCCAGGGGTATTTTCAAAAAAAATTCAAAATATTGTTCAAGGTGATTTTACAAAGTAAGGGTATTTTGAATATTTTCACTTCGAGGGTACTTCAGAAATTTTCCCATACTGAGGGGCATTTTGGTAATTTTACAAGTCAGGGGTAATTTGGTCATTTTTTTTCAAATTGGGGTATTTTAGTCATTTCTTAAATCAAAGTTACTATGGCCATTTCAAAACCAAGGTTTTAAAGCGTTTCAAAACAAAACGGCTAGTCCCTTTCGGGTTTTAGTTATGAAGTTTATCCTGTGAATAAGTCGTCTTAGCTGGGTGAACCGTTACTCACACGGTAGGATTCGGGTGAAGAGGAGGTGAGCCACTAGGACCGCTTAAATACCAAGCTCCTCCCCGAATCCACTCCTAGACATGCGCTGTGGTTACCACACCTTTGGCTCGATGGCGTACTCACAGGTTTGTTTAGTGGATCATTAAGTCTTATGTACTTGAGTTGGCGTAAACTATTCCTAGGGTTCAATAATTCCTATTCTACTAATCTACGATCCCGAAATACCCATTTCCCCCACATATAAATCACACACCAGTCAGAAGTACTTACCTGGGCGGATTGGTGCCAGAGACTCGGTGCCATGCTGTTCAACCCATGTATTTCCAACCATGAACATTTAAAAACCTTACTTTAAAACATTTTGGGCCTCAGGCCCACAGCCGAGCCTTTGAACTTGGCTCTGATACCAAAATTATAACACCCCAAACCCGTTCAGCACACCATAACCGGATCTGGCATGTCACGGAATGATAACCTTTTGGAAACAAAAGTTTGTCGGATAATTTTCTTTAGAAAACCCTTTTAGAAATACGTGCTTAAAGTCTAATTATTGTTGCAAGTTTTTAGAAAACATTCAAGTTATCTTTGTTATCATATTTTAAGTGATGTTACCCGATGGCAACGCTTTAAAGAAAAACGAAGGAGTTATAGTTTTAAAAAAAACATTGCGTTCTGCCAGTCAATTAATAAAATCATTTATCCCACATAGTTAAAATAATAGCAATAATAAAAATAACCAAAACAAATCTTAGTGGCCTTATTACATAACCCAAAACCAAAATTTAAAATTTAAATAGTAACTAAAAGAATTCAAAGTCCCACGAACATGCATGGCCGCCTCGAGTCCTTCCGGTTCCATCTCCGCAATCTACTCATCTGCAAAATATAAGGGAAGGGGTGAGTCACCAAGACTCAGTGTGTAAATCCCCAACCCGATAATGGATTCACTTACACAAACTATCAGTAGCAAGATGCAAACCATGCAAAACATGCAACCCATAACCTAGCCATCCCAACACCTTTAACTACCCCGTGTGGTCAAAACCACTGGTGGTCAAAACCACTGGTGACCGTAGTCACAATATATCGGTGTGGTCAAAACCACTGATGACCGGAGTCACAAATCAAGTGATGGGGCCAACCCATCGTGTGGTCAAAACCACTGATGACAATCCCGTAAATAATCTCGTGGGGCCAACCCACTATGGTACCAAACCACTAGGACAAGTCACAAATCGATATGTGGTCAAAACCACTGGTGGTCAAAACCACTGGGACTTAGTCACAAAATATAATATCAAGAAGGTAGCTATGAGAGTTTCTGCTCAGATGCTGGCCCACACCTAGGTGGCCAATCACGAACAGCAGACACAGCCCTCTTCCTGAACTTAGGGATCGAACCCGAAGGTTGATTTCCCTCTCCTTCTGGTATATTTCTTGCATCCATTAAAAGCTTCGTCAAAACCCACTACGAGAGATGTGATTTTGAGATCTCCACCCCACTAGGTTAGAACAATAGATAAACAATAGATTGATTAATAAAACCATTAAGAAGGGAGTTCCTACCTACCGATTAGATCCCAGAGTTTGCAAGCTTAGACCACCTGATAATCGCACCTACACAAGTACCTGGTGAGATTCGACAAAAGAGAATGGGGTAAGGGAGTGGCCATTTGGCCGAACATATCATCAACATCCACATACCTTCAGCTTTCTTTAGGATTCAGCACAAGTAATTACAGCGAGAAAGATTCAGCTTCCAAAAGAAAGTGTGGTCTTCGGCTTTTAGTAAATGAAAGATGAGTAAATCAGGGTAATGAGAATCAAAGGGTTTCGGCTAGCAAGGTGTTTTGAAGCGAATAGACAAGATGGAAGAGAGGGTGAAGTAGTGATTCAGCTTTGGGAAAAGGATGGAGAAAAGAGTAGTAGGGATTCAGTTATCATAAAAAGAAGAAGAAGAGAAGAGCCTCAAGAGGTTCGACAATGGTCAAAAGGAGAGAAAAGAGGAGAAGAGCTTAGGCGTTTTTCGACAAAAGAGAAATTGAGAGGAAAAAGCTAGGCTGAAAAGTGAAAACTCACCTAAATGCCGAAAATACTACTCTTTAGCAACTAAATTTCGGCACCCTCACCAAGAGCCAAAACCGAAAGTCCCCTTCCCTCCAAACTCTTCAAAAGAATTTGGCTAACACCCCCTTGTGTCATCCACTCTATCCTCCTATCACCATACCAATTTGAATTCACCACACTCCTAAAATCTCTCTCTTCCCCTTATCCAAATCTATTGACCCCTTCAATGCTCATCCACCAGAGTCCAAACCGAATGCAACACCTCCCGCCTTGGCGAAAAAAAACAAAAGGGGATTCATGACTCGAACCAAGGCACTATCAGCTCCCCCTGAGGCGTCACTTCCTTATGCTTTAAGTGGCGCCTCCTTGCCACTTTACCAATGCACTTCTTGTGTCAAAACCTACCACTAACCACCCTTACTCCTATCTCATTCAGCTCCCCCTTCTATGTAACACCCCAAACCCGGTCAGCACACCACAACCGGATCTGGCATGTCACGGAATGATAACCTTTTGGAAACGAAAGTTTGTCGGATAATTTTCTTTAGAAAACTCTTTTGGAAATCCGTGCTTAAAGTCTAATTATTGTTGCAAGTTTTTAGAAAACATTCAAGTTATCTTTGTTATCATATTTTAAGTGATGTTACCCGTGACAGCGCTTTAAAGAAAAATGAAGGAGTTATAGTTTTAAAAAAACATTGCGTTACACGGTTAATAAATAAAATCATTTATCCCACATAGTTAAAATAATAGCAATAATAAAAATAACCAAAACAAATCTTAGCGGCCTTATTACATAACCCAAAACCAAAATTTAAAATTTAAATAGTAACTAAAAGAATTCAAAGTCCCACGAACATGCATGGCCGCCTCGAGTCCTTCCGGCTTCATCTCTGCAATCTACTCATCTGCAAAATATAAGGGAAGGGGTGAGTCACCAAGACTCAGTGTGTAAATCCCTAACCCGATAATGGATTCACTTACACAAACTATCAGTAGCAAGATGCAAACCATGCAAAACATGCAACCCATAACCTAGCCATCCCAACACCTTTAATTACCGTGTGGTCAAAACCACCGGTGGTCAAAACCACTTGGTGACCGTAGTCACAATATATCGGTGTGGTCAAAACCGCGACACGGAGTCACAAATCAAGTGATGGGGCCAACCCATCGTGTGGTTAAAACCACTGATGACAATCCTGTAAATAATCTCGTGGGGCCAACCCACTGTGGTACCAATCCACTGGGACAAGTCACAAATCGATATGTGGTCAAAACCACTGGGACTTAGTCACAAAATATAATATCAAGATGGGGCCAACCTGTCATGTGGTCAAAACCACTGGTGACAGTCCAAAATAAATCATCCCCCTCCTCTCATCAAACCCATCATCATGTTCATAACATACAAGCCATAGTATCGAATGACCATGCAATTAACATATAACATAGCATCAACGGTTCATGATGATGTATTCTAAAAGTCACATAACAGGGGACTTACCTGAAATCCAAGCACATACCCACAAGGTATAATTACCGATTTCATTGCTAAAACAATATTATGTTAGGCACATTATACTAATAGAGTGTGTAAGCGTTACACACCTCGCTAATCACAAATCTAAGTAAGAATCCCGAAACCACTAGAATCTAGTGAAAAACCCGAAGCATTATTCCCTTTCCTACAATCGGCCAATATTAATCAGTAATTAAAAAGACCTATTCGGCACAAATAGAAATCCCGAAGGATATGTCGCATGAACCCAATTCCTTACCTAGATCAACCACCAAGTCTTGAAGGCTCCCTAAATTCGGCAATAGCCCTCCCTACAATCGGTTTTGTCACTTCATTTTGAGTCTAAAGGCCATTCGGCCATAATCATAAATCCCGAAAGAAGAAAAGAGTTGCCACACCCTTACCTTAATAATAGATTCGGCTAATCAAACTCCAATATTCGTCACCCCTAAACGATGTTGAAGGTTTCGGCTCCCTTCAAAGAGCAAGAACATAGTTTTAATACTTAGATCTAAAATGGAAAAAGAAAATAGAAAAGAAGTGGGTTTTTTAATACTTAGATCTAAAATGGAAAAGTTTGGGCATTACCCCGTTGATCAAGAAAAGAAAACGAATAGGAAGTTCACTCACCAAAGTTTCAGCTATGATCCAAAAAGGAGAGATGAGTTTCGGCACTTGTGATGATAAAGAGATAACGCAAAAAGAGAGGAATTTGTGAGCACGATATTCATCTTTTGAACAAAATAGAGGGAAAAAAAGTAAACAAAGTGATTTTGGCAAGAAGAAGTCGAGCAAAGAGTGAACCAAAAAGAGAAGAGAAGGTAGCTATGAGAGTTTCGGCTTTGAGCAACAAGAAGGAGAAGAAGTGAACAATCGCCAAGTGCCCAAAATTGCCCAAAAAGAAAAGAGATTGGGAGGGTGCAATTGAGGTTTCGGTTTGACCTTGAACACAAAAAAAACAAGACCTACCAAGCTTTTTTGATTTTAGTTATCAACCTAGGCACATTCGGCCACTACCAAAACCCCAAACCGATTGTTTCCCCAAACTCATACCACAACCAAAAAAAATTCGGCTAAGCACAACCCACTCTCACTCAAACACTTGCCGTCCCCTTCCATCCCTCCTTGAATTGCTCCCATCCACTCATTCAAACAAGTTTGGATGAGTCCAACACCTAAAATCTCTCCCCTTCATCCATTTAAAATCTGATAGCTTAATCCTCATCCATCAAGAGAGTCCCACCTGAGCACTCCTCTCCTTGCTTGTGGCGTGAAAAGGATAAGCGAGTGCAATTCTGCGGCTCGAACAGGCACTCCTCTCTGCATGTGGTGTCACTCCTCTGACACCCTAGTGGCACCTCCTTGCCACCTTTCCCATTGATTTCTTGTGGCAAACTTCCCCAATAAAATCTCTTAACCCCTCTCTCCCTTAGCTCCATTTCCTTAAATGCCAAAACAAAACTCTTAGCCCTAACTCAAGCCTAACCTAGGGTTATAACTAAACCCCAAAACATGTTAAATGAACATTATAGACAATTCATCACATGCAACACAAGCAAAACGCAGAACCCCCGTTTTAAGGATGTTACATTCTAAGTTCCCAACAATCAAATTTTGATAAAGCTCTAGCCTACCCCTAACTCATGCCTGGACCCTTAGATCACCTTGAATAAGCATGACGACCATACTATCTACATGTAGTCACACAAAATGCAAAGGCCCCGTTTAAGGATGTTACAGTTCTACCCCTTAAAAATAATTTCGGCCTCAAAATTACCTGATCAAAAGAGTTGAGGGTATTACTGTCGCATAACATCCTCTGGCTCCCATGTGGCTTCTTCTGATCCATGGTTCCACCACAATACCTTCACCAAAGGGACTGATTTCCTATGCAATACTTTGACATCCCAATCCAGGATCTGCACTGGTTCCTCCTCAAAAGATAAGTCTGGGCTTACTTCAATTTCTTCTACCGGCACAACATGAGATTGATCTGAATGATAGCGTCTAAGCATGGAAACATGAAACACATTATGGATCTGACTCAACTCCGAAGGTAACTCGAGCTAGTAAGCTACTGGTCCTACACACTTCAACACCCGATAAGGCCCGATAAACCTAGGGCTCAGCTTGCCTTTCCGACCAAATCTCAGCACTTTCTTCCACGGTGACACCTTCAAGAAAACCCTGTCACCCTCTGCAAATTCTATATCCTTCTGCTTAAGATTGGCATAGGACTTTTACCTGTCCAAAGCTTCCTTCAGACGAGCTCGAATCAGCCTAACCTTATCTTCTGTTTCAGCAACCAACTCTGGACCCAACAACTGCCGCTCCCCCAACTCTGTCCAACATGTAGGGGTACGACACTTCCTTCCATATAATGCCTCATATGGTGCCATCTGAATACTTGCCTGGTAACTATTGTTATATGCGAACTCCGCCAACGGTAGAAATTCTTCCCAACTACCTCTGAAATCCAAGACATAACCCTCAACATATCTTCCAAAATCTGAATTACCCTTTCGATTGCCCATCATTTGGGGATGAAGCGCGTCTTGAAATCCAACCTTGTACCCAATGCCCGATGCAATGCCTTCCGAATCTTGACGTAAATCTAGAGTCTCTATCCGAAATAATCGACACTGGCACCCCATGCAACCTCACAATCTCCGCTTTATATAATCTAGCTAACTTTTGAAGTGAGTAATCCACACGTACAGGTATGAAATGAGCAGACTTTGTCAGACGGTCAACGATTACCCAGACCGAATCCTTCTTAGTGGGCGTGAGGGGTAGCCCGCTAACAAAATCCATTGTGATCCTTTCCCATTTCCACTGCGAAATCTTTACCGGTTGCAACAATTCCGAAGGTAACTGATGTTCAGCTTTGACCTGCTAACATGTCAAACACTTACTCACAAATTCAGTTACCTCTCGCTTTAGGCACGGCCACCAAAACTGCTTCCGTAAATCCCGGTACATCTTACTACCTCAGGATGCATAGCATATGGACTGCTATGTGCCTCCTGAAGAATCTTCTGCCTTAACTCCATATCTTTAGGCATGCAAACTTTCCCCTGAAAACATAGCACTCCATCGCTACTCAAGCTATACCCCTCCAATCCACTATTCTGCACTTGCAAACATCTAGCGCTTAAGACTTCATCTACCAATTGTTTTTCTTTAACCTGGTTTACCCATGTTGGCTTCACTTGCAGTTTCGCTAACAGACTTTCATCCTCATACAAACTAAGGTGGGCAAACATGGCTCTTAAATCTGCTACCACTTTGTGACTCAAGGCGTCAACTACCACGTTAGCCTTACCCGGGTGGTACTCAATCGAGCAGTCATAATCCTTCAACAACTCGATCCACCTCCAGTGCCTTGAATTCAAATCCTTCTGAGTAAGGAGGTATTTCAAACTCTTATGATCTATGTACACAATAGACTTCTCTCCACACAGGTAATGTCTCCAAATTTTGAGGGCAAAAACCACTGCAGCCAACTCCAAATCATGCGTTGGGTAATTCATTTCGTGAGGTATCAATTGTCGAGAAGCATACGCCACTACTTTCCCCTCTTGCATCAGCACACATCCTAACCACATGTCGACGCATCACGAGAAGTAAACTCTTTCCCTGCTTCAGTGAATCGACCGAGCTTAGTCAAAATCTTCTTTAACTTCTTGAAACTTTCTCGTTGCTTGTCTGACCACACAAACGGAACCCTTTCCTTAGAAACTTGGTTAGCAGTGCGCAATCAAAGAAAACCCTTCCACGAACCTACGTAATATCTGCTAAACCCGAGAAAACTCGAATCTCCGCCAGACTTGGTGATTTCCAATCTAATACAACTTCAATCTTCCGAGGGTCCACCCTAATCCCCTTAGCTGACACCACATGACCCAAAAAGGTAACTTCCTTCAACCAGAACTCACACTTACTAAACTTTGCGTATAACCACTTTTCTCTTAGAATCTACAAAACCACCCGCAGATGTGCATCGTGCTCCTCCTCTAATTTCGAGTACACCAGAATATCATCTATAAATACTACGATAAACCGATCCAAGTACAGCTGAAACACCCGATTCATCATATCCATAAATGCTGCTGATGCATTGGTCAACCCATACGGCATTACCAAAAATTCATAGTGGTATGCTTGATGAAATCTTAGTCTTATGGACATCGCCTCCTTGACCTTAAGTGGTGATACCCGACCTCAAATCTATCTTGGAAAAACCGATGCTCCCTGGTGGTGAGCGGATCGTCTATCCTCGGCAACGGATATTTTTTCTTAATCGTCAACTTATTCAGCTGACGGTAGTCTATACACATTCGCATCGACCCATCCTTCTTCTTGACAAAAAGCACAGGTGCTCCCCAAGGCGATACACTCGACCGGATAAAACCTCGATCCAACAATTCCTAAATCTGCGCTTTCAGCTCCACTAACTCCTTCGGCGCCATTACAGTGGGGCAATGAACCTTATTTGTTCACGGTAGAAGGTCTATACCAAACTCCACTTCACGATCTGGAGGCAAACCCAGAAGCTCTTTTGGGAACACATTGGTGAATTCTTTCACCGTTCGCACATTCCCCACAGTTGATTCCTTAACCTCCAAGGCACAAACATAAGCCACAAACGCCTTACATCCTTTTCTCACCATTTTCTCAGCCTTCAAGGCAGATACCACACCAGATAGGTAGTTTCTTCTTCCACCTATCATCACCACCTTCTCACCCTCAACAGTCCTCAGCACCATGCGCTTTGCTGCACAGTCCAGACCCGCTTGGTACTTTACTAACCAATCTATCCCTAAGATCATATTGAACTCCCCGAAAGGCAGTTCCATCAAATTAGCCTAGAACACTACCCCTTGAAGTTCTAGGGGTACATCCCTATATAATTTTTTTACTACCACAGAGTGTCCTAAAGGGCTAATTACCGTCATCTCCCTAAAAGATGTCTCGTAGGCTAGGTTCAAAGTTCTTGCTATACTACTAGCAACATAAAAGTGCGTCGAACCAACATCAATCAAAGCAGTATAAGGTAACCCAAAAATTAAAACCGTACAGGTTATGACGTCTGGTGCGTCGCCCTCATCTCGACGCCTCACTGCATAGACCAACCCAGGCTGTCTTGCATCCGTATTTCCAACACCCCTACCCGGTGCTCCACGACCTCGCCCGTTACCATTATCGCCCCTGGCTGAAACTCGACCCCTCTGCGGTTGCTGACCACCTCTCCTGAATTGTGTACGTCCGTGACCTTCAGCCTGTGTCCTAGCTGGCCTCCGCGGACAATCCCTTATCCGGTGATCCATTAACCCACACTCGAAGCACTCTCTATTACCTGTCCAATATTCCCCCGAATGAGACTTCCCACATCGAGCACACTATGGTGGCCACTGAGTAGCAGCAGCAGGTCTTCCAGCTTGATTCGGTCTACCAAATCTAGCCCTTTTTTGAGAACTCTCAGTAGACCCTAGTGGCCCAAAACTTATTTTATCCCTATTCCTATTCTGATCATGTTTCTCAGTTTGCTTCACCTCTTCAGCAATCTTGGCTTTCTCCACAAGGATGGCAAATTCCCTCTCTTACTGTGGAGCAATCAACACTCGCAGCTCATCCCTTAGTCCATCCTCAAACCTAATACAGCACTCATGCTCCGTAGCCACGATACCCTGAGCATACCAGCTTAATCGCAAGTATTTTGCCTCGTATTCAGATACCAACTTATTCCCCTAAACCAAATTCAAAAACGCCTTATGTTGTACATCTATATAACTAGACCCAACGTACTTCCTTTGGTAAGCTTCCCTAAAGAAATCCCAAGTGATATCATCGGCCGTCGCACTTTTCCTAACCGTGAGCCACCACTGATAAGACTCATCCCAGAGAAGAGACACTATCCCTTTCAACTTCTCCGCAGTCGTGAAGTCCAGGTCATCCATTATGCGCTCTGTCGCCTCTAGCCAGTACTCAGCTGTGTTGGGAGCTACACCCGAAACTCCCCTAAATACCTCTACTCTATTAGCTTGGAGTCATTCAGACATAGATTTCTGAGCCCCCGTACCTACACCTGCTCCAGCAACTCTCTCCAAGACCCGCAGCATTGCCTGCGACACCGCGTCATCACCACCCGTTTGCTCCTGAAACTCAGCACCCATAGCTGGCGGCGTTGGTACCTCATTCTCTGACTCATAACCAGACCCTACTGGTTCTGACACAGTCATCCTACCCTTACCACGACCACGCACATTACGCCCACGTCCTCGAGTGCTCATGACTAGCGTTCACTATTTATCTATTTAGAAATTTTATGGATTAATAAATCTTTCTTCCACTAATTAATAACGAACAGTCTTATGGAAAAGAGTTTTAACAGTGGTTCTCTCGAACTCAATCTATAGCTATATAATTCAGTTTTCAGGTCTGTATTTCCTAACTCTAGAATTCACATTCAATCAACATCCAGCACAGCACCACATCCATGCATCAAACACACAAGTACATTCATGAACTCACATTCATCACCTAGGGGTATTTTTGTCATTTCACCACCTGGGGGTATTTTCGTAATTTTAACCTATAGGGGTATTTTCGTAATTTTTTTTAGAATAAGGTTTCTTGGTTTTTTTCCAAAATAGGGGTATTTTGGTAATTTGCAATCCAAGGGTATTTTGGTAATTTTCTAATTTTGGTGACTTCCGTAAATCAGGGGTAATTCAGTAATTTCTCAAACAAGGGTACTTTGGTAATTTTCCAAATAAAGGTATTTTGGTCATTTTACAAAATCAAGGGTATTTTGGTCATTTTACCAAAATCAAGGGTATTTTGGTCATTTACAAAATCAAGGGTATAGCGGTGAATTACCTCAACCTAGGGTATTGTGGTTAGTTTTACAAAATTTGGGACATATAAGCAATTTTACAAAACAGGGTAATGGTCTCTTTTCGTGTTTTAATTATAAATTTTGGCCCGTCAACAAATCCTCGTGGCTAAGGTGAACAGTCACTACACACCAGGTAGAATTCCAGAAAAGAGGAGGTGAGTCACTAGGACCGCTTAAATACCAAGCTCTTCCTAGATCCAATCCTAGACATGCGTATGCCTGTTACCACACCCTAACCCTTATGACTTGTTCATAGACCTGAGAATTTAAGAGTTAGGATACCTATCTATGTCCCTATAAAACCCATTAAACCCATCATACATATATCACATCAAAGGTTAGGATACTTACTTGGGTGGATCGGTGTCGGGGACTCAGGTGCCATGCTTTCCGAAATATGCATATCCATAAAAATCATGTTACAGCCCCTTTATTGAAAACATTTTGGGCCTTATACCCACAACCGAGCTTTTTAACCTGGCTCTGATACTAAAATGTAACACCCCAAACCCGGTCCAAACGCTACGACTGAATCTGGCATGTCACATGGAAGAAAACGTTTTGGAAACTAGTTTGTCATCTTGAGTTGGGAAGGAAACCTTTGTGAATTTATAAAAGAATTGAGTTTAGATTGAGTGGACTGCTAAAACATTTTGGAAACTTAGTTTAGCAAAATAGAGTTGCCTTATGACTATCCCTTGTTTGTTAATTACCCGATGTAAAACCTCAGAATAATCCTAAAAGTTTATTCAAGTTTTAAAAACATCCATTCCACAGTTTACTAGGCGTGCCCTTAATATTTCACAAAATTTTAAAGAAATTTAAAATAAATAAATAACCCCAATGTAAATCTAAGTGGCCTTATTACAAAGCTGAAATCCAACTTAAAATAGAAACAAAATAACTCCAAAATATTGAGCATGGCCACCTCGAGTCCATCCCGGCTCCATATCCGAGATCTAGGAATTATCTGCAAAAAGTTACCGGAAGGAGTGAGTCACCAAGACTCAGTGTATAAATCCCCATCCCAAAAGATGTTAAGCTCTTATACAGATTCATATGCAAATATCCATGTCATGCAACCCATCCAACCTAGGTATCCATCCGAGTCTCCCAAGTCTACCCCTTGTGGCACCTAGCCACTGATGGTACCTAACAGGTGACCGAAGTCACAAATATTCATATGTGGGGCCAACCCACTTGTGGTACCTAACCACTGGTGACGATCCCTTATATCAATATGTGGGGCCAACCTACTGTGGTACCAAACAACTAGGATGAGTCACAAATAATAAACATATGTGGTACCTAACCACTGGTGGTTCCAAACCACTGAGACTTAGTCACAGAGTAATGATATGTGGGGCCAACCCACGTGTGGTACCTAACGACGGGTGACAGTCTAATAAATCTTATCTTCCCCCTCCTCTCATCATACCCATTTTCATGTATATGCTTTTCAATACCAAATAATCATGCTTAACACTTTAAGAAAATATAACATGACACATGCAGGTTTAATATAGATAAATCACGTTAGCCACCAAAATAGACTTACCCGAAGTCCTTGCTTTTACCCACAAGGGTAACATAGTGATTCCCACTGTTACTTCGGCTTTTGACAAATCACAGAAATAACATATTAAACATATGAAGTGTGTAAAAGTTACACACCTGATTACTCATAACACGATACTCTCTACGTCGACACTCTTGTTGATAGGCACTACGGCTATCTGCCTACTATTCTGCTCAGATGCTAGCCCACACCCAGGTGGCCAATCACGAACGGCAGACACAGCCCTCTTCTTAAACTTAGGGATCGAACTCGTAGGTTGATTTCCCTCTCCTTCTGGTATATTTCTTGCATCCATTAAAAACTTTGTCAAGACCCACTACGAGAGATATGATTTTGAGATCTCCCCACTAGGTTAGAACAATAGATAATCAATAGATCGATTAATAAAACCACTAAGAAGGGAGTTCCTACCTACCAATTAGGTCCCGGAGTTAGCAGGCTTAGACCACCCGATAATCGCACTACACAAGTACCTAGTGAGATTCAGCAAAAGAGAATAGGGTAAGGGAGTGGCCATTTGGCCGAACATATCATCAACATCCATATACCTTCGGCTTTCCTCAAGATTTGGCACAAGTAATTACAGCGAGAAAGATTCGACTTCCAAAAGAAAGTGTGGTCTTCAGCTTTTAGTAAATGAAAGATGAGTAAATTAGGGTAATGAGAATCAAGGAGTTTCGGCTAACAAGGTGTTTTGAAGCGAATAGACAAGATGGAAGAGAGGGTGAAGTAGTGATTCGGCTTTAGGACAAAGATGGAGAAAAGAGTAGTAGAGATTCGGTTATCACAAAAAGAAGAAGAAGAGAAGAGCTTCAAGAGGTTTCGACTATGGTCAAAAGGAGAGAAAAGAGGAGAAGAGTTTAGGTGTTTTTCGGCAAAAGAGAAATTGAGAGGAAAAAGCTAGGCTGAAAAGTGAAAACTCACCTAAATGCTGAAAATACTACTCTTTAGCAATTAAATTTCGGCACCTTCACCAAGAGCCAAAACTGAGAGTCCCCTTCCCCCCAAACTCTTCAAAAGAATTTAGCTAACACCCCCTTGTGTCATCCCCTCTATCCTTCTATCATCATACCAATTTGAATTCACCACACTCCTAAAATTTCTCTCTTCCCCTTATCCAAATCTGTTGACCCCTTCAATGCTCATCCACCAGAGTCCAAACTGAAGCAACACCTCCTGGCCTTGGCGTAAAAAAAACAACTTAAAGGGGGATTCTCGAAGCTCGAACCAAGTCCCTATCAGCTCCCCCTGAGGTGTCACTTCTTTGTGCTTTAAGTGGCGCCTCCTTGCCACTTTACCAAGGCACTTCTTGTGTCAAAACCTACCACTAACCACCCTTACTCCTATCTCATTCAGCTCCCCCTTCTAAGTGCCCAACAAGAAAATTTTGATAAGGCTCTAGCCTACCCCTAACTCATGCCTGGACCCTTAGATCACCCTGAACAAGCATGACGACCATACTATCTACATGCAGTCACACAAAATGCAAAGGCCCCGTTTAAGGATGTTACAATCAACTCATTTTCTCTCTGAATTCTTTACTAACTGTAATAGTCCTGAATACTCTTGAAATTCAGCTTATACCTGTCGACAAATCGACATCTGGATATAAACTCAAAAATATCATGATATACATATACACTCAATCACTAGAACACCTACTTATATGACTGCTCATTTCATTATTCTTGGATGAATAAGTGATATCTCGTACTAAATCTTCTATATGAGTTCTGGATTCATCAATACGCAAATTCTATCTCAAGCTAACAATAACTACAGAAATCATTTTCGACCTGAATCTTAACATCAGAAGTAAACTCATTCTGGACTCATTTAAATTACCATTCACTATCACTCTTTTGAACTTCTCTATTTCACAAGGAAAACTCGCTTTAGCATTTAACATCGATAAAATGAGGATATTATCAACTAAGATCAATCGAGTAACCAACTTGCATCAATTAAATGAGGATTTTCCATCCCGGCCTCTGTACTATGTCTGCTTTTCGAAAAGGAATTCAATAACTATACATACTCTTGTAATAACTCAAGCCATTTTCACTACTTTACATTCCTATTTTTCTGCAACATTAGATACTTCACTCATCAGGATTCAGGAAACACAAAAAATTTCCAAAGATCCTACTATATAATCGAATTCACAAGACAGACATAAAAGTGATTGTTTCTGAGTCACCAGTCGAATAGTTCTTTTTTATGTAACCTTAATCATCCAAAGATACAAACTATCTCCTTGCACCCTGGTATTAAGGCATATTCTAATTTATTTAATAGTGCATCATTGAATATCAAAAATTCCTTTTCTCAATTCAAACTGAACTCAGATCTAGAACTTTCAGTTAAAAATACCTTCAATAGCTTTCGACTTTACAAACCTGTAACAGGTTAAACTTTCATAAAGGTGATAACTTTTCAATCAGAACAACTTCAACTTGTAATTAACATTATCCGATTAGAATATTTCAATAGGAATATCTTTGTATTATGCTTCCTAGAATCTAATTTTTTTCATTCAGACTATCCATCTCCATACTCGTAAATACACTGAATTTATTCTCTTTGTTGAGGCACGCTTAAATATACACATCACTCGAATCATATCTCAGTAATCAATCTACTCTTTTCCTCATACTGAGAATACAGCTCAAACACACAATCTCTTGAAATCCTTTTGTTATGCTAATCAAAACCTTTACTATCGTCTTAGCTCAAAGTAATAAGGATATCTCAATTGAATGTGTTGACTTTATTTGGCTTACAAAAAATATCCATCGCACAACTTTAAACTTGCGATTTCACTACTTGTACTTTTGTCTATATTAACTTCTTATACAAAAATTAGAGGTATCCAAATACTAGAATCATCACTTTTCTATGATCGAACTAAAAGCGTTACCATAGTAGATATAACTATCACCAACTGAAGAATACACTTTAAAGATAAACCAGGATCAACAGAATCATAAGAATAGTCTCACATAACATTTTTATCACTGACTTTACTCTAAAATACCAGAATAGAATTACAAAGAGATAAAGAAATGTCTATTGTAAACCAACCAAATCGACAACAATTTCGTCTAATTTTACAATCAGCTAACATTCTCACACTATCATAATTTCATAAAAATGAACAACCACATAATCCCTGAAGGGAAATAGATATCTATACAGAATACTCAAAGAGATCATTATAATCCATTCAACCATGATTATAATAGCCAAACATTTTAACAGCTTGAATATTGTTTCTCTAACCATTTCCGTCATCATAAACCCTTTATTATCCTTTCACTAATGAATATCAATTTGGGAAGATCTCGGTAAGTACATACCTTAGGCTTCCTACCCAATTGAGTCGAATAGCCGAGACTAGCTTTTTCTTTACTCGTAACATTGCATAATTAGTGTAATCTTTAAAACATCCTGATATTCTTCCCGAAACTGTTTTCACTTTCTCACTACTTTCATCTCTGTATGAATTACTAATTGTTTCACCACCGAACTCTTTTGTTTCACACTTATGATCTTATTCAACTCGACTCTTGTAAAAATCTCGTTATAAGTCAACACTGGTAAGGGGGTGAGGTTGTAAAGCCTTAGCTTGCCTCTCATGACTACATACGTATGACTTAACATTCATCATTAATGAAATATCATCGTAATTATACAACTCACTCCAAGCAAATTTTTCACACTTACTCATGTTACAAATGTTTCTATCATTTATAATTTCGAATGATGATTTTACTTACTCAAACTCCATATTAATATCTATTCAAGTACTTAACATTTAACCCAATTTCTCTTACCATCGCTTATCAAATTAAAAGACGTCTTATGGGTCTGAGTACGTCGTTTGCCATAGTCCAACTATGGTCTTACTCGTATAACAATATCATTACTCAATTATAATCTTACATGTCATCAGGATGCCATAGTCTCGCTATGGTCTTACATGAAATCTCATATCGATACCAATGTCACATCCTAGATATGGTCTTATATGGAAACACATGTCGATGCCGATACTATATCCTAGATATGGTTTTACACGGGATCGTACGTCGATGCCATGCCCCAGACATGGTCTTACACGGAATCACTATTCGATGCCGATGCCATATCCCAAATATGGTCTTACACGAAATCGCTATTTAATGCCGATGCCATATCCCAGATATGGTCTTACACGGGATCATGTATCGATGCCAATGCCATGTCCCAGACATGGTCTTATATGGGATCACATGTACTGTCATGGTCCAACCATGGTCTTATCCATCATTTTTTCCTCGAGCGACCATACTCATCTCTTGCGTTCTACTTAATTTGACTTCCCAGCTCAAATTCTACACTATTATAATATTTGTGGCTTCATAACAGAGTCATAAAACAAAACATTATACATCCACTAATTTAACGGTCACACATGAGATTCAACTATGTGGACATACTGATTATACATTTTCAAACAAATGTACATACACACATATCCTGTTCACTGGGTAAGTTTACTCATCATATTCACTTAGTCAAATATGTTGAGCATATAACACTGTTGCATGTCGAATCAACATGGATAAGCTTATGACCATATAACTTTCATTTCATACCATATTTTTCACATTTCTCAACTTATGATTATCTCTTTTCGTATCTTATTACACATATGTCATGAACTTCTGTTCATACCTTTCTGAATTTCGAAACATCATAAGCACATTTCAATTATTGCATCATCACTTTTAGCATTATCAAAAATAGCTCGGTTGGGAATCATCTCTGTCTTACCAAAACAATTTCGTTAGAGCCGGGAGATATCACACTATCATGAGGAGTAATATGGCATTTATAGTTAAACTCTCATATGCTAGGTTAGTCCGAGAATCGACTAAACCATAGCTCTGATACAACTAAATGTAACACTCCTTACCCGTATCCAACGCCGGAACCAGCTACGAGGTGTTGCCGGACTTAACTTGCTTGAACATACAACTTTGGGCTATAAAATTTCGTTTCCATTTAAAAACTTCCCATTCACATTTATAACATCCTTATTATGGGCCTACAAGGCCTTAAACATGCAAACGGAGGATTTCGGAATCAAACCGAGAACTTTTGTACACTTAAAAAAATTTTGCCTTAATAGGGCCACACGCCCGTGTGAAATGGGACATGCCCATGTGGGCAGGCCGTGAGGTCACACACGCCCATATCCCTAGCCCGTATGGGATTTATTTTTTCATTTCGAACCTACAGGGGTTTTCACACGGCCTAGACACGCCCGTGTCCTCACCCGTGTGTGAAAACTTGGGTATTCTATTTATGACGTCAGCAACCTCATAAGAGGCACACAGCCTAGGCACATGCCGTGTGTCTAGCCCTGGTCGACACTGACTTGCAACACTAACATGCAGGGGACACATGGCCCGGTCACACACCCATAGAACTGACCATGTGTCACACACGACCTAGACACATGCCCGTGTGTCTACCCTTGTGGACCAATTCAAGGCTATTTTCCAAGCCATTTAGCCACCCTCACTTGCACACATTCATACAACATCACATATCATTCTCAAAAAATCAATTGTAATACTTAAATTTTCACATTAAAACCATGGGAACTAAACTTCCTTCCCATATACAAGAGAGTACTATCACTAGTACAAATAAAATTGGTATAAGCCATCATTCATGGCTTGGCACCATCGAGCCATAAACTATTTTAAGCCAACACATTTGGCTACATTAACTATGACTTAAATTAAACAAAAGATAAGGTCCCTATACATGCCATATCTCATGAAAACTTGAAAACTTATACCCAAGTGACCGCTCGATAGTGTGAAACCATCTTCGGCGGTCTCCAATCTGAGCTAGTTGAGTTAACCTATAAGAGATAGGAAAGGAAGGGAAGTAAGCAATAATGCTTAGTAAGTTCATATGCAAATAAAAATCAATTATTTATGTTTATTTATTTCACTCAACCATAAAGGTATTATAATGAGATTTACACTTAAACTCATGGTTACTCATTCAATCATTCATAATGCTTGCTCATTCCAAACCTTCACATATCACAAAACATCATTCACCTTTACTTGCATTTATTCCCACAAAGCAACATGTAATTTCACTTAGTTAAATTTCTCAATAACACCTCGAAATAATAATAAGTACTCGGTGGTTTCGCACACAGCCCACCATTTAATAATTAATAAGGTGGTGTCTCACACAGCCCACCATTCATACTAAACACGATGGTATCGCACATAGCCCATAGGTAACAAATAATAAGGTGGTATCGCACCAGCCCACCAATGATAGTAATTATGATGGTAACGCACACAGCACATCGTAAACAAATATTAAGGTGGTATCGCACATAGCCCACCATTTATCACACATTCACGAATATTTATCCACATTCATTTTCCTATTTTGAATGTTCATTCGGGAATTTCCTCATACTCTATCATTTTTAAATAGATTTCTACAATAATCATTCGCATTCATGCAATGCATTAATAAATATAACATATACAATCAGGATGCATCCTTTACACATAAACTCACCATGGGTTCTTCATATACCGAATTCACCTCAAATGAGTTCTAGGCACATACCTGTACTTCTCATGGCATAACCACATACTTTCTTATTTTCAACATACCTGTTGAATCACTCAAATACTAAAGGATACTCTTAAGTCTCATACATATAGTATCATATCAAAATCATATCCCCGATACGGCCTTACATGAAATATCATATCGATGCCATGTCTCTGACATGGTCTTATACGAAATCTCACACTGGGGCCAATATGGTCTTACACAGGACCTTAATTATCTTAGTATCGTGATATTTGCATTCCATTCATTCTTAAGTTCAATTGAAGATTTTCATTTCTTGACATCTCGTCAAAAACATATTTAATATATTCGTAGAGACAATATAAAATTCATACAATCAAAATATTAAATACTTCACTTAAAGTTGCATTATTAGCACACGAACTTACCTCGATACCAAAAGGGTAAAAAGGGACCTAATTGTCCATATTTCTCTTTTCTCCCGTTCTAGGTCCGAATCCCGTTTGCTTTGATCTATAACAATAAAATTTACTCATTTAATCTCCACACAATTCAATACATTTCAAAATTTCTACTTTGGCAAAATTACCATTTTGCCCTTGGACATTGGCAAAATTACCATTTTGCCCCTATGCTCGTACATCGATCTTCATCTAATTTCTTTGTTAATCAACCCTAGCCAATTCATATTTCCTCTTGTAGCAACTCAAGATTTCAACTATTACACACATTTACCACTTATTTCATAACTTTTACGAAAAGGTCCCTTTAGGTGTTTTCATGGTAACACCTTTCACAAAAGTTTCTCATCTAACAACTAAGACTCATTTTCTTCCATAAAAATGCAGCAACAACATGAAACCTCTCATGAAAAGTCCCTAAAATTTTAACCATTTAGCAAAATAGTCCCCTCATTAGCTAGCTCAAGCTTTGGGGGTTCCAAAAGTACAAAAATCATCAAAAATAATCATCAAGATGACTTACTTGTAGAGGTCAGGAGTTGCTGAAAATTTTCAAGCTTCCATGGCTATTTTTCTTGAGAAATTTCAGTGGAGAGTAGGGAAAGAAAAGATGATATCTTTTCTTCTCTTTAGTTTTTTTTATTCTAGACAATTTTCCACCAAAACCTCACCTAATTCATTTAAAATTTATTTCTTTGTCCCCTATGGTCAGCTATTAACCTTAGAAAGGTCTAATTGCACATTAGGGACCTCCAATTAATATTCCTTAGCTATTAGACACCTCTAGCAAATAAAATAGAACTTTCATACTTTATGCGATTTAGTCCTTTTTCGCGATTAAGCATGAAATCTCGAAAATTAAAGTACCAAAATTTTTTATCCACCCTTATAATCATGCTATAACCCATGAACTAAAATTAAAATAATTTTCTCGACCCCAGATTAGTGGTCTTGAGACCACTATTCTGACTAGCCCCAAAATCAGGCTATTACAGAAGTATCATAAAGAGTAAATGTACCCGTAATAACATCTAGAGATGAAGCTTCCTCATGGGCTCAAATGGCGTAAGCTCTAGCAGGTGCCCTATCTTCAGATCTCGCAACTGTATCTTTCATAGCTCTCTGACTACCACTGACGTTTCTTATGTTTCTAGAAGGTCTACCTCTAGCTGAAGTATTATCTGATTTCAGATTCTTTACACTTTCCTTCTCAATAAACTCAGGGCAATCTCAAATAAAATGGTCTAATGATCCACATTTAAAACAAGCTCGGTCATTCAATCTACAATTAGCCGGATGTATTTTACCACAATGTCTACATTCAGGTCGTTCGGGTTGGACATTTCCAACACTGGCTATCAAAGTTGCTCGAGCATTGAAGTTCGAATGCGATCTAGCACGATCTCGGTTCAAATGTCCCACATTAACCTTTGAACGGCTATGCTCATCTTTAAATTTCTTTGATGTAGATTGAAACGATTTACTTGAAAATCTTTTCTCACATCTCTGGCTTCAAACTCAGCTTTTCTTTTATCTTTCCCGAGTGCTTCAGCTTTTACGCTCGATCAACAAGCACAACAAATTCTTTTATTTCCAGAATTCCAACTAGTAAACGAATGTCTTCATTCAGGTCGTCTTCAAATCTTTTACACATTATTTCTTTAGTCAAAACACATTCTCAAGCATATTGACTTAATCTCATGAATTCTCGTTCATATTCACTGACAGTCATACGACCCTGTTTCAATTCCAGAAACTCTTTTTGTCTTTGATCTATAAATCTCTAACTACTATATTTCTTCCAGAATTCAAACTGAAAGAAATCCCATGTAACTCATTCCTTTGGAACAACAGAAATCAAACCTTCCACCATTGATAAGCTACATCTCGTAATAGAGAAACGGCACATTTCACACATTCATCAAAAGTCAATGACATTTCATCAAACACTCGGATCGTATTCTCGAGCCAAAACTCAGCTCTCTCAGCATCATCGCCGCTAGTGGCCCTGAACTCTTCAGCCCCATATTTGTTGATTTTATCTACTGGAGGCCTATTCATCAGATTAAGATTCATAACCGAAGGCACAACAGAAGTCTAATGAGGATTAGGCAGAGGCGGAGGTTGTGAAGCAGTTGGATTTGTCCTAATGTATTGAGTGAACCATTCATTCATCATTTGGAAGAAGGCTTGTTTAGCCTCTCCTTTCAGACTGCTAGTAGCCGGTCTAGAATCAGATGGCGCTGTCCCTTGAGCGGAAGCAGGCGCATTACTTTCAACATCGTCAGCTACAGCTCTTTAGGGATCCATTTACTATACGAAAAATACATTTTACAAGTCAGGATTCATCCCATGATCACAGTTCGTATATATGGCATGTATAGCTAGACTCTCACAACTACGTTAGTCCTAGAATCGACTAAACCATAACTCTGATACCAATCAAATGTAACACCCCTAACCCGTAACCATTTTTGGGCTAGGGTTAGAGGCATTACTGGACAATTCGAAACTTTTACGAACATTTCACATAATAACTTAACACTTCTTAATCAAAGAGTCCCTTAAATAGGTCTACGAGACCTTAAACCTGCATTAAAAAGGGGTCAAGACTAAACCGAATGCATACAAAATTTTCTGAAAATCAAACATTTTTCAAAGCTACAGAGGTCACATGCCTGTGTAGCAGGCCGTGTGCCTCGCACGGCCTCAGACACGCCCATGTGTCTAAGCCGTGGCAAAACAGGGCATACATACTGACATGTCCACATGGTCGAGGACACGCCCGTGTGCCTCACCCGTGGTCGACACTGACTTGCATCACACGACCAGTCACACGCCTGTGTGTCCAGCCCGTGGTCGAATCTGACTTGAATCGAAGTACAAATTCAAAGGACACGGTCGAGCCACATGCTCGTGTGATCAACCGTGTGGGCAAATATAGGCCATTTGCAAGGTCAATTTGCCACCATTTAGGGTCAAATCTACAAGCACAAATAAACACATTTCATGCCCTCAAAATGCAACCAAATCATACCAATAATGTCCATCTTTTCTAACCATTCAATGCATATCAAACTTACCAATTTATGAACCATTTATCTCCTTCTAATCACAAGCATTTCTAGGCAAAATCCATTCAAAAACTTACCAACTTTGCATCACAAAATATAATTGACATTTACCATATTCACATTCCATTTACAAGCAATATCAATAGCTTATATATACAACTCAAAACAACATCTAATTCAACTACACTATACATGCCATACTTAGTTATAAACATATTCAAAAGGTACCAAAATATGATTTGATAGTGTGATGACGATCCCCGACGATCCCCGAGCCTTCCGTAGCTTTAACAATCTATAAAACAATCCAAATACATACAAAATAAGCTTTCAAAAGCTTAGTAAGCTGTACACAAATAAACTTAACATATAAAACATTTATAACCATTTCAAATACAAGAACTTTAACATATCTCAATAGTATATTCATATTTCTCCTTTAGCTCAATTGTATCCAACCATTTGCTTGACAACAAATCACATCTCCATGTATCTCAATAGGTCATAGCACATTCATACATATATCACATTTTGTCTTAACAAGTCTATGCACATATCTCACTTTTGCAAATTCACATATACTTACCTTTCATACTCAAATATAGTATACATTTCAAACGTATCTAAATCGATAACACATTTTACATAGCCTTTCATTTTTGGAATTTCTCGTTGAACCATTCGAATCAAATAGGATACTCGAATAACTCAGAATACTCGTACAATGCCAACGTCCCAGACGTAGTCTTATATGTAATTAAATATCGATGCCACTGTCCCAGACAGGATCTTACATGAAATCATATACGATGCCAATGTCCCAGACATGGACTTACATGACGCCAACATCCTAGACGTGGTCTTACATGATATCACATATCGGAACCCTATGTCATTACATATGAATCTTATCTATTCCTAAGGTTCGTACGGGGCTTTTGAACATTAACACATTGTCGTTACTTTCTCGGACTTCATGTATGTTTCTTCCGTAATCATTCATCAGAATTCAATTTCATATAAACATAAATAAATCAATTCAAATACATTTATTTGTATATAGACTTACCTCGTATTCGGATTAAACGGACTGATTCGACTACTCGATCACTTTCGACTTTCCTTAGTCTAAATCCGTTTTCTTTGGTTCTTGATCTATACATATTCAAATTTAACTCTTTTATTCACCAAATCATTCAATTCAATCCAAAAACACATATTTAGGGCAATTTACAAAATAATCCCTTACATCTTTTACATTTTGACATTTAAGTCCCTCTTTCACAAAATGACAAAATACACATAATTTCTTTGTACCCATGCTTAGCAGAATATTCATATGCTTCATGTAAGTCCACACATTTCATTTATTTCATGTTTTAATCCCTCAAAATATTATTTTCATAATTTAGTCCAAATTACTCAAATTCATCAAAAATCCAAAGATAAAACATGTTTATCTAACACATATATTCCATATTTCATCATCAACTATCACAAAGCTCAAGCACTCATCAATGGCACATTTCAAAATCATCATCAAACTCCAAAGTTAAAGGATGGGCTTGAGAGAACACGAAGCAACGATCACAAAAACGTAGAAATTATCAAGAACCGAAATTAAAACATACCTTAATGAAGCTCAAACCTAGCCGAAGGAAGCTTGTTTTTTCTCTTTTTTTTCTTTGAATTTTTGGCACAAAGATGAACACATATTCTTGTTATTTTAATGTTTTGTTTTATTATAATGGACATTATTTACTCAATTACTAAATTAACCTTATTAATTAACATATATACTTATATAATAGTTGGTCATAAATGTCCATTAACCATACTAATGGTTTATTTACATAATAAAGACTTCATAGTTAATAAGCCACATCAATTTAGCTCATTAACAAATAGCATACAACTTTTGCATTTTCTACTATTTAATCCTTTTATCAAATTAAACACACAAACGGATAAATTAATTCACGAAACTTTCACACATGCTTAATCACATATGGTAAACACAGAAAATAATATTAAAATATTTTTCTGACTCAGATCTGTGGTCTCGAAACTACTATTCCGACTAGGGTCTAAATCAGACTGTTACAGCAATACCGTTCTTGAGTGTTCGATATGCTCGGACTCATCTCGGGAATAAATCAATATATCGTCTATGAACATTACCACAAACTTATCCAAATATAGCCAAAAAATTCGATTCATTAAATCCATAAACATAGCTGGTGCATTAGTTAAACCGAAAGGCATCACAAGAAATTCATAGTGTCTATGCCTCGTTCTAAAAGCAGTTTTCGACACATGGATTCTTTGACTCTCAACTGATAGTAGTTGGATCTTAAATCTATTTTCGAGAACACGGTTGCTCCCTTCAATTGATCGAACAGATAATCAATTCTTGTTAATAGATACTTGTTCTTTATAGTTACCTTGTTAAGTTGACGATAATCAATGCAAAGTCTCATTGTTCTGTCTTTCTTCTTTACAAATAATACGGGAGCACCCCAGGGAGAAAAACTCGGTCTAACAAATCCCTTATCAGTCAACTCTTGCAGCTGAGCCTTTAACTCTTTCAATTCGGTCGGAGCCATTCTATATGGAGCAATGAAAATCGGTACAGAATCAGCTATCAACTCAATAGCAAAGTCAATTTCTCTAACCGGAGGCAATCCAAGTAACTCTTCCAGAAATACGTTTAGAAATTCACAAATTACTGGCACAGACTCAAGCTTCAACTCAGACACCTTAGTATTCAACACATATGCAAGGTATGCTTCACACCCTTTTCTCATACACTTTCTGAGCAGACATGTACGAAATCACCACAGGCATCTTATTTGAATTATCTGTTTCAACCCAAAGGATCTCACCATTTTCACATTTCAACTCAAAGGTTTTCTGTCTACAATTTACCTTAGCATCATGTAATGTCAACCAATCCATGCCCAAAATAACACCAAACTCATTAAATGGCAACAACATCAAATTAGCCAAAAAATAGTATAAATTCAGTCAATTCAACAGATAATTTCTTACTATTTACCAAATTAACACAAACATAAGAATAAGTGGATACGGGGTCAATTAATGCAACAACATTAGTATCATAAAGAGAGAATATACCCGTAATCACATCGGGAGATGATGCATTCTCACGAGCTCGTATGGCATAAGCTCTAGCAGATGCTCTCATTTCTGACCTCGCAATTGAATCATTTATTATACTTTTACTACTAGCTCCACTTCTGGAATTTCGTGGTGGTCTACCTCTGCTAGTAATGTTACTCGGTCTAACACTCTAAAGTTTCTCTCCTTCAACATTCTCAAGATAGTCTCTAATAAAATTTTCTCGAGAACCACACTTGTTGCAAGCTCGGTTATTTCCTCAACACTCTCTAATATGTTGTCTACCATAATTCTAACACTCAGGCTTATTAGACTTCGCATTCCCACACTTTCCATTGAGGTGGCTTGAACTCTAGAGCCCGAATATGTTTTACCACGATCTCGGTGTGAATACCCAGGTGAAACAGTCATCCGAGGGTTCGTTTCTTTTGACCTCTTTGATTGGGATTAGAATGACTTACTCATCGGCCTCTTCCTTGCATCTCAGGCCTCAATCATAGCTTTTCTCTTTTCCTTACTCAGCTCTTCAGCCTTGCAAGCTCTATCAACCAGTACCACGAATTCTTTCAGCTCTAAGATTTCGACTAACAATCTAATATCCTCGTTCAGCCCATCTTTGAATCTCTTACATATAATCGCTTCGGTAGACACACACTCTTGAGCATACTTACTAAGTCTGACAAATTTATGTTCATACTCTGCCACAGACATTTTTCCTTGCTTCAATTCGAGGAACTCTTTCCGTTTCTAATCGATGAACCGCTGACTTATGTATTTCTTTTAGAACTCCTCTAATAAGAAATCCTATGTCACTCTCTCCTTCGGAACTACAGATGTCAGCGTTTTCCACCAGCAGTATCCAAGTCCTTCAGTAATGATACAGCACATTTTAAGCATTCTTCAGGCGTACAAGAAAGTTCGTCAAACACCCACATAGAATTCTCAAACCAGAACTCTATTTTCTTAGGATCATCATCTATATTGGCTCTAAATTCCTCGGCCCCTTACTTTCGAATCTTATCAACTGTGGGTTTAGTCTATCTTACCAAATCAATACCTTGAGGAGTTACGGGGACCGGCTGAGGTATAGGAGTATTAGGATTTGCTCGAAAAAATTCAGTATACCAATTACTCATTATATAGAGAAAGGTTTCTCGAGCCTCCTCTCCTTGACCCAAGGTCTCAAGTCTACTTTCTACTAGCGCGGTCCCTTACGCGGGAGCCGGCGCATTACTTATAGCATCATCAGTAGCAGCTCGGTCGGGATCCATTTACTAAATGAAACACAGTTTGAAATTGTTAGGAGTCACCACACTATCATAATATATTTATGGCATGTATGGCTACACTCTCACACACGCTACGACAGTCCAAGAACTGATTAAACCATAGCTCTGATACCACTAAATGTAATATCCCTTACACGTATTCAATCTGAAATAGGGTACGAGGCATTATCGAACTTATATGCAAGCAATCATACTAAATCGAGACATGATTTTCCACTCAAATTTAAAACTTTTCATAAACATTCATATCACCCCTTATACGTGCCTACGAGGCTCAAAAGATATATTGGGAACGGGTCGGGACTAAATCAAAAACTTTAGAAAACTTTCAAGAAACTTAAAAATTTTCCATGAAAAAGGTCCACATGCACATGTGGGTGAAGGGACACGCCCATGTGGTATATCACATGCCCGTGCTTCAGGCCGTGTCAAAAATATGGGACATTCTGTTTATGGCATCATCAACCAAATAAGGTCATACGGCCAAGGCACACGCCCGTGTCCATAGACCGTGTGGCAAATTAAATTCCTAAATTCAGGTGCAGACTTCGCACGGCCTGGGCACACACCCATGTCCTATAGCTGTGTCTTTCACATGGTTGATACACATGGCCATGCCTCAGCCCGCGTGGTTACTACTGGGCATTCTGTTTTGCCAACTTAGGATGCAGAGGGACACACGGCCAAACCACACGCCCATTGGGCAAACCGTGTGTCACACACGGCCTAGACACATGCCCGTGTGTCTACCCGTGTGGACAAAATAAGGCTATTTACCAAGCCTTTTTTCCACCTATACTTGCACCAACCTACACAACATCAAAACCACACCAATCCAAATATATACATATAAATTCAAGGCACTTAATATAACATAAATAAGTGCTTTACAATCATCAAACATCCATAATCACATGCAACATATCATCATCCAACCATCAATAACCATAGGCCATATCATAATGGCAATAACACATACATGCATATATGAATAGGTTTACATTCAAGTAATCATTATGAGCCACATCTCATGGCCTTATACAAAATGAATCAAATATCATCATAAGCCAACACATTTGGAAAAACCACTATGACATATAACCAAAAAGACCAAGTACCTATACATGCCATAATTCAATGTAAATCTCAATATACCAAAATGTGTGGATAGTGTAGGTGATTCCCGACGGTCTCCGTATCTCTAGCTGGCTTTTTAACACTATAAAACAAGGGAAAAGAGAAAGGAGTAAGCTTTTAAGCTTAGTATGTCTATATGTAAACAATGAACATCATACTATATATTTATCAATCAAGAACATTACATACTAATCAAGAACAATTCAGATTCTCGTAGTTGTACTTACTCATTTCAAATCTTACCACATTCTAAATACATATCAATAACATTGCTCACATTTACGTGCACTTATACCCTACACTTGTCACCACATAGCCACACGTAATTTCGCTTAGACATAGTTTCTCGATGAAAACTTCAGAATAATACCGGATACACGGTGGTTTCGCACACAGCCCACCATTAATAAATAACACGGTGGTATCACACACAGCCCACCAATAATAATAAATACGATGGTATTGCACACAACCCACCAATAATAATAAATACGGTGGTATCGCACACAGCCTACCACCAACAATCACTTATTCACAGTGTTTATCCATATCATTTTCTTCTTTCGAAGGTTCATCCGAGAATTTCCTCACTTTCTATCATTTTAATAGATATCAACAATATTCATTCATATTTCACATAATACATTAATATGTAAAAGACATAAGTAAAAAGGATGTATCATTTACATATAAACTTACCTCGATACAAAATATTTTAATTTGAAGTTTAGTATGAAACCTTGTCTTTTCCTCGGCCAAGGTTGATTCCATGTTCTTCTTGATTTATAATGACATATTCAGCTTATTAAATAACTACATTATTCAAATCACTCCAAAAATTCCTATTTTGGTAAAATTATCATTTTGCCCCTAGACTTTCACAAAATTATGATTTTGCCCCTAAGCTCGTAAAATGAAACGTGTTCATTTTTTTCACACCCAAGCCTGGCCAATTCATATTCTCTCTTATAGAAACTCACAATTCCAATTATTTCACACATTTACTATCCAATTTATAACTTTTACAAAATAGTCCTATTAGGTGTTTTCATGAAAAATCCTTTCACAAAAGTTGTTCATTAAACAACCAAGATTCATTTTTCTTCCATAAAATTTCAAAAACACATGAATACTCATATGGAAAAACGCTAGACTCTCAACCATTTTGCAAAATAGTCCCCTCGTTAGCTAGCTTAAGCTACAAGTGTTCCAAAAGTACAAAAATTATCAAAAATGACCATCAAAAACACTTACTTGCAAAGGTTTAAGTTGCTAAAAATTTTTAAGCTTTCCAAAGCTCCTCTTTACTGAAATTTTGATGGTTGTAGGAAGAAGATGAAAAGATGATATCACTTTCTCTTTATTTTATTTTATTTGTCAATTAAGTCACCAAATACTACACCTAACCATTGACTATGTCATTTCTTTGTCTCTATGGCCGGCCAACACTCCCCTAAAGGCCTAATTGCTCATTAAAGACCTCCAATTTAATATTCTATAGCTATTTGACGCCTTTAGCTTGTAGAACAAAACTTTCGCACTTTATGCGATTTAGTCATTTTCCAAAATTAAGCATGCAATCACTAAAATTAATGCACCAGAATTTTCATGTACTCATATAATCATGCTATAACACATAAAATAATATTAAAATAATTTTCTTTGAGCTCAGATTAGTAGTTCTGAAACCACTGTTTCGATTAGCCCCAAAATCAGGTTGTTACATTATGCTTATTTGATGCTTTGCCTGTAACTAAGAAAACGAAACTTGTGAACTCTGATTATGACTTCAAATTGCTTCATGTTCCTTCTATGTTGTTGGCCATGAAATTGTTGAGTCAGATTGAAATGGTAAGAGAAAACTTTGTTTTCGATCCCGGAGATTATTGTTTTATATTATTGTTCAAGGGATATGAGCCATGGAACTTTGTTTTCCAAGATTATAACTTTCGAATGCTTTGTGATTCTGAAATGTTGCCATAGATAAAATTTTTGATTCATTTTGAAAAGGCAAGACCAACTCATATTTTTTATTTTGGCATTGGTTTATGCATTCTATTTTTGAATTGGATTTCGAAAAGTTATTCCATGCTTATAATTTATAATGTCACTAATTTGTTTCATTCTTGTGTAGGTGACAATTTGAATTGGTATTCTCCTAAAGAGGGAGGGCATACAAATAACATTCTTCTTTTTCAAACCGTTAGTGATTCTCACATTTTTCATTTTTGGAAACAACTTTATCAGGTCCATGAATAAGGGGGTCGTGATCAAGAAAGGTTTTTCGCGAGCAAATGGCCCGATTTGAGGAAAATCATTTTCAATAGGGAGGGAATGATGCGATCCCAGTCGCATCATGTCTCGATACAATTCGACGACACCGGGAATGGCCCAAGCACGAGAGGCCCAAGTGCAAAATGAAGCTTCCATTTCATCTTGTTACTGTGGTTGCTGGCGTAGAACCTTTGGAGAGCATGATCTTAGCTCATTGAGCTCAATTCTAGCTCATCTAGATCGTTTTAGTTCATTTTAACTTGCACGTTATTTTACTGGAATAAAATATCTAATTTATTTTAGTTAATTTAGTTATTTAGTTTAAGTTATTAAATGTGTCATAACATTTTAAATGCAGGTTTTAAATATGTCTTATTTTAGTACCTATTAAATAGGCGTTTTAATGCGTCTTAGTTTTAGACATCTTTAATACATGTTTTATTTCAGACCAATTAAATATGTCTAAAGTGTGTTTAATGTGTCTTGTAGGAATTAGGAATGGACAGCATTAAGGTGTTCACATTGGCTACTATTAGGAAGCTTCTTTTGGCTGTTTGTATGGCACAATTATGAGCTGAACACAACCTCCCAAGAGCCATTTCGAGTTCAAAAAGGCATCAAGTGTTTTCACACTTGTTCTTTTAGCTAAATAATCATGTTCACACCTTGTGGCCATCCAATTTCGTGTGTTCACACCAAGCTCCTAATTACTCTTCTCTAAGTGCCTATTCGTGGAGATCAATGGACAAGAAGCTGAATTAAAAACCAAGCTGTTGTTTTGAGCTTCTCTATGTGTCTTTTCATGGAGATCAAAGGCCAATGGCTGTTCATATTGGTCCATTCAGCTTGCAGCTGATTTCACACCTTAGGGGCTGTTTAACTTCATTGGTTCACACTTGAAGGCTGATTGAGTTATTGTATTCACACTGTTTGGGTTGTTCATGCGCCACAACTTTAATTAAAAGGATGATGCACATTCAGCTTTCCAAGGGAGGATTAAAGGAGCTCATAACTCTTTGGAATATTAATTATCAGCAAGATTCTGGTCAGCTCATTAAGTCAACTTAATTAAGCTAATTTGGAATGTAAAAGCCTTGGCTAGTGGCGTCACCTAAGTCTAGGAGTTGCTAAAAGTCTTTTTAATTATTTTAGGAATTAAATCAGCTTGTTAATAGCTTAATTAAGTTGATTTCAAGTGTCCATTCGGCTGGAGTTAGCTCAGCCTATAAGTATTTTTCTTATTCTATGTTTTCAAAGACTTTTGCTCATTTTTATGAACTTTATACTATTTTTGAGTGTTCTTTCTCTTCTTATTCTCTCTAGGACTGAATTGACTTATCAAGACTAGTCTTGTGGTGTCATTCCTTCCTTTTGTTTCGAACTTATCACTTGTCTAAGTGTAGCGTTCGTTTATACCTATGGTTTCTATCTGACATAGATAGTGGGTCAAAATTCACTTTTAATTCCATCACTATTTCCACCTATTTCACCTAAGTGTTGTTTAAGACTCGGGTCAAAGATCATCTATATTGTTGGTTCAGCCTTAGCCTTAGCTGAATTCACCCATCCATCATCATAACCATTTTTATCCTTTGTTTTAAACCTATCTTGTAATCTTTTCTTAGCCATTTCCGAAACAACCTATTCTTACTTAATTTTAAGATCGGGCAACCTAAACGACTTGAATCAACACCAAGGCGAGTTCGTATCATGACTTTCTGCTTCAACTTTGGTTCCAACATTAGTCGCAATGGTGGCTAAAGATGGACTAATTCCATCAGCCCTGGCAAACTCGACATATAACTCTATTATAGCATTCTGCTTAAGCAATGCAATGATATGACCACCTCGAGCTCAAGCTCACTTTTCACATCAAATAACTCATACCAATAGGGGTCAACAGAAGTAAGAAATATACATTGCAACCTCAAAATTCTTCCCCAGCTTGAATCCTCCACTTTCCTCCTGATTTTAGTCCATAGCTCATGTAATTGAATGGCACGGTTGAACGCTCGTAAACCATAATATGAATATATTTTAATCCCGCATTTAGCATACTTTTGGATGATTTGTCCCCTTTATTGTGAAATTTGGTGCTCTTAATCCTTTGGTTTCATGTTTTATATTTAGGAAAGCACCGGAAGATGAAAAGAACGAGAAATGGGCCAAAAACGGAGAAAATGGGCCAAAGTACGAATTACACACGGCTTGGGCCTGAAACACACAGTCATGCCTCCTTAGCAGATCCAACCACGGCCTGGCCCGGATTTACACGGGCGCGTCCCTACCGCAGCAAAGAAGAGTTTCATTCAGATTAGGATACTTAGAGGCAAATAAAGACATTCCAAAATCCTATATAAACACCCTAGAGGCCAACCTTTAGAGGGGCGTTCAGCTAGGCCAAGCAGCTAAGCCAAAGGAGCCGAATTATGGGTTTCACTCGAAGAAAGCTAGTTGATTCATCTCAAAAAGTCAGAGTCATACTCAAGACTGAGGATCTCTCCTTCAATTCCTTCAGGGGGTTTTAGGGGTTTCTTATGTTTTGTTTTATATTTTCTTCTAAGATGTTTTCTTTTATGATTATGAACTAAACCCCTCAAATGCCTGAGGGGGATGAAACCTAAGACGGATCTTGTTATTGGTTTCTGAGCTATATGATAAATACTTGATTTGTTCTTAACTATGTGTTCTTAATTCTTGTTTTGATATTTCAGGATATTGATCCAAGTATTGATGCCCTTAGGCAGAGGAGGAATATTCCCTGTTTAGGAGTAGATCTAGCATAATTAAGCGGAGTTGATCGCAACCCTAGAGATAGGATGACAAAAATCTGCCAGATTAGGGTCAAACCTAATATGAGAGTCCATATATTGAGTTAATGTAATTCTAGGGGTTTTTATTATAAAGAGATTTCAATTAATCAACCTAGGGTTAGACGTTAGTAGCCTTGAGAGAGGTATTAATATAAATTAGAGAATCCTACGGATCAGGTCAAGTGAATAAATCGTCTGGTTCAGAGTTAGATAACAAGTGAAGTCTAGGTGGATTCTTCCTCGGGTATTGTCTTAATCAATTGGTTTTCCCACAAGTATTTTCCCAATTCCTTCTCTGTGTCTTAGCATCTTTAGCTTAGTAGTTAGTTAATTTTAGATTAAATAACAATTCTCTTAATTCTTAGGCTAAATAATAAGAAGAAACTTAGTATTAGTACTTTTGGTTCCTTTGGGTTCGCCAATCCGGTCTTACCACTAAACTATACTACTATTCGATAGGTGCGCTTGCCTCAATCGTGGTGATAGTTAGTTTCTAGGTTCGATCATTCATTATATTAATTTTAAGATTGTTTCCATCACGCAATCAAGTTTTTGGCGTCGTTGCCGGGGAACTGAAATATTAAGAACGCTCAATTTTTATTACTTTAGCCATATTTTATTTTTTCAATTAATTTTTTTTTACTTTTCTAATTTTCTTTTCCTTTTTACCTGTTCCTAGTAGGTACCTCTAGTTTATGACTAGAAGAAACCCGACAGGACCCTTAATTTACGAAAGTGATATTAAAGGTACTATTCATAGAAATCGTAGAGAAATAAGGAGAAGCCTATAATATAAACAAGAAGAGCAAGAGAACAAAATTAATACTACCGAAGAGATGGCTGAGAATAATCTGCTACCTCAGGAGGTGGATGAAAATCATGCTCCTCGAACTATGTATGATTATGCTAAACCTAATTTAACAGGAACTGAGTCAATTATTGTGAGACCTGCTATTGCTGCAAATAATTTTGAACTGAAACCTAACACAATTCAGATGATACAGCAATTTGTTCAGTTTGATGGTTTGCAGGATGAAGATCCAAATAATCACTTGGCGAATTTCCTAGAATTTTGCGATACTTTCAAAATTAATGGCGTTTCTGATGATGCCATCCGTCTTCGGTTATTTCCCTTTTCTTTGAGGAATAAAGCTAAATAGTGGCTAAATTCTCTTCCACGAGGATCAATCACTACATGGGAACAAATGACCGAAAAATTTTTATTAAAATATTTTTCGCCGACCAAAATGGCCAAGTTGAGGAATGATATCTCTTCTTTTGTGCAGATAGATTTAGAGACACTTTACGATGCATGGGGGAGATACAATGACCTATTGAGAAGGTGCCCACACCATGGATTACCCTTGTGGCTACAGGTCCAAACCTTTTACAACGGTGTGAACCCCTCAACCAGACAGTTGATTGATTCAGCCGCCGGTAAAACCTTGAAAACACCTATGAATTCATTGAAGACATGTCACTAAACAACTATCAGTGGCAAGTTACAAGGAAAAGGCCAACAAAAACCACCAGTGCTTTCAACCCCAACACAATAACCATGCTATCAAATCAGGTAGAACTGTTAAATAAAAAGATTGATAGTTTATGTGGCTCTCTGCAGGTACATTCAGTTACGCAGTACAATACGATGGAGGATGGATGAACAATACAGAATGTCCGCCTGACAACCCGAGCTTTGAAAACGAGCAAGTTCACTATATGGGTAACAATTTTAAACCTTAAAATAACCCTTATAGTAATACTTATAATCCAGGTTGGAGGAACCACCCTAATTTCTCGGGATGGCTAAGGAAACCAGAGACAACAACCCTTCCCAGGCTTTCAACAGCAACCCTACCCACAAGAGAAAAAGCTGAACCTTGAAGAGATGCTAACAAAATTCATCGAGGTGTCAGAAACCCATTTCCAAAATACTAAAATTATTTTGAATAATCAGCAAACATCGATTCAAGGGCTTAAGGATCAAATTGGACAGTTAACTAAATTAATTTCTGAAAGACGACCAAAGAGGTTACCTAGTGCAAAAGAGCATGTGAAGGCAGTTACACTAAGGAGTGGAAAAGAGTTAGCTGAAACAAAGAAGAAGATACCACACGAAACTGAAAAGGCAAAGGCTGAGAAAGTAAACGAGAATGCAATTCCAATACCTAAAGAACATAAACCACCGATTCCATATCCAGCAAAGTTAAAAAAGACAGCCTAGATGCACAATACGGTAAATTTCTTGAACTTTTAAACAACTACATATTAACTTACCTTTTGTTGAAGCTATTTCGCAGATGCCGACATACGCAAAATTCCTACAAGAGCTTCTAACAAATAAAAGGAAGTTCAAATAAAAGGAAGTTCGAAGAGATATCAATCATGGAACTAACGAAGAATGTTCAGCCATCCTCCAAAATAAACTACCAACTAAACTAAAAGATCCAGGAAGTTTCACTATTCCCTGTTTAATTGGTATTTTAAATATTCAGAAAGCTTTAGCTGATTTAGGTGCTAGTATTAATTTAATGACTTATAAAATATTCAAGCAGCATGGTCTTCGGGAACCAAAACCCACTAGGATAAGTATTCAGTTAGCTAACAGATCTATTAAATATCCTAGGGGAGTTATTGAAGATATTGTGGTAAAAGTTGATAAATTTATATTCCCTGTTGATTTTGTTGTGCTTGACATGGATGAAGACGTTAAGGTACCCTTAATTTTGGGGCGCCCTTTTTTAGCTACTGCTAGGGCTATTATTGATGTAGGTGATGGTAAACTTGCGCTAAAGGTGGGTGACGAGGAAATTATTTTCCAAATTTACGATACTATGCGATATTCTAGAGAATAAGATGATTCATGTTATTTTATTGATGCCATTGATAATTTTATTCAAGATTCTTTACATGACATGATGACACGATGGAACTGTATCTTACCCAAGGTGAGGGGGTAGAAAAGGACACCGATGAGTTGAATTCTAATACATCTTCCTCCATACAAAAGAAAGAAGAGGGCATTGAAATCAATGACGAACTGAAACAAAAACTCTCTATTGATGAGCCACCAAAATTAGAATTAAAACAGTTGCCAAATCACTTAGAATATGCTTTCCTCGGGGATAATTTCACATTACCAGTAATCATTTCTTCAGAACTAGAACCCAAAGAGAAAGACGAGCTGATACAGGTACTAAAGGAGCATAAAAGAGCCATAGCTTGGAAAATTTATGACATTAAAGGGATAAGTCCATCGTTCTGCACCCATAAAATTTTAATGGAAGATGAATATTGCATGCAACCTCAAAGACGATTGAATCCTAACATGAAGGAAGTTGTTAAGGCTGAGGTAATTAAACTTCTAGATGCTGGAATCATTTATCCTATTTACGGCAATGCTTGGGTAAGCCACTGCGAGTTGTTCCAAAGAAAGGAGGCATGACTGTTGTAACTAACGAAAAGAATGAATTTATTCCTACAAGAATAGTTATAGGTTGGAGAGTTTGCATTGATTATAGGAAGTTGAACGATGCTACGAGAAAAGATCACTTCCCTCTACCATTTATTGATCAGATGTTAGAAAGATTATCTGGGCATATGTACTACTGCTTCCTTGACGGACTTTCCAGCTACTTCCAAATCCCAATAGCCCTTGAAGATCAATAAAAGACAACATTTACATGTCCATACAGTATATTCACTTATCGTAGAATGCCTTTTGGATTATGTAATGCTCATGCTACTTTTCAGCGCTGCATGCTGGCCATCTTTGATGAACTTATAGAAGACATTATGGAGGTATTTATGGATGACTTTTTAGTATTTGGTAATTCTTTCCATCTTTGCCTTAAAAATCTAAAACGAGATCTAATGATATGTGAGGAAATGAACCTTGTGCTAAATTGGGAAAAGTGTCACTTTATGGTTCGAGAGGGGATTGTGTTAGGACATAAAATTTCTAGTAAAGGGATGGAGGTAGATAAAGCAAAGATTGAAACCATAGAAAAATTACCTTCTCCTAGTTCAGTTAAAGCTACTAGAAGCTTTTTAGGATGTGCCAGATTTTATAGAAGATTTATTAAAGATTTTTCTAAAATAGCTAAGCCTTTAATGAAATTACTAGAAAAAGATGTACCGTTCGATTTTGATCAGGAATGTTTAGATGCATTTAATATCCTCAAAGATAAATTAGTAAATTGTAACACCCCTATCCCGAGTCCATCGTCGGATTAGGGTTAGAAGAGTTACCTGACATATCAGAAACATTTACGAAATTATCATATAGCCATTCATCAATATCAATCATAGTGTCCCTTAAGTAGGTCATCGAGACCTTAGACATGCTTATTAACCGGGTCGGGACTAATTCGAAACACATACAAAGTTTCATGGAAGAATGAAAACTTTTCTAAACACAGGGGATACACGCCTGTGAGAGGAGGCCGTGCTTCTCCCATGGCTACTTGACACACCCATGTGTCTTCCCCGTGGCTATATACTGCCAAAACCAACACGACTACCAAGCACGCCCGTGTGCTAAGGCCGTGTCCTTTAAGGTCATATACTACCATTTCTAACACGACCTATAGACACGCCCGTGCCATGACCGTGTACTCTTAATGCTAGCTACTGACTTTTACCCCACGGTTACTAGGCACGCCCGTGTGCCATGGCCGTGTGACACAATAGGTCACTTGCAAGACCAACATGCCACCCATTTTGGGTCTCACCTACAAGCAATACATACCAAATCATACTAACTTACAAGCAACTAAAACATACCAATTTGCTCACTTCGTCTATACATTCAATACCAATTCCATTCATACTAACTTACAAACTAAATCCTACATCATTTCAAGCATATATCATCCATTTACTTAACCAAAACTTAACCATTTCATATGCATCAAAGCATACTAAAATATATGCTTCATATAACTCATCCATTCAAGTATTTTATCAACTCAAGACTAACCAAAACATATGGCTAGAATCATTTTATAATCACATACACTTATCTAGCCTAAACATGCCATAATTAGCTATATACATTTTAAAAAGGGTACCAAAATGATTTTAGTAGTGTGATGACGATCCGTGACGGTCCTGAGCCTTCAGTAGCTTTGACGACCTATAAATAGAGAAAACACACACAGAGTAAGCTTTCCAAAAGCTTAGTAAGTCATAATACAAATAAATCTAGCATAAAGGCATATATGCATAAAGTACATTGACACAACATTTACTTAGCAACTATCACATATTGCTTTGGTTCATTTACTTGGACCCAATTGCCATATTCATCCATACCAGAATCATATGTTTATATACACAACTCCTTCTTAAACACTCTTGCATCTTATTCTAGTGCTCATATTCGATCATACTTTTCTTTAATTCAAAGTCATATAGGTACTTACCTTTTATACACCTTTATTGTACATACCTAACATATCTGAAATAAATATACATTCACGTAATTGTTCATAGCTTGAATTTGCTCATTGAACAGTTCAGAATCTAATATGATACCCGAAAACCCAAAATAATTGTACAATGTCAATGTCCCAGACGTAGTCTTATCGGATGTCGATGCTAATTGTCCGCATGTGGTCTTACTCGTATTCGAGATATCGATGCCTTTGCCTGCATGTGGTCTTACTTGTATTTAGATATCGATGCCACTATTCTAGACAGGGTCTTACTCGTATTCAGAGATCGATGTCACTGTCCCAGACAGGGTCTTATATATAATTAGATAATAATGCCTACATCCCAGACGAGGTCTTATATATAATCAGATAATGATGCCTACGTCCCAGATGAGGTCTTATATGTAATCAGATAATGATGCCTACGTCCCAGACAAGGTCTTATATGTAATCAGATAATGATGCCTACGTCCCAAACGATGTCTTATATGTAATCAGATAATGATGCCTACGTCCCAGACGAGGTCTTATATATAATCAGATAATGATGCCTACGTCCCAGACGAGGTCTTGTATATAATCAGATAATGATGCCTACATCCCAGACGAGGTCTTATATGATTATCAAATCAATGCCAACGTCCTCGACGTGGTCTTACATGATAAAACAGAACAAATACTTTTGTATTCCCAAGTTCATACAAAACTTCTCCGACTTATCACTATGTCGAACTTATCTCAGAATTCATATACATAGTATCACAAATGCAGTCATTATCAGTGATAATCATGTAAATAAACTCAATTCAATACAATTACATTTATTAGCAATATGACTTACCTCGGATTCGGTTTATCGGAATGAAAACAGTTACTTGTTAACTTTCGCTTTCCCGTGATCTAAGTCCGTTTTCCTCGGTTCTTCATCTAAACATATTCAGAATTAACCCTTTTTATTCACTATTTCATTCAATTCAATCCATAGACACACATTTAGGGCTATTTGCAAATTAACCCTCATATTTGCACACTTTAACAATTTAGTCCATTTTTCACAAAACATCAAATTCACAAAATCCACACACACACATGCTTGGACGAACCTCTCTAGGGACTATATAAGCCCAAATATTTCATCAAATTTGTAATTTAATCCTTCCATTTACCATTTTCTCAATTTAGCCCTATTTAGCTAAATTCATCAAAAATTCAAGAACATAACATGTTCATCTAGCTCAAATCTTTCATATATCATCCTCAAACATCACAAAGCTTGTAAAATCATCAATGGCATATTTCACATACATCATCAAAACACAAAATTAAGGCATGGGTTTTGTAGCTCTCAAAGCAACGATTACAAAAACGTAGAAATTATCAAAAACCGATTAGAAACATACCTTAAATTTGTATCTCCAACTAGCCAAATGTAAAAAGCCATTCTTACTTCTTTCTTTCATGCATTCGATGGAAGAACATGAAATTTAAGCTTATTTTAAGATTTTGATTACTAATTTTTATGATATAAATTAAGCTACCATTATAACCTTTCATAATAATATATATTATACATAGGTACAAGGTCATTTATGACTTTTGCCACCCACTTACTAAAATAATGGCTATTTTGTCACTTAAGGCCATTACTTTAAAAAGCCACATCAAATAGATGCCTTAACAAATAACAATCAACTTTCACATTCAATGCAATTTAATCCTTTTATCAAATTAAACACACAGACAGTCAAACTAGCTTACAAAAATTTAGCACATGCTTAAACACTCATCAATGGCACAGAAAATAATATTAAAATAATATTTAAACTCAGGTTTATGGTCCGAAACCACTGTTCGACTAGGGTATAAACCGGACTGTTACATAAATGCTCCAATTATAATTGCACCTGATTGGAATTTACCCATTGAACTAATGTGTGATGCGAGTGATTTTGCAGTAGGTGCAGTCTTGGGATAGAGAACTTATTACGCTAGCAAGACATTAACAGCCGCACAAGAAAATTACACCACCACAAAAAAAGAATTGCTAGCTGTGGTTTTTGCATTTGATAAATTTAGACAATATTTGATACTATCTAAAGTTGTCGTTTACATTGACCATTCAGCTCTTCGTTATCTTTTGACTAAATCCGATGCAAAACCTCGACTCATAAGATGGATTTTACTCTTACAGGAATTTGATTTGGAAATTCAGGACAAGAAAGGAGCTGAAAATCTTGCAGCAGATTATCTTTCTAGGCTTGAAAATCCACATATCAAAGAACTCGACAAGAGTGAGATAAACGACTCGTTTCCTGAAGAACAACTCTTTTCTATAACCAACTCGAGGTACCTTGGTTTGCAGATATTACAAATTATTTAGCTGCTAACATCCTACCAAAAAGGTTAACACATCATCAAAAGAAGCGATTCTTTGCCGATGTGAAAAATTATTTTTGGGAAGACCCTTTTCTTTTTCGTATATGTGCAGATCAAGTAATTTAGAGATGTGTTTCAAAGGTAGAAGCAAGCAACATCCTAGAACATTGTCACTCAGGACCTTCAAGAGGACATTACAGGGGGATTAATACAGCACATAAAATGCTCAAATCAGGTTTTTATTGGCCAACTCTGTTTAAAGATGCCAACAGGTATGTTGCTTCATGTGATAAATGCCAAGATCAGGTAATATCTTTAAACGCGATGAAATGCCTCAAACGTATATGCTATCATGTGAAATATTCAATGTATGGGGTATTGACTTTATGGGTCCATTTCCTAGTTCATTTGGAAATAAATACATTTTAGTAGCAGTAGATTATATGTCAAAATGGGTGGAAGCTCAAGCTTTACCTACTAACGATGCTAGAGTAGTAGTGAGGTTTCTTAAGAAACTCTTCTCTCGATTTGGATTACCCAGAGCAATTATTAGTGATAGGGGTACTCATTTTTGTAATACTCAATTTGATAAAGACTTAAAGAAATGTGGAGTACACCATAGGACAGCTACCCCTTATCATCCTCAAACCAGTGGACAAGTAGAAGTAGCAAATCAAGAACTTAAGTGTATTCTAGAGAAAATAGTAGAATCAAGCAGGAAAGATTGGGCATTAAAAGTATACGATGCTTTATGGGCTTATAAAACAACTTTTAAAACTCCCATAGAAACATCCCCATACAAACTGGTCTACGAAAAAAGTTGTCATCTACCATTTGAGTTAGAGCACAAAACCTTTTAGGCTATCAAATTTTTAAATTACGATCTTAAAATTGCAAGTGAAAAAAGGATGATGTAGTTGAACGAGCTTGATGAATGGCGAGCTAATGCCTATGAGAACTCACGACTATATAAGGAGGCAACAAAGCGACGCCATGATGCTCGTTTAAAATAACCGAAGTAATTCAAAGTAGGAGATTTAGACCTGTTCTACAATTCAAGGTTAAAATTATTTCCTGGAAAGCTGAAATCAAGATGGTCAGGTCCATTCGTAATTAAAACTATTTTTCCTATGGCACAATAGAGGTAACTTATCCAACTCGTGGCACATTCAAGGTAAATGGTCAGCGACTGAAAATTTATAATGGTGAAGATTTTAAGGATATGAGAGAGGAGCTTCGGCTCCATGAACCTTTACTTATAAATGAAAATAGGGTAAGTTTAGCTTAAAACTTTAAATGAGCGCTTCTCGGGAGGCAATCCGAGCACTAACTTCACTAATATCATATTTTTTTTATTTTTAGCACTTAACCACAAATTAACCAATTTAACAAAGTGCAGGTTTCCCTACCACACGGCCTTGTACATGGGCGTGGCCTTGGCCGTGTGGATACTACAAGCAAGCACATCGACATGGCAGAGGCCGTGCAGACCAAGGACAAAAAATCCCCAAAATACGTGCTACGACAAAACACCAATGCCGTGCGATTAGGCCGTGGTCAAAACTGAGTAAATGACACGAGCGTGCGACACGCCCGTGCCCCATAACCGTGGCCAAACCTGTCAAGTAAACACGGGCGTGGGAAATAATGAAACGGGCATGGAAGAAGTGAACAAAGATAGGCACACCCATGCGATACGGGCGTGGGACGCAACACAGGCGTGCCAGACCCCTGAACATTCGAAACGCACGGGCTAAAAACGATTCATACGGGCATGTGACACGGGCATGTGACCTTATTTCTATATAAACCCCTCACTATTCATCATCTTTTTTCCCAAATCCTTCCTTTCAAACCCTGGCCATTTTCCTTTTTCTCCTCCCCTAAGTCCGGCCACCGTTCACCTCACTCCCTTCGCTCCCTTCTCTCCCTTCTCTCTACTATCTTCCTCATCCATACGCAGTCCACACCCGTGTGAGGACAACACACCACGGCCTTAGAAATCACACCCATCTCATGAACCATCCAACAATAAGGACTTTTCAGTCCATTAATCTTTTCTTTTAGTCTTATTTCACTTTTTACACTCTTTCTTTTTATTTTTCTTTTCTTTAAATATATAATTAGTATATTTTGAATTATTCTTATTATTTCCTGGCTAATTCTTCACGAGTTACCCAATTTCTTCATCTAGCACAGAGATTGTAGGCGGCCACCACACCACGACCACTGCCAACTGAAGGAATCCATCCAAAATCCAGGAAGTTTCACTTCTTCCCATCTCTTATGATTATTATCTATCTTTGTACATTGAGGGCAATGTACATCTTAAGTGTGGGGGGTGGATTTTATTTCAAAAAAGTTTCTAACTTTTTACATTATTCTCAAATCCCTGAATGATATCTTGTCTTAAGTAATTTTCTCATATCACTAATTAGAATGAAACTTTTGTTGATTTATGATTTTTATTGATAGGTTTTAGATTAAGTCATAGCTAATTGTGCATTGATGATTTAAACTTTAGGAGACTAGAGAATCAAGTATGATGAGTCTATTTTCAGAATTAAAAATTTGCTAAGTTGTTGACCTAAATTTGAATATTACCTTGAAATTTGAAATTTGCAAGGTTGTCATCAAAAACCCATAATTTTTTTGAGATTTTGAGCCTTTTAGAGCATACATTCTTTCGTGCTCACTTTATTGATTATGAGTGTGTCAACATTGATTTGTTATTCTAGAACTTGCTTCGATTATACATGTCAAGACCACATCATTGATTTGATATACAGAGATGATAAAGGCACTTAGGATTTAACCCACTTACTTTACTAAAAGCCTACCTTCACAATTAACCCCTAGTGAACCCCTTTGATCCTAACAACCCTTTTTAATTGATTCACCCACTAATATTAACCTAAAACCCATCTTGGATTTGTAATCACCATTTCTCTTGACTACCATTCTATCGAGATTTAATTTGATCAGTTGCCTAATTATTTTATTTCAGTAGTTAAATTCATCTTATATTATGTATTTACATGATTTGTTCTAAAAAAATTGAAGTATATTCATTATTAGTTCTATATTTAAGTGAGCTTATACGTTTAATTTCTACATCTTGAAAAAGAAGCTCATATTATTAGTATTATTAGTTTTCAATTGATGTAATTATTCAGGTTTAGATCATTTTTTTAATTAGGTAAAATGTCAATTCAATCTCGACTCTAACCATTTAATTTAGCCTTTATCCACACCTTTAACCTAAGCTCCATTACAACCCTTTAAAGACCTTTTGATTTGTGTATCATCTCATTTTATAGTGGTGGAGATTTGATTTTCATGCAAGCCTATGGTAATAACTTTTCATGTTTGACTGATGAGTGCTTTATTTTGAACCTTAAATACCTTGAGTGATTTGAGTGAATCTTTAGTGAGGATGTCAATCATTGTCAGTTTTGAATCAAAGGTAATTATTTAGATAAGGGGAAACACCTATATTTTTCGTGCTACAAACTTGTGACTTTGATAGTTTGAATCTTCAGGCTCTTTGAGTTAAATTATCCATGTGTAAATTATCTATGAATTATGATGAAACATTATCGATGAATATTATGAATCGAGGGAAGTTAATTTTAATTATGAGTTGATATTTTTGCTTGAGGACAAGCAAATGCTTACGTGTGGGGGTATTTGATAAACCATAATATGAACATATTTTAATTCCTCATTTAGCATGCTTTTGGATAATTTATCCCCTTTATTGTGGAATTTCGTGCTCTTAATCCTTTGTTTTCATGTTTTATATTTAGAAAAGCACCAGAGGATGAAAAGAACGAGAAACGGGCCAAAAACAGAGAAAATAGGCCAAAGTACGAATTACACATGGCCTGGGCCCAAAACACACTGTCGTGCCTCCTTAGCAGATCCGACCATGGCCTGGCCCCGATTCACATGGTCGTGCCACACGGGCGTGTCCCTGCCGCAACAAAGAAGAGTTTCATTCGAATTAGGATACTTAGAGGAAAAGAAAGACATTCCAAAAGCCTATATAAACACCCTAGAGGCCAACCTTTAGGGGGCGTTCAGCTAGGCCAAGGAGCCAAGCCAGAGGGGCCGAATTGTGGGATTCACTCGAAAAAAGCTAGTTGATTCATCTCAAGAAGCTGGAGTCATACTCAAGACTGAGTATCTCTCCTTCAATTCCTTCAGGGGGTTTTAGGGTTTTTCTTATGTTTTGTTTTATATTTTCTTCTGAGATGTTTTCTTTTATGATTATGAACTAAACCCCTCAAATGCCTGAGGGGGATGAAACCTAAGACGGATCTTGTTATTGTTTTCTGAGCTATATGATAAATACTTGATTTGTTCTTAACTATGTGTTCTTAATTCTTGTTTTGATATTTCAGGATATTGATTCAAGTATTGATGCCCTTAGGCAGAGGAGGAATATTCCCTATTTAGGAGTAGATCTAGCATAGTTAAGTGGAGTTGATCGCAACCCTAGAGATAGGATGACGAAAATCTGTCAGATTAGGGTCAACCCTAATATGGGAGTCCATAGACCGAGTTAATGCAATTCTAGGGGTTTTAATTATAAAGAGATTTCAATTAATCAACCTAGGGTTAGACGTTAGTAGCCTCGAGAGAGGTATTAATATAAATTAGGTAATACTACGGATCAGGTCAAGTGAATAAATCGTTTGGTTCAGAGTTAGATAACAAGTGAAGTCTAGGTGGATTCTTCCTTGGGTATTGTCTTAATAAATTGGTTTTCCCACAAGTATTTTCCAATTCCTTCTCTATGTCTTAGCATCTTTAGCTTAGTAGTCCTTTAATTTTAGATTAAATAACAATTCTCTTAATTGTTAGGCTAAATAATAAGAAGAAAGTTAGTATTAGTACTTTTGGTTCTTTTGGGTTCAACAATCCGGTCTTGCCACTAAACTATACTACTGTTCGATAGGTGCGCTCGCCTCAATCGTGGTGATAGCTAGTTTCTAGGTTCGATCATTCATTATATAAATTTTAAGATTGTTTCCATCACGCAATCAAACGCCAATTCCACGGACTGGGCCCATGCAAATACTACCTCGACTTTTGTATTACAAATTTGACCATAGTAGTAAATGAAGGCTTTCACTCGCCGAATCATTTCAATATCATATATGAATTGGATGAGTAAAAGAAAAAAATATTCAAATGGTTGTCCAAAGAAATGTAAACGACTCTCACAACTCAACTCTTCGATGTTTGATATGAATTTATTGCATGCCTAAGTTATGAATATTTCGTTACTTCAATAGGAAAATAGAACAAGGAGAGAAGGAATATGTGCTTCAGAATCCATTTTTGAGGACGCGCTATTGTCTAATAATGATAATGAAACGCTCTTCAATCCTTGAAAGCATGTTTCACAGATCACGTAAATTCCATTAGAAGCGTGCTTTAGAGGGTATTTAATGCCTCAAAATGTGCATCAGATTTCATCGTGATTATCGAGGTCAAGTACTTCTTTTTTCAACCTTTAAGAAAAATGTTAGTGAAGGCTCGTCCAGTTAGGCAAGCTTCCCTATTAACATGGTAGGAAAGTGTGCCTAGCTGGAGGAGCCTTCACTAACATTTTCAAAATTTGGAAAAAAAATGTACCTAACCCCGAGAATCTTTCTACAAATTTGAAGCACGTTTTAAAGATATTCGATGAAAACATTGGTTTTGCGACACGTTTTCGACCACGGGAACGTTCTACTTTAAAATCTAACCCTTTCCTCGTGCTTATAAAAAGGGGCTTCCACTTCATACTCTATCATCCCTCAAACATCATCTCTCCCGGCCTCCATCCCTCTACTATACAATATTTCTCCTTCTCTACTTCAGTGTTAAAAATTTCAGTCACTAATAAAATTTCCCATTCGAGGTATTCTTGAGTCATCGGTGATGCGATATCGCTCTGAGATGCACACATTTCATATATCCTATTGAGATGGGACTATTACCTTCGAAACCTATCTTGTGGAAGTATAGTTTTGGGGTGATTTTGCTTTGTACGATCACAGGTGGAAGTCTACATAGGGGTCTAAATCGACTATCATTATGCGATCATGGATTAGAGTATAACGGGGGAGACAGTTGACGATCGTTACGCGGCCACAAGTTCAAACTTTTCGAATACCCGGAAATGTTGCCTTATAAATACTATACAGAATTTTAAAGGCATAATCATAGGAAAAAACTATAGGGTTTCTCGTTATAATCGGCGTAATCTTTTTCCTATTTTCACGCAACCGGTATCTTTAACCTTTCTTCTTATCCGAAAGTCGACACCACAGTGGACATAGGAGGTCTCTTAGGCGGGAAGCAACTGTTGCGATGTAGTAAAGCTGATGCTCCTTTCGGGGTTATCGTGTCGACCTGAGTTTGACCTCTATCGTGTCGTAACATCTACTCTCTGCCTAAAAGCCCTCTTGTGTCCACCTCGGTATCAGCCTTCAAATAAGAATGAAAGCTTAAAAATATTGGCTGCCTAGAAATATAGAAAAAACTACATTGATTACATCAAAAATCCCTCCACTTTTCCCTACGTTTATGGCCTCAATCTTATGTATGGTATATAAGACATCATTTGTGGGTATCCAAAAAGCCTGAACTCGTGACAGTATAATGACCATTTCCTGGCCCCCGATTATACTCGAACCCGTGGTAGCATCATGGCCCCCTATTGGGACCTCCACCTAGGCTTCGACTCGTGGCCATATCAAGCACTGTTACCCTAAAATTTGACTTCTCTAAGATGAGTTTCTAAGGTAATGGTCCTATCCCATCATAATATATGAAATGTATGTGTTCTGAGGCTCGCTATCACATCCCCAACCCCTCAAATCTACCTATAAACTTTCGTAGTTTCACCCATAAACTCTAACCCTAAACCCTTAAAAAACCCTAACCCTAACAAAATTAATAAACCTAATAAACTTAAAAACCTAACCCTAGGAGAGAAAGCAGAAAAGCGCAGTCAGTTGGGCACGCTTTCTGAACATGTGGTAGGAAAGCACGCCCAACTAGACGTGCTTTTATACTCTCTTTTAAAATCAACTTATTTCATTAAATTGAAAAAAAATAGCCTAAAAGCCAAATAAAAAATGTAGAATATATCATTAGAGGTGTCCATAGGTCAGGCCCAACAAAAAAATTAGGCCTGTTTGCTAGGCCCGAGCCTGACCGACCCAAAAAATGGGCTTAGAATTTTTCCCAAGCCCGGCTCAAATAAAAATGCTAAAACTAGGGCCAAGCCCGACTCGTTCGTATTAATTTTTATATTATTTTTAAAAATATATATAATACATCAAAATATTAAAATAAATGTTTCCAAATAAATTGAAAATAAATTAAAAATACGTAACACTAAGATAAATGTAACTTAATAAGAAAATGTGAAATATCTCTAAAATAATAATAAAATTAATAATAAAATAAGAATTATATAATATCTAAATACAAACAATAAAATAGTATCAACATAATTATGAAATGGTAACAAAATAATGAAAAAACAACAAAAAAAATGATAAAATGACAAAAAAAAAGTAAAAAAAAAACATTATCTTTTTTTACATATTCAAGCCCAATCAAGCTAGATTTGGACTAAAAAGATTTTCGAGGCCCAACCCGTTTTATAAATCAATCTATACTTTTTTTTACCTAAATCATTTTTTTAAGGCTATATTTTTACTCAATGGCTTCCAGTCGGCCAGACCATCCACAGGTGTATATATCATTAATTTAGCCCGAATAAAATCATACCCTTTATAATATTGTAAATTTTACCAAAGTTGGTGTATAGATTTTATAAGCGAAGTAGCAAACACTGAAACCACCCCTATTCGTTTTCGATCCTAATTTTCTTAATGTTTTTCCAATGGAATCTCTTTCGAGTTCCCACTCCATCTCCATCTCTAATCTACGCGAGACCTACCCAATTCTCAACAGCCACTTACCATCTTCTTCTTTTTGTCTGATCAAAACGCCAAATCAACGAATTGGATCTCTCAAATTCAACTCTGAAACCTCTCAGTTTCATAGGTTTTATCTGCAAGCTCTACCTCGAGAGGTTCCTGATGAAGGTGAAGACCACTGCAGCCTCTTACCCTTAATAATGGGTTTCGCTTAGTTTCTGAAGGCAGTCAATCTGTTTATCAGGTATTGTACCGAATACTATCAAATAATTCATTTTCTCGCTTTTTTTCCCTTTGATTTCTCTGTTGTTTATGTATTGTTTGCTTTGTTTTCTCTACTTTTTTGGAACATCGAGATGAGAAGCCTCATTAACTTTATGATTTGTTTACAAAAGCAAATGCACTATTTTTGAATGATTAGAAGTTAAAATTTCATCTTTTGTGGATAACATTTGGTTTTTGGATTTGATATATGTTGAATTGTTTTAGATTTGAACCGTTTGATCAGTTTCAGTGGAAAATGAATAATATTCTTATGACTATTTGGTATTTTTTGTTTTAGCAACTCTTGAGAAAGAAAGCAAATGCAAAATAGCCAAAAGTAAAATCAAATGTAACTATAAAGTAAAAAATTCAAATGAAACTGTATCCAGTTTGATTTTTTTTCATGGAATTAAATAATGGTTTTAAACTTTTACAAGGGTGTCGATGTTACTATATTTTAAAATCTTCGTAGCTCGAACTCTGTTGTGAGTGTCCAATATGTTTGATTTTGTTGAAGTTTTTCCATGTCACTGGAGGGTTTCAAATATGGGTGGGTACTTCAAGGAAATAGTTGGAGCAACATAGCGATGTAGTTCTATCATGCTATTTGGAATCCTTTTCTTGTCTTGGTTGACATAGATACTCGTTGGATATATCAAGTTGCTGCTTTGGCTCAGTATTAATGGTCTCTCTCATATTCTGAAGGGTGATTCAAATCAGAATAAAAGCAGCGAAAAAGATGTAGATAAGTTAGTAAAGGTTGAACTCCATGGAAGTGGAGCAAGCGGGGGTAGCAGAGCTGGACTTTTCAGAACCCCAATTTCTGGTGGAGTGCACAGTGCAACTTCAGCACATGGATTACCTCGGCCGGCCTTAGCTGTCCGTAATCTGATGGAACAAGTAAAGGCTATTATTTGAGTTCTAAATACTATCATATTTCGAAAAGCGAAAGAGGGGAACACTCATCTGTTTCCTTCCCTGTGTTTCGTTTCCAGTTTTATTTTATTTTAATTTAATTGTTCTGAATTTGTTGGCCTGTGTAATTCAAGGCCAGATTTGCTCATTTATGCACTGTAATGTCTCGGATGCACCACCGACGAGAAGGGTATCCTTTTGGCTCTCTGGTAGATTTTGCCCCTGATTCAATGGGCCGTAAGTAGTTGACTTTTGAAGTCTGTTATTTGGTTACTTTTTGATTCTGCAAAAAAATTTTGACATTTTGGTAAACCGTTTTTGTGGTTTCTTTTCTTAATATTTTGTTTGAAGTGTAAGAGCCTTTGTAACTATGCGTAAGTTGTTAGATTTGTTTAATATATCTCCCTTTTTATTTTTTTTCAATTTGCAGATCCAATATTTTCATTTTCACCATTGGCCATCCACACACGGAATTTATTAGCAGACCCTAGGTGTACCCTTGTTGTGCAGGTTAATTCTTTTGTTCCTTTTTCCGTGATGGAATATCTTCCTTAGTTATTCTCTCTTTATGGAATCCATTGGCAGTCTACAGATACCTGGATGGAGTGGCTTATCAAATGCAAGGGTAACAATATTTGGTGATGTCTATCCACTTCCCGAGCATGAACAGGTAGTCACCTAAATTCTTTTTCTTTCTTTTTCATTGGTGGTGGGAGGGGATGGGGTTAGAGAAGTTTGATAATAGAATATAGGGTTAGGATACTCACTATAAAAGATCGAGATTTCTTCTTTTTCTTCATGGGGTCATGGCTGTGTGGCTTTACAAATGGCTTTAGAGAGCGGGGTTCTGTTGCCACGGAGTATCCTTGTTGATTCTTTTGGAAGATGTATGTTTTGAGGAACTTCCATTTCCTCACTGTTTTAGGAATGCATAATTTGGATGTGCTTTCTACTTCTTGTTCCCCTTCTCTTTGATCTCGTGTTTGGAGGTTATCCTTTATCTCTAGGCCCCATCAAATATCTGCCATGTTTTATATGACACTATGTTACACATATCTATACAATTTGTGCATAAAATATGCCTCAACAAGGGCCTGGTTATTTTGCTAGGAATGGGCTCATAAACAGTACATAGCAAAACATCAACAAGGGCCTTCACAACAGTGGGGAAATTTCTACTACTTCAGGATGCAGAATATAAGGTCAGCTTTGGTCTATGGTTTTTCCGTATTTCTTTTGCAGACTAATATTTCCTGTTTAGAGCGACTCTGGTTATCCAATATTCTGTTTATATTTTCATTCAGGATAGTAAGATTCGCTACTTGGTACAAAATCAATATTGTAATATTTAACCCTTATCTATACATCTAAAACTTGCAAAATCTTTCTGGTTATCCAAATAGTGAAGCAAGATTTTAAAGCCCAGGCTAGTTAAAGAACCGTTAAGGTGACACTTGGTCACTTAAATACTTCTTTTATTTGTTTCCTTTCTTTCAAGTGTTTTCTTCGTTCATTTTCACCTTGTATATGTTATAGTCTCGAGTTACGAATCGAGTCACTGGACAATTTGTAGGAAAATTGTTTGACTTAAACGAGGTTTATCACCTTATTTCTGTTTCTTCTGCTCGAATGATCTATAATGAACAAGTGGAACTTGTTGAAGGGAATTCCAGACCTTAGACTTGTTAAGAGAGAGAGTTTTAAACCTCTGAATATTCAAATAAATTCTGACTTAATTTTATTTCTAGCAGTCAACCTCTTAAATAGAGGTTACTTATGTTTACTTGTTTGAATGAAAAACATATAAGCTAAGTAAATTAAAACATTGACTCTAAGAAAGATTCCTAATATCTCTAAACTATTTTTAATTAAAAGATCTCATTAAGATATGAAATACTCATAAATAAAATCTCCTGATACTTCTAATAAAATTATAAACTGATCTAATAATTAATTGATGTCTAATATTACTCCGCTCCTAGAAAAAGAGCTTGTCCGCAAGCTTGAAATTGAATAGCTCGTGCTTTTTTTGGCACGTTATTGCATGCAAGGATATTTCAGTTTCTCTACACACTTGATTTTGAGCAAGATCATCTGGATCTTTTCGTTCTGCCATTTCTGAACAAGTCAACTTTTTAACAGAAGGATGGCTTGTCTTGCTAGTACTAGTGTCTTTTGCCAATGCCTAACTCCTACCCAAATTGACTTTTGACACTACCATGGGTGTTACGAGAGAATTTCCCCTCAAGTAAGAAACTAAATTATTTCTTCATGAATGATCTATAAGGAACAAGTGTCAAAAGTAAATATTTTCTTCATTATTTCTTCATTATCTTCTTTCATTGTTTTGAATGAAGAAATAATGAAGTAAATATTTGATTTTGATCTGCCTGGATCCCCTGAATTGGTCATCTTGCTTATAGAATCTCAGGAAAACTGGAAGGTTAGAACAGCCTTCAAGAGTTCTTAATGAACAGAAAGGAGAGGGGAATAAAACCAAGGATTAAGAGTCGATAGATAAGAGAGTGGTTGTATTCATTCACGTCCAATCCTAGTCCAGTTTGTTATATGGATGAGTTTCTGAATCGTTTTAGGAAGATCTGGAACAATAATAACAGAAAGTAATGCTTGTGGCATCATTTGTGGTTTGGTCCTGCTTGTCATTGTAGCCATCTAAATTTTCTTGTTTCTACGGATACCAATTAGTGTTTTGTTCAAGCTTTAGTTGTGTGCTATTTTTACTATTTCCTTATTGGTAACTGAAATTGGTTTGACATGATGTAAAGAAAATCCTGGTCGGTTGTCTGTTTTATTGTTAGTTCAGTTGCTTTGTATGACTAATTCCGGACTCTTGATTTCTGAATAGCACATATAACCATGTAAAATAGTGCAATGGTTTTGGATTCAGAAGTCTGATTAGCAGTGGATAAAAAACTAACCAGTTAATAAATGATTCCCCCTCTTTCTTTTTTAGTTTTTCATTGATGCACAGTGTAGTGAACACTTTTATTCATCAAAATTCATTTCAGTGATATATTTTTCATTGGAGGGTTTAAAACTGTTGTTTCAGTGATATATATTTCATTGGAGGGTTTGGAACTGTTGCATGGATTGATGTTAAGGAATATGAAGCACTTAAACCTGATAAGATTGCTGTTGATGGGGGTGAACAAAATCTAAAGGTGAACTTTTTAATTTCTCAAAATCTCAGCTTTCCGCTTCTGTTTTTTTTTTTTTTTTTGCATTGCAGCTGCCATCAAAAGAGGTATTTTTTCTGTATTTGATTCTGTTTGAGGTGTTTTTTTTCTCCAACCGAGTATCAAAATCTACTAATGCTTTTTTCGTGCATGTGCTCCAATGCAGTTTGTCACTATGCCTTTTTTTTTATCTTTTTTTGTCATTACAATATTTGGGAGGGGAAAGGGCGATGATAGGAGAATGTTCTTACCACTGCTCCAAGCAAGTTTTGGCCACTATGCTTTTCTTTTTGCTAATTTGGGTTAATTTGCTAGGAACTCAATGTAACCTTTTCAAAGCCCCTCAAAGAGTTGCTATCCGCAGAGGCTGAGGTTGATGATGCAGCTCTTATATCAATTGACAGCAAGGGAATTGACATTAGGGTCCGTCAAGGTGCACAGGTATTGATTTCTACACTGTTCCAACTCTTCATTTTTCTTGAAGTATTTGTGTCTTGACACATGAGTATGCAGATGGGGATACGGCTTGATCCTCTGAATAAGGAAAAACATTAAAAAAATCTGACCATACTTGTTTCAAAAAACATACCCATATAACAAAGATTTATTTCATATAATGGCAATGGACAATTTTCAAAGCTCGGGTTTCAGAGGAGGTTCAGGATTCATGTCAGATTTATATGTAACCATGTTACATTCTTTTTAGTTCAACGTACAGAGGTTATCATTTGAAGAAGGGCAGGGTGTTGAGACATTGGAGGAAGCCAAAGTAGCTTTATGGAAAGTAATAAAGAAAGGCCAAGTGCAAAATCTAAAGAGATAGAAGAAGCTGCAACTTTCTGGCCTTCCGGGGAGCATAAAGGCAAGACAATGCGAATCTCAGCCATCAGTGAATGTAATACTACTATAGAGAAATGTTATACAAGGTATGTTTTTCCTACCGCTAGTAATTTCTTAACTAGTAATTTTCTGATTTCTAGTGTATCGAATATTTTCTTTTATATGTTTTTCTACAAGGATCGGTTTACTTTTTAAAAATTTTAGAATTGAATTTAAATTAAAAGGTTCGTTTTATGGAAAAAATTTAAATAAAATTGTAATATATAATAGGTTTAAATGTAAAATTGGTTTTTAAATTATATCAATTTTCTCACTTAGGTTAAGTGGTAAGTATAATTCCGTTATCCAAATAATTTTGAACTTTTATTAAAGCATGAAAAGTAAAGTCAAAAGTGGGATCTTATTTCATGACATGTTATTAAATTTCGAAAAAAGCATATAACTTTGAATCATATTACATCAGATTCTTTTTTTTTTTTTTTTTTGGGAAATGTGGGCTTACAACCTTTTTGAAGTGGTTAAAGCTGAAGAATAATTTTCATATTTACAATGGGCTTTTCAAGCTTCTTGTACTTGATAAAATATTTTTTTTAAATGTGAAAGAACAATTAATGCCTTTTCACTATTATCTCATCCCTATCTTAATTTCTTACTAAATTAAATATCTTTTTCTATTAATTATTGCATTGGATCAATGTTTGTTTGTTGCAAAATCAAAGAAAACTGCACTGATTGATACTTTCCGCCATTCCCCAGGGCCAAAAATTGCCCCGCGAATTTGTACAAAGGAAAAAATTGTTCTGCCAATTTGCAAAAAGAAAATTCCCGCTAAATTAATTTATTATCCTTTTCAAGTAAAATAAATTATTAATTACATATATTCATATACTAATGAGCAATGACATTAAACTTTCAATTTAGACTTGAATTCAAAAATCTTTTTGATAAATCTAAACTTGGTTTAACTCAATTTCATCATAAAAATTTAACAACCTTAATCAATCCAATCTGAACCCAAAATACCCAAACAACTAACTCGAAGTGACTCAATTTTAAATAAAATATATATTTTAAATATTATTAACAATATTTTTATCTTAAACTATCATTTTATTTAATGTAGAATTTGTAAAGTGTAATTATCATTGTCTATTAACATAACATATGTAATATTAGCTTATATCATATGATCTTAATAGCAAAATCCAAATACAATAAATACTCAATCAAAAATTATATTTGTCTATTTATTCTTAAGTAAGATTAATATGTGAAGACAAATTATTAAAGTACAATGTAAAATTTCAAAAGATCTATATATTTCAAAATCTCAAAAACATTTGGTTTTGATTTTATTTTACTTTAAATATTTTATTTTATTTTATTTTATTTTGATTCTAATTTAATTAAGAAATCCTAAAACATCTTTGATAAAGTTTATCAATACTTTTAAATTGTTCAAATATTTAAAAATAAATATTGGTAGTCCAAAGTTTTGATATATTTCACTACAGAATATTAGATTTTCAACATGTATACTCAATATTATGTTTACATGAATTGATTCAATTGGATCAATGATTGTACGATTAATAATACAATTTATTAAATTGGATCAATGATTGTAACTGTTGGAAAATATCTAGTTCGCAAACAGTTTTCTTACACAGCGAAAATAAAATTTTGAAAATAGAGTTGGTTTGTGATATTTATAGCAATAAATTTTTCCGAAATAGTATTTGTGCTTTGAGCTAAATAGATCCCCAAATGTTTTCAATCGAACGGCCTTTTGCGCTATTCTCGTACCACAAACTGTCTTGAGTGTGGGCTTGAATAATTTTGAATCAAATACAGAACTAGAATTTTTTTTTTTTTTTTTTACTTTCAGTTGGAAAGTAAATCTCTTTTATTGAAACCAGTAGAGTTTTATTCCCAGAAAATAGAATTTATACTTAGAAATAAATTCTGACCATTTTAAGGTAGAATAACAATATTGAAAATTTTGGTATATTTTCTCTTGTATTTAACCCTACCAGTGTCATTTATTTATAGAGAGAGGTAGTGAAACCCTAGTTGAATTATTAGAATACAAATAATATTTTATTTAATAGAAAAACAATCCCCTAGTTGAATTACGAGAGAGATTCGCCCCTCATACTTGTCATGAGAAGATTTTGAGCCTGTCCTATATCGGGTCCAATTATTGTTCACTTGTAATTTTATTTTTTTTGAATAGATTGGTTTATTGATTTAATTACTTGTAATGTTCATAGTGTGGCATACATTAATCTTGAGTAGATGATGGACTATGTATTGATTTAATTACTTGTGATGTTCATAGTGTGGCATACCTTAATCTTGAATGGATGATGGATTATGTATGCGTTACTCATATACTTTGATGTAAGTAAAAGCTTGAGTTCAAATTGGTAAGGAACCGAAAGCTGGTATGTTGGGTATACGACTTCTGTAGTATGCAGCACATTTACAATAGTGAAATTCATAATCCAAGACATGGATAAATGATATCCTCTCAATGGAATTACATGATAGATGAAAATTAAATGTGACCACGAGTCGTTCGTCTTTGTGATGAATGACTTAATTACTATTTGATAGTAGTTGACTTTTCATAAAGGAAGATGTAATGGTTATCATGATATAAAATAGAATCATATTGGGAGAACAAATTTATCCCAAAGAGATTAAGAATATCTTATGAGGGTAACACAGTTATGACAAGGTCACGAGCATTGATTGAGTAGCTTTTGTAATGATATGTCATTAGGGAGAGCTTAGTCACAATACTATAGTGGAATGACTTCGTAATTAAATGAGTTTATAATTGATAAGCGAAAAGTTGAAACTTAATTATAAATCATTTGAACTATAAATACATATGTCTAATTGGTCTTTCCATTAGCTCATTGAAACTAGAAATGAATTGCATGTTGAATCAAATGAATATAAATGGATAGAAATGATAAAGTTAGAGATATGAGTTGCATTAAAAATGAATGTGATCTCTTACTAAGTATGGAAATAACTCGAGAATTAATCTAAGTTTTTAAATTATTATTTGATTAAATAATTGAAGTTACAAAAGAGAAATTAAAATAAATAATTATAGTTAATCCGTTGAATGTAGGAATTAAATAATTTTTTCATAGATTTTCTACTAGTAAAGTTATCATGATTTTAACAGAATCGAAATTGGGTTGAGAAAATTATTTAATTGGAAAATTAATTAATTTAAATTAATTTATAATGTTTATTTTTAGAAATAGAAAAATATGTACTGAATTGGATTAAATTATAAAGTGCTAGGTTAAAAGTCTAAGAAGCACATATAATTAGACTCAATATAGGAGAGGTCTTAATCCCCATCGTAATACATATGAGGGGAGGCGCACTCGACGAATGTGAACAAGTCTGTGGACTTCATAAATGAATTGGTTAGTAAGTATAAGATAAGTAATGGAATAGATCATGACAGGTTGATTAAATTAATGCCTTTGTTATGTTTGAAATTGAAAGGTAACTAACAAAAGTATAGCTTTGATGATTTTATGAATTTTGAGTGAAAAATGGCTTAATTGTATAAAGTGCAAACTTTATTTCTTCTCCCTTTCATGGGCGTTGGGAGCTTTATGAAAGTATGAAGATTTTTTTCATAATTCCTTTATAAATACCATTATATTAATTAAAATAATAAAATATTTTAATAAAATCCTAATTAAAAATAATTAAATAATAAAATGTCTCCAATATCATAATTATAATCCAAGGGTCCATATTCCTTTCCTTAATCTCCAAGTAAATCCAATGACCATGATTCATCCATACACCCAAGGGCATTTTAGTAAAAATTTCAAAACTATCTGGCAAAATGACTATTTTGCTTTTGACACTTTTTAATATTTACAATTTCATCATGCACACCATTTGCAAAATTACAACTTTAGTCCTTGAACTTTTCCACTTTGAACCCTTAACTTTTAAGTATTTACAATTTGGCTTCATTATTTTTCACTTTTTTACAATCTAGTCATTACTTCAAATAATTATCTCAAACATATTACTTGTTTTAACTTCCTTCAATATCCAATACTCTTTTCTACTAACACTGATAATTCACATTGTAAGGCCCAAATTTTGCCCGGGCCCATTAACCATTTTTGAACCCAAAATAAACAAAACAAAAGTCCAAATTTAATTAAAAACAGTCCATGGCCCAAAACTTCTACCAAACACTAAAACCAAACCCAATGCACCTGTGCCTAGACCTAATCTAGCCCACAACCTAAACTCTTGATCGAAACCCTAGCCCCACATGCGCCGCAACTGCTAGCAGCCCCACCCTCGTGCGTCGGACGTCACAACCCGCGACGTGCGCCACTCCACCACGCCACGTCAGAGACGTGCTCGATCATGTACCTGCAAACAAGCACCAAATAGTTGTAAAATAGGCTATAAAGCCAAAAGAAATACGATGTAAAAGGGGGATGGTTTTTTTAGTTAAAAAAAGGAGAGAATATACGTTTTTTTTACAAACACACTCAATATCAAAAGGAATCGATACAAAGTCAGATATAGAAATCAGTAGAGGTTTTTTTTTTCTTCCCTTTTTTCTATTTCTTTTCATTCGAATTCAAATACTGTTGTTTCTTTCATTTTGTTCTTTTTTTAAAAAAAACTACAATATATATATATATATATATTAAAGCATTTTATTAAAAAAGGAAAAAAAAACTAACCTTTTGGAACTCCGGCCACCGTGTACGGTGGCAGGTGCGGTGGTCGGAGTCAAAGACCTTGGCCGGATGAGGGAGAGTTGAGAAGGAAAAGAGAGTTTTTTTTTTTTTTTTTTTGAGAGAAGGAAGAAAATGAAAGTTTTTTGGAAAAATTTTAGCTTTTATAGCTAAACCAAACGGTGCCATTTTGAACATTGGGTTCAGATGCCAAAACGACGCCGTTTTGGGCCTCTGACCCTGACCCGACCCGCACCAAAGAAGAGATCCGCGTGTTTTTTAAAAATAGGCTATTTACAGCCCTGGTCCCTCCGCTTTTTTATAGTTTTTCAGCCAGTTTTTTTATTCCCAATTTTGCCCAAAAGTTCTTCCTCTGTTTCAATTTGGTCCGCATTCGAACGACACCGTTTAGGAGGGCGGGAATATTTCCCCTTTGGTCCTCCCCTTTTATGCGCGTTTCTAGGGGGCCCTAATTTATTTTTTTTTTAAATTCAACCCTAAATGTTATTTTTAAGTTTAATTTAGTCCTTTTTTCTTATTTTTTTTATTTTGCTATTGATGTCATTATTTCATTATTGTTATTTATTTTCAAAATTATCATTATATTCATTATTTTTTTATTATCGTTATTTATATATATTATTACTATGAATATGTTTATTATTAGTATTATATTTTTTATTATTATTAGTACTCTTATTATTTTTATTATTTACATCGCTATTTTAGTATTCCTATTACGCCTAATATTATTTTTATTTTTTACTGCTACTATTTTTTTATTATTAATATTAAATTTAATATTATTACTATTTTTATTATTAATATTATTTTTATCTTAAACCTATTTTTACTATTTTAGTATTAATATTATTTTTATTTTAAACCTATTATTACTATTTTTATTGTTAATATTATTTTTTATTTTAAACTTTTTTTCCATTATTATTATTACTATTTATCATTACTATTATTATCATTTTATTATTATTAATACTATTGTTTATGTTTTTTTCCTATTATATTTATTATTATCATTCTTTATTATTATCGTGTTTACATTATCCTTTGGTCGCTAAGTAGAACCATTTTTACGTTTTAACCGATTTTCTCTTTTAAAGGTTACATCCCCCTCCACTTGTTTTTACCCAAACTCATAAAAATGATTTTTAAACAAGGCAATGTTTCGTGTTTGGAAGTTCGAGAAATTGTGCCCTAATGTGCTGGGTTTCGATTTTCCGTTTGTCCAAATGACTAAATATCCTTTTAAGATTTTGATCGATTTTCTTAATTTCAAAAATAAGGCAATATTTCATGTTTGGAAATTCGAGGAATCATGCCTTAACGTGCTGAGTTTCGATTTTTTTATTTGGCCAAATAACGGGATACCCTTTTTAAAATTGCAATGCATGAATTTTGGAAATAATGAAATGATCTTGGTGTCAATGATTTGAAACATCGTATCCTAACGTGCTGGATGTGAAATTTCATTCTTTCGGAACAAGAGAATTTCGATATCCAATTCGAATTATCCAAACAATTTTAATGGATTCGCATTTTAAAATCTCTTCCAATTTTCGATATTAGGACACTAATCAATCAATAAGGTACTAATTTTGGGCGTTGCGAGGGTGCTAATCCTTCCTCGTGCGTAACTGACTCCCGGACCCATTTTCTTAAAATTCGTAGACCAAATGTTTTATAAGGTAACCCAATCACACTTCAAAAAAGATTGGTGGCAACTCCATTTTCCTTTTTAAAGTCAGCCTGTTTTCCTAACAAAAAATGGTTTCGACAGCTTGGCGACTCCGTTGGGGACCATAAGAGAGTCAAGCCGTAAATTGATTAATTTCTATCCTTTTGACGAAAGTTGAAAATCAAATTTGAAAATTACGATTCTTTAATTGCATTTGTTTGGGTCACTTAGTTGGTTGTGATTTGAGTGTCTAGGGTACTCTAGCATCATATTGCATGACCGTTGTGGCCACACCTTTTAAGTGGGAGTGAGAAACTATGCCTTCGTGAGGTTTTTACCTCCGCATAGGCTAGTGGACTACTTTCGGGATACATCTGTACCTATGTTTTCGTGAGATTCTCACATTCGCATGGCCATAGGGAAATGCATTCCCCTGAACCGAACTCAATCCATATGAGCCTATAATGGGTGAGGATTGAGGAATCTGCTGGTTCAGGTACCCTCTCTTTAGAACCAAACCACATATAGTGAACCCTCGGAGCCTCCTTTAGGTAGAACTATGTTGAACCCTAGCAGTTACCTGGATAGGTGTTTGATTTTTACCATCTGCGTATGATACTAACGTGCTTTCTTTTGTTTATGACTACATTGCATTTCATCATCATAGAAAGGAGGTGTTGACTCATATTCGGTTGCTAAATAAGAAGAGTTTGCCATAGGAAAATGGATTTCTTGATAAAGTGGTTATAATATGCTCGTCCAAATATAGTCCAAGTGAAGACAACCAGAAGATTGATAGTATATGACTTTGCCTCGTTGCCCGGGGATTCAAGCCAACAAGGATTATTCAAGATTCATCATGTCTCAATTTTCTTAAATAAGCTTATGAACATCGCGGAGGATAGGTGAGTGAAGAGTCACGGCCTGGATCAAGCGATAAGGAGCTAGATGAGGCATCTATTGAGAAAATTCATGGGACACGACCATAACATCCGACTACGAAGAAAAGGATTGGTGTCTTCACCTAGACTATAAGGACAAAGCCGCATATGTAATCCGGTTTATGTAAAGAAATTTATTTTTTAAAAAAGTTATTCCAATGGAATTGAATTCAGAATCGACGTCTCTCTTTCTTTTTGTATCCATGCATTTACATTACATTGCATCATATGCATTGAATGTCATAAAAGAACCTATTAACTAGAGATCGTATTATAGTTACCCTAGAACATCGCTACTACACTCGAAGAAAAATGTTAGAAAGGTTAGAACAGATGTAGAAGGAGATGCAGGACCGGCTGGAAACTCAGATGCAAAAGCAATGGCTAAGATCCAACAGGAAATGAGGGATCAAATGATGGAATCCCAGAGAAGCATGATGAGCCATTTAATGCAATTGTTGATTGGAGGGCATGATAAAGGAAAGGGCCCTATGATCGATACCGAAGATGATAATGAAGATTCTACTTATCCTCCAGGCTTGGCCCCGGTAAATTTCCAGATACAACCACCAAGAGTGTCCGTCAACATCAAATCCCAGTATCAATCTAGAACCTCAGTACCGGTAAATTTCCCGACAGGCTCGAGCTCCAACCCCAGAGATAATTTGGCAAAACCAATGGTCTCTGACTTCGATGATGCAGAAGAAGGAGAAAAAGCAAAGGTGGAGCTCTCAAAAGAGTTTGAGGATCGATGCAAATGGTTGGAGGAGAAGTTTAGAGCATTGGAAAGCGCTGATTACCAATGCGAGGTAGATGCTAAAAAGTTGAGTCTGGTCCCAGATCTGGAACTCCCACCAAAGTTCAAGATGCCAGAATTCAAAAAATATAACGGGACCAGTTGCCTGAGGCCTACATTACAATGTTCTGTCGAAGAATAACGAGATATGCCAGCAATGACCAGTTGTTGATTCACTATTTCCAGGATAGTCTGACTGGAGCTGCGGCTAAATGGTACAATCAGTTGAGTCGTACTCAAATCAAATCATGGAAGGATTTATCACATTAATACCCTAAAGGCACCTTTTATCAATCACATGCTGGGAAGTGCAACTAAGAGTTTCGTGGACATAGTAATGTCCGGGAAATGATAGAGAATGCAATAAGGTGTGAAAAAATAGAAGTTGGAGAAAGTACCAGGAGGTCAGCCCCGAAGAAGAGAGAAAATGAGGTTGACAATGTGAGCGGGGTTTATACAAAACCAATCACGATAAATCAACCGAGAGTGGTGGCCACGGGTTAGCAAGCCTCACCCAAGCAAGAGCCCAACACGAAGTAAAATGTAGAGAGGTTCCAGCTTACTCTCATACCAATGACGTATAGGAAGTTGTATAAAAAACTATTCGATGCACATGTTGTAGCCCCTTTCTACTTGAAACCGTTACAACCCCCATATCCTAAGTCGTATGACACAAACTCTCAGTGTGAAGACCATGCAGGAATCGCAGGACACTCGATAGAAAACTGCATCTCATTCAAAAGGTTAGTTGAAAGGCTTATTGAAGCGGGTGTTGTGAAATTCGACGACGCACCTGGTGTGGGAAATTCGTTACCCGGTCATACGGATAAAGGGGTAAATGCGATAGTCGAGAACATAGGGAGGAGAATCAAACGGAATGTTGCTAAAGTAAGAGCACCATTGAGAGAGGTTTAGAAAGAAATACGGGAAAGAGGTTTAGTTCTACAAGGTTGGGGAGCAAATCCCGGGATGCGAGGAACTACTGTGAGTTCCACAATAAGAAGGACCATGAGATCCAGCAATGTAGCAAATTTAGGGCCCTAGTGCAAGGGTTAATGGATAACAAAGAGCTGGAGTTCTTTGACTCTTCTGAAGGAGAAAACGTGTGCACCATAGAAGGAGAGTCGGTAGAGAAGGACGCTGAGGTCAAATGGAGATCAATGACTTTTCCTTATATATCCAATACATTCGTATCGAAAGGAATTGTCCATCTTAGATAGGAGAACATGAATAAAGAAATGACTAAAGACGTGTTGAAAACTGTGAGCTTCAACGCCGTATTTGAAGAGGGATCGAAGGAAGGAAACTTAGTGGGCATACGCCCCTATGAGCTTGAAAGTGTTCTGAACAACTACACTGCGGAAGAAATTCCTGAATTTTTAGAGCTAACGCAGAGTAATGTTTAAAACACACTTGTCGTTTTAAGCCTAGAAACAATAAGCATCTTTTGTGAAATAGGCTCATGTTCAAACATCTTTATTTTCAATAAAAAATGTATTGTTGTGTTTCATCCCGGGTAATTTTTTCTTTTTATTCTCTCATTTCATTCATAATCATACCATATAAATAATCATCCTTAGAATCATTTATTCTTTGGAATTTGCCTTCGTACCTACAATAAGTACCCAAATATCAAGACAGGAGCAACGCTGTTGCTGACTCCCTTTTGAGTGAGATATGGGTCTAAAAGGATCTAAGGATTTTGAAGATGACAGAGATTGTAACTTATCATTTGATTTGCTAAAGATGGTAGAACAAGATAAAAATAGACTCTACACGTACAAAGGGTTAGAGGACATTGCGAGTCTAGCAAAGGAGTGAAGATCGAAACCTAGCTCACACAGAAACAAAGTGAGACATCATTGAGTTATTCCAAGAATTCAAATATGTCTTTGCATGATCGCATCAAGATACGCTTAGGGGCGAGGATGCTGTAGAGTGTTTGGAAAAGCACACGCTAATAGTTTTCTGATAGCCAGGCCGATTATAAGGTTTGGGTACTGCTGGTCTACCATGAAAGGAAGATTACATCAGTTATGCCCTAAATACCAAATTGAGGAAAACAAGACTTATGTGCTTCCTCTATTTTTTCCTATACGTAGGGCATAGATATTATGGGGATGATCTCGTCAAAAGCATCTAGTCAACATCAATTCATCTTTGTGATTATCAACTACTTTACTAAGAGGGTAAAGGTTAGTTCATATGCCAAAGTTACAAAGTCAACAGTCATCAAATTCAATTTCAATTTCAATTTCAAATTCAATTTCAAATTCGAATTAAAAAAAAAAAGAAGAAGAAGAAGAAACCATCCAAAAAGATTTTGAAAGATGATTGAGACTTGAAAAGATTGGCATAGAGAAGTTACCATTTACCCTCTATGCTTCTCAAATGTTAGCCAAGACCTTCGTCGGAACAACACATTTCCCATTGGTTTAGAGAAGGGTAACAATTTTTGAAAGTTGAGATCCTTTTCCTCCGAGCTTTGATTGAATTAAGAATCGGACGAGGTAGAACGTCTCCAGTAAGCTTGATTAAAAGTATTCATCATGGTCGGATGCACCAAAAATGGATGATACAAGTTTATGACAAAAAGGTTCGCCCAAAAGAATCTCATGATGGTAAAAAAGAATCTTTCTCAGGTAAAAGGTACTTCAGTGGATGCCAAAGTGGGAAGGACCTTATATAGTAAAGAAGGCATGTTTTGAAGGAGCATTGACATGGATGAAGATATGCTCAATCCGGTGAATTCAGATTCAGTCAAAAAAGAGAGAGACTAGGGCGAAAACACGTAAAGGGCGTTTTGAGACCTTCTAAAAAAATGAAAAATAGAGAGGCCAAAGTGAAAACCCGCAAAGTTGGCTTTGAGTCGAAAACCTGAAAAGAGCAGCTCAAATTTTGATCGAGAGTGGGGTATATAGTAGTCTTGCTATGCTTGAATTAACAATGAGGAAGTATGTTACGTCTTGGGGCATCGACAAAGTATTCCGGATCCCCTGAACACATATTGAGCTTAAAATAGTCCTCAAGAAGTTTGAACAGAGAAGCTCATGCTATGATATCTGGGGCACCAATTCCACCCTTACTCGTTTTTTGTACCTTAGCAAAAAAAATTATTTCTTTCGTTCAATCTATTCTTCACGGGTTTAGTCCCGAATAAATTTTAGTTTTATTCATCTCTATAATCTTTTTCAAGCATTTCATATTGAAATAATGGTTAATGAGCTGATAATGCTTTCACAAAGAAGTTTTGCATATTACTCTAAAAGTCTCTAAATAATGCAAGAATCTGAAACAGGACAATTATTTAGAACTAACCAGGTTTAAAGGGGTGGGAACGCTTGAGAAATAAGGGTCTAAGCAGTGACGACATCTTCAGATTCTCTGTTGAAAGTATCAGCTGAATAAGGAGACATACGTCAGGGATAACACCTTAACAAACGGCGAACAATGACAACCCAAATGTCAAAAAATGGATCATTTTCATGACATTTTGCATCCATTCACATAACACTCATAATACATATGGTTAGGAGCATTTTTTGATCATGACATCCTAATCATTTAGCATAAGCATAGACTCCATGAAATCAATTCTACAGGTAGGTTCCTCAGATGATGATGTATCAAAATTGATTAGAATTACATATGTAGGTGAATCTTATCTCCATGTATCGGCAATGGAGCAGATTCAAACCAATAGCCTTATCTCCCTGAGCAGGAGCGGAGTAGGCTAATGATAACAGATCTTATCTCCACTGAGCAGGACTGGAGCAGATCAAAGACAGCAAGTCTTATCTCCATGTATCGACAATAGAGCAGACTGAAGATAGCATATCTTATCTCCACTGAGCAGTAGTGGAGCAGATCGAAGACAGCAAGTCTTATCTCCATGTATCGGCAATAGAGCAGATTGAAGATAGCAGATCCATTGAGCAGGAGTGAAGCAGATCAAAGACAACAAGTCTTATCTCTATGTATCAGTAATAGAGCAGACTAAAGATAGCAGATCTTATCTCCACTGAGCAGGAGTGGAGCAGATCGAAGACAACAAGTCTTATCTCCATGTATCGACAATGGAGCAGACTGAAGATAGCAGATCTTATCTCCATTGAATAGGAGTGAAGCAAATCAAAAACAGCAAGTCTTATCTCTATGTATCGGCAATGGAGCAGACTGAAGATAGCAGATCTTATCTCCATTGAGTAGGAGTGGAGCAGATCGAAGACAGCAAGTCTTATCTCTATGTATCGACAATAGAGCAGACTGAAGATAGCAGATCTTATCTCCACTGAGCAGGAGTGGAGCAGATCGAAGACAGCAAGTCTTATCTCCATGTATCGGCAATGGAGCAGACTGAAGATAGCAGATCTTATCTCCACTGAGTAGGAGTGGAGCAGATCAAAGACAGCAAGTCTTATCTCCATGCATCGGCAATGGAGCAGACTAAAGATTGTAGATCTTATCTCCACTGAGCAGAAGTGGAGCAGATAAAAAATTACAAGTCTTATCTCCATGTATCGGCAATGGAGCAGACTGAAGATTATAGCCTTGTCTCCACTGAACAGAAGTGGAGTAAGCTAAAGATAGCAGATCTTATCTCCCTAAGAAGTTGTGGAGTAGATCAAATTTCGACGAATCTTATTTCCATAAAACAACATTGGAGTGGATTAGAACGCCAATTTTTATACCCCTAAGAAAGCAATGGGTTAAAGTAAGGCCACTTGAAGGAAAAAGCATCAAAAAGGCCAAACTCGGCAAGGCCGGGCAAAATTGGCCCTTTTAAAGTCTTTGCTCTATTCTCGTTACACGACAACGAGCAAAGAGGGGCAGTTGTAGGGCCCAAATTTTGCCCGAGCCCATTAACCATTTTTGAACCCAAAATAAACAAAACAAAAGTCCAAATTTAATTAAAAACAGTCCATGGCCCAAAATTTCGGCCCAAACACTAAAACCAAACCCAAATAGGCATAGGCCTAGACCTAATATAGCCCACAACCTAAACTCTTGACCGAAACCCTAGCCCCACATGCGCTGCAACTGCTAGCAGTCCAACCCTCGAGCGCCAGACGTCACACCCCGCGATGTGCGCCACTCCACCACGTCACGTCAGAGACGTGCTCGATCACGCACCTACAAACAAGCACCAAATAGTTGTAAAATAGGCTATATAGCAAAAAGAAATACAATGTAAAAGGAGGAAGGTTTTTTAGTTAAAAAAGGAGAGTGATAGTGTCAAACAGTCGAGTTTTAATATTTATAAAGAGTGATCAAACCTGTAGACTAACTGTGACAACGATAGAGGCAAGTGCACCTATCGAATAGAAGTATAGCTTAGGCAAGAATATATTATCGAACCCAAAGGAACCTAAAAGTACTACTACTCACTTTCTTTCTATTATTTAGCCTGAAATATGAAGTGATTGAATTATTAAACTAATGAAATACTTAGACTAAATGCAAAGACAAAAGAATGAATGGGAGAAAGACTTTAGGAAAAATCAGTTGATAAAGACGATACCCTCAGGAAGAATCCACCTATGACTTCACCTATTATTTATTCCCTAAACCATATGATTTCTTGACTTAGCTTGATCCGTAAGACTCCCTAACCTATATTAAACCCTCTATCTAGGAGAATAACGTCTAACCTTAGGTTAATTAGTGGAACTCTCGTTCTCTTATAATAACCCCCTAAAGAAGCAGTAAATCGATCAATAGATTCCCATATTAGGTTTCACCCTAATCCGACAAAATCTCATAACCCTATCTCTAGGCGCCCGATCAACTCCGCTCAATTATGCTAGATCTACTCTTAGGTAGGGTCCATTCCTCCTCCACCTAAGCACATCAGATTAAATTAAACAACATAATTAAGAACAAACTAAGTACTTATCACATAATTTAGAAATTAAATAACAAAATCCATCATAGGTTGCATCCCCTTCAGGTATCTGAATGGTTTAGTTCATAACTAAATAAGAAAACATCTCAAGAGAAAAGAATAAACAGAACATAAGAAATCCCTAAAACCCCCTGAAGGAATTAAAGGAGAGATCATCCGTCTTGAATGGAGTTCTGGCTTCTTGAGATGGATCAACTGCTATCTTCAAGTGATTCCCTAAAAGATGAAAGCTTCGGCAAAAGCCTCTGCCAAAAAGCTCCCTCTTTATGTCTGCCTTGGGTTGTTTATATAGGCTTTGGAATGCTATACTTGGCTCATGAGTATCTCTTTCAAGTAGAATTACTATTAGGGTGTTGGAGTAGACTTAGGAGTATGTTTCTTTGGCTTCAAGCATCCAAATTCGAGTGAAATTACTCTCTCCCGCGGTAGGGGCACGGCCATGGCACACGCCCGTGTAAATCGTGGTTGGGCCTTATCTCGATTCTGTCGTTTTGGGCATGACCGTGTAAGTCTGGACTCAGGCCGTGCTTCAGGTCTGTCGATTTGGACACGGCCATGTAGATCACCAGGCACGTCCGTGTGAGAAATGGATGATGCACGGTCGTGTATGATGGAGTTGAGGCCGTGCTCTAGTAATCGGCGAGGCACGACCGTGTGGGCTTTGGGCCAAGCCGTGTTGATTTCTCGCTAAGGCCCAATTACTCCATTTTAAGCCCGTTTTGTGTTCTTTTTATCCTCGGGTACTTTTCTGAGTATATGACATGAAAAGAAAGGATTACAAGTACCTTTTATATAAAATCAAGGGATAAATCATCCAAAAGCATACTAAATATGGGGTTAAAATATGTTACTTTTATGGTTTATCAAATACCCCACACTTAAGCTTTTGCTTGTCCTCAAGCAAAATTCTCAACTTACAATTAAAACGAACTTCCCATAATTCATAATTCCTATCGACAATGTCTCATCATAATTTATAGATAATTTATACATGGATAATTCAACTCAAAGAACCCTAAAGATTCAATTGTAATAAGTCATACCTTTATAGCACGAAAACATAGGTGTCTCCCCTTATCTAAGTGATTACCTTTAATTCAAAATCGACAAGGACTGACATCCCCACTAAAGATTCACTTAAATCACTTAAAGGTGTTTAAGGTTCAAGAATAAGCACTCTAAGTCGAACCTGAAAAGTTAATCCCATAGGCTTGCCTGAAAATCAAGTCTCCACCATCAGATATGAGATGATACACAAATCAAAAGGTCTTTAATTAGGGTGTAACAGGGCTTGGGTTAAAAGGTGTGGATACAGGCTGAATTAGAGGTTATAATCGAGATTGAATTGACTAATTACCTAATCTAAAAATAATGAACTAAATATGAATATTTACATAGAATGAAAATTAACAATATCTTCTATTGATAATTACTCTATAACAAGAGTGTTTTTATCACTTAAAATTTGATAATACTTTAATACGAGCTTTTTCTTCAACAATTGGAGTTTAAATGCTCTAAGCTCTTTTATATACTACTAATAGTGAATATACTTGGATTTTTTTTAAGAATAAACTAAAATAAACATACTAGAAGGAACTTTGATGATTGAAATAACCTAATTCGACAATTGATCAAATCAATTCTCGATAGAGGGGTAGTCAAAGGAATGTTGATAACAAATTCAAAGGGATTTTGGGTTAATATTAGTGGGTGAGTTAATAAAAAGGTTGTTAGGATTCAACGGGGTTCACTAGGGGTTAATTTGTATGGGTAGGCTTTTTAGTGGATTAAACGGGTTAAAACCTAGGTGCCTTTATCATCTCAATATATCAAATCATTAATGTGGTCTCGACATGTATAAACGAGGCAAGTTCTAGAATAACAGTTCAAAGTTGACACACTCATAATCAATAAAGTGAGCACGAAAAAGAATATATGCTCTATAAGGCTCGAAATCTCACAAAAATTATGGGTGTTTTTGACATCAACCCTTATAAATTTTGAACTTCAAGGTGATACTCAAATTCAGTTCAACGACCCATCAATTTTTTAATTTTTAGAAAGTAGACTTATCATGCTCGATTCTCTAGTATTCTTCAAATTTAATCATCAATGCACAATTAACTATGACTTACTCTAAAACATATCAATAAAAATCATAAATCATTAGAAATTTCACCCTAATTAATAATATGAGAAAAATACTTAAGATCAAGACTAATTTCAGGGTTTTGAAAATTATGGAAAAAGTTAGGCACTATTACCCCCACACTTAGGTGTACATTGCCCTCAACGTACAAAAATAGATAATGATAATTAGATGCCAAATCAAAGAGATAAGTGGGGAAAGTAATACTCCCTAAAATCTGGATGATCCCTGGCGTCTTTGGTGGTGGTGATGGTGTTTTCTATGGGCCTGGTGGAGTGGCTACCGAAAAGTAATTTGCTAGATGAAGAAATTGGGTAGCCTGCGAAGATATAGCCAAGAGATCTAGAGAAATAATAATACTATACTAATAATATAATTAAAGACTAAGAAAATAAAACTAAAATTTAAAGATAATTCTAATGGGCTAAGAAGTCCTTATTAGTAGGTGGTTCGTGAGGTGTGTATGATTTCTAAGGCTACGGAGTGTTGGTGATGGTGGAAGTGGCGTGATTCCCTAGCAGCCTCTAGAACTTAAAACCAAGAAACTAATATGAAATAAATTAAATTAAGCAGAAAATAAGTATAGATAGGGAAAATAAAGGAGAGGAGAAAAGAAAAATAGAATCGAAAAGGTTTTCGAGACCCTTGGCGTGTCAATTAAGTGAAGCTGTCGGCATGAACTCATGTTGAGGTCTCCTCTGAGGAGACGATGTTTACCTTCTTACGTTTCTTCGGTATGATTTTTGTGTTGCTCGAGAGTCTTGGACCTTTTTTATGGACAGAGAAGAATTTGAAAGAAAAAGAAGGAAGAAGAAAGATGGGAGAGAGGGGAAGGCTGTGGGGATTTAAATAAGATTTCAAATCTGGCATGTTCCACGCCTGTATGCCGAGGGTGTGTCGATTCACACGGCCGCCTCGCACGGTCGTGTTGTGGAGTGTGTTATTCTTCCACGCCCGTTTGTTGATTGGCACGCCCGTTTCTACAAAACCAGTATGTGAGCACGGTTGGAATGCACGGGCGTGGTCTACCCATGCTCAATAAGTCAGTATCTTAACACAGTTGTGAGGCACAGTCGTGCTATTTTTGTCGGTGCCCGTGCTATGGATGGTTGGATCCGTGACGTTGGGGGGGTGGTTGGACTGACTTGCACGGCTCTGCCCTATCAGTGTGGTGGTTCTGGTGGTCCACATGGCCACGGACACGGCCGTGTGTAAGGCCGTGTGGTCTGAAATCTGTATTTTTGTGTTAGTTTAAATGTTGAGAGAAGAGAGAAGAAAAGAAAATAAAATAAATTTGAAAGTAAATAGTTTTAGTGCTCGGGTTGCCTCCTGATAAGCGCTTGTTTATAGTATTAAGCTAGACTATCCTTGACTTTGAAAAATTTAGGGAGGTTTAAAGGTTTGAATATTTTCCCTCTTGCTGACAGTTTTATTTTCGTGACAAAGTTTAGGTCGGGAAGTGTTTACCTTGCAATTGCCGAATATTGGATTGCTTACCTCGACTATCTCATGTGGGAAAATATCGTGTACCTGAAGGAGTATTTCTCCCTTTTTCTTCATGTCTGTTGAAGTGATGTGAGGATTGCCTTTATCTAACAGCACCTGGTCTCCTATTTTAAAGTGATTTGATGTCCCTATGAGCTCTTCTGGTGGTTCCTTTGGTTCTACTTCGCGTGGATCCGACTTTTCTTTGGTATGTGTCCTCTGCTTTTCTAAATTTTTGATCTTACAGTTTTGTTTCTGGTGTGATTCTTCTGTGACGACTTAGGGACTATGAGTTGGCTCAGCTTTGATGCTTTATGATGTTTCTTGCGATGAAGTTTGAACAATTTGATTACCTATTGAAACGGCCTTCTTACCTTCATCTTCTGTTGTTTTGGCTAAGTCGAGAGCTTGAAGATTGACCGATTCATCTCCTACAAGAAGTATGAGCTCTCCTGTGGCAACGTCAATTTTAGTCTTGGTAGTTGCAAGAAAAGGTTTTCCTAAAATTAAAGGGATTGAATTTTCCCCATACATGTCTAAAATAACAAAATCTACTGGGAAAACAAATTTATCGATTTTTCCTAAAACGTCTTCAATAATGCCCCTAGGAATTCTAACAGTTTTATCAGCTAGTTGAATACTCATCCTAATTTGTTTGGGCTTTCCTAGACCTAGTCATTTAAAGAGTGCATAAGGCATGACATTTATACTTGCCCCTAAATCGGCTAACACATTATCAATAGTTAAACTACCAATTAAACATGGAATCGTAAAACTCCCTAGATCTTTTTGTTTCTGTGGTAGTCTATTCTGTAGCATTGCTGAGCATGTTGTGTTAAGTTCCACATGGTGCTATTCATCTATTTTGCGTTTATTCGTCAAGAACTATCTTAAAAATCTCCTTGATTTGGGCATCTGAAAAAGAGCTTCAAGAAGAGGTAAGTTAATATGTAATTTCTTTAGAAGTTTTAGAAACTTACCAAATTGTTCCTCTGAATCCTCTTTTTTCAATGCTGCGGGATAAAGTATGCGAGGTTGGTATTCTTTGATTGCCGGTTTTGGCTTTTCGTGAGCTACCTCTGTTTTACCTTTTTCTTCCTTGATTTCTTGTGCTGATATGGGCTTGTCTACCTTTGTACCCTCTTGAGATGTGATGGCTTGGATTTGTTCTTTTGGGTTTATTTCTGTGTTGCTTGGTAGACATCCTTGTTGGCGTTCAGAATTCAGCTTTGTAAGATGTCCCACTGACCTAGTAAGTTCTCCAACTTGATTCTCGATCCCTTTGATCGATTTTTGTTGTTCATCACGTGTTGCTTCAGCCTTTTAGAGACGAGAATCTGTAGCTGCCATTAATTTTGCCATCATCTCTTCAAGATTTGATTTCTTTTCTTATGGATAGGGCTGATTTTGGTAATTTGGAGTAGGTTGCTGCATTTTATTTCCTTTATTTCCTTGTCCTCCCCACGAGAAATTTGGGTGGTCCCTCCAACCTGCATTATAAGTGTTACTATAAGGATTATTATTAGATTGAAAATTGTTACCTATATAGTTTGTCCGCTTTCGGTTTACATTCTGGTTGGTAGGGTGGGTACTCAAAATTCGCCACATTTCCCTCGCTTCGCATTGCATGATTGGATGTACCTATGAAAACATAAATTATCAAGCTTTTTATTCATTAACTCCACTGTGTTGTGACATTGTCACTGCGTCTATGTTAAAAACTCCTACTGATTTTGTCGGTTTAGCTCTTGTAATCGCCATTGATAGGTGTTCAATGACATCTCCTCAATAAAATTGTAAGCCGCTTGTGAGTTTTATTATTCAAAGTTCCACCGGCTAATGAATCAATCATTTGCCTAGTTGGAGAATTCACACCATTGTAAAAAGTTTGGACTTGAAGCCACAAAGGTAATCCGTGGTGTGGCCATCTTCTTAGGAGATCCTTGTATCTTTCCCATGCATCATATAATGTTTCTGCGTCATTCTGCACAAAAGAAGATATGTCATTCCTAAATTTAGCCGTTTTGGCTGGTGGAAAATATTTTAAAAGAAATTTTTCGGTCATTTGATCCCATGTGGTGATTGACCCTCGTGGTAACGAGTTCAACCATTGCTTTGCTTTATTCCTTAATGAAAATGGGAATAACCGAAGACGTATGGCATCGTCAGAAACGCCATTTATTTTAAAGGTATCACAGAATTCTAAAAAATTAGATATATGAGTGTTTGGATCTTCATCCTGCAAACCATCAAATTGAACAAACTGTTGAATCATTTGTATTGTGTTAGGCTTTAATTCAAAATTATTAGCAGCTATAGCGGGCCTAACAATACTAGATTCTGCTCCTGTCAAATTAGGCTTAGCATAATCATACATAGTACGCGGAGCATTCTATTCTTGCACATTTGGCGGTGGATTGTTTTCATCCATCCCTTCAGTAGGATTGGATCTTTGCTGTTCTTCTCTTTGATAGTCTAGGGCTCGTCTAATTTCTCTGTGATTTTTGTGAGCGGTAGCTTCAATGTCACTTTCGTATTCTAATGGTCCTCTCGGATTTCTTCTAGTCATAAACTAGAGGTACCTGCTATGAAAAGAAAGAAAGAAATTTAGAAAAACAAAAATATATGTATAAGAATAAGAGAAATTTAAAAATAAAAATAATGGCTAAAGTAATAGAAATAGAGCTTTCTTAATATTTTAGTGTTCCCCGGCAACGGCGCAAAAAACTTGATCGTGCCAAATAGTTGAGTTTTAATATTTATAAAGAGTGATCGAACCTGCAGACTAACTGTGACAACGATAGAGGCAAGTGCACCTATTGAATAGTAGTATAGCTTAGGCAAAAATATCTTATCAAACCCAAAGGAACCTAAAAGTACTACTACTCACATTCTTTCTATTATTTAGCCTGAAATATGAAGTGATTGAATTATTAAACTAATGAAATACTTAGACTAAATGCAAAGACAAAAGAATGAATGGGAGAAAGACTTTAGGAAAACTCAGTTGATAAAGACGATACCTTCAGGAAGAATCCACCTATGACTTCACCTATTATTTATTCCCTAAACCATATGATTTCTTGACTTAGCTTGATCCGTGAGACTCCCTAACCTATATTAAAACCCTCTCTCGAGGTGAATAACGTCTAACCTTAGGTTAATTAGTGGAACTCTGGTTCTTTTATAATAACCCCCTAAGGAAACAGTAAATCAATCAATAGATTCCCATATTAGGTTTCACCCTAATCCGATAAAATCTCGTAACCCTATCTTTAGGCGCCCGATCAACTCTGCTCAATTATGCTAGATCTACTCTTAGGTAGGGTCTATTCCTCCTCCACCTAAGCACATCAGATTAAATTAAACAACATAATTAAGAACAAACTAAGTACTTATCACATAATTTAGAAATCAAATAACAAAATCCATCATAGGTTTCATCCCCTTTAGGTATCTGAAGGGTTTAGTTCATAACTAAATACGAAAACATCTCAAGAGAAAAGAATAAACAAAACATAGAAATCCCTAAAACCCCCTGAAGGAATTAAAGGAGAGATCCTCCGTCTTGAATGGAGTTCCAGCTTCTTGAGATGGATCAACTGGCTATCTTCAAGTGATTCCCTAAAAGATGAAAGCTTCAGCAAAAGCCTCTGCCAAAAAGCTCCCTCTTTATGTCTGCCTTGGGTTGTTTATATAGGCTTTGGAATGCTATACTTGGCTCTTAAATATCTCCTTCAAGTAGAATTACTATTAGGGTGTTGGAGTAGACTTAGGAGTATGTTTCTTTGGCTTCAAGCATCCAAATCCGAGTGAAATTGCTCTCTCCCACAGCAGGGGCACGGCTATGGCACATGCTCGTGTAAATCGTGGTTGGGCCGTGTCTCGATTCTATCGTTTTGGGCACGGTCGTGTAAGTCTGGACTCAGGCCGTGCTTCAGGTCTGTCGATTTGGACACGGCCATGAGATCACCAGGCACGTCTGTGTGAGAAATGGATGATGCTGCAGTAGTGTGTGATGGAGTTGAGGTGTGCTCTAGGTAATCCATGAGGCACTAGTGTAGGCTTTGGGCCAGCCGTGTTGATTTCTGCTAAGGCCCAATTACAACGTTTTAAGCCTGTTTTGTGTTTTTTTTATCCTCGGGTGCTTTCCTGAGTATATGACATGAAAAGAAAGGGTTACAAGCACCTTTTATATAAAATCAAGGGCTAAATCATCCAAAAGCATACTAAATATGGGGTTAAAATATGTTACTTTTATGGTTTATCAGAGAGAATATACGTTTTTTTTTTTTACAAACACACTCAACATCAAAAGGAACCGATACAAAGTCAGATATAAAAATCAGTGGAGGTTTTTTTTTCCCCCTTTTTTCTATTTCTTTTCATTCGAATTCAAATACTATTATTTCTTTTATTTTGTTCTGTTTTTTTTAAAATACAATATATATATTAAAGCATTTTATTAAAAAAGGAAAAACTAACCTTTTAGAACTCCGGCCACCGTGTACGGTGGCTAACGACGGCGGCTGATGGTGGCTGGCGCGGTGGTCGGCGTCAGAGACCTAGGCCGGATGAGGGAGAGTTGAGAGGGAAAATAGAGTTTTTTTTTTTTGAGAGAAGGAAGAAAATGAAAGTTTTTTGGAAAAATTTTAGCTTTTATAGCTAAACCAAACGGCGTCGTTTTGAACAATGGGTTCAGAGGCCAAAACGACGTCGTTTTGGGCCTCTGACCCGTGACCCGACCCCCACCAAGGAAGAGATCTGCGTGTTTTTTAAAAATGGGCTATTTGCAACCCTGGTTCCTCCACTTTTTTATGGTTTTTCAATCAGTTTTTTTATTCCCAATTTTGCCCAAAAGTTCTTCCTCTATTTCAATTTGGTCCACATTCGAACGACACCGTTTAGGAGGGCAGGAATATTTCCCTTTTGGTCCTCCCCCTTTTATGCGCGTTTCTAGGGGGCCCTAATTAATTTATTTCTTTTAAAATTCGCCCCTAAATGTTATTTTTAGGCTTAATTTAGTCCTTTTTTCTTATTTTTTTATTTTCCTATTGATGTCATTATTTCATTATTGTCATTTATTTTCAAAATTATTATTATATTCATTATTTTTTATTACTGTTATTTATATATATTATTACTATGATTATATTTATTATTAGTATTATATTTATTATTATTAGTTGTAACACCCCTAACCCGTATTCGTCACTGAATTAGGGTTACGGGTATCACTAAACCAAATACCAAGTCAAACCATTCATTTGTAATGTCACATGTTAAGCTCATATCATTTCAACATTTTCGAATTTGCATGCACATTTCATCTAATTTTCATTCTTTCATAAATAAAATACACCCCACAAGATCAACTCCGAATATTAGCCGAATTGGTACATATATAAAACATTTAACCATTTAATTATTTCTAATCTCAACCATACATTCAAATATATATACTTAACTTATCATTTAATCAACTTACTACTTTCATTAATTATACCAACTACATAATTTTTTTTTTTTTTACCATGACTGAAGGCATATGCTAACTCCTCAAATTACACATAACCATATAAATAATATGATCAAATTAAACTCATTTCTTTCAACGCATCAAACCAACTCATTCATGATACTTCTTAGGTCAACCTAGAATGCACGTACATATACATCATATTAAACAAAATCAAGTCAACCAAATCATGAAAATATAGCCATTTTCGCATGGCATTTGTATATACATCCACAAAATAACATTTGGGTCAACTCTAAAGTAATTTAGCCTATACATGCCATAGTATTCAAGCTCATTCTCAAAAAGGGTACCAAAATAGCTGATAGTGTGTTTGAGTTCGACAAGGATTCCCCGGGCTCGAGCTTTGCCTTCAAGTAACCTATGGTACAATATAGCAAACGCACCATGTAAGCTATTATAGCTTAGTAAGTTTAAAGCAATAATATCATATGCAACAATTCACTATACAATTTCATCCACTTCATTTTAATTATAAAATACCTTAGGCCACGTTCACGTATAACATATTACCAAGCAATTCCTCACTAACTCAATTTATCCTAAAGCCAAATACTCATATTTTCCATGTCCAAATAAAATTTACTTACCTATTAAAAATCAGGATAATAACTACCATGCACATGTGCACACCTGATGCCTACACTTACCTTAACTAAGGGTTCCCATTCTTGAGAAAATCCGATAATTCAAACACGTGGTACAATTTCCTGTAACGTATCGCTCACATAGAGCCGTTACTTAACATTTTCGCACACACAGTGCCACTTCCCGTAACGTATCACTCACATAGAGCCATTACTTAACGTTTCTGCACACACAGTGTCACTTCCCGTAACGTATCACTTACATAGAGCCGTTACTTAACATTTCCGCACACACAGTGCCACTTCCCGTAACGTATCGCTCACATAGAGCCGTTATTTAACATTTTCGCACACACAATGCCACTTCCCGTAACGTATCGCTCACATAGAGCCGTTACTTAATGTTTCTGCACACACAGTGCCACTTCTTGTAACGTATCACTCACATAGAGCCGTTACTTAACATTTAAACACGTAGTTATTTATTCAATCACCACCTTTGCTCATTTCATGTTCTACAATTAAATACCACTCAACCCATAATTATTTATCTAGTCTAAACATATCAAAATTTCATATTCATGTAATATTATATATATGTATACATATATATATCAATTATACAATTACCCAATAGCAACAATCCAATTTCCATATGTCATACATTCATATTGCACAACCCAAATACATATACACAAATATGTATTTTTAACCCTACATTCTAGTACAAATATCCATTTCATTTCATATTCATATCTAGCTCCTTTCTAATTCATATATATATATATATATATATATCAATTATACAATTACCCAATAGCAATAATCTAATTTCCATATGTCATACATTCACATTCGCACAACCCAAATACATATATACAAATATGTATTTTAACCCTATATTCTAGTATAAATATCCATTTCATTTCATATTCATATCTAGCTCCATTCTAATTCATATATATATATCTATATATATATATATATATATATATATATATATATATATACACATTCCAAAGTACTCAATGCATCCACACTTATACATGTATATATTATTCAACTTAACATTCGGTCAACCTATAAAAATATTTGTTCTCATACCCTATAGGATTCGGCAACATAATAATTGAAACCTTAATTTCATTTGCACATATACATTTTTTTTGTATAGAAAAAATACCACTCAATTAAACCAATTGCTTATAAACTTACCTCGATAGTTAACCAATTAAGCTCCCCGGCTACTCGTCTACTTTTGCTTTTCCTCGATCAAATTCCTTTTCCTTTTTTACTTGATCTTATTACAACATGAAATGGCCGAATATGGAGGTTCAAGCTTTCTTCTTTTCTTTGGAAGAAAATCGGTGAAGAAGATGAAAATAAGGAGAGAGAAGAAAAAATGAAAATAAAGCATGTTTCTTTTATTTTAATCAAATTATTATACAAATATAATCCCACTAACTAAAATAAATGAATTTAATATAAGAATCCATCATCATGCCGTCCACCATTATAAGAATTGTACTATTTGACATGCAAATCCTCACATGCAAGAACAATTCAATTAGACCCTCCAATTAATAAAGGCTACTTTTACTACTTTGACGAATCAATCCTTTCACTTAAATTGATCACCCAAACACACTATTTAAGAATTAATATTTTAACACATGCCTAACCACATAACATAGCCATCAAGATTAATATTAAAATATTTTTCTAACTCAGATTCGTGGTCCCGAAACCACTGTTTCGATTAGGGTCAAAATCGGGCTGTTACAACTCTCCCCCCTTAAGGAATTTTCGTCCCCGAAAATTTTACCAGTGAATAAGTGTGGGTAACGTTCTTTCATTGTTTCTTTGGTTTCCTAGGTTGCTTCCTCAACCCCGTGCTTATGCCACATTACTAACTAACGATATTTTCTTATTTCGCAACTCTTTCACTTCACGAGCTAAGATGCGAATCGGTTCTTCCTCATAAGTCAAATCAGGTTGAATTTTAATCTCTGATGGACTAATCATATGAGAGAGACCAGATCTGTAATGTCGAAGCATTGACAGGTGGAAAACATTATAAATTTTGTCTAACTAAGATGGTAACTTCAATCTGTACGCAACCGGCTCGATACGCTCGATAACCTCATATTAAACAAAATCAAGTCAACCAAATCATGAAAATACAGCCATTTTCGCATGGCATTTGTATATACATCCACAAAATAACATTTGGGTCAACTCTAAAGTAATTTAGCCTATACATGCCATAGTATTCAAGTTCATTCTCAAAAAGGGTACCAAAATAGCTGATAGTGTGTTTGACTTCGACAAGGATTCCCCGGGCTCGAGCTTTGCCTTCAAGTAACCTATGGTACAATATAGCAAACGCACCATGTAAGCTATTATAGCTTAGTAAGTTTAAAGAAATAATATCATATGCAACAATTCACTATACAATTTCATCCACTTCATTTTAATTATAAAATACCTTAGGCCACGTTCACGTATAACATATTACCAAGCAATTCCTCACTAACTCAATTTATCCTAAAGCCAAATACTCACATTTTCCATGTCCAAATAAAATTTACTTACCTATTAAAAATCAGGATAATAACTACCATGCACATGTGCACACCTGATGCCTACACTTACCTTAACTAAGGGTTCCCATTCTTGAGAAAATCCGATAATTCGAACACGTGGTACAATTTCCCGTAACGTATCACTCACATAGAGTCGTTACTTAACATTTCCGCACACACAGTGCCACTTCCCGTAACGTATCGCTCACATAGAACCGTTACTTAACGTTTCTGCACACACAGTTCACTTCCCGTAACGTATCGCTCACATAGAGCCAAGCATTTAACATTTCCGCACACAGTGCCACTTCCGTAACGTATCGCTTACATGGAGTGTTATTTAACGTTTCGCACACACAATGCCACTTCCCGTAACGTATCGCTCACATAGAGCCGTTACTTAACGCTTCACACACACAGTGCCACTTCTTGTAACGTATCACTCACATAGAGCCGTTACTTAACATTTAAACACATAGTTATTTATTCAATCACCACCTTTGCTCATTTCATGTTCTACAATTAAATACCACTCAACCCATAATTATTTATCCAGTCTAAACATATCAAAATTTCATATTCATGTAATATATATATATATATATATATATATATATATATCAATTATACAATTACCCAATAGCAACAATCCAATTTCCATATATCATACATTCACATTCGGCACAACCCAAATACATATACACAAATATGTATTTTTAACCCTACATTCGGTACAAATATCCATTTCATTTCATATTCATATCTAGCTCCTTTCTAATTCATATATATATATATATATATATAAATTATACAATTACCCAATAGCAACAATCCAATTTCCATATGTCATACATTCACATTAGCACAACCCAAATACATATATAAAAATATGTATTTTAACCCTACTGATGAGGTATAAATATCCATTTCATTTCATATTCATATCTAGCTCCTTTCTAATTCATACATACATACATATATACATATATATATATATATACACATTCCAAAGTACTCAATGCATCCACACTTATACATGTATATATTATTCAACTTAACATTCGGTCAACCTATAAAAATATTTGTTCTCATACCCTATAGGATTCGACAACATAATAATTGAAACCTTAATTTCATTTGCACATATACATTTTTTTTTATAAAAAAATACCACTCAATTAAATCGATTGCTTATAAACTTACCTCGATAGTTCATCAATTAAGCTCCCCGGCTACTCGTCTACTTTTGCTTTTCCTCGATCAAATTCCTTTTCCTTTTTTACTTGATCTTATTACAACATGAAATGGCCGAATATGGAGGTTCAAGCTTTCTTCTTTTCTTTGGAAGAAAATCGGTGAAGAAGATGAATGAGAGAGAAAAAAAAATGAAAATAAAGCTTGTTTCTTTTATTTTAATCAAATTATAATACAAATATAATCCCACTAACTAAAATAAATGAATTTAATATAAGAATCCATCATCATGCCGTCCACCACTATAAGAATTAGACTATTTGACATGCAAATCCTCACATGCAAGAACAATTCAATTAGACCCTCCAATTAATAAAGGCTACTTTTACTACTTTGACGAATCAATCCTTTCACTTAAATTGATCACCCAAACACACTATTTAAGAATTAATATTTTAACACATGCCTAACCACATAACATAGCCATCAAGATTAATATTAAAATATTTTTCTAACTCGGATTCGTAGTCCCGAAACCACTGTTCCGATTAGGGTCAAAATCGGACTGTTACATTAGTACTCTTATTATTTTTATTATTTACATTGCTATTTTAGTATTCCTATTACACCAAAATTTTTTATTGTTTTTTTTGTTTTAAACCTATTATTAATATTTTTATTGTTAATATTATTTTTTTATTTTAAACTTTTTTTTCCATTATTATTATTATTATTACTATTTATCATTACTATTATTATCATTTTTATTATTATTAATACTATTGTTTATGTTTTTTTCCCTATTATATTTATTATTATCATTCTTTATTATTATCGTGTTTACATTATCACTGGTCGCTAAGTAGAACCATTTTTACGTTTTAACCGATTTTCTCTTTTAAAGGTTACATCGACTTTTTTTCCCCTCCCCTTTTTTTACCCAAACTCATAAAAAGGATTTTTAAACAAGGCAATGTTTCATGTTTGGAAGTTCGAGAAATTATGCCCTAACGTGCTGGGTTTCGATTTTCCGTTCGTCCAAATGACTAAATATCCTTTTAAGATTTTGACTGAGTTTTCTTAATTTCAAAAATAAGGCAATATTTCATGTTTGGTATGATAATTTTTTTTGGTATGATAATTTTTAAAATTTTTTACTAAATTTAAATTTCTTTACATTTTGTATAATTTTATTACGACTTTATAAAATTTTATAAATCTATATATTTCATACATTTTACTATTTTTATAAAATTTACAATTTTTATATTTTTTTACAATTTTATATTTTTTCTAATTTTTAATATTTGAATTTTTATTAAAATTTAATAATATTTATAGTTTTTATTTATTTTAATTTTTATAATTTTCTTTTTTAATTTTTAATAAAGAAGGGACTTAATTGTTTTTTTAAAAAGTTTAAGGGTCTTTTTGATGCGTTTTAAAAGTTCAAGACTTCAATTGAATCAAAAAAAAATAAGTGCATAATTTCTATTTTTGAAAAGGTTTGAGAGCTTTTTTTATATATTTTAAAAGTTTAAACACCTAAATAAGTGAAAAAATAGAAATTTAATTATTTTTTTAAAAAAGTTTGAGGATTTTTTTATCCTTAATTAAACATTTGTAATAGACTGTAACCGTAAATTTGAATGGGCTTAATCGATCCAGTTTGAAGGGCTCGCTCGGGTAACCGGCCCATGTATGTACACAAAGCCCAATGAAAAAAGAGCTTAAAAGTACAAAAATCCTTTACTTCTCCTCCCGGCGTCGGGAGTCAAATTCCATTTTTCTAAACAAAGAAACAGGATTCGCACATCGATACACTACCTCTTCATTCCTCGTCCCAATCCGACACCGACGAGATCAAGAATCTAATCACCGCCAGTATCCAATCCGGCCCAACCACTGTCCTCCAGGCCCACCCTCCAAGTCCACCTCCAGCCTTCATTCCTGTCTCCTCTTCTCCCTTTTATCTAATCTAACATCCCTCCTCCGCCTTCGCTCTCGTCCAATCAGATGCCGCGGCCTGTCCCGGCTCCTCCTCCTCCTCCTCCACCCGTCGGTAACTCTAGCAGCATCGTAGCCACCGGATTCAGTCCCCCGTCCAACACCCTAACGGAGCCCGTTTTGGACACGGTAAAAAGAGATCTGTCGAGGATTGTAAGTAAATTGAAGTTGGTGGTGTTCCCGAATCCGTTCAAAGAAGATCCAGGAAAGGCCTTGAGAGATTGGGATCTGTGGGGGCCTTTCTTCTTCATTGTTTTCTTGGGTCTCACGCTCTCCTGGTCCGCCTCCGCTAAGAAGGTTTGTTTTCGCACTGGATTTCCATTTTCTCTTTTTACATTATACATATTTACATTTTCTTATTTTTGTGTGTTTGATGAATTGATTTGATAGGCATATATTTTATTTCTTATGAAATTTTGATTGCTAGCTGTTAAAATCTGATAAGGTTGTGGTCGATCCTTGGCTTAAATGAACTGAAATTTGGGTTTGTTAGAATAATAATTCTTTCTAAAAGGCAACACTGAATTCTAAAATAATTGTTCTACCGGAAAGTAATATTTGCATCGATATTAAAGATTTCTAATTATTTCAAAATGTCATTTTATTTTTCATCAAAATTCTCTTTTTGCTTTTTGCTATTTGAAGCAAAAACTAATTGGTTCAAGTAACAAACTTCACAACACCATTAATTCCGTCTAAGTTAAAATGTGCTATGCATTGCTGATTTGAATTGTAAATATTAAGGTTCACTACTATAATTGCCCGTTATATGTGGTAATTAGATAGTCTTATTTTTTTAAAAGAAAGCCTGTTGCATAGATCGGGATTGTAGGTTTTGGTTCTGTTGCTAATAAATTTATCCCTTTGGTGGATGGGTTGAAGCATCTGTTTTCTGATGGATGATTTGGATTTATGTGTTTGTTTTCATTTGTAGCACTTAAGTAACACATTTTTATACGTGTAAGAATTAGATAAGGAAGGATTCTTCTTTAAGTAAATAAGTCCTGTCTGTACCTTTTTTAATTTTCAGATTTATTCACATAGATGTTTCCTTTTCATTTTTGTCTCCATCATTTGATAGTTTAAACACAGCACAATGGCACAATATGGTCTCTGTAGCAGACTACATCATGAGAGAAAGGCTTAGTTTGTAATTTGTAATTTCTGATGCATTTGATAGTTTTGCTGGGGTTCTCATTGTGTAAGTGCAAACATCTTGTGACACCTGTCAATGAGCTGCTTTTTTAAGATTATCTGTTGACAACCCTGGCCATGAACTCAAGTTGCAATTTTGTTGAGATTTGGATGTATATTCTATGGATCATGTACTCACCAGTCATGACTTATAGTTAGATAATTAGGTTTCTTTGTCCTTTGGAGCAGGGATTCAAATAGCGGCCCGATATCGGAATGGCGGTCGTTATATAGCGGTAGCGGCGCCGTCCGAAATCGCTATTGCTGAAAATAGCGGTGTGAAGCGGAGTCACACCAATAGTGGCGGATCGCGCCGCAATTTAATGGGTAATACGATTGCGGCAATAACGGCCGCTATTCCGTTATTTTCGTTATAGTTAAAAAAATTCATCTATCAAGTATCAACTAAACACAAATAGAAACGATGTCAAACACAATAAAACAAAAGCCAAAAGGAATATATTCCCTACTACCTACCCGCAAAATCGAGTTTTCAATAAAAAAAGTAAAAGAAGTTGAACTTGAATCAAAAGCAAACAACACAAAGAAAGATTGAGCGATAGAAATTAAAGTGCTTGGTTTCTTATTCAAATATTTTTGTAATTCGACAAAAAATTGAACAACACAGGAGCAAATAAAAGCACTGAGGAGGCGAGGACTTGAATCATCCAGAGATTGATAATTTTCAAGTAAGTTACCTGAAATTTTGTCTTGGTTCTTGCTTGCATGTCTTCAATCTGTAGTGCATATGTTCTTTAGAGACTTTATAGGGATGCCGATGAACCAATGAAGGGAGAAGGCAACCAGCAACATATTTCAAGAATTTCAGAGGAGAGGATGTCATGAATCATGATAGAGTTTCTAAAACTCATCAGTTTTTCTTCCAAATTTTGTGTGTTTAGTGTTTACTGTTTAGGGGTTTAACTTTGAAGAAATAAGAAGTGAAGAAGAAGTAGAACAGAACAGACAAGAGACAATAGAGGCGTTTAAAAGACTTGAAAAATATTTTGTGGGTTAAAGGTTATAAATTTTGTCTGTCGTTATTTAATTTTTTTAATTAAAATTGGAAAATATTTTATTTATGGTTTTTGCTCTTAGGTTAAATTCTTTTCCTCTTTATTTTAGTTTTGATTTACTTGGGCCAAGTCTTATTATAACTGGACTCTTTCATTTTTCATTTTTTTCCTTTAGTTTTTAAATTTGTGTATTATTGATTTGTTAAAATAAAGCCCAATTTTAGTTTCAAAAAATAATGCTTCACTTATTTAAGAATACATATTCATTAAAAGTGTTAGAAAACACTCTAAAAATCATTAAAAGTGACTTTTTATAATTATAATTATAATTATTATGTTTTATAATAAGTTGTGCGAATTTTAAAAAAAATTATGACCGTGATACTCACAGAGACCGCAATAGCGTCCGTTATGTCCGCAACCGCGATAAACGCAACGCGACCGAAAACGCGACCATTATCGCAATTTAAATCCCTGCTTTGGAGTTTAGACTTTTGGAAGGTTTTAATCATAAATGAAATTCTCATTCATTTTGTCACCATTTTAACTTGCTCACCTTTCAGCAGCTTAATCATACGTTGCTTGAATATTTGACCTCTCATCCATTTAGAGATGGAGATGATCCAACCACATTCACTGATAAAACTTGAGGTCAATCTAGGACAGATTGGAGATAGCCTAAGTTGCTGGGTTGCCTATTTGCATGAAATTCCTACAAGACCTTTTGATGTATGATGGTGCTGCTTTGCATTTTGAAGAGGTATCAGCTCACTGTATTTTGTGATTACTTTTTGATGTTGCTTCTCCTTGTGTCATAAATGTAATTTCTCTTCCTGCAATGTTACTTTATTTTTGTACTTTTCTTTTATCTGACAGACTTTCTTGCAAATTATATATGTTCGCCATAGTTTCACTGTAGAAGAGGCATTTCTTGCTTTTGTATCTAGACTTTTCATCCATTCTTTATTTCCTGATATATATATATGTGTGTGTGTGTATCTCCTATTTTCTGTTTAGAATAATATTATCAAGGTTTTTTTATTGAGTTATTACTAAATTTCTCCTCTTAAATGTTTCGTCGAGGTATTTCTTTGTTGCATTTACCATCGCCGCATTTGTGCGATAATCTTGACATTGAATGTACTTGAAACACCCCAAACCGGCCCACGAGCCTTGACCGGATCTGGTATGTTTTCCGGTGTAAACCGTTTTAAATTCTTTTGTTACTTAAGAAAAACTTGTGTGTTTTGAAAGAAAGGTTGTTTTGGGTTGGGCTTGAGTTGAGAACAAGTTTATTTCATTATTAAAATCATTTACTTTAGGTGACAAAACGTTTAGGCTTTGTTTTAAAATAAATTTACTTAATTTTTTAATAAATAAAAGTTTGTAAGCTTAATAAATAAAAGCAAAGTAAAGTAGTTCTACTATGGCTTTATTACATCAAATAATTCTCAAAAAAAAAAAAAATCAAAGTACTTAATAAAATAAAAATCCAAATTTAAATAAATTTCTTGCTGTGCATGGCCACCTTTAAGCTCCTGCCGACTCGGTCCATTACTGATCGTTACCTGAAAAATAATCCCACAAAGGGTGAGTCAAACAGACTCAATGTGTAACCACACTAAAATTTAACAATTTAGGTATATGTTCATATATTACATGCATATTCATATAATGATAGGAAATAATGATGCAACCCGAACCCAAACTTATATGCCATCCGCTACACATCACCCGTACCATCCTCGCATAACCGTGGGGACTACTAAGTCAACCCTCCATCCGCTACACACCATCGAAGGCGGTCATTGCAATCGACGTGCTCATCGCCTTATAAAATTCGTGGTCTTAGGTCACCACATTCAAATATCGTGGTCTTAGGTCACCACATTCAGATATCGTGGTCTTAGGTCACCATATTCAGATATCGTGGTCTTAGGTCACCACATTCAGATATCGTGGTCTTAGGTCACCACATTCAAGATTTTGTGGTCTTAGGTCACCACGTCAATTCCCCTTTCTCATAATATCCCATATGCCCCATATCATACATATCATGCATATCATGCTTTAATTCACATTCTCATCACTTTTCACATGTTAAAAATAACATATATTCATAATCCTAGTAGGAGTAGGAAACGTACCTAAGCACTTTTGTACCATAGCATGGTATCTTAGTCATATTCACATTCTTATAAACATGCACATATTAATTATTGCCATAAATCTTATTAAAAAGTACATATATTCATAATCCTAATAGGAGTAGGAAACGTACCTGAGCACTTTTGTACCATAGCATGGTATCTTAGTCATATTCACATTCTTATAAACATGCACATATTAATTATTGCCATAAATCTTATTAAAAAGTAGTGTGGGATACACACCTGATTCGCTTTAGCAAGTTCACTCCAAATCCCGAAAAGTTTGATCTAATGCCTTAGATCTTAAATCTCTACATTTGATCAATCACTTAATACTTAGTAAAGAGCCATTCGGCAATAAAACCAAATCCTAGTAGGATTAGTACATTTAAATCCTTACCTTGCTGTCGATTGATGTCTAATCAAATGCCGGAAACTTTGTATCCTTATTTCTTGAAATCGGCAATCACTAGATTACTTGATAGATTAGTTTCGGCTTTTAAATATTAATGAAACACATCTATTTACTCAACATGGCCTTGGCAGAATGCTATAGATACTTACCTTGTGGATTTTAAATCCGAAACTCATAGAATAACTAGGAACACACGGCCTATGGTGTACCTTCGGAAAAGAATTTCTCCTTCCTTGTAGTCGACACTTAGTAAATCCCAAAAGATCTCTTCAAAGTTTCGGCAACAAGATATTAATGGGTTAGTCCTAGATTTGACAAATCTTAAAAGAAAAAGGATGAAACCGAATGAGATCTTACCCTTACTTTAGAGATCGGCAATCCTTGCTTGAACCTTTAGCAATATTCGGTTATGTAGGCTAGAAGGATCTTGATTTCGGCTTTTGATTGGTATAAAGAAATCGGCTAATGATGGTATCTTGAGGAGTTTATGGATTCGGTTTTAATGGAGATCACAAAAGCTATGAAGAATTCGGCTAGGCTTACTTTAGTTTTCGGCTATGGTTAACAAAAAGAAGAAGAAGAGATGCTCTAGGAAATTCGACAGAGAGAATAGTTGAAAGAAGATATGATGAATGGCTCTCTTTTCCTCTAGTAGGCGAAATTACTAACTTAAAATCCTTTTCTTGGCCATCACTCTTATTTTGATAACTTTATCACTTTAATTATCACCCATTCAATTTAGTAAAACTTAATCCAATATTTATCTTTTATCTCTTAATAAAAATAATAATAATAATAGTCCATCATTGATCCACCTATTTAGCCGAATTTTAAAGAGAATTAAACTCTTCCCCAAGTGCCTTGGTGCCGTCCAACTCCCTTGCTCCTTGCAGCAAAATAAAACTCTTTTATTTGCTTCCCACGTGACTCGAACCTAGGCTCCTTCCCCCTTGATTGTGGCGTCACTTACTGGGCTTTAAGTGGTGCCTCCTAGCCACTTCTCCAAGTCCGTTCTTGTGTCAAATTTCTTCTATTAATTTTCTTAAGACCACCTTGCCTTAGTTTTCTCTTTTAAACTTAACATTTCTAAACATTTCCTTACATTTCCAAGTTTCCAAAAATGTTCACTTTCCTTTTTTAAACTTAACATTTCCAAGTTTCTAAAAATGTTCACCATACATTCATAATACATAAGACGTCATTTCGTATAATTAAATAAAAAATGCACAAGCCCATTTTCAGGATGTTACAGTTCTACCCCTTTAAAATAATTTCGTCCTCGAAATAACTTACTAACGAAAAATCGTAAATCCTAACTCACCACACTACACTACTGCTGCGCACTCTGATCTTAAAACTAACACATTTCCTACAAAAATTCACACCCAAGGTTTCATACACTTCACTAGCATTACAAGAACGAACTAACTCTATAACAAACAAGGCAATGAAGGTATTCCAAAAGTAAGGACTTACTGGATTGTCACATCGGCACATCACTCTCCTCATGACGGTCGATTGCATAAACCAACCTTGGTTGCCTCGCATCCGAACCTTGACACCTCGATTGGTGCTCCACGACCACAGACGGAACCATTTCCTCCATGGTTCGGACCACGACCCCACCGAGGTCATTGTCCACCTCTACCGGTCGATTAACATTACGAGCTCTTGGTTGATTCCCATCCTGGTCTTATCGGACGATCCTTAATCATATGGTCCTTTGACCCACACTTAAAACATCCTCCGTCTTTTCCAACATTCACCTAAGTGCTTCTTCCACATTGTTCACAAGTAGGGTACTGCCCTCCAGTAGCAGTTTGCTGACCTCGCGGCCCTTCAACTCTAGGTTTCTTTTGCTCATTCCTGGATGGCCTTAACGATCCAAATTCTCTCTTTTGCCTATTTCGATCGGAGTTCTGCCTTACGGACTCCTTAATACCTTCGGCCACTTTGGCCTTTTCCACTAACACAGCAAACTTCCGCTCCTGTTGCGGGGCTATCAATAACCTTAGGTCATCTCTTAGTCCGTCTTCAAACCGGATACACCGCTCATGCTCAGTAGATACTATGCCTCGAGCATAACGGCTCAGGCTTAAGAATTTAGCTTCATACTCAGCTACGGACTTGTTTCCTTGAACTAGTCCTAGAAAAGCCTTTCTTTGCTCATCAATATAACGTGTGCCGACATACTTCTTCTGATATGCCGCCTTAACATATTCCCAAGTCAGATTCTCAGCTGTGGCACCATCCCGCACTGTTAACCACCATTGATACGCTTCATCGCGTAGCAGTGCCATCATTCCTTTCAACTTCTCCTCAGGGGTCAGATCGAGCTCATCCATAATGCGCTTCGGTTGTTTCAACCAAGATTCAATTTGTCTTTGGGTGCCACACCAGATACTTCACGGAACACCTCAGCTCCGTTGGCTCGGAGTCGTTCGGGTACAGATTTTCGAGCTCCCACATTCCCTCCAGCACTAGCCACCATTTCAAGAACTCGCAAGATAGCTGCGACATAAAGATCATCCCCCGAGCTGAGCTTGTCTTTCGACACCAACAATAGGGGTGGTGGTGGCGGTGGTAACTCATTTTCAGACCCTTGACCCGATCTAACGGGTTCTGACACAGTCATTCTTCCTCTACCGCGTTCATGACGACTGCGTTCTCTAGAACTCATATCTAACGATGCGCTTTAATATGATTTAAGAAAGTTTTATGAATTAGCCCTTATTCCACTGATTACCACGAAGAAGTTTTATGAAAAGAATTTTTTTTAGGAGTGGTTTTTTCGTATTCATACATGCAAACAGTCTTTACATTCATACATCCATCAATCAATTATGAACTCTCGTTCATTCAGAGAAATGTTGTAGTTTTCATTGTTGTTTTTCCACTACCCAGGGGTATTTTCGTAATTTGCCTTACAGGGGTATTTTCGTAATTTGTCAAAATAAGGTTCATTGGTGATTTTGTCAATAAGGGTATTTTGGTAATTTTTTTCCATAATCAAGGTATTTTGATATTTTGTAAATTTAGGGTTTCTTTAAGTAAAATAGTGAAATTTTGATAAGAAGCGTGGGTATTTGGAAATTTCATAAACCAAGGGCATTTTGTAATTTTACCACTAGGGTATTTTAGTAAATTTGTAAATCGAAATATTTGGAAAATTTATAAAATAATCTTTTCAAATCAAGAGGTTAATTTAGAAATTTTAAAACTAGGGTTTCCAAAAAATACGGCTAGTCCCTTTGGGTTTTAGTTAGGGGTTTAGCAGTGATTAAGTCCTCTTGGTTAGGGTGAGCTGTAGCTACGCACTGGGTAGAATTCAGTGGAGAGGAGGTGAGTCACGTGATTGCTTAAATATTAAGCTCCCACTGAAACCAATCCTGAACATGCGCACCATGGTTGCCACACCTAACTTCGGTGACTTAACCACAAGTTTGTTTAATTAGGCATTTAAGTCTTATGTAATTGTTGGGGTAACTAGCCCTAGGGTTTAAGTACTAAATCTCTATTCTACGTTCCATTTCTACCCTTCTACAAATCATAATATAGATCACCCAAGAGATCGGAGTACTTACACAGTGGACTTGGCCTGGAGACTTAGTGGGCCATGCTAGAAAATCCTGCTTAATTTACAAAAATTCTTTTTTTTTGGCTTAACTTTGAAAACATTTTGGGCCTTAAACCCAAGGCCGAGAGTTTAAAACTGGGCTCTGATACCAAATTGAAACACCCCAAATCTGGCCCATGAGCTTTGACCGGATCTGGTATGTTCTCGGTGTAAACCGTTTCAAATTCTTTTGTTTCTTAGGAAAAACTTGTGTGTTTTGAAAGAAAGGTTGTTTTGGGTTGGGCTTGAGTTGAGAACAAGTTTATTTCATTATTAAAATCCTTTACTTTAGGTAACAAAACGTTTATGCTTTGTTTTAAAATAAATTTACTTAAATCTTTTAATAAATAAAAATTTGTAAGCTTAATAAATAAAAGCAAAGTAAAGTAGTTCTACTTGGCCTTATTACATCAAATAATTCCCCAAAAAAAATAAATTCAAAGTACTTAATGAAATAAAAATCCAAATTTAAATAAATTCCTTGCTGTGCATAGTCACCTTTAAACTCCTGCCGATCCGGTCCATTCTTGATCGTTACACGAAAAATAATCTCACAAGGGTGAGTCAAGCAGACTCAATGTGTAACCACACTAAAATTTAACAATTTAGGCATATGTTCACATATTACATGCATTTTCATATAACGAGATAGGAAATAATGATGCAACAGAACCCAAACCTATATGCCATCTCGCTACACATCACCCGTACCATCCACGCTGCACCGTGAGGACTAATAAGTCAACCCTCCATCCGCTACACACCATCGAAGGCGTCATTTGTAGTCGGCGTGCTCATCGCCTCTTATAAAATTCGTGGTCTTAGGTCACCACATTCAAATATCGTGGTCTTAGGTCACCACATTCGGATATCGTGGTCTTAGGTCGGATATCGTGGTCTTAAGTCACCACATTCGGATATCGTGGTCTTAGGTCACCATGTTCACTTCCCTTTTCTCATAATATCCCATATGCCCCATATCATACATATCATGCATATCATGCTTTAATTCACATTCTCATCACTTTTCATATGTTAAAATAACATATATTCATAATCCTAGTAGGAGTAGGAAAGCGACTGAGCACTTTTGTACCATAGCATGGTATTTTAGTCATATTCACATTCTTATAAACATGCACATATTAATTATTGCCATAAATCTTATTAAAAAGTAGTGTGGGTACACACCGATTCGCTTTAGCAAGTTCACTCCAAATCAAAAGCTTGATCTAATGCCTTAGATCTTAAATCTCTACATTTGATCAATCACTTAATACTTAGTAAAGAGCCATTCGCCATAAAACCAAATCCCAGAGGATTAGTATACTTAAATCCTTACCTTGTCACGATTGATGTCTAATCAAATGCCGGAAACTTTGTATCCTTCTTTCTTGAAATCGGCAATTACTAGATTACTTGATAGATTAGTTTCGGCTTTTAAATATTAATGAAACACATCTATTTACTCAACATGGCTTTGGCCGAATGCTATAGATACTTACCTTGTGGATTTTAAATCCCGAAACTCACCGAATAACTAGGGAACACGCGGCTTATGGTGTACCTTCAGGAAAAGAATTTCTCCTTCCTTGTAGTTGACACTTAGTAAATCCCGAAAGATCTCTTCAAAGTTTGGCAACAAGATATTAATGGGGTTAGTCCTAGATTTGACAAATCTTAAAAGAAAAGGATGAAAGCTGAATGAGATCTTACCCTTACTTTAGAGATCGGCAATCCTTGCTTGAACCTTTAGCAATATTCGGCTATGTAGGCTAGAAGGATCTTGATTTGACTTTTGATTGGTATAAAGAAATCGGCTAATGATGGTATCTTGAGGAGTTTATGGATTCGGTTTTAATGGAGATCACAAAAGCTATGAAGAATTGACTAGGCTTACTTTAGTTTTCGGCTTTGGCTAACAAAAGAAGAAGAAGAGATGCTCTAGGAAATTGGCAGAGAGAATAGTTGAAAGAAGATATGATGAATGGCTCTCTTTTCCTCTAGTAGCCAAATTACTAACTTAAAATCCTTTTCTTGGCCATCACTCCCATTTTGATAACTTTATCACTTTAATTATCACCCATTCAATTTAGTAAAACTTAATCCAATATTTATCTCTTATCTCTTAATAAAAATAATAATAATAATAGTCCATCATTGATCCACCTATTTAGCCGAATTTTAAAGAGAATTAAACTCTTCCCCACGTGCCTTGGTGTCGTCCAACTCCCTTGCTCCTTGCAGCAAAATAAAACTCTTTTATTTGCTTCCCACGTGACTCGAACCTAGGCTCCTTCCCCCTTGATTGTGGAATCACTTACTGGGCTTTAAGTGGTGCCTCCTAGCCACTTCTCCAAGTCCGTTCTTGTGTCAAATTTCTTTTATTAATTTTCTTAAGACCACATTGCCTTAGTTTCCTCTTTTAAACTTAACATTTCTAAAACATTTCCTTATATTTCCAAGTTTCCAAAAATGTTCACTTTCCTCTTTTAAACTTAACATTTTCAAGTTTCCAAAAATGTTCACTTTCCTCTTTTAAACTTAACATTTCCAAATTTCCAAAAATGTTCACCATACATTCATAATACATAAGACATGCCATTTCGTATAATTAAATAAAAAATGCATAGGCCCATTTTCAGGATGTTACAGTACTACTACTGGTAATTGCCTCTCTTCCTTACAGAGTAAAATTTTGACTGTGAGCGAGATCTTGAAATCTAGTTAAATGTTATATCTGGTCTGGGAATTCCCTTTGTACGAATAATAGTTAGATACCTTTAAAAACAAAAAGAAAAAATAGTATAAAAAGCTTTGCATCGGTAGTTGGGTATGCCTTCTGCTGAGGACTTTTCCTTTACATTGTTTCAGGGTGGCATATCATTTTTTTCCAGAGTCCGAGTCTTCTAGGTTATTGTTTGTTCCCTCTTGACGTAGGAGCCCTAATCTGTATGATGGAGAACAATGTCATACTCAAAATGATTGTGGTCTGTGTAACATTGGCTTGGAGTTCATGGGCTGCCTATCCTTTCATGAGTTCACCTGTCAACTTGAGTAGGAAAGCACTTGCACTCTACCCTGTTTTTCTTATGTACGTGTCTGTTGGTTTTCTTATCATTGCCGTTGATTGAAGTTTCTTCCCTTCAGGGGTTTCAAAAGAGTTACCAAACCTTACATAGGAATGTCTAGTTACTGTATTTTTTTGACCTGACATGATTTTATTGAACACCATTCGGGAATTATGATATAATAGCTGCATCAGATCCATTGTGTTCTACTACTGTCTCCTTTACTTTTGGTAGGGATGATTTATGGGCCCAAGCTGTAACAGGGTGTATTAGGGATTGAGCTTTATTTCTTTCTCATCTCATTCAAGTTTTATTTGGGGAAGAGGATTTGAACCCTTTTCTTCTCTTCTATTTTATGTACTAAATTGTTTACAAATAAAAATTCTAATCCATCGGCTTTCATCCTAGAACTTAATTTCTATTGAAATAGGAAAACAATGCATCATCATGGTCTTAGGAAGGTATTTTCTCTTGGTTAGTTAGCAGATGTTAATTTAACTATTTCTTTTTTCCTTTGATTAATAAAGAAAAGAATGCACCAACCATTAGCATATTTTGATTCTTTTAAGGTATTTGTCTCTGGGCTTTGAAGGTTATTTTTGTTCTATCTGAATTGAGAAAAATGTAGAGTAGAAATGGGAAAGGGAAAAGGGTAATAAACAATCAAAGTTGAAAGGAAACACAAACTGATTTAAAATTAAATTGATATAATTGTAAGGTAGTTCGAGAGACCAATCCATTTGGAAATTTTTATTAATCATGAAGACTCCCGAGTTTTGATAAGATTTGAAAAATTCAAAATTTTAAAGTAAGGGCTCGAAATGTCAAAATTTTAATCTCCCCAAATTAGAGAGAAAGCTAGTGAAAGGAAAGTAAATAGATTTTTAAGATATACAATATCTTTTTACACCATATTTAGATTAAAAGTAGTGTAGGAAAGGAAAAGAAGGTAAAATAGTGGAAAGTTAAAGAAAGTAAATGATTATATTTATCTTGTTTGGATAATTAAAATTAACGAGAGGAAGTGAAGTTAAGTAATTTTAACAATTTTTAATAATAATGGAAAGAAAATAATTAATTATAATGAATTTTTACAATTATAACATTTTATAAACTATTTATAAAAGGACAAGAAAGACATTCATCTTAAAATTTTGTTTTATTTTCCTTTCTCTAGCTTTTCCCCAATTTTAGGTAAATAAAAATTTAACTTTTAAGAAAAAGTAAGAGATACTCAATTTCCATTACTTTCCTTAATTTAAATTATTAAGTTTATCTAAACAAAGGAAACGATGATCCTTTTATTACTTCTTTTCCCTCCCAACCTCTAAATCCAGACATAGGTTTACTGTCTTTACTTTTTACATAATTATATTATAAAAAGATTATAATGATAAAAATTAATATAATTAGTTATTTTCCTTTCTTAATGTTAACAAACCAAACAAAATAACATATACTCCTTTCTTTCATTTTTCTTTATAATTATTAATCTAAACATAGGGACGTTCTAATTAAGATATAATGTCCCAGCTGACCATGAACACTTTTAAGTTGGAAAACTCCCCTGGCCTACAAAGAAAAAACATAGATCATAACCAATCATCTGGGGTTCATAGTTAACTGGTAAACACATTTTTCCAAGAAAGATAACATAGTGCAGGCCAAATTTGACAATATGCAAGCAATTAGAGAAAAGATGCTTTCAGTGTTGGAGTATGTCCAAAAATTAATTATGAGATGATTATAATCATATGCTTGTTCACCTAGTTTATTAATAAAATGCATTGTAAATCGTTATTTCAGTTTCTATTTTGTATATTAATTAATTTATTTAATAATAAAGTCTTAAGATTAATATGATTATTCTTAAATGTCCTTAGTCAAGTATTATTATAGGTTTGGACAATAATAATGCATTGTGACTGATATGTAGTTGATTGAAGACAAAGTAGCCATTATCATATGGATGTCAATTTTAATTCATGAGTACATGTTAGAGAACGACATATTAGACTAGCCCATCATGAGAATGTTTTTTTGATTATTATGTAATAGTCACAACATTTTTTATAGTTATAATTATATGTATAATCTTTATTCTCTAGATCATCATTATTCCAACATCGTAAGTTGTATGCTTTGATAGAGTCAAATGTCTTCAATAAAAAATTGTACTACAAAGTTAATAGATTAAGGAACTTAAAGTTGAAAACTTATATTAGTTGTTGGGACAATATCACGTTTATCTTATTTTTCTTGGTTTCACTCTAAAATAGTGGAGTTGGTTTTAAACTCTACATGTGAGAATTTATTCAAACATGAGACGTTGAATAAAACTCCATAGATATCTCCGTTTTCTTTTATCTTGAATTTCACAAAGTTTTAGTTATCTAAGGGGAATTTCGAAAAACCAAAAACTTCTTTAGGTGTTGGGTTTTTGATTTCGATCGTTGATCACTCGGGTGGATTATGTAGAGATCAGAATTTTTGATTGCGGTTGTGGTTTCTGATACAACTTACTGTGTAGAATCAAAGTTGTTCTACACATCCTTTGTGAAGGCATAATTGATTTGCCACAAGATATGACGTTATTTGTATTATTATTATTATTATTATTATTATTATTATTATTATTATTATAGCTTGTTTAATAGCAAAATTAAGTCAATTTAGTAATAATTTATGTTTTTACAGTTTAAGTAGTTAATTTATGACTTTTAGTAGTTTTTAATAGTATTTGATATCGAAAGAAGGTTATTTGGTTATATAGGATCAATCAAGAGCTAAAAATGCAACAACTAGAGGAAATTGTTGCCGATGTCACAACATAAAAAATACTTCAAAAATAAATTTTTGAATGAAATTGGTACAAATGTCGCGACATTGGGCTATGAAAGTTGTGACATTGAAGATAGAAATGAGGAAATGTCATAAACAGATTCCATGTCGTGATGAGAAACTACCCGATGTTGCAAGTTGCAACAATTTCTTATGCATTTCAGCTATGATTTCAATGTTGACTTAGTATCCTTTTTCCAACTTAAAATCCTAGTAGTTGTTATAAATGAGGGTTTTTTTTTTTTTTTTTCAGACTTTAGTCATTATTTAGTTTTTAGTTTTTTATTAGATTAGATTTTTTTTTATGTTTTTTTAATTGGAACCTCTCGATTTTGAAGTTTGGACGCTGCGAGCGGAGAATGTTCCGAACATGTACTTTAATCTCGATTTATCAATGAGCAATCTCTCATTTATTTTCCTTCATATATCTTTAGTTAATTGATTAATGGAATGTTTAAATAAATAGGAGAATAAAACTTGTGTTTCCATAAATATCTTGCATGATTGATCGCTTAACTAATTATTTAAATGAGTGCTTATTTATATGAATTTGGGTATGTATTTGAGTTTGCTAAAGTTCCCAATATACTAGGATTGACAACCCTTAGTAGAATAGTTAGATAGATAGACCGAAAGGGTATTCTATTGTTTAAGCCTTTAGTAAACTTGTGTTGAGCGGTGAGTTCAAAAGGGTATCCATATGCGTGGAGACCAAACGGGTATCTTAGGTAGTAACTTTTAGTGAGGATGAGACCGAGAGGGTATTCTTAGTTAAGAGTGGTAGATAACTCAATTAAAGTAAATATTGGCTTAATTGATAATTAGTAATTCAGCCAACTTTAGGCTAAGTACCTTACATCGTTTAAACAAGAAACATGAAGTGCCAATAGTTTTAACCTTAGATTTAGTTTGAATTTAGGCCATTTTAGCCAAAAACGCCCATTTCTAACATTATTTACGGAAATGGACTAACTTTTTGATTATTTATTGGAAATGGTCGAATTTCCCGAAAACGCGTCCACGTCAACGCGATCTCAGGTGCTGTGTCAGCAAAACGCGTCCTTGGGATAGCGTTTTGCCCTTTTTTTTAGGGTTAGAGTTTTTAAGAAAAATTAATTAAATTAGGGTTTATGGTTAATTAATTAAATTAGAATTTAGGGTTTTAGGGTTAATTAATTAAATTATGTTATTTTTTTGCATCACTTTGCATATAATATTTGCTATACTGTGCTGTAGGGCTAAGGCCCAATCCGATTTCGAGTGGGCTTCGCCCAATGTGATTATACAAAAGGGGCTAAGGCCCAAATGGTAAATGAATGAGCTCAGGCCTAGTGATGGTGCTTGGCCATTGCACACTGAGTCTTTTGACTCACTTTTTTTGCTTAACTTCTTGCAGGTGATACTTAGTGCAGTGGATTTGGGCCGGAGAGGACTACGAGGTGGTCATGCACGGTTTTATTAATTAGAACTTTACTTTTCTTAAATTTTTGGGATTTTGGTTATGTAATAAGGTCACTGCTAATTTGGTTTAATTTCGATTTAAACATTAGACTTTGAATACAAAATAATTGATAAGATGTTTTTACAGAATGCAAATGAAAATTTTTCTCATAACTTAATTAACGATTTTATAAACAGGTTTTTACGGCAAGCTTCTAGTTTAATCCGATGTAACAAACATGTGTTTTCAAACGTCACCTATACACAAAGTTGGGCTAATTAAAATTTTTTTGAAGTTTGCAAAGCTTTATAAATTCTTCCCAAGTGACATACCAGATCCGGTCGTGGTGTTTGAGCCGAGTTTGGGGTGTTACATGTTCATAGAAAATCATGATCTTGTTGAAAAAAAAGACAGGCTTGTGGGAGATAAAAAAATACAAAGGTCGACATACATGTGTTGCCAGTACAGTATCACTAGGTGTTTAGGGTTTTGAATAATACTATTATTACGTAATGTTGTATTATTTAACGTATTTCATTGACAGGTATTTCATAAGATCATCTCAAGATGGATTCAGATATGTTTCCTAGCTTAATATTACCGATAGTGAAGGCAGATCCTAGGATTTCAGTGCCGGTCTTAATTGCCAATATTTGTAGCCAATTGAGGTACACACCTTCTTATCGCAAGGTTTGGATAGCTAAGCAAAAAGAGTTGGAAAAATTTCATGGTCGGTGGGACGCTTCATATAATGATGTGTGGCAGTGGTATTAGGTGTTGGAGAGATATGTCCTAGGTTACATAACAGACCTTGAAACGGCACCTGCGTACTACAATGACCGATTGCTCCGTAGATGCCAAGTGTTCAAGCGTCTGTTCTGGAGCTTTAAGCAATGCCGAGACACATTTCTATACTGTAAGCCAATGATATAAATTGACGGTATCTTTATGTATGGTATATATACCAATCGGCTATTGCTAGCTGTGGCACAGGATGGTAGTGGGAGAATCCTTACAATTGCGTTTGCAATAACATCGAGGGAGTCAGCTAATATTTGAGATTTTCTTTCTTTCTCGGTTAAGGAGGTATGTCTGCCCCCAAGCTGATATCTACGTTATATAGGATCGGGGCACTGGAATACTAGTCGCAATTGAGCGACAGGGAAACCTATGGCATCGCACACACCAACGGTAATGCCTAAGGCATGTTCCGTCCAACTACTACGGGCAATATCGATTTACAAGTAAACGATGGTAAGTGACCAACATGGGTATTTAATCTCTATTAATATAATTTCGTTTGTAATATTCAATTTATTTTGAATGGAAGAGTGGTATGTAATTTTCGCTATCAACTTATATTGGAAGGGTATGAGATAAGTAATGACCGTTTTTATGAGATGTTGGCGGTTTTGCATTCAGTTAACGAAGAACAAAACTCAAATCTTTCATTAAACACCAAAAATCATCACAAAGCTCAACATAACATCAATAGCATTTCTCATGAACAATATCAATTCATCAAATTGAAACATGGGTTTGATAGCATTCGAAGCAACGATTATGAACACGTATAAATTATCAAAAATCGAAGTCAAAACTTACCTTAATCTTGCTTAAAGCTAGCTGAAACATCCAAAGCTCAAAACCCTTTCTTTTCTTTCTAATTTCGGTGGAACAAGATGATGACAATGGCCATTATCATGTTTTTGTTTTATCAATTTATACATAATTATCTATTTACAAAACTAACCTTTAATAAAACATATAAATAACATATGAACCAAGGTCATTATAGGCCATATTCCATCCACTATCCAAAACATGGGCTTATTTGCCACATAAGGCCTCCCTCTTACAAAGACACACCAAATAGATACTTTATCAAAGAGCATGCTAATGTTAAGCTTTATAAGATTTGGTCCTTTTGTCAAATTAAACACACAGACGAACAAGTCAACTTACAAAAATTTACCACATACTTAGTCACATATCAACGGCACAGGAATATAATATTAAAATATTATACGGACTCAGATTTGTGGTCCGAAACCCACGTTCGACTAGGTATAAATCTGATCATTATAATTCTCCCCTTCAGGATTTTCGCCCTGAAAATCTTACCCTTAAATAGAGTTGGATATTGTTGCCTCATTGAATCTTCAGGCTCCCTCGTAGCCTCTTCTAATCCGTGTCGATTCCACAATACTTTCACTAATGGAATTTTCTTGTTTCTTAACTCTTTCACTTCACGAGCTAAGATACGGATGGTTCTTCTTCGTATGTCATATCAGATCGGATTTCAATTTTAGATGGGGCAATCACATGTGACGGATCAGACCGATACCTACGGAGCATCGAAACGTGAAATACATTGTGAATCTTTTCTAGTTCAGAGGGTAACTTCAATCTATATGCAACAGGCCCAACACGTTCAATGATCTCATACGGTCCGATGAATCTTGGACTTAACTTGCCTTTACGTCTAAATCGAAGCACTTTCTTCCACGGAGACACTTTCAGAAATACTTTGTCGTCGATCTCAAATTCTATATTTTTTCGTTTTAAGTCTGCATAGGACTTCTGACGATCAGATGCTACTTTCAAATAATCTCTAATCAGTTTCACTTTCTATTCGGTATCTTTTATCAAATAGACCCTGTGTAACTTATTCTCACTGAGTTCAGTCCAATATAGAGGTGTACGACACTTACGTCCATACAAAGCTTCATAAGGTGCCATTTTGATCCTCGACTGAAAACTATTGTTATACGCAAATTCAATCAACAGCAGGTATTGTTCTCACGAACCATTAAACTCAAGTACACAGCATCGTAACATATCTTCGAGAATCTGAATAATTCGCTCGGATTGACCATCTGTTTGTAGATGAAAAGCTGTACTGAAATGCAATTTTGTACCCAAAGCGTTTTGCAATTTCTTCCAGAATCGCGATGTGAATCTCGGATCCCTATCTGACACAATAGATAGTGGCACCCCGTGTAATCTCACAATCTCGGAAATATAAAGCTCAGCTAATCTTTCAAGTGAGTAGTCAGATCTTATCAGAATAAAATGGGCTGATTTAGTTAATCGGTCAACTACGACCCATATTGCATCTTTCTTTCTCAAAGTCAGAGGCAAACCAGAAACAAAGTCCATTGTTACTCTATCCCATTTCCATTCAGGAATCAGAATCGGTTGCAGCAATCCCGATGGAACTTGATGTTTGGCTTTCACTTACAGACAAACTAAGCATTTTGAAACAAATTCAGAAAAGTCCCATTTCATACCAGACCACCAGTAGTGTCGTTTCAAATCATGATACATTTTAGTACTCCCTGGATGAACAGATAGGCAACTATGATGTGCTTCGCTTAATATCATTCGAATTAACTCTAGATTTCTCAGAACACAGATACGATCCCGGAATCTCAAACAACCATCCACAATTTGAAATTCAAATTCAGAATTCACTTCACACTGAGTTAGTTTCGCTAGCAATTCATTATCGAATTTCTGAGCATCACATATCTGTTGTAAGAATAACAGCTTTGGTTTTAATTCAGCTACCATAGAACTATCATCAGACAGATCTAACTGAGCATTCAGAGCACTTAGTGCAAACAATGATTTTCTACTCAGAGCATCTGCAACAACATTTTCTTTCCCCGGATGATAATATATCACCAGCTCATAATCTTTTAACAATTCAAGCCATCTTCTCTGATGCAGGTTCAAATCTTTCTGGGTCATTAGATATTTCAGACTTTTATGATATGAGAACACATGACATTTCTCGCCGTACAAATAATGACACCAAATTTTAAGTGCAAACACAATCGCAGCGAGCTCAAGGTCGTGTGTTGGATAATTCTTTTCATGAGGCTTTAATTGTCTCGAAGCATAAGCTACCACTTTGCCCTCTTGCATCAAAACACATCCCAGACCGTTTAACGAAGCATCACTGTAAACAACAAATTCTTTACCCGATTCTGGCCGTACTAACATAGGAGCTTCTGTTAACAAAGTTTTTAACTGGTCAAAACTTTTCTGACATTTATCCGAAAATTCAAATCTGACATCTTTCTGAAGTAATCGAGTCAACAGAGTAGCTATAGTCGAGAAACCTTTAACAAATCTGCGGTAATAACCAGCTAAACCTAGAAAACTATGAGCTTCAGACACGTTCTTCGGAGGTTTCCAATTTAGAATAGTAGAAATCTTGCTCGAATCAACACAAATCCCGGTTTACACAATATGCCCCGTAAAATCGGCCCCATTCAACCGTAATTCACATTTTTTGAATTTTATGCACAATTGCTTTTCTCTCAAAGTTTACAACACAATATTCAAATTTCTGCATGCTCATTCTCATCACGTGAGTAAATCAAAATGTCATCAATGAATACAACAACAAATTGATCCAGATACGGTCTGAAAATTCTGTTCATCAAGTCCATAAAGACAGCAAGACCATTGGTTAGTCCAAATGGCATAAATAAAAACTCATAATGCCCGTACCTCGTTCTAAAAGCAGTCTTTGGAATGTCTAAGTCTTTAACTCTCATTTGGTATGTAACATCCTTAAAACGGGGTCTCTGTATTTTGAGTGTGTTTGCATGTGATGTGGTGTCAGCTGGGTTTGTTTGGCATGTTTTGGGGTCTAGGCATGACCTCGGGTTAGTCTTGGGTTATGGCCAAAATTTTTGTTTAGCACTTAAGAGAAATGAGCTAGGGGAAATAGGGGTTAAAAGAATTAATTTGAGGTTTTAGACATAAGAAGTGCCTTGGTAAAGTGGCAAGGAGGCGCCACTTAAGTCACAAGGGAGGTGACGCCACAAGGAGCAAAGAGGACCTTGGTTCGAGCTGCAGAAATCCCTTTCTGCTCATTTATTTTTGACGCCATAGGCAAGCAGAGGTGTGCTCAGGTGGGACTCTCGTGGATAGATGAGGATTAAGTCAACAAATTTGAAATGGATGGAAAGGAGAAAAATTTGGTGGTTGACTCATTCAAATTTATTTGAATGAGTGGATGGGAGAGGTTTGGAGAGGTTGGCCGAATTTGAACTCTAGGGGGGAGGAAGTGTAGTCGGTTTGGGGAGCCTTTAGGTGGTGGTCGAATGTCTATGGTGGGTTAAGGGAGTATTTCGGCTAGTGAGGAGATGGTCTTCTCTTTTCGTTTTGTGTCAAAGCCGAACCACTAATTGCCCTTTTTGTTTCTCCCTTTTTCGACAGCTCTTGTAATTGGCTGAATCTTTTGTGCATTTTCTTTGAAAAGTCGAACTTGGTAGCCATTCTCTCCCTTTTCTTTTGGTTCTCTTTGGTTAGCCCATTGCCGAATCTACCTCTTGTGCACTTCTTCTTCCTATTTTGTTCAAAGCCGAAACCTACCCTCACATTTTCTCCTCCATTTTTCTTTCTATTCCGTTCTTTCTCTTCTCTCAAACCCATTGCCGAATCTATCTCCTTCCACTTCTCTTTTCTTCACCATCTTTCCCGAATCAACCCATCACTTAAGCCGAAACCTTGTTGTTCTCCTCTTGGCCGAATACTTTGCTCATAAACCTCTCTCTTCTTGCACTTTCTTTTCATCATCTCAAATGCCGACATTCATCTCTTTGTTGGTTCTCTTTGTCGAATCTCCTGGTAAGTGATTTCTTCATCTTTTCTTCTTGATCGATTTGGGTAATGCCGAATCTCTTTTGCCTTCCTTTTGATACTCCTTCAATCACTAGTAATCAAAACCTTAATTTATTCTTGTTCTATGTGGTAGCCGAAACCCCTAACACCAATAAAGGGTGCCGACCTTTGGTGTATAGAAGCCGAATCAGTCATTAAGGTAAGGGCGACTAACTCATGTGGTTTTGGGATTTATGTTATGGCCGAATGGCCTATGGATTCTAAGTGTTGTGTTAAAACCGATTGTAGGGAGGAGCATAGCCGAATACAGTGAATCTCCGGGGTTTGGTGGTCGATCTAGGTAAGGTTTTAACATTTTAATATCCGTCTCTCAATTGTTCAAAAGCCGAAGGCTAATCATTTATGTGCATCTCTGTGTGGCCGATTGCAAGGGGGTTCTGTGTAGTTTCGGGATTTGGTGGGAAACCAAATCGGCTTTAAGGAGGGAGCAATGTTTGGGATCTCATTAGTTTGCATAGTTTCGGGATTTGCTTAGATTCACGGATAGCCAGGTGTGTAACGCTTACACACTTTATTAGTATAATATGCCTATTATGTTACTGTTATAGCCAATAAAATCGGTGATTATGCCTTGTGGGTATGAGCTTGGATTCCGGGTAAGTCCCCTGTTATGTGATTTTTGATATACATCATCATGTTATTGTTGTATGCTATGCTATGCGTTATTGCATGATACACGTATGATATGGACTTGATGATGGGATTGATGAGAGGAGGGGGAATGGTTTATTTGGACTTTCACCAGTGGTTTTGACCACACTATTATTATTTGTGACTAGTCCGGTGGTTTTGACCACCAAATGGTTTTGACCACACTTATGATATTTGTGACTACGGTCATCATGGTTTTGACCACAAATGGATATTATGACTCGTCCCAGTAGTTTGGTACCACAGTGGTTTGGCCCCACATGATTATTACGGGATTGTCATCAGTGGTTTTGACCACACGATGGGTTAGCCCCATCACTTGATTTGTGACTTCGGTCACCAGTGGTTTTGACCACCAGTGGTTTTGACCACATGGGGTAGATAAAGGAGACTGGATGGTTAGGATATGGGTTGCATGATTTGCATGTTTACTGATGATCTGTGTAAGTGCTTGAACTATCGGGTTGGGGATTTATACACTGAGTCTCGGTGACTCACCCCTTCCCTTATATTTTGCAGATGAGGCAAAGATCGCGGATATGGAGCCGAAGAGGACTCGAGGTGGCCATGCATCTTAGTTGGTTTTGACTTTAAATCGCTATCTCGATTTTATTACTTTTCTTTAAATTTGGTTTTGGGTTTTGTAATAAGGCCGCTAAGTATTATTTTGGGTTTTTATTATTTGCTTTTATTTTGATTATATTATACCTATGTTGGATATATGGACTTGTTAAATTAACCGGTAAAAAGTAATGTTTTCAAAACTATAACTCCTTCGGGTTTTTAAACGTCGCCATCGGGTAACACCACTTATAAGATGATAACAAAGGTAACTTGTATGTTTTCTAAAACTTGCAACAATAAGTAGATTTTCAAGCATGAGTTTTAAAGCAGCCATCACACGATTTCAAAATCATCTTAAACAAGGATTTCTAAACTTTTCATACTATGAAAGGGTTTTCTAAGAAAATTATCCGACAAACTTTTGGTTTAAAAAGGTTTTCACTCCGTAGCATGCCAGATTCAGTCGTGGTGTGTTGACCGGGTTTGGGGTGTTACAATTTTAGTATCAGAGCCAAGTTCAAAGGCTCGGCTGTGGGCCCGAGGCCCAAAATGTTAAAGTAAGGTTTTGAAAGGTTTTGTGGAAAAGGTACATGGTTTAAACAGCATGGCATCGAGTCTCCGGCACCAATCCGCCCAGGTAAGTATCCCTAACCATTGTGTGAATTATATGTGGGGGAAATGGGTATTTCGGGATCGTAGATTAGTAGATTAGGAGTTATTGAACCCTAGGAATAGCTTACTCAAACACAATTACATAAGACTTAAAGATCCACTAAACAAACCTGAGAGTACGTCGCTAAGTTAAGGGTGTGGCAACCACAGTACATGTCTAGGAATGGATTAGGGGAGCTTGGTATTTAAGCAAATCCTAGTGACTCACCTCCTCTTCACTCGAATCCTAAAGTGCGTAGTGACGGTTCACCCTAACTGAGACGACTTATTCACAAGCTAAATTTAATAATTAAAACTCGAAAAGGACCAGCCATCTTGTTTTGTAACACTCTAAAAAAAAATTTAACCTTGGTTTTGAAATTACCAACGCACCCTTGAGTTGAAAAAAATGACCAAAATACCCCTGATTTGAAAAATGACCAAATTACCCCTGACTTGTAAAAATGACCAAAATACCCTTCGTATGGAAAATTGTCGAAGTACCCCCGAATTGAAAATTTTCCAAAATACCCTAATTTTGTATAATCACCTGAAACCATATTTTGGGAAAAATTACGAAAATACCCCTGGTTTATGAAATTACCAAAATACCCCCGATTTTTAGAATTTTTGAAACACCTATGATTTGTAAAGGTTTTCGAATTAACCCTGATTTATCACTGAAATACCCTGATAGGTTAATTACAGAAATATCCCGGTTAGTGAAATAACGAGAATGCCCCTACACGTGGAATGAGGGTAGAGGACTGGAAATGAAAACTTTGTGATGATCGAAAGAACCACTACCAAATTTCTTTACATAAAACTTGTTCGTGGGTAATCAGTGAAACAGAAGCTAATTCATAAAATTTCTTTAAGCAGATAAATCACGATTATAGACATGAGTACTAGGGGACGTGGTCGTAATGTATGAGGGCGCGGTAAAGGCAGAATGATCGTATCGAAACCCGTTAGGTCTAGTCAAGAGTCCGAGAATTAGATACCACCACCACCAGCTGCTGATGTAGAGTATCAAGATCAAACGGGGGAAGATGCAGTGTCGCAGGCGATGCTGCGAGTGCTGGAGAGAGTGGCTGGAGCAGGTGGAGGTATGGGAGCTCGAAAATCTATATCTAAGCGACTCCGAACCAATAGAGCTGAGGTATTCCGAGATGTATCTGATGTGGCACCCAATACGGCTGAGTATTGGTTGGAAGCGACAGAACGAATCATAGACGATTTGGATCTGACGGTTAAAGAGAAACTAAAGGGAGTAGTGTCGCTTCTCCGAGATGAGTCATACCAGTGGTGGCTCACGGTTCGGGATGGTGCTGTAGCAGATGATCTCACTTGGGATTATTTTAAGGCAGCTTATCAGAAGAAGTATGGCGGGACTAGTTATATTGATGCGCAGAGAAGGGTGTTTTTGAGGCTGGTTCAGGGGAGTAAGTCCATATCGGAGTACGAGGCAGAATTTTTAAGGTTGAGCCGATATGCTCGGGGCATCATAGTTACGGAGCATGAGCGATGTGTCAGATTCGAGGACGAATTAAGGGATGATTTGAGATTGCTGATTACTCCACAGTAGGAGAGAGAGTTTGTGGTCTTAGTGGAAAAGGCCAAAGTTACGGAGGAAGTGAAACAGTCAATTAGACGAAATCAGGACAAGGGTTGGAATAATAAAATTTCGGATCATCTGGGTCTACCAGGAATCAGCAGAAATGGGGTAAATATAGTGGGTCGAATCAAGTTGCTAGGCCTACTGCTGCTGATACTCAGTGGCCGCCACGATATGCTCGATGTGGAAAGTCTCACACGGGAGAATGTTGGACCGGAAATAAGGGATGCTTTGAGTGTGGATCGATGGGGCACCGAGTGAGAGATTGTCTACAGAGGTCAGCTAGGTTGCAGTCTGGGGATCAGAATCGTACTCAGAACAGGAGGGATGGTCAGCAGCCACAGAGGGGTCGGGGTGCTACGAGGGGAGGTAATGGCTCTGGTAGAGGCCGTGGAGCACCAGGCAGAGGTACAGGTGGTACAGAGGCTAGACAGCCTGGACTGGTCTACGCAGCGAGGCGTCGAGAGGAGGGTGACGCACCGGACGTCATAACCGGTACGTTTTTAATCTTTGGACTACCTTATAATGCTTTGATAGATGTGGGTTCGACGTACTCATATGGAGCCAGTAGCATAGTGGAAACTATGAACTTGAACTCTGAGATTACTTCTAGGAAGATGACTGTGATAAGCCCTTTAGGTCACTCTGTAGAAGTAAGTAAACTATATAGGGATGTACCCCTAGAACTTCAAGGGGTCGTGTTTTTGGCTGATTTGATGGAACTGCCGTTTGGAGAGTTTGATCTGATTCTCGGGATGGATTGGCTGGTGAAGTACCAGGCCAGTTTGGATTGGGCGGCCAAGCGCATAATGTTGAGGACGATGGAAGGTAGGGAGGTCGTGATGATAGGTAATAGAAGAGATTACTTATCCAATGTGGTCTCTATACTGAAGGCGGAGAAAATGGTAAGGAAGGGTTATGAGGCATTCATGGTGCATGTTTGTGCTTTGGGAGCCAAGGATGCGGCTGTAGAGAGTGTCCAAATTGTAGGGAAATTTGCGGATGTATTCCCAGAAGAACTGCGCCAGTGTCTATAGCCCCGTATCGAATGGCGCCAAAAGAATTGGTGGAGTTGAAGGCCCAAATCTAGGAGTTGTTGGACCGAGGTTTCATTCGACCAAGTATATCTCCTTGGGGAGCACCTGTGCTCTTTGTTAAGAAAAAAGACGACACAATGTGGATGTGTATAGACTACCGCCAGCTGAACAAGTTGACGATCAAAAACAAGTATCCGTTGCCCAGGATTGATGACTTGTTTAATCAACTTAAGGGTGCATCGATTTTCTCGAAGATAGATCTCAGGTTGGGGTACCATCAACTCAAAGTGAAGGAGGCTGATGTTCATAAGACGATATTTCGTACTCGGTATGGGCATTACGAGTTTCTGGTGATGCCGTTCGGGTTAACCAATGCACCGACAGCATTCATGGACTTGATGAATAGGGTGTTCCAAAGAAGACTTGGACCAGCTTTTTCATAGTATTCATAGGCGACATATTGGTGTACTCAAGGGTGAGGAGGATCATGATACGACTTATGTGGTTTTGCAAATTCGAGGAGAAGCGCTTATTTGCCAAGTTCAAGAAGTGCGAGTTCGCTTAGGAAGTGACTTTCTTGGGTCACGAGTGTCCATGAAGGGATTAGAGTGGACCTCGCAAGATTGAGCGGTGTTGGATTTGAAACCACCTAGGTCGATTCTGTAAATTCGAGTTTTCTAGGTCTATCTGGGTATTACTAGAGATTTGTGGAAGGATTTTCTCTGATCGCGGTGTCTTTGACCAAGTTATTAAGGAAAAGAGTTTCATTTGTGTGGTCGGTGAAACAGCAGGAAAGTTTCGACAAGTTGAGGAAGATTTCGACTAAGCTCGATTCGCATACTGACTGAGCGTGAAAGGTATTCACGGTCTACTGTGATGCATCACATACTAGCTTGGGATGTGTGCTGATGCAGGAAGGGAAAGTGGTGGCGTATGCGTCTCGACAACTGAGACCGCATGAGGTTAACTATCTGACACATAATTTGGAGTTGGCGGCAGTGGTGTTCACCCTAAAAATATGGAGACACTATTTGTACGGAGAAAATTCGATAGTCTACACGGACCACAAGAGTCTAAAGTATCTTTTGAAGCAGAAGGATTTAAATTTGAGACAGCGAAGGTGGATTGAGTTGTTGAAGGGCTACGACTGCTCAATTGAGTACCATCCGGGTAAGGCTAACGTAGTAGCTGATGCGTTGAGCCGTAAGGTGGTCGCAGACCTGCGAGTGATGTTTACTCACCTTAGTCTGTATGACGATGGGAGTTTGTTGGCGAAATTGCAAGTAAAGCCGACTTAGGTAGAACATATTAAGGAGAAACAGTTAGTGGATGAGGGTTTGAATGCTCGGAGGTTGCAAGTACAGAGTGATGGTTTAGAAGGTTACAGCTTCACTCACGATGGAGTGTTGTGTTTTCAAGGGAGAGCTTGTATGCCGAAGGACGTCAAGTTGAGGCAAAGGATTCTTCAGGATGCACATAGCAGCCCATACGCTATGCATCCTGGAGGTAGCAAGATGTACCGGATTTGCGAAAGCGATTCGTGGCTGTGAAGAAGGGAAGTGACTGAGTTTGTGGGTAAGTGTCTGACGTGTCAGCAGGTCAAAGCTGAACATCAGCTACCATCGGGTTTACATCAACCGGTGAAGATTCCTCATTGGAAGTGGGAAAGGATCACTATGGACTTTGTCAGTGGGCTACCCCTTACGCCTAGCAAGAAGGACTCAGTCTGGGTAATTGTGGACCATTTGAATAAATCAGCTCATTTCATACCGGTGAGGGTTGATATTCATTTCGGAAGTTAGCCAAGTTGTATGTGGCCGAGATAGTAAGGTTGCATGGAGTACCAGTGTCAATTATCTCGGATAGGGATCCTAGGTTCATGTCTAGATTCTGGAGGGCTTTGCATCAGGCTTTGGGAATGAGGTTGGATTTCAGCACAGCTTTTCACCCGCAATCCAATGGACAGTCTGAAAGAGTAATTCAGATTTTGGAGGACATGTTAAGGGGCTGTGTTCTGGATTTCAGTGGGAGTTGGGAGGAGTATCTACCATTGGCAGAGTTCACTTATAACAATAGTTATCAAGATAGTATCCAGATGGCACCATATGAGGCACTGTACGGACGAAAATGTCGTACTCCTACCTGTTGGACAGAATTGGGTGAACGGCAGATGTTGGGTCCAGAGTTAGTGGCTGAAACTGAGGATAAGGTTAAGGTGATTCGGGCTCGTCTTAAGGAAGCGTCGGACAGGCAGAAGTCTTATGCCGATCTCAAACGTAGGGACATAGAGTATGCAGTGGGTGATAAGGTTTTTCTGAAGGTATCGCCATGGAAGAAAGTGTTGAGATTTGGGTGAAAAGGAAAGCTAAGCCCTAGGTTTATCGGGCTGTATACGGTGTTGAGGCGAGTGGGATTGGTAGCTTATCAGCTCGAGTTGCCAGCAGAGTTAAGTCAGATTCATGACATCTTCCATGTTTCAATGCTTAGGCGCTATCGATCAGATCCGTCACACGTTGTGCCAGTTGCGGAGATTGAGGTGAGCTCAGACTTGTCTTTCAAAGAGGAATCGGTACAGATTTTAGATCGGGATGTCAAGGTCTTGCGTAGGAAGTCAGTTCTCTTGGTGAAAGTGTTATGGCGGAACCATGGTACGGAGGAGGCCACGTGGGAACCAGAGGATATGATGCGGCAGCAATACCCTCAACTCTTTTGATCAGGTAATTTCGAGGCTGAAATTATTTTTAAGGGGGTAGAATTGTAACATCCTTAAAACGGGGTCTCTACATTTTGAGTGTGTTTGCATGTGATGCGTGTCATTTGGGTTTGTTTGGCATGTTTTGGGGTTCAGGCATGACCTCCGGTTAGTCCCGGTTATTCCCAAAATTTTGTTTAGCACTTAAGAGAAAGGAGCTAGGGAAATAGGGTTTAAAGAATTAATTTGAGGTTTTAGACACAAGAAGTGCCTTGGTACAAGTGGCAAGGAGGCGCCACTTAAGTCACAAGGAGGTGACGCCACAAGGAGCAAGGAGGACCTTGGTTTGAGTGCAGTAAATCCTTTCGCTCATTTATTTTGACGCCACAGCAAGCAGAGGTGTGCTCTGTGGGACTCTCGTGGATAGATGAGGATTGAGTCAACCAATTTGAAATGGATGGAAGGGAGAAAATTTAGTGGTTGACTCATTCAAATTTATTTGAATGAGTGGATGGGAGAGGTTTGGAGAGGTTGGCTGAATTTGAACTCTAGGGGGAAGGAAGTGTAGTCGGTTTGGGGAGACTCTAGGTGGTGGCCGAATGTCTATGGTGGGTTAAGGGAGTATTTCAGCTAGTGAGAAGAGGGTCTTCTTTTCGCTTTTGTGTCAAAGCCAACCACCAATTGCCCTTTTACTTTCTCCTTTTCGGCTGACTCTTGTAATTGGTGAATCTTTTGTGCATTTTCTTTGAAAAGCGAACTTGGTAGCCATTCTCTCCTTTTCTTTTGGTTCTCTTTGGTTAGCCCATTGTCAATCCACCTCTTGTTCACTTCTTCTTCCTATTTTGTTCAAAGTCAAACCTACCTCACATTTTCTCCTCTATTTTTCTTTCTATTCCGTTCTTTCTCTTCTCTCAAACCCATTGTTAATCTATCTCCTTCCACTTCTCTTCTCTTCACCATCTTTCCTAATCAACCCATCACTTAAGCCAAACCTTGTTGTTCTCCTCTTGGCGAATACTTTGCTCATAAACCTCTCTTCTTGCACTTTCTTTTCATCATCTCAAATGCCACATTCATCTCTTTGTTGGTTCTCTTTGTTGAATCTCCGGTAAGTGATTTCTTCATCTTTTCTTCTTGATCGATTTGGGTAATGCCTAATCTCTTTTGCCTTCCTTTTGATACTCCTTCAATCACTAGTAATCAAAACCTTAATTTATTCTTGTTCTATGTGGTAGTCAAACCCCTAACACCAATAAAGGGTGCCCACCTTTGGTGTATAGAAGCTAATCACCATTAAGGTAAGGCGACTAACTCATGTGGTTTTGGGATTTATGTTATGGCCGAATGGCCTATGGATTCTAAGTGTTGTGTTAAAACCGATTGTAGGGAGGAGCATAGCCGAATACAGTGAATCTCCGGGGTTTGGTGGTCAATCTAGGTAAGGTTTTAACATTTCAAGATCCATCTCTCAATCGTTCAAAAGCCGAAGGCTAATCGTTTATATGCATCAGTGTGTGGCCGATTGCAAGGGTGTTTCATTGTGTAGTTTTAGGATTTGGTGGGAAACGAAATCGGCCTTAAGGAGGGAGCAACATTCAGGATCTCGTTAGTTTGCGTAGTTTCGGGATTCGCTTAGATTCACGGATAGCCAGGTGTGTAATGCTTACACACTTTATTAGTATAATATGCCTATTATGTTACTGTTATAGCCAATGAAATCGGTGATTATGCCTTGTGGGTATGAGCTTGGATTTCGGGTAAGTCCTCTGTTATGTGATTTTTGATATACATCATGATGTTATTGTTGTATGCTATGCTATGCATTATTGCATGATACACGTATGATATGGACTTGATGATGGGATTGATGAGAGGAGGGGAAATGATTTATTTGGACTTTCACCAGTGGTTTTGACCACACTATTATTATTTGTGACTAGTCCCAGTGGTTTTGACCACCAGTGGTTTTGACCACACTTATGATATTTGTGACTACGGTCATCAGCGGTTTTGACCACAAATGGATATTGTAACTTGTTCCAGTGGTTTGGTACCACAGTGGGTTGGCCCCACATGATTATTACGGGATTGTCATCAGTGGTTTTGACCACACGATGGGTTGGCCCCATCACTTGATTTGTGACTTCGGTCACCAGTGGTTTTGACCACCAATGGTTTTGACCACACGGGGTAGATAAAGGAGACTGGATGGTTAGGATATGGGTTGCATGATTTGCATGTTTACTAATGATCTGTGTAAGTGCTTGAACTATCGGGTTGGGGATTTATACACTGAGCCTCGGTGACTCACCCCTTCCCTTATATTTTGCAGATGAGGCAAAGATCACGGATATGGAGCCGAGGAGGACTCGAGGTGGCCATGCATCTTAGTTTGGTTTTGACTTTAAACCGCTATCTCGATTTTATTACTTTTCTTTAAATTTGGTTTTGGGTTTTGTAATAAGGCCGCTAAGTATTATTTTGGGTTTTTATTATTTGCTTTTCTTTTGATTATATTATACCTATGTTGGATATATGGACTTGTTAAATTAACCGGTAAAAAGCAATTTTTTCAAAACTATAACTCCTTTGGGTTTTTAAACGTCGCCAACTGGTAACACCACTTATAAGATGATAACAAAGGTAACTTGTATGTTTTCTAAAACTTGCAACAATAAGTAGATTTTCAAGCATGAGTTTTAAAGCAGCCATCACACGATTTCAAAATCATCTTAAACAAGGATTTCTAAACTTTTCATACTACGAAAGGGTTTTCTAAGAAAATAATCCGACAAACTTTTGGGTTAAAAAGGTTTTCACTCCGTAGCATGCCAGATTCGGTCGTGGTGTGTTGACCGGGTTTGGGGTGTTACATGGTAGTATCCCGATCTCAAATCAATCTTGGAAAACACAGTAGCTCTTTTTAACTGATCAAACAAATCATCAATTCTGGCCAAAGGATATTTGTTCTTTATAGTCACCTTATTCAACTGACGGTAATCGATACACATTCACATCATGCCATCTTTCTTTTCACAAATGTAGCAGAGCACCCCAAGGTGAAAAACTCGGTCTAGCAAACCCTCTATCACCAATTCTTGTAGTGTGACTTTAACTCTTTCAACTCGTTGGTGCCATTCTATACGGAGCTATCGAAATAGGTGTCATACCAGGCAACAATTCAATACAAAATTCAACTTCACGAATCGAAGTTAAACCCGGTAACTCTTCAGGGAACACATCAGAAAAATCACAAATAATGGGTACTGATTCAACTTTCTTCTCGGGTACTTTTGAATCAATCACATAAGCAAAATATGATTCATACCCCTTTCACATAACTCGAGCTTTCAAAAGGATATCACAAAGAGTAATCCATTTAAATCACTAGATTCAATCCGTATAATCTCATCATTCGCACCTCATAAATCTATAGTCTTTCTTTACGATTCACAATAGCATCATGCATAAACAACCAATCCATACCTGAATAATATCAAATTCATCAAATGGCAAGAGCATCGATCAGCAAGAAAATAGATATCTCGAAACATTAACGGACAGTTCTTGCATACTTTGTCAACAAGGACACTTTTACCTAAGGGGTTCGATACTTTTGTAGCAAATTCAGTAGACTCTACAGGCAAAGTCTTATCATATACTAAATTCATGCATATGTACGGATGCATAGAACCACGGTCTATTAAAGCATCACAGAAGTATAATAAAGAGTAAAAGTACGTTATAACATCAGGCGACGAAGCTTCTTCACGAGCTCAGATAGCATACGCTCTGACAGGTGCTCTGGCTTTCGATATGAGAACATTGTCTCTCATAGTTCTCTAACTACCACTGACATTCTTTACATTCTTTGATGTTCGACCTCTCGCAGGTGCATTATCAGATCTTGGATTCTGAATAGTCTCTGATTCGACAGGCTCAGGGCAATCACAGATAAAATGATCAAGTGATCCATATCTGAAGCAAGCTCTGTCATTTAATCTACAACTTTCCGGATGTCTTTTTCCACAATGTTTACATTCGGGTCTCTCGGATCGAACATTACCAACGCTGGCCATTGAAATTACTGGAGTTTTGGAACTCATTTGCGATCTAGCTTTATTTCTGTTCAAATGTCCCTTATTTTCTCTGGAACGACTTTGATTATCTCTGTATCTCTTTGAAGCAGACTGAAATGATTTATTCTAAAATCTCTTTCTTATATCTCGAGCTTCAGACTCAACTCTTCTTTTATCCTTCCTGAGTGCTTCAGCTTTGCAAGCTCGGTCAACGAGTGTAACGAACTCTTTTATTTCCAGGATCCCAACCAGAAAATAGATATCTTCTTTAAGACCGTCTTCAAATCTTTTACACGTTATTCCCTCAGACGATATGCATTCACAAATGTCTCGACTCAACTCGATAAATTTCGCTCATATTCATAGCGATCGACGGCCTTGCCTTAGTTCCAAGAATTCTTTTCGTTTCTGATCAACAAATCTCTCACTGATATATTTCTTCCTGAACTCGGTCTGAAAGAAATCCCATGTAACTCATTCTCTCGGAACAACAGAAATCAAAGTTTTCCACCATTAATATGCTGCATCTCGAAGTAACGATACAACAGACTTTATGCATTCTTCCGGAGTCAGAGACATCTCATCAAATACCCAAATAGTATTTTCAATCCAGAATTCAACTTTTTCAGCATCATCATTATTGGTAGCTCGAAACTCTTTAGCCCCATACTTACGGATCTTGTCAACCAGAGGCTTACTCAACAGATTCAGATTTGTAGTCGGAGGTATATCAGATGTCTGAGGGGGATTAATCAGCGGTGGGGGTTGTGAAACAGTTGGGTTATTTCTCATAAATTGAGTGAACCACTCACTCATCATCTGGAAGAAAGCTTGTTTAGCTTCTCCCTTCTGACCGCTTGTAGCCAGTCTCGGATCAGAAGGCTCTGTCCCATGCGTGGGTGCAGGCGCATTGCTTTATACGTCATCAGCTACGGCTCTTTCAGGATCCATTGCTATACAGAAATCACATTTTACACGTCAGGATTCATCACACTATCACAGTTCAAATATATGGCATGTATAGCTAGACTCTGACACGCTACGTTAGTCCGAGAATCGACTAAATCATAGCTTTGATACCAACCAAATGTAACACCCCTATCCTGTATCTGTCGCCGGATTAGGGTTAAAGGCGTTACCAGATAGATCAAAAACATTTATAGAATTAATCAAACATGCATTCAACAATATCAAGTGTGATGTCCTTTAAGTAGATCATCGAGACCTTAAGCATGATAATAACCGAGTCGGGACTAAATTGAAATGCATACTAAATTTTGAGGAAAACTAAAACTTTTCTAGAATACAGGAGAGACACACCCGTGGGGGTAGGCCATGCCTCTCCCACGGCTACATGAACACACCCGTGTGACCTCCCCGTGGTTTCATACTGCCAAAATCAACACGGCCACCAAGCACGCCTATGTGCTAAGGCTGTGTACTACTAGATCACATACTGCCATTTCCCACAATGCCATCAAGCACACCCGTGTCGAGCCCGTGTCCAATTCAAGTCACATTCTGCCAATTTATCCACGGTCTTAGGCACGCCCGTGTGCCTCAATCGTGTGACATTATAGGCCATTTTACAAGGTCAATATGCCACCCACTTAGGGTCTTCCTACGAGCAATATATATATCAACACATACCTTGCATATATGGCAACCAAAACATACCGATTCCAACCATGATGATTCCAAAGAAATAAGCTCATATCATTACAAGCATAATTCATTCAATAGCTCACTCAAACTTGGCCATTTCATAAGCTTCCACCTTACAAAGATATGCATCATATAACACATTCATTCAAGCATATTACCAAATTAAACTTGCCAAAACACATGGCTAAGTTCACTTCCAAAAACATATACACATATCTAGCCTATACATGCCATATTTAGCAATATACATTTCCAAAAGGGTACCAAAATAAGTTTTTGTAATGTGTTGTCGATCCTTGACAATCCCGAGCCTTCAGTAGCTTTGACGACCTATAAAATAGAGAAAACACACACACAGAGTAAGCTTTCTAAAAGCTTAGTAAGTCATATACAAATAAACACATTGGTACATATATCAATTACTTAGCAACTATCACATATATATAACTTGGTTCGTAAACTTATGGCCACATTTGCCACATTCAACATTTCAAGATTCACATTTTCATTTTCAATAATAATTTTCTTCAAATCAAAGTCATATAGGTACTTACCTTTTATACACACTTAATGTACATTCAACGTACCTGAAACGGATAATTATTCATTTATTTGCTCACAGCTCGTATTTACGATTCGTTTTACAGACTTGCCCGTTGAACCTTTAGGAATCTAGTAGGATGCTCATTAAGATCGAAATAGTTGTACAATGCCAACGTCCCAGACGAGGTCTTATATGCACTCGAATATCGATGCCACTGTCCTAGACAGGGTCTTATATGAATCAATTCGATGCCAATATTCTAGACATGGTCTTACACGTAAAACTCATATCGATGCCAACGTCCCAAACGTAGTATTACTCATAAAGCTTATATTGAAGCCAACTGTAACACCCTGAATTAGGGGTTATTTGTAATTTAAATAAATTCCATGTGGGCTTCAAGAAATAAATAAATATGATTTTATTTGGCATGATTTAGGGTCTAGAAACAACCCCGATTTGGGTCGAATTTGGATTTTAAAAATAATTTTTAAGGGTCTAAAAGGAAGGAAGCTGGGGGATAGGGGTTAAATAAAATTTAGGAGGAACATGACACAAGAATGGGCTTGGCACAAGTGGCTTGGTGCGCCTAAGGTGGTTGGCAAGGGAGGTCTTGGGTTCGATCCGTAGAAGTAACAAGGAGAAATGTTTTTCCTTTTTGGGCGTTAAAGGAAGGGCCCAGGAAAGGAAGGTTTTAAATAAATTTCGGGTAAGGCTTGTGACATGAAAGTTAGGTTCGGTGGAGTGGCATGGGGCGTGGCTTAAGGGCCTTGGTATGAGGTCTCGGGTTCGAGACATGAAGGAAGCTAGGAGATTTATTTTTTGGGCTTTGGCGTTAAAGGAGTAAGGGCCAGGAGGAAGGCTTATAATTAAATGGTGGCGCAAGTTGACATGAAAGTCGGGTTGGGAGAGTTGGTCTGGGGCGTTTTAAGGGGTCTTTGTGCCTTCACCAAAGTTGTTGGTTCGAACTCCAAAGAATTTGCAAATGGCATTTTATTTTATTTTACTTTGAGGTGGCGTGAATGGGTAAGTAGTTGGTGCATGTGGACACTTTAAATTGATAAAGATAAGGCTTTATTTTTGCATATATTTTCTTTGGAAGGGGGGAGGATTATTAGTAGTTTATTTACTTTTAAATTGTTGGGGGATTAGAGATTAAAAGTATGATTAAGATAGAATTATTTGTGATAATTCAAGGCTGGAAATTATCACAAAATAGGAGGTGGTTGCCAAAATTTGGACTCTTTGGGTTGTCCATATTTTGATTTTTGCTACAGCAAAGAAGTGTCAAAACTCTAGCAAACTCTCTTCTTTGTTTTCCTTCTTGTGCTGGCCGAAATTCCCCCTAGGTAATTATTCAAAATTTTCCAGCATCTTCTTCTTTTATTTTAGCCAAAAACCACCATTGATTTCCCCTACGTATTTTCTTTTTCTTTTCTTCCTCTATTAGTCGAACCCCTACCACCTTGCTGCCGAAATTTCCTTAGACAAACTGCCCAAAATTTTGCAAAATTCTAGCATCTCTTTAGCCGAATCTACTCCTCCCTATTTGCTATAGTTTTGGCCGAACATCAAAGAAAAGGGTGCTTTCTTCTTCTCCAATCGGGTTGAGAGGAAGGGCCTTCGAGGATTTGGAAACGATCAAGTGAATCCATCATCTTTGATCAATCGGTTTGGTAAGGTGGTAAGGATCTATTTTATTTATTTGGTATTCGATTAAGCCAAAGGCTATTGATATGAGTGATGACGGTGGCCGATTGTAGGGTGGTGAAGCAGAGTTGTAAAGCGTGTACTGTAACTAAGAAGCGGTTGGGTAAGGTTTCAAGTTCAAATATTTACCCTTTGGATATTGTGGTTTGGCCGAATTGCCTAGGGCACTAACCTTTGTATTTGGTCGAATATAGGGACAGAGAAGCTAGGGTGGCCGATTGCCTCTTTGGGGATTTAGAGTTATCGTTAGAATCAGGTGTGTACATACACACTTTATAACTGATTAAAATGCTAATTGTTGTGTATGCTAAATCTGACTTGTGTAGATTTGGGAATTAATACCATAATGGTATACGCAAGGATTCAGGTAAGTCCTTGTCGTTATGACTCTTTTCATGATGCTTTTGAGAAGCATGATATGTTATGACATATTTGGTATATGTGGTTATGGCTAATGGTAAACTCTATATGTATTGCTAAATGAGCATGTTGGCATGATTTCTATTAAAATATAAATTCTTGGTTGATATGGGATAAATGAGTGGAGGGGGAAGTAATATTCCTGTCGACGGACACCAGTGGTTTGGTACCACATTTTGTTACTACGGTCACCAGAGGTTTGGCACCTCCAGAGGTTTGGTACCTCATAGCGTCTCGTCCCAGTGGTTTAGTACCACAGTGGGTTGGCCCCACGGATTATATTATGGGATTGACGCCAGTGATTTGGTATCACACGATGGGTTGGCCCCATCAATCGATTTGTGTCTTCGGACACCAGAGGTTTGGCACCTCCAGTGATTTGGTATCACATTTGTGACTTTAAGTCACCAGTGGTTTGGCACCACCAGTGGTTTGGTACCACACGGGTAGAGAAAGGTGTTTGGATGGCTAGGTTGGGTGCATGATTGCGCATGTTAATTTGTTATAAATTGTGTATGAAATTGCTTTAAACCAGGGGGAAGGGTTACACATTGAGTCTTGGTGACTCACTTTCTCCTTTAACATTTTCAGGTGACTCGTAGATCGCGGATGAGGAGCCGGAAGGACTCGAGGTGGCCATGCAGTAAAAATTGTGGATTTGATGGACCTTGATTTATTTTAGTTATCGTGAATTTTTTTATTTTATTCCAGTTGTAATAAGGCCTCCTAATACTTTACTTTGGTTATTTTTCGTATTTTGGATAATTTGTTCAAACTATTTAATGACACCTAATGGGGTATACATGCTTTCTCAAATCAAACGAAAAATGTTTTATTGTGCCATCGGTACATTAAAATCAGAATAATTTTGACTTAATAATTTTCTTACAATTCGATGGTTTTAAAATTTGACAAAATCTTTTACCTTAGATAGAATCGTTTAGAAAAGGTTTTCAAAATTATTTTATTCTGTAACAAACCAAATTCGATCATAATGTTTGGGCCGGATTTGGGGTGTTACAAAATTGGTATCAGAGCCCAGTTCAAAACTCGGCTGTGGGGGGGCCCAAGGCCCAAAATGTTTGGTTTTGAAAGTAGGCCTTATTATGATGTTTTGAGAAACTATTTGTGACTTGAACAGCATGGCACCGAGTCTCCGGCACCTATCCGCCCAGGTAAGTACTTCTATCAATTTTTGTGAATTCTTTTGATGAGGGTAGAAGGGTAAAATGGGAACGTAGACTACTAGAATAGAAACTGTTGAACCCAGGGCTAGCATACTCCAACAGATATGGCATAAGATTTAATAAATTCCCTAAACAAACCACGTGAGTTGTCCTTGAGCAAAAGATGTGGCAATCGTATATCGCATGTCTAGGATTGGATTCGGTGGGGCACGGTATTTAAGCATCCTCGTGACTCACCTCCTACTCACTTGAATCCTACACGGTGTGTAGTAACTGCTCATCCTAAATAAACGACACACTCATAGGCTAAACTCGATAACTAAAACCCGAAAAGGATTAGCCATTTTGTTTTTGAGGAAAATAAAATCTTGTTTGAAAAAAAGAGAGACCAAAATACCCTCGGTTTGAAAAATGACCAAAATACCCGGTTTGTAAATTACCAAAATACCCTCCAGTATGAAAATTTTTTCAAATACTTGAATCCTTCTTTATGAAAATACTTAGAACCCAATTTTTGGAAATCACTTTGTAAAATGCCCCGATTTTGTGAAATTACAAAAATACCCTTGTGGGTAGAATTACTTAAACGCGCCTTGATTTATGATATTCCCAAAATACCCATAGTTACAATAAAAATTTCCATTATATACAAAGTGCCCAAAAACCTTACTTTGCAAACTATCGAAAACATCATGATTTGTAAAATTACAAAATTGCCTCACCAAAGAAAATTACCAAAACAACCTTGGTTTACAAAATTTTGCAACACCATCAACTTGGAAAATAAATTCTTAAAAGAACCCCAAAGTTTTACAACTTTTGAAAAATCTTTGATTTATTAAATTTTACAAATTCACCGATTTGTGAAAAATTACCAAAATGCCCCCGAAGTTTCAAAATCAGGAAGACCCTCAATTTCAAAATTTTTCAAAATATTTTAGAAATTAAGAGTTTTAAACTAATTTTGACAAAATCATCCGAGAACCTGTATTTTTGAAAAATTACGAAAATACCCCTATAGGACAAATTACAGAAATACCCCCGGGTAGTGGGAAACTGTGTGCATGTATGATTACGAAAGAACCACCCTTAAAACTCTTATCATAAAATTCCTTCGCGGATAATCCAGTGAAACATGTACTAATACATAAAATTCTTAAACAGATAAACGCAGACGTTAGAAATAAGTTCTAAGGGACGTGAACTTAAAGATTGTGCCTAGGAAGTAAGATAATTTTATTAAGATCGGAGTGCACAGCATAAGCGTGGTACCGTGAACTATGATGTACGACTATTCGTTAGTAAGTAATTTCGAGGACGAAATTATTTTTAAGGGGGGTAGAACTGTAACACCCTGAATTAGGGGTTATTTGTAATTTAAATAAATTCCATGTGGGCTTCAAGAAATAAATAAATATGATTTTATTTGGCATGATTTAGGGTCTAGAAACAACCCCGATTTAGGTCGAATTTGGATTTTAAAAATAATTTTTAAGGGTCTAAAAGGAAGGAAGCTGGGGGATAGGGGTTAAATAAAATTTAGGAGGAACATGACACAAGAATAGGCTTGGCACAAGTGGCTTGGTGTGCCTAAGGTGGTTGGCAAGGGAGGTCTTGGGTTCGATCCGTAGAAGTAACAAGGAGAAATGTTTTTCCTTTTTGGGCGTTAAAGGAAGGGCCCAGGAAAGGAAGGTTTTAAATAAATTTCGGGTAAGGCTTGTGACATAAAAGTTAGGTTCGGTGGAGTGGCATGGGGCGTGGCTTAAGGGCCTTGGTATGAGGTCTCGGGTTCGAGACATGAAGGAAGCTAGGATATTTATTTTTTGGGCTTTGGCGTTAAAGGAGTAAGGGCCAGGAGGAAGGCTTATAATTAAATGGTGGCACAAGTTGACATGAAAGTCGGGTTGGGAGAGTTGGTCTGGGGCGCTTTAAGGGTCATTGCTTGTGCCTTCACCAAAGTTCTTGGTTCGAACCCAAAGATTTGCAAATGGCATTTTTATTTTTTTTTTACTTTGAGGCTGGCGTGAATGGGTAAGTAGTTGGCTGCATGTGGACACTTTAAATTGATAAAGATAAGGCTTTATTTTTGCATATATTTTGCTGGAAGGGGGGGAGGATTATTAGTAGTTTATTTACTTTTAAATTGTTGGGGGGATTAGGAGATTAAAAGTATGATTAAGCTAGAATTATTTGTGATAATTCAAGGCTGGAAATTATCACAAAATAGGAGGTGGTTGCCAAAATTTGGACTCTTTGGGTTGTCCATATTTTGATTTTTGCTACAGCAAAGAAGTGTCAAAACTCTAGCAAACTCTCTTCTTTGTTTTCCTTCTTGTGCCGGCCGAAATTCCCCCTAGGTAATTATTCAAAATTTTCCAGCATCTTCTTCTTTTATTTTAGCCAAAAACCACCATTGATTTCCCTACGTATTTTCTTTTTCTTTTCTTCCTCCATTAGTCGAACCCTACCACCTTGTCATGAAATTTCCTTAGACAAACCGCCTAAAATTTTGCAAAATTCCAGCATCTCTTTAGTTAATCTACTCCTCCCTATTTACTATAGTTTTGGCGAACATCAAAGAAAAGTGTGCTTTCTTCTTCTCCAATCGGGTTGAGAGGAAGGGCCTTCGAGGATTTGGAAACGATCAAGTGAATCCATCATCTTTGATCAATCGGTTTGGTAAGGTGGTAAGGATCTATTTTATTTATTTGGTATTCGATTAAGCCAAAGGCTATTGATATGAGTGATGACGGTGGCCGATTGTAGGGTGGTGAAGCAGAGTTGTAAAGCGTGTACTGTAACTAAGAAGCGGTTGGGTAAGGTTTCAAGTTCAAATATTTGCCCTTTGGATATTGTGGTTTGGCCGAATTGCCTAGGGCACTAACCTTTGTATTTGGTCGAATATAGGGGCAGAGAAGTTAGGGTGGCCGATTGCCTCTTTGGGGATTTAGAGTTATTGTTAGAATCAGGTGTGTACATACACACTTTATAACTGATTAAAATGCTAATTGTTGTGTATGCTAAATCTGACTTGTGTAGATTTGGGAATTAATACCATAATGGTATACGCAAGGATTCAGGTAAGTCCTTGTCGTTATGACTCTTTTCATGATGCTTTTGAGAAGCATGATATGTTATGACATATTTGGTATATGTGGTTATGGCTAATAGTAAACTCTATATGTATTGCTAAATGAGCATGTTGGCATGATTTCTATTAAAATATAAATTCTTGGTTGATATGGGATAAATGAGTGGAGGGGGAAGTAATATTCGTGTCGATGGACACCAGTGGTTTGGTACCACATTTTGTGACTACGATCACCAGAGGTTTGGCACCTCCAGAGGTTTGGTACCTCATAGCGTCTCGTCCCAGTGGCTTAGTACCACGATGGGTTGGCCCCACGGATTATATTATGGGATTGACGCGGTGATTTGGTATCACACGAGAGGTTGGCCCCATCAATCGATTTGTGTCTTCGGACACGTGAGGTTTGGCACCTCTAGTGATTTGGTATCACATTTGTGACTTTAAGTCACCAGTGGTTTGGCACCACCAGTGGTTTGGTACCACACGGGGTAGAGAAAGGTGTTTGGATGGCTAGGTTGGGTGCATGATTAAGCGCATGTTAATTTGTTATAAATTGTGTATGAAATTGCTTTAAACCAGGGGGAAGGGTTACACATTGAGTCTTGGTGACAAACTTTCTCCTTTAACATTTTTAGGTGACTCGTAGATCGCGGATGAGGAGCCGGAAGGACTCGAGGTGGCCATGCAGTAAAAATTGTGGATTTGATGGACCTTGATTTATTTTAGTTATCGTGAATTTTTTTATTTTATTCAAGTTGTAATAAGGCCTCCTAATACTTTACTTTGGTTATTTTTCGTATTTTGAATAATTTGTTCAAACTATTTAATGACACCTAATGGGGTATACATGCTTTCTCAAATCAAACGAAAAATGTTTTATTGTGCCATCGGGTACATTAAAATCTGTAACAATTTTGACTTAATAATTTTTCTTACAATTCGATGGTTTTAAAATTTGACAAAATCTTTTACCTTAGATAGAATCGTTTAGAAAAGGTTTTCAAAATTATTTTATTCTGTAACAAACCAAATTCGGTCATAATGTTTGGGCCGGATTTGGGGTGTTACACCAACGTCCCAGACGTGGTCTTACACGAGTTCACAAATCAATGCCAATGTCCCGGACGTGATCTTACATGATGAAACAGAACAGATACCTATGTCATGACATAGCTAATCCTATCTATTCCTAGGTTCGATCGGGACTTCTCAGACTAAATCACTATGTCAGACTCATCTTAGAATTCATAAGTATATACTCTCATAGGTATACATTATCAACATTAGTCATATGAACAAGTATAATATCATACAAATACGTTTATTTGCATAGTGACTTACCTCGGATTCGATATATCGGAATGAAAATGGCTACTCGTTAGCTTTCGCTTTCCCACGATCTAAGTCCGTTTTCCTCGGTTCTTGATCTAAACATATTCAGAATTAATCCTTTTATTCACTATTTCATTCAATTCAATCCATACACACATATTTTTGGGCTATTTACAAATTATCTCTCACATTTGCACATTTTATCAATTTAGTCCATTTTACTCAAACCATCAAATTTCACAAGATCAATGCACACACAAACTTAGCCGAATACATATACATCACATACAAGCTCACATTTCTTATCGAACTTGCAATTTAGTCCTTCAATTTACCATTTTCTCAATTTAGCCCTATTTAGCTAAATTCATCAAAACTTCAAGAACAAAACATGTTTATCTAACTCAAATCTTTCATTAAATACCAAAAATCATCACAAAGCTCAACATAACATCAATAGCATTTCTCATGAACAACATCAATTCATCAAATTGAAACATGGGTTTGATAGCATTTGAAGCAACGATTACGAAAATGTATAAATTATCAAAAATTGAAGTCAAAACCTACCTTAATCTTGCTTAAAGCTAGCCGAAACATCCAAAGCTCAAAACCCTTTCTTTTCTTTCTAATTTCGGTGGAACAAGATGATGACAATGACTATTATCATGTTTTTGTTTTATCAATTTATACATAATTATCTATTTACAAAACTAACCTTTAATAAAACATATAAATAACATATAAACCAAGGTCATTATAGGCCATATGCCATCCACTATCCAAAACATGGGCTTATTTGCCATATAAGGCCTCCCTCTTACAAAGACACATCAAATAGATACTTTATCAAAGAGCATACTAATGTTAAACTTTATGCGATTTGGTCCTTTTGTCAAATTAAACACACAGATGAACAAATCAACTTACGAAAATTTACCACATACTTAGTCACATATCAACGGCATAGGAATATAATATTAAAATATTATACAGACTTGGATTTGTGGTCCTGAAACCACTATTCGACTAGGGTATAAATTGGACTGTTACAAAATCTCTTAAGAGAGAGACTACACACTTCATGCACTCTTCAGGTGTGCACAATAACTCATCAAATACCCTGATGGTATTTTCAAGCCAGAACTCTGCCCTTTCCGGATTATCATCTTTACTGGGCCTAAATTCTTCAGCCCTTTGCTTTCGAATTTTGTCTACCGGAGGCTTTTCTCTTCTTACCACTTCTACCATTGAGGGGCTGCGAGGGTGAGTTGAGGAATAGGCAGGGGTGAAAGGGGTGGTGCATTTGGGTTCGTACGAACGAACTCCGTATACCAAGCATTCATCATATGGAGGAAGACTTCCTTGGCCTCTTCTCCTCCTCTCTGACTTACAATCGTGGGTCTGTTCTCATTCTCATTTGGCACTACCCCTTCAGCGGGATCCGGCACATTACTTTCTACATCATCCGCTATAGCTCTTTCGGGATCCATTTACTATATGAAAACACAATCTAAATCGTCAAGAGTCGTCAACTATCATTATATAAATACTCTTATGTATGTCATGTATAGTTAGACTCAAATTTACGCTACGTTAGTCCGAGAATCAACTAAACGGTAACTCTGATACCACTAAATGTAACACCCCTTACCCGTGTTTGACACCGGGATAGGGTACGATGCATTACCGTACTTAACCTTACTTGAACATGTATTATCGACTATAAAATTTTGTTCCAACTTAAAACTTTTCCTTCTTAATCCTAACACGTATTTTATGGGCCCACAAGGCCTTAAACACCCATCGGGAAGATTTCGGAGTTCATTCGTAAACTTTCGCACTTTTGAAAAATTTTGACTAGACAGGGTCCACACTCCCGTGTTGTCCACACGCCCGTGTTGTCCAAAGGACACGCCCGTGTGCCCCTAAGACATGCCTGTGTTCTCCACTCGTGGTCGAAATTGACTTATTTCACACCGCTGAGCACACGGCCGTGTCTACAGGCTGTGTCTACACACGGTATAGATACGCCCATGTCCTCTGCCTGTGGAGCTCTCTATTTATGACGTCACCATACCCTTAATAGCACACGACTAGGGCACACGCCTATGTGCTAGCCCGTGTGACGAATCATATTCTTGTAATTTAGTGCAGGGGACACACGGCCTCTTAACACACCCATGGGGCTGGCCGTGTGTCACACACGGCCTAAACACACGCCCGTGTGTCTACCCATGTGGACACTTAGAGGCTATTTTCCAAGCCGATTGCCACCCTGAAACATAAACACACTTATACCAACTTAAGCAATACATAATGTAACATTCCTGTACTATGAATAATTCCTAAAACATCACTTATAGAATTCATAAAAACTCATCATCACTAATATATAGAACTTAACAAATATTGGCCAATCTCTTTGCCATATACAGAAAGGATAGTAATCTTAATAGCCAACCCTTTGGCTCCCAATATGATATAACTCAAAATGACACAATCTCTATACATGCCATGCTTAAAATAAAACAACTTGACTATCCAAAAAAATGATTGATAGTGTGAACCGAGCTCCGACGTCTTTGGTCCCTGAGTTAGCTTGGCGATACTACAAGAAAGAAAGAAAAGAGAGGAGTAAGCATATAACTTAGTAAGTTTGCATGAAATTCATATAACAACATATTGTTCATAATATACTCATCCATCATGAATTAGAAGAACATAAATCTCAAGTGCTTGAACTTAGTTACTCATACTTACTCTTTAGTCATCACGTTTTACATTATGATTTCATGCTTGTATTTTTAATCATGGTACCTGTATCACTTGGTCACATAGATTAGCACTTTCGCTAATGTAAACATGAACTCATCTCGTTATCTTTCTTAAATTAAATAAACTCTTTATCAACCTTGAATAACTTAGTTTGTTACTACCTTTACTTGCTTAGCTTACTTATTACCTCTTTTGTACTTGGCTCTTTTGCCCATTGAATTACTCAGAATACCAGAGGATACTCCATCTCATCAAACTTGTGTCTCGAATCCAATGCCATATCCCAAATATGGTCTTACATGGGATCGCCTCTTAATGCCGATGCCATATCCCAGTTATGGTCTTACACGGGCTTCCTTAGCTTGATGTCGATGCCATGTGCCAGACATGGACTTACACGAGGCCTTCCTTAAATAGTGTCGATGCCATGTCCCAGACATGGTCTTACACGAGACCTTCCTCAAATGGTGTCGATGCCATGTCTCAGACGTGGTCTTACACGAGACCTTCCTTATTCAATGTTGATGCCATGTCTCAGACATGGTCTTACACGGGATCTACATTCCTTGGTGGCGATACCATGTCTCAGGCATGGTCTTACATGGGCTTTCTTTGTCTAATGTATGAAATAAGTATCCTCGTTATTCCAAGACTTCAACCGGGACTTCCATTTACTTGTTCTCATTGATTTCCTTATTAAGGCATTATTAATCATCATCATAAAAATAATGTACATTAAATAACATAGCAAATAATTTAATGATAATACATGTGAAACCTTAAATTCATACAAACTTACCTCGGTACTCCAAAATGTGTGTAGATGTGAAGTTTAGTCTACAACTTTGTTCTTGCCTCGGTTACGATCTGAGCTTCATGTTTCTTGGTCTATAATAAAAATTTAGCTTGTTTAATACTTACATTGACTAAATTGACTCATATTTCATACTTTGGAAAAATTACATTTTTGCCCCTAAACTTTATCATAATTACACTTTTGCCCCTAGGCTCGAAAAATGATTTTCATTCAACTTTCTTGCATTTCAAGCCTAGTCGAATCATATTCTCAACTATAACAACATTCAATTCTCACTATTTCTCTCATGTATGACTATTTCTATAACTTTTACAATTTGGTCCTTTTTATGCATTTTTCATGAAAATCACTTAGAAAAAGATGTTTATCATACATCAAAATTTCATATTCTTCCATAAAACATCAAAATACATGTATGTCATACATGGGCAAATTTTTTGAACATAATCCCTAGCTCAAAATATAGCTAGAAATAGCTAAACCGAGCTACGATGATCTTAAAAATACAAAGAACATTAAAAACAGGGCTAGAATACACTTACTATCAAGCTTGGAAGGTGAAGAAACCCTAGCTATGTCTTCTTTGTGATTTTCGGCCAAGGGGGAGGAAGATGGACACTAATTTTGACTTCTTTTCCCTTTTAATTCTTTAATTTACCAAATGACAAAAAAGCCCTTAATGATTATTTCTTGAGATTTTTCCTTCCTATGTCCATTTTTGTCCATCTCAACATATAATGGTCTAATTGCTAATTAAGGACCTCTAATAATTTTTATAATTCTATTTCATACTTAAACCTTCTAGAATCTCATATTTTCTAATCCTAGCAATTTAGTCCTAATGGACAATTTATTCACTAATTAATAAAAATCCTTTATGAATTTTTCACACAATCATGAAAATACCTCATAAGCCTTATAAAATCATTTAAACACATATTTCTTCTTTGAATTTGTGGTCTCGCACCACTATTCTGACTAGGTCCTAAGTCGGGCTGTTACACCATTAACCACTACACTCTCAACTGTGGATACACAAAACACGGTGGTAGACTTATTTGAAGGAGAGTCCACCAAATAAGATTCTCCCCAACAAAGAAACTCGCCAATACGTGAAACGAGATTCTGCAATCTCGGCAACGTTTAGCAAAATACTTTGCCAGGAAGCTTACCAATGGTAACTTGTCTAAGTCTCGTGACTCAAGCGGTCTCACCAGCGCAATCACTTTAAATAGTACCAGCTCGCCAAATGAGGGTGTGACATAATTAGAAATGAATTGCGTGTATAATCAATGAATTTAAATCAATGAAAACGATGAAGAGAAATAGATCGCATGTATCACTATCTGTAGTGAATGCGTTTTATCGCTATGTACAAAAAATGACTTGAGAATTAATTTAAGGTTCTTTGAATTATTATTGAATTAATTATAATTAAATAATTGAAGTTCAAGATGAAATTAAATTAATTATTCATTTTGAATTTGTTGAATAAGAAAATTAAACATATTTCATCATATATCCTATTACGGTAAAGTTGCTATGACTTTAACTTGAATTAAAATTGGATTATGAAAATTATTTAATTGAGAAATTAATTTAGTAAATTTAATTAATTTAATTAATTGGTTAAATAATATGTATTTTGGGTAATATAAAATAAATATCGGGTTGAATTAAAGTATAAATAGTTGGGTTAAAAGTTTAGGAAGCATATATAATTGGACCCAATACTTCAAAAGCCTAATATGGTCTTGAGTATGACAAGTGGTGGCAAACCCTAGTATAATTAAGGGTGTGTCGTTGCCCCTCTCTACTCTAATTAGTGTAGGATTATATTTTCTATTAAGCTAATATTATTTATTGAGGACTAGAAATCTTGTATTTTTCTCCACAAATAGAAGGCACCGGTTGAGCTATTAATACATCTTTCATACGTCGTTATTTTGCTAGAAAGTAGTGGTAATTTATTTACAAATAATAAATTCTATTTTCTTGGAATTATGAATAGTTGTTGGTTTATAGAGAGAATTTAATTTCCTATTGAAAGTAAATAAATCAGTTTTATTTTGTGATTGGTTTGTGTTGCTCGAACTCACACCCGACACAATTCATGGTTCGACGATAGCAAAAAAGGTCGTTTGGTTGAAATCCAAGAGTGACTTTAATCCACCTCACACAAAGCACAGGTACAATTTTGGTTTAGATTTATTGCTATAAAAAACATAATGACTTAGTTTGATAAAAATTTTAAACTTTCATTGTAACTAAATAATTGGTTAATTAATCAGATTTTTCCAACAATAACTTTTAAGGAAATACATCAAAATGTTCCTTCACGGTTTGTATACTCACCATAATTTGAATTGTAACAACAGAAATACCGTTAGAGAGATAATTTGATCTCTCCACGACTGAAACTTCTCTACCAATAGAAATTTGGAGAGTAATCCTTTTTAGATGACAATCAACTACCATTTGATGATCCATTAACCAATCCATAACCAAAATCAAGTCGAACTCATGGAATGACATTCCATGAGATCAGCTGAAAATTGAAGTACTTAAACTATAGATAGGCACCTCTTATACACTTTGTTAACCACCATACTATGACATAATAGATTAGAGACCAAAACCTCACACTCTACCTGCTTGATCGATATACCCTTCACTTACCAAACTACTGTATAAGTATGAATGGGTAGAACTAGGGTTCACCAATGCATGTTCGAGAATAGTGAAAAATGTAAAGATAATGTTAAAAAAATTAGTTATGAAAACTGGTGAATTCAAATATTTTTGTAAAATCAAACCTTTGTTGTGTTCTCTCACAATAATTTTTACCAAATTTAATATCTATGTTTTGGTCTAGCAGGATTGTTGATTTTGTAGTTTTCTACCAAATGATATTCTCTGTTATTATCATACCCTCATTTGCTAAAAGAGTGAATTCTTAATCCTAAACTAATCATAGTAAGAGAAGTTTAATTTTTTGGTGGGGGAATTTTATTCTCTCCATAATATAATGTGCTCTCAAAATTTATAATTTATTTGTAACTAATAAATTTCTCTAAATTTTGATAACTTACCACATATCTATGAGTTCTATTTTTTGGCTTCACATGATTCTTTTATATAAACAAAAATACAAAAGTTATACTTGAAGAGGAAGAGAGAAAAAAACATAATATATTAATAAAAAAATTAGAGTCCTAGTAGGACTTACAAGTGGTGGGTAACATACCTACACTAAGAATACCTAGTGTACCGTCGACTTCTTATTAGATGGGCTTATTGGGCATTTTCTTGTATTAGGTACAATCATAATTAATTTTCTATTCTTTCCTTCTATTTTTGCATTATTTGAATTGACTCTTTTATCTACCACTAATTCGAAAACTTGGCAACCTATTTCCATTAAGATTCATTCGAGAACATGTTCCTCTATCAAGATCCAATCCTTCAAAACTCTAAATCAATTGGATATTTGTTTATTTCTTCTTGTGTTTCATCTTTTAATAGTTTTTCTTATTGCCAATTCCTTTTAATTTCACTTAGCTTTTTCTGTAACACCGATCGCTGGATTTGGGTATGGAGCATCATAATTTAAAACAAATCGGACTGATGAACCAATTAAATATTCTAACACATTGAGTTTAACAGACTGCTATATGAATTGTGGCATTAACCCAAAATATCAATCGACATATAAGCTTTAAAAGCGCACTTTATGCAGTAATACTGAATGTACAAATAAACAATGTCTAATCAAACACTAGGCAGAAGCCCTTTAATCCTTGATGTATAAATAGAACATAAATTATACAAACTCTCATTTATAAGTTAAAAATTCATGTTGGTTGACTATCACCATTTAAAATAGTTTAGTGAAGTGCCCCACTAATACACTCAAAAGAACTGTAACATCCCAAAATTGAGCTTAGTAGGATTGGGCCCAATGGACCTTGGGCGTAAAAATATTTAAAATTTTGAGAACAAGAGAATGGCATTATTTCAAATTGGACTTTTTAGCTAAGTGAATTTGGAAGGTTACAAGGTTTCTATGAAGTCTCGGGTTTAATTGGGCCTTAGGAAAAATTTGGTATTTTAGCACTTTAAGGAGAGATGGTAAGTAGCTTCAATGCTTATTGAAATAAATGAATAAATGGTTAGCACAAGTGAGCAATTAGTAAAGAGGTTATGCCATTAAGTGAAGTACCTTGAGGGAAGAGGTTCAAATCCCTTTGTGTGCAATGTTTGGCTAATATTTTTGCACTCTTTCCTTAAGTGTCAGCCAAGGACTATTTATAGCAAGGGTGGACTTCATTATTTTTGGTAAGGTGGCTATAAGAATAAGGCAAGGTTGAAGTTTGGGAAAGGAATCAAGAGAAATAGGAATGAAAGGGGGATATGAGGCTTAATTTGTGGATGGTGTTTTGGAAAGCTTGGGTGGCCAAACTCTTATCCTAAGGGGGGATTCATGTGGACGGTTTTGAGGTAGATAGGTGGCTGATAATTTTACCATGGCATTTGGTAAGGCCTTGGTTTTGTTTTGGCCAAAAATCCTATTGCAACCTTTGTGTCATCTTCTCTCTTTTTGCTACTTTCTTTGCCGAAATTTTCTAGCACAATAGTGCATTTCTTCTTCTCTTGAATTGGTCACATATTCATCTTTTGTCTAATCTCCTTGATAGCCAAATATCATTGTTCATTCTCCTCCATAATCGAAACCTTTCCATTGTTCTTTCTTTCTCATTCCTTAAGCAATCAGTAAGTATTCTTTCCAATGTTTTATTTTCTTCTCTTAGGGCCGAATCCATACTTTGGCTTTTGGATGGTCATTTTGACCGAGACCATCACCTTATTTTATCTCATTTGACATGTTTTCTTTATACGTTATCGAAAAACTTTTTAGTGTGACATACCGGATTTGGGCCTAACTTCTAGGCCAAGTTTGGGGTGTTACATTTTATGGTTCAGAGCCCAGTTGCAAAACTCGATCGTGATTTGGGCTCAAAAGTGTTTTCCAAAGCTGTTTAGAATTTTGATTTATAAATATATATTCTAAAGGAAGTATGGCACCACGAGTATCCGACACCAAGTCAAGTAAGTATTTGTTTTCATTTTATAATTTTTGTGATATGAAAATTCTACAAAGTAGAATACTCTAGAACTGTTAGTCTTAAGAGTTGAAACTATAGAGACTGAGACTCTAGGATGCGGATTTGACTCTCGAAAACAACTTTTCTACTCATACTCCATAAAACATCATTTAATAAACATCAAATAGCATAATAATTCATAAAACTCTTAATCAGATTATATCGAATTAGTAAACATGAGCGCTAGAAGATGCAGACGCGATAGGCGTAGACGTGGTAAAGGCCGAGGTGCTAGGACTAGATCTTTGGCACCAAGGCATGTGCCCGAAAGAGAGGCGCAGACATCGTTAGTGGCTGAGATGGGATCTCATGATCGAGTTGGGGTTGATGAGCTGACTCAGATTGTTAAGAAGGTATTGAAGGAAGTTAAGGAAATCAGTGAAGCACTTTGAGTTGGGTCTGTGGACTGTAAAAATAAAGGAGATCGTGGTTCTTGTGGATCGCAGTCTTATTCCGTAAAGCGTGTTAAGGCACGTCCAAGCTTTCTAGCTTGCGATTATTGCGAAAGGCGTCATCTGGGTGAGTGCTGGAGGAGGTCAGGATCATGTTTGAGATGCGGGTCTAAGGAGCATAAGGCTCAGGATTGTTCCATCACTATCAAGTCAGGTATGTTTTGGTTGGACGTAATGTTTGAATGTAGAAAATTTTATGAATGGGAGATAAATACCTATTTGCTATTGGGGATTAAATATTTGATGATATGAAGAGTTTCCAATGTTAGAGATAGAAAGCAAATTAGTGTTATTAAGATCAGAGTGCGCACAGAGGTGTAAGGTGCTAGGTTAGGATTTGCGATTGTTCCTATAGTTGAAAATTTCGAGGACAAAATTTCTTTAAGGAGGGTAGAATTGTAACATCCCAAAATTGGGTTTAGTAGGATTGGGCCCAATGGGCCTTGGGCGTAGGAATGTTTAAAATTTTGAGAACAAGAGAATGGCATTATTGCAAATTGGACTTTTTAGCTAAGTGAATTTGGAAGGTTACAAGGTTTCTATGAAGTCTCGAGTTTAATTGGGCCTTAGGAAAATTTGGTATTTTAGTACTTTAAGGAGAGATGGTAAGTAGCTTCAATGCTTATTGAAATAAATGAATAAATGGTTAGCAAAAGTGAGCAATTAGTAAAGAGGTTATGGCATTAAGTGAAGTACCTTGAGGGAAGAGGTTCAAATCCCTTTGTGTGCAATGTTTGGCTAATATTTTTGCACTTTTTCCTTAAGTGTCGGCCAAGGACTATTTATGGCAAGGGTGGGCTTCATTATTTTTAGTAAGGTGGCTATAAGAATAAGGCAAGGTTGAAGTTTGGGAATGGAATCAAGAGAAATAGGAATGAAAGGGGGACATGAGGCTTAATTTGTGGATGGTGTTTTGGAAAGCTTGGGTGGCCAAATCTTATCCTAAGGGGGGATGCATGTGGATGGTTTGTACGAAAGTAAGTGGACAAATAGAAGTTGGATTTTTGGTTTTTTACAATCAAAACGAAATTGAATGCAAATAGACTAAAATTTTAATTTATCAAGATAACATAAGAAAACTATGGGATTATCCAAAGTTTAAACATTATGAGCTCAAGGGAAAGTTGTTGAATCATATATAGAGCTGCAGTCATACCGTAAGTTTATATAGAGCTGCTACCACTTGAAACACCCTTTGTTGCACAAGATTAAGTGATATTATGTGATTTGCGATTAGGTTTTTGGATGAAGAGGTTGGGCAGTATCCCATGGCATATGTGGTTAGAAAAAGTGGAAGCAATATATCAGACACTGCACTCATTTATACACATCAATGTCTGAACATTCATCCATTGCCTGTGGTGGCAGATATTGACATTTATATATACACACCTATATATATATATATATATATATATATATTTCTTTTTTCTTTGTGGGGGGTGGGGGGAAATTACAAGATTAAATTGCTTAAGAAAAAATTTGTGATCTCATAGAACATGTTCTTGTTATAATTTTTGACTGAATTCATTGCAAACATATCTACTTTGCTGCTATTTTCATGCACCCATATATACATATATATAATATATACCATTTTTGCTCTCTTAATCTTATTTCCTAGAATAAATATTTTTTTTTGAGTTTCCTGACTTGGGATGTAATGAATTTAATTTTTTAAACAAGCTAACATATATTTTTGCCATAGAAAGTAAAAGGGTTCTTATTCAATATTCAAAACATAGCAAAGATATGGAATTCTCACATGCATAAAAGATGGGAAACTTTGTAAAACTAGTATGTATATATCTATATATTGTAGAAAAGGCTAATATTTAGAAAAATCGGTTCTAAGTTCATAGAACATATGACAGTGACTTGAATGACAAATTGATTAATTTGAAGAGTTTAAAAACAAAAATTGGCAAGTTAAATCATAAAAAAGAAAAAATTTAATTTTACCTTTTTTAATCTATAATGTATAAATTTATTTTGAAGGGACCAGCATGAATTTATATGTATATATATTCATATATATGTGAAGAATTGTCAAAATTTTGGGTGTGGGGGAGGTGGGATGAGGCAAGGGCCCCTCTTGCTCCAAAAAAGCTCAGCCTCTGATTACTATATGTCAATAGGTAGGTTCACAGGCATATCTAGTTGAAATGATGCCTGAGGAGTTGATGCCATTAGTCACGTCCCCAAGTAAAGTCTTGAAAGCTCTTAAATGGGATGTATTTGTGGAGAATTTGGAATCGGGGAGTAGTGACTTTGCTAAAATGGTTTTGTGGATCATATAAATACTACGAAGATACTACTAACTACCCGTATACAACTGTGTTTGTATTTCTCGTGGAACTGCTAAACTTGTGTTTCGAGTTCAATAGGATTTGGATGACTAAATGATTTATAAATATGCATGAAGGGGCATGCCTTAAAGTAAAAGCATGTCATGTTGTTCCACCATCATTGGCTTAATGATATGGATCTTCGGTGTTTATAGATTTGTGGATTTACTCATTTTATCTCCCATCACCTGATTATAATTTCTTGTGTAACATCTGGGATTTAGGAGTCTTGCATGTGATCTCGTATATGTGTGTCCTTGTGTGTTGCATGCTTGTTTGAGTGTGTTGGGGGCTTCGGGAAACCTTGAGGTTAGGTAGGAGCTTTGGTGAAAATTTTTGGTTGAAGCCTTTAAGGGAGAGCTAGTGGAGCTAGGCCTTAAGGGATTTAAAGTGGTGTTTAAGGACACAACAAGTGGAGTGGTGGAGTGGCAAGGAGACGCCATCTGGTGGGCAGGGGAGTTGCGTTAAAGGGGAGCTCTAAGGGGGAGAAGGTTCGAGCAGCGTGGGCAGCATTTTGGAGTTACATTTTTGCGTCAAGAGGGGGAGGTAGTGGATTCAGCAAGGTCACTTGAAAGATGGAGGGTTGAATGGGTCAAGCCATTCTAATGGGTTGTGGAGAGTTATTTGTGGGGTTTGAATAATTCAAACTCATTTGAATGGGAGATGTAGAGGGAGTTAAGGAGAAAATCGTGGGGGGTGTTGGCTAGTTGGGTGTTGGCCGAATTTTTGAGGGGTTGAGAGAGGGAACATTCAGTTTTGAGCTTAAGGTGAGGGTCCCGAAATTTGGTTGTTTGTGTATAGTGTATAGTGCCAAAATTTAGTTTTTTTTCTTTTCATCCTCTCTTGTGCCGAAAACACTTTGCATCTCAACTCTTTTTCTCTTTTTTTGACTCATAGCCGAAACTTAGAAGACCAGTGGGGTCACTCTTATTCATCTTTTTCTTCTCATCTTCAAAAGCCGAAGGTACCACTTTTTTGTTCCTTTTCATTTCAAGTTTTTGTTTTCTTTCTTGAAGCCTCTCTAGCCGAATCCTTTTTACTCCATTTGCGTCACCTTTTCTCCAATCTTCTTAACAATCAAACTACACTCATCACTCCCTCCCATAACCGAAACCTCATAAACCTCAACCCTCTCTTCTTCTTTTCCACCGATCACTTCAATCTCAAAAGCCGAATAACCCTTTTAGCCATTAGAACCTTGGCCGAATCTTCTATTCACCATTATTCCCTCCTTTTCGTCTCTACTCTTTCTTTTATTCTTCTATTTCATTTGTTTCTCAAGTTTTAACTCTTGGCCGAACCTGTCAGAGCCGAATATCTCTTGGGTGGTGACTCTGTTTCGTTTGTTAATATATAGAGGGGGTGCTGTCGTTCATCTCCTATCAATTTTCTCAATCGGGTTAGTAGTAGTGGTAAGGGTTCGTGATTCCTTTTTAATCTTTCTTTTTCTTGCTTTGGTTACCGAAACCAAAAGCTTAACCTTGGTTCTTGTGTATGGCCGAACCTTGATAAGGGCCTTAACTTTGTGTCTTTTTTGTTTGAAGCCAACGTTAGGAGTGTTAGTGATCTTTCGGGATCCGATCAATCAAGGTAAGAAGGTATTTGGTTCGGCCAAAGGCCATTTTGTTTGGTCAATAGGTGTTAGGCTGAATCTAACATGACTTATGTAGGGATTTCGACAACCTTCAAGTTCAAGTGAGAGCCTTTGGGATTTAGGTCGACGTTGGTAAGGATGTTCTTTCGATCTTAGCATTCATTTAGTTTCACTATTCCTTCCTATTCAACGTTTTAATCCGGGTCTTCTGACCAAAGATTTTGTCTGATGGATTCGAGTACCAGCCAAGGAATGAAAGGGGTTGGACACGTAGTCCCTAACACTAAGTTCAAGAAACGGTCAGTTTTGGCAGTTCAGGATTGGCCACCGGGGTGTGGGCCAGCGTTGGAGAGAGACAAGTAGATCGCTGTAGTTTCTTCGAGTGAGGACGTTAGGGAGATTGATAGCTTAGTTCTTCAGGTTTTCAGGTATGTAATTACCACACTGTTTTCTTAAGTTATTTAGTTAAAATGTATAACCATACGTGGTAGCCGCAATAGTGACTGTGGAGATGTGGTACCCACTTTGGGTAATTCGGGAAACCAGGTTAGTATACTACCTATGTCGAGGTTGTGGTTAATAATTGTGGATGTATGCAAGCATGTTATATACGCATGTCTGGATGCATTTATACTTTATTTTATTGCCATTTCATCATATTATGCTGCATGTGCATGGGTTCAGTATATATATATTGATAAAGGGGAAGTGTGTACATTTATGTACGTGGGTGACTCTATCACGATTAATGATGGCCTCTAGCCTCATTGTGGATTGATGATGACCATGAGTCTCATCGTGGATATTTGTGATTTAATCACGTGGATCAGTGGCTAGACCACTAAGTGGACTTTGAGCAGTGTGTCCGTCGGCATAGACTGCCAAAGAGGTGTGTAGCGGATAGAGGGTCGATTTAGTAATCCCCCGGTATGTGGTGGTTGGATGTACGGGTGGTGTGTAGTGGATGGATACTAGGTTGGGGTGGGTTAGCATGTTGCATCTTCGTGCATGATATGTTGGTTTGATGTGGATTTGGGGCCAAGCCCAATTGTGGATATGTGTAGACTAATTGCACACTAAGTCTAGTGACTCACTCTGTTGTTCAAAACAATGCAGGTAACTCGTGATTCATTGGACCGGGCTGGAGCGGATTCGAGGTGGCCATGTAGAAGTTATTTTCGTAAACTCTATTTATATTTTAAACTGTTTGGATATTATTTGGGTTATTTTTATTATGTAATAAGACCACTTTAACTATTTTGGGATATTATGGATTTAAGTCGGATTTGTTAATTAAAATGACTTTAAGCCATTTACAACCTGGAAATAAAATTGAAGTTTTCAAAATTCGGTTTACTTATGTTTTCTCAAAATTCTCGTACAAACAACGATTTGAACTTTACACAACCCGAAAGATTTGATTCGTCGGCAAATTGCTATTTTAAACGACAAGCCCTTTTTAAAGTGTAACACCCCATTGGAACCATTGGGTTTGTCACGGATCAATACACCAGTTCGAGGATCAAACGGGTGGAGACGAACGGTGTCTCGAGGTATGTTTGGGGCAAATCACAGTATTGGGGTAACACCCAAACCCGATCAATACACCAAGCGTATTTGAAAGGTTAGATTTCGGATAAAGGTTTGATGAAAACTCTTTGCTGTATTTTGTACTTGGTAACAATCTTGGGCATGATTGTTTAGAAACCGATAGTGCACTTTGCTAACCCGGAAGTTTTGAAAACTTAGTGGAATCCAATTGCAAAACTAGTTTATATCATTTGGAAATTCGAGTTATTCCTTATTAGTTGCTTAAAACATTTTGATTCAGTTGAATTTGAAAAAAACAAATTTGAGTTGCATTCATTTTAAATTACAGCGTGATACCCGATGGTAAAGTTTAAAACATATCGCTTTGTAGTTTTGAAAAACCTTATCGTTCCAAGTTTTATCGAATATTACCCAATAATTTGTTAAGGCATATCTGAAATCAAATTTAAGCATAAAAATAACCAAAGTAAAATTTTATAAAGGCCTTTTACAAACCCAACAAAACCAAATGGAAATAAATAGAGTAAAGTACCAAGTTTTTTTTTAACAGTACAAGTCCCAATTATTCATGGCATGATCACCTCGAGTCCACCCGGCTCGTGTCCGCGATCTAAGTGTCACTGAAATGATAAAGGAGAAGGTGAGTCGCAAGACTCGGTGCATAAATCCTCTCCCAAAGAATGCAACATACTAACACACATCATAACAAAGCAATACAATTAATGCACCGATCCTAACCATCCATAACACCTTTTCTACCCGTGTGGTACCAAACCCTTGGTGGTGCCAAACCTTGGTGACCCAAAGTCACGATATCCATCAATGTGGTGCCAAACCCTTTGGTGACCCAAAGTCACAAATAATCCATATGTGGGGCCAACCCCGTGTGATACCAAATCATGGCGGCGATCCGTATCTCAATAGTGGGGCCAACCCACGGTGGTACTAAGCCACAGGGACGAGTCGCTATGAGGTGCCAAACCTCTGGTGTCCCAAAGACACAATTGTGATACCAAATCATTGGTGACCGAAGTCACGATTAGTCAAGTCGTGGGGCCAACCCACGTGTGATGCCAAATCACTGGCGACGATCCCGTAATATCAACTGTGGGGCCAACCCACTGTGGTACTAAGCCACTGGGACAAGTCGCTATGAGGTGCCAAACCTCTGGTGACCCAAAGTCACAATAATCGATCTGTGGTACCAAACCACTGGAGGTGCCAAACCTCTGGTGTCCCAAAGACACGGATATCATATTCCTCCTCCTCTCATATCACCCATACACATACCATACTGATGCAAATCGTGCAAATCATGCAAATCATGCTAATATGTTTAGTGTAGCATCTCATAACACATACATCATAGATCATGATATCATATCAATAACAGAACTCGTAATGGAACGGACTTACCCGAATCCGTGCACATACCCCACAAGGTATCATATCAATCAACCATACTGTTTTGGCTTTATTCAGAAATCAGGTTATTAAGCATATCACTAAGTAAAGAGTGTGTTAGTTTACACACCTGTTAATACGCAAGCCCTAATCCAAAAGAACCGATCTAAGACCCTCGATTAGCTTGCTCCTATAATCGGCCAAAAAAAGAACATTAGGACCAAGGCCATTCGGCCACCCCAAATAAACTAAAGGGTTAACACTCAAACCCTTACCTTACGAATGATTTGGTTTCCTACCAAATCCCAAACCAACTGATGGTTCCTTTGACAATCGGCCACACCCTATTAAGAAGAACAATTAATCCTTGAAGACTTTGGCTTAACGAGGCTAAGAGTATAAACTAATGAAACCAACCCTTACCACCACTTACCAACCGATCACTCACAAACAGAGGCTTCGCTTGACTGCTTCGAAATCCCGGAGTTCCTATAACAAAATGGTTCCAAAACAATCGATTAACACATTTCCAATCAAATGCACGAATCAACCCTTACCTTACGAAAGTCGACAGAGAACAGGGAGGGAAAGAAATAGGCATTCGACCTAGCACTAACCTTCCTCTAAAACCCCGATTGGAGAGAAAAGGGAAGAGACCACCCCTTGCTTGTGATTCGGCCAAAACTTAAACAAAAAGAGAAGGGAATTCGGTGAGTTTGCTTAAGACTATCAAACAAGGTTCGGCTATAGGTGTTTAACACCACCTATGGTACGGCTTGGGTGGTAAGAGAGAAAGAGAAGGAGTGAAATGGAGATGAGGTTTCGGCAAGAAGGATTTGAGAAGAAGAAAGATAATGGACAGGAGGAAGGTACTTTCGATTTTGGAAGAAAAAGAAAGGGAGAAGGTGTTTTGGAGTGTAAAGTTTCAGCTACCCAGGTTTCAAAGAAAGAAAAAAGTATGAGAGAAAAAGAGAATACTAGTTTCGGCTTAGTGCAAATGAAAAAGAAAGAGAGAGGTAGGAGGGTATATGGTTCGGCCAAAGTTAACAAAGAAATAGAAGCTTGAGAACTCAAAGAACATTCGGCTGCTAGTGAAAATGAAAGAAAAACAAAGCAAGTTTCGGCAAGGTATATATTGCTTGGGGATTTTCGGTTTTCAAAAAAAAAGAACAATTAAGAAACTCCTTTGAAAATTCAGCTAAGCACTTAGACTAAGGCTGGCCAAAAGTCACTCAACAATTGCCAAAGGAATTTCGGCACTCCCACTTACACACCTACCAAACCGGCCACTCCCCCCATGAAGACTCCAACATTCGGCCACCACCCACAAACACTCATGGCCACTAATTCAAACCGATTTGAATTAGTCAAACCCCCAACTCACTCCTTAATTCACTCCTTGCCCACCATTTAAATTATTTGACTTGGTCTATGGCAGAGTTTGAACTGCACACAACTTCTCCCCCTCCATGCCGTCAAAATGGAAGCAAAATGTGTGGCTTCTGCAGCTCGAACTCATGACCTCCTCCCCTTGCAAGGCGTCACACACACAAGCTCTAAGTGGCGCCTCTTGCCACTCCACCAAGGCTCCTCTTGTGCTAAAATCCACCAAAAATACCTATAACCCCTAGCTCCTTCAGCTCCATTCACTTAAAGCTTAAAAACTAAAATTTTCTCTACCACTCAAGCTTACACTAGGCTTTCAACTAAGCCCCAAAACATCAAAAACAACCATACTGCAGATCAAACACATGCAAACAATGCAACAACAAAAATAGCCCCCATTCCAGGATATTACAGTTCTACCCCCTTAAAAATAATTTTGACCTCAAAATTACCTGATCAAAAGAGTTGAGGGTATTGCTGTCTCATCATATCCTCTGGTTCCTACGTAGCTTCCTCCACGCCATGATTACGCCATAGCACTTTTACGGAAGGCCGACTTTCTCGCAGAACCTTCACATCCGATCTAGAATCTACCTTTGGTTCTTCCTCCATGGTCAAATCCAGATTCACCTCGATATCTTCCACTGCTACGACATGCGATGGATCTGAACGATATCGCCTAAGCATCGAAACGTGGAATACGTCGTGAATCTGACTTAGCTCTGCTGGCAATTCAAGCTGATACGCTACCGGTCCCACATGTCTCAGTACCTTATACGACCCAATAAACCTCGGACTTAACTTGCCTTTTCTCCCGAACCTCAACACTTTCTTCCATGGCGAGACCTTCAGAAAGACCCTATCACCCATGGAAAACTCTATATCTCTACGCTTGAGATCAGCGTAAGACTTCTGTCTGTCCAAAGCTTCCTTCAATCGAGCCTGAATCAACAACCTTGTCTTGATCTACGTAACCAACTCTGGTCCCAATATCTGACGTTCACCCAACTCCGTCCAACATGTAGGTGAGTGACACTTCCTACCATACAATGCCTCATACGGTGCCATCTTGATGCTAGTTTGGTAACTGTTGTTGTAGGCAAACTCAGCTAATGGTAGAAACTCTTCCCAACTACCTCTGAAGTCCAGGACACAACCTCGAAGCATATCCTCTAAGATTTGTATAACCCTTTCCGACTGCCCGTCAGACTGCGGGTGAAATACCGTGCTGAAATCCAACCGTGTACCCAGGGCCTGATGTAACGCTTTCCAGAATGTTGAGGTAAATTTGGGATCCCTATTCGAGATGATCGATACTGGCACACCGTGCAGCCTCACTATCTCTGACACATACGACTTTGCTAACCTCGAAGTGAGTAATCCACCTCACCGGAATGAAGTGAGTGATTTAGTCGGACGATCCTGATTACCCAAAGCGAGTCCTTCACGCTAGGCGTAGAGGTAATCCAGCGAAATCCATAGTTATCCTTTCCCACTTCCACTGTGGAATCTTCACTGGCTGAAGCAACCCTGACGGCAACTGATGTTCGGCTTTGACCTGCTGACATGTCAAACACTTCCCTACAAGCTCTGTCACTTCCCTTTTCAAACCCAGCCACCAAAACTGCTCTTTTAGATCCCGATACATCTTACTACCTCCAGGATGCATAGCGTAGGGGCTGCTATGTGCGTCCTGAAGAATCTTCTGCCTTAACTCAATATCCCTCGGCATACAAGCTCTCCCCTGAAAACACAGCACTCCATCACTAGACAAACTGTAACCCTCCAAACTACCATTCTGCACTTGCGACCTCTGTGCTTTCAAAACCTCATCTTCTAACTGTTTCTCCTTAATCTGCTCAACCCACGTAGGCTTAACCTGCAATTCTGCCAGAATACTTCCGTCGTCATACAAACTCAAATGGGCAAACATCGCTCTTAAGTCCGTTACAACCTTACGGCTCAACGCGTCTGCCACCACGTTAGCCTTGCCTGGATGGTACTCAATCGAACAGTCGTAATCCTTTAGCAACTCAATCCATCTGCACTGCCTCAAATTCAAATCCTTCTGAGTCAAAAGATACTTTAGACTCTTGTGATCTGTGTAGACTATCGATCTCTCTCCGTACAAATAGTGCCTCCAAATTTTCAAGGCGAAGACTACTGCCGCTAACTCCAAGTCGTGCGTCGGATAATTGACTTCATGTGGCCTCAGCTGCCGAGATGCATAAGCCACAACCTTCCCTTCCTGCATCAACACACAACCCAAACCTGTATGTGATGCATCGCAATATACTGTGAATTCCTTTCACGCCTTCGGTGAATTAGAATCGAGCTTGGTCAAAATCTTCTTTAACTTGTCGAAACTCTCCTGCTGCTTTTCAGTCCAAACGAACGGAACTCCTTTTCTTAACAACTTGGTCATCGGCGCTGCGATCAACGAAAATCCCTCTACAAATCTTCGGTAGTATCCTGCCAAGCCCAGAAAACTCTGAATCTCAGCTACTGACTTAGGCGGCTTCAATCCAAGCGCCTCAATCTTTTGAGGATCCCTCTAATCCCTCGGTGACACTACATGACCCAAGAAAGTCACCTCTCTAAGCCAGAACTCGCATTTACTAAACTTTGCATAAAGCTGTTTCTCCCTCAGAATCGGCAACACCACTCGCAAATGCGCATCATGTTCCTCCTCAGTCCTTGAATACACCAAGATGTCGTCAATAAAAACCACGACGAATTGATCCAAATACTGCTGGAACACCCTATTCATCATATCCATGAATGCTTCCGGCGCGTTAGTCAACCCAAACGGCATTACCAAAAATTCATAGTGCCCATACCGAGTACGAAATGCCGTCTTGCAGATATCCGCCTCCTTCACCTTTAACTGGTGATACCCAGACCTTAAATCGATCTTTGAGAATACCGATGCACCCTTCAGCTGATCAAACAAGTCATCTATCCGTGGCAGCGGATACTTGTTTTGATCGTCGACTTATTCAATGGCGGTAGTCTATACACATCCGCATAGTATCGTCTTTCTTCTTAACAAAATACCGGCGCTCCCAAGGTGAAACACTTGGCACGATAAAGCCTCGGTCCAACAACTCTTGGATCTGAGCCTTAAGCTCTACTAACTCTTTTGGCGCCATCCTATCACGGACAATAGAACAAGCGCGCGATTTAAGATATGAGATCTATCCGAACTCCACCTCTCGATCCGGTGGCAAACCGGAAGCTCCTCTGAAACACATCAACAAATTCCTTAGCTGTTTGGACCTCCCTACGGCGAGACTCCTCGGCCTCCAAGGCATACACATGAACCACATATGCTTCACGACCCTTCTTGACCATCTTCTCAGCTTTCAGAGTAGACACCACGTTGGACAAGTAATCCCTTCTATTACTAATCAGGACCACCTCATCACCCTTAGCCGTCCTTAAAACCATGCACTTAGCCGCGCAATCCAACCCCTCCTGGTACTTAACCAACCAGTCCATCCCAAGGATCAGATCGAACTCTCCAAACGGCAGTTCCATCAGATCAGCCTCAAATACTACCCCTTGGAGTTCTAGGGGTACATCTCTATCTGACTTATCTACAACTACTGAGTGACCTAGAGGGCTAATTATGGTCATCGCCTAGAAGATATCTCGAGTCTAAATCCATGGTCTTCACTATGCTACTACTTAGCGTATGAATCGTTGAACCCACATCAATCAAAGCGTAAATGGAGAACCAAAGATCAAGAATGTCTGGGTTATGGCGTCCGGTCGTCGCCCTCCTCTCGGTGCCTCGCTGCATACACTAACCCTGGCTGTCTTGCCTCAAAAATACCGCACCTCTGCCCGGTGCTCCGCGGCCCCGACCAGAACCATTACCCCCTCTACCATTACCACGACCCTCCGTGGTGGCGGTCCATTATTCCAAAACTAAGCACGGCCACGATCCTCGGTGAATCCTCGCCAACTTCGTGGACGGTCCCTCACACGATGGTCCGTGAACCACACTCAAAACATCCTCTTCCACCGGTCAACATCCTCCCCAATGAGCTTTCCCACAGCGGTTACCTTTGTGGCGGTCCACGATTAGCGACAATGGACCTACGGTGATTCGACCCACTCGGTCTAGCCCTTTTCGAAGATTACACGGCGACCGGAAGATCCAAAACTCCGCTTTTGCTGTTCCTATCCACATTACGCCTCACGGACTCTTTAACCCCTTGGCTACCTTAGCCTTTTCTACCGGGGCGGCAAACTCACGCTCTGCTGTGGAGCAATCAAGCAACCTTAATTCATCTCTCGGACCATCCTTGAAGCGAACACACCTCTCGTGTTCGGTAGCCACCATGCCCCTAGCATACCGGCTCGACCTCAAGAACTACGCCTCGTACTCGACACGGACTTACTCCCTGCACCGACCTCGAAATGCCTTAGTTGATCATTAATGTAGCTAGCTCGATGTACTTTTTACGATATCGACCTTAAAATAATCCCAAGTAAGATCTTCTGCTGCTGATCTTGTCGAACCGTGAGCCACCTTGGTATGACTCATCTCGAAGAAGTGATACTATCCCTTTAGTTTCTCTTGATGATCGGTCTAAATCGTCCATGATCCGCTCTGTCGCCTCCGGCCAATATTCACCGTCTTTGGAGCCACACGGACACACCTCGGAATACCTCGGCCCGTTTGCTCGGAGTCATTCGAGTATAGATTTTTGAGCTCCTGCGCCTCCACCTACTCCAACTACCCTTTCCGAACTTCGCGGCATCACTTTGTGACCTGCGTCGTCCCGATCATTCACGAAACTCACCACCTCCGGTGGTGGCGATGCAGTATCTCATTCTCTGACCTGACCAGATCCTACGGGTTCAGAAACTGTCATCCTACCCCGACCACGACCACGACCACGTCCACCTCGAGCGCTCATGACTAAAATCTCGTCTTGTCTGATTTAGAAATTTATGCATCAGTAAATGTTCCACTGTCTTTAAAGGCAAGAGTCTTATGAATATCTCTTATTAAAGAAGTTTTATTTTCGCGAGTCCACAGAGTCCTATCGATTTCAGTTTCTAAAGTAGTTTACTACAGCTAGTCATTCAGTCACATCACATCAAAATCTCAAGCAATAGTAAGGGGTACTTACCTGGGCGGATTGGTGCTGGAGTCTCGGTGCCATGCCTCTCAAACCATATACTTTAAAACAACATCACTTAAACTAGTATTTAAAACATTTTGGGCCTCGGGCCCACAGCCGAGCCTTTGAACTTGGCTCTGATACCACAATTTTAACACCCTAAACCCGGTCAATACACCACGATCGAATCTGGTATGTTTACGGGGAAAACGTATTTGAAAGGTTAGATTTTGGATAGAGGTTTGATGAAAACTCTTTGCTGTATTTTGTACTTGGTAAAAATCTTGGGCATGATTGTTTAGAAACCGATAGCGCACTTTGCTAACCCGAAAGTTTTGAAAACTTAGTGGAATCCAATTGCAAAACTAGTTTATATCATTTGGAAATTTGAGTTATTCCTTTTTAGTTGCTTAAAACATTTTGATTCAGTTGAATTTGAAAAAAACAAATTTGAGTTGCATTCATTTTAAATTACTGGTGTGATACAGATGGTAAAGTTTAAAACATATCGCTTTGTAGTTTTGAAAAACCTTATCGTTCCAAGTTTTATCGAATATTACCCAATAATTTGTTAAGGCATATCTGAAATCAAATTTAAGCATAAAAATAACCAAAGTAAAATTTTATAAAGGCCTTTTACAAACCCAACAAAACCAAATGGAAATAAATAGAGTAAAGTACCAAGTTTTTTTTTAATAGTGCAAGTCCCAATTATTCATGGCATGATCACCTCGAGTCCACCCGGCTCCGTGTCCGCGATCTAAGTGTCACCTGAAATGATAAAGGAGAAGGTGAGTCGTAAGACTCAGTGCATAAATCCCTCTCCCAAAGAATGCAACATACTAACACACATCATAACAAAGCAATACAATTAATGCACCCGATCCTAACCATCCATAACACCTTTTCTACCCCGTGTGGTACCAAACCACTGGTGGTGCCAAACCACTGATGACCCAAAGTCACGATATCCATCAATGTGGTGCCAAACCCTTTGGTGACCCAAAGTCACAAATAATCCATATGTGGGGCCAACCCGTGTGATACCAAATCATTGGCGGCGATCCGTATCTCAATAGTGGGGCCAACCCACGGTGGTACTAAGCCACGAGGGACGAGTCGCTATGAGGTGCCAAACCTCGGTGTCCCAAAGACACAATTGTGATACCAAATCCTTTGGTGACCGAAGTCACGATTAGTCAAGTCGTGGGGCCAACCCGTGTGATGCCAAATCATGGCGGCGATCCGTAATATCAAGCTGTGGGGCCAACCTTTGTGGTACTAAGCCACTAGGACAAGTCGCTATGAGGTGCCAAACCTCGGTGACCCAAAGTCACAATAATCGATCGTGGTACCAAACCCTTTGGAGGTGCCAAACCTCGGTGTCCCAAAGACACGGATATCATATTCCCCTCCTCTCATATCACCCATACACATACCATCTTGATGCAAATCGTGCAAATCATGCAAATCATGCTAATATGTTTAGTGTAGCATCTCATAACACATACATCATAGATCATGATATCATATCAATAATGAGAACTTCGTAATGGAGCGGACTTACCGAATCCGTGCACATACCCCATAAGGTATCATATCAATCAACCATCTTGTTTTGACTTTATTAAGAAATCGGGTTATTAAGCATATCACTAAGTAAAGAGTGTGTTAGTTTACACACACATTGTCATAAGCCCTAATCCAAAAGAACCGATCTAAGACCCTCGATTAGCTTGCTCCTATAATCGGCCAAAAAAGAACATTAGGACCAAGGCCATTCGGCCACCCCAAATAAACTAAAGGGTTAACACTCAAACCCTTACCTTACGAATGATTTGGTTTCCTACCAAATCCCGAACCAACTGATGGTTCCTTTGACAATCGGCCACACCCTGTTAAGAAGAACAATTAATCCTTGAAGACTTTGGCTTAACGAGGCTAAGAGTATAAACTAATGAAACCAACCCTTACCACCACTTACCAACCGATCACTCACACAGAGGCTTGCTTGGCTTGCTTGAAATCCGGAGTTCCTATAACAAAATGGTTCCAAAACAATCGATTAACACATTTCCAATCAAATACCGAATCAACCCTTACCTTACAGAAGTCGATAGAGAATAGGGAGGGAAAGAAATAGGCATTCGACCTAGCACTAACCTTCCTCTAAAACCCGATTGGAGAGAAAAGAAGAGACCACCCCTTGCTTGTGATTGGCCAAAACTTAAACAAAAGAGAGGGATTAATTTGAGTTTGCTTAAGACTATCAAACAAGGTTTGGCTATAGGTGTTTAACACCACCTATAGTGCAGCTTGGGTGGTAAGAGAGAAAGAGAAGGAGTGAAATGGAGATGAGGTTTGACAAGAAGGATTTGAGAAGAAGAAAGATAATGGACGGGAGGAAGGTACTTTCGGTTTTGGAAGAAAAAGAAAGGAGAAGGTGTTTTGGAGTGTAAAGTTTGACTACCGGGTTTCAAAGAAAGAAAGAAAGTATGAGAGAAAAGAGAATACTAGTTTGACTTAGTGCAAATGAAAAAGAAAGAGAGAGGTAGGAGGGTATATGGTTGACCAAAGTTAACAAAGAAATAGAAGCTTGAGAACTCAAAGAACATTAATTTGCTAGTGAAAATGAAAGAAAAACAAAGCAAGTTTGACAAGGTATATGTTGCTTGGGGATTTTCGGTTTTCAAAAAAAAAGAACAATTAAAAACTCCTTTGAAAATTTAGCTAAGCACTTAGACTAAGGCTGGCGAAAGTCACTCAACAATTGCCAAAAGAATTTGGCACTCACTTACACACCTACCAAACCGCCACTCCCCATGAAGACTCCAACATTCGTACCACCCACAAACACTCATGGCCACTAATTCAAACCGATTTGAATTAGTCAAACCCCTAACTCACTCCTTAATTCACTCCTTGCCCACCATTTAAATTATTTGACTTGGTCTATGGCGAGTTTGAGCGCACACAACTTCTCCCCTCCATGCCGTCAAAATGGAAGCAAAATGTGTGGCCTGACTCGAACTCATGACCTCCTCCCTTTGCAAGGCGTCACACACACAAGCTCTAAGTGGCGCCTCTTGCCACTCCACCAAGGCTCCTCTTGTGCTAAAATCCACCAAAAATACCTATAACCCCTAGCTCCTTGACTCCATTCACTTAAAGCTTAAAACTAAAATTTTCTCTACCACTCAAGCTTACACTAGGCTTTCAACTAAGCCCCAAAACATCAAAAACAACCATCTACAGATCAAACACATGCAAACAATGCAACAACAAAAATAGCCCCTATTCTAGGATATTACATCATGAATAAGAGGAGTTTTGGACCGTCGGTAACATCAGGGGGTTTCCAAAAAAAGCCTAGGGTTGAGGGACCTGCTCCCATTTTTACACCAGCTACTGGAAGTCAGTTCCATTAGTGTGCTCAGTGTGGAGGTCTCATGTGGGAGAGTGCTGGGGAAGGAATAAAGAGTTCTACAAGTGTGGGTGAAGGGACCATCTGATTAAGAACTGTCCTCAAGAATGGCTAGGACTCGGACGGTAGGTCAGGGGTATGTGCAGCCAGGAAGGGGTGGTCAACAGATGTCAAGAGGTCTTGGTGCAACCAGGAGGGAATGGTTGGTCGGGGTCGTGGAGTACCAGGCGGAGGTGCTAGGAGCTCGGATGCAAGGCGACTGGGTTGGTTTCTGTGACCAGACGTCGTGAGGAGGGGATACACCGGATGTTATCACGGGTACGTTTCTCATTTTGGGTTACCCTTTACTGCTTTAATTGATGTTGGGCTGACTCACTCCTACATTGCTAGTATAGTGTCTGGAACCTTGAATGTGAATCCTGAAATTGCCTCTAGAAAGATGACAGTACTTAGTACATTAGGGCAATCGGTAGTAGTAGATAAACTTTTTAGAGATGTGCCTTTAGAAGTTCAGGGGTCGGTGTTTTTGGCTGACTTGATGGAGCTGCCGTTCAGAGAATTTGACTTGATCCTAGGCATGGACTGGTTAGTAAGGTATCGTGCAAATTTGAATTTGTCTTTGCTAAGCGAATGGCGTTAGCGACTCAGGGCGATGAAGTTTTGGTGGTAGGTGAGAGGAGGGACTACTTGTCTAATGTAGTGTCTGCTTTTAAGGCAGAGAGAATGGTGAAGAAGGGGTGCATGGCTTTCTTAATGTTTGTTAGTTCCTTGGATGCAAAAGAAGCAGCTGTGGGAGAGGTTCGAACAGTAAAGGAATTTGTAGATGTTTTTTCGAAAAAATTTCCAGGGCTGCCTCCAGATCGTGAGGTGGAATTTGGAATCGAGCTTCTGTCAAGTTCGGTGCCGGTGTCCATCGCTCCCTGTAGGATGACACCGAAAGAGTTGGTTGAACTTAAAGCCCAGATCCAAGAGTTGTTAGATCACGGTTTCATTCGACCCAGTGTGTCTCCATGGGGAGCACCGATGTTATTTGTAAAGAAGAAGGACGGATCTATGCGTATGTGCATAGATTACTGCCAGTTGAATAAATTGTCGATCAAGAACAAGTACCCACTGCCGAGGATAGACGACTTGTTTGATCAGCTCAAAGGGGCTGCGATCTTTTTCGAAGATTGATTTGAGGTCGGGGTATCACCAGCTCAAGGTGAAGGAAGCAGATATACATAAGACAACTTTTCGGACTCGATACGGGCACTATGAATTCCTGGTAATGTCGTTCGGGTTGACGAATGCACCAGCTGTATTCATGGATATGATGAATCGGGTTTTTAACCCTATTTGGACCAGTTTGTCGTGGTGTTCATAGACGACATTCTCGTGTATTCCAAGTCAGAGGAGGAGCATGATGCGCATCTGCGGGTGGTTTTGTATATTTTAAGGGAAAAAAAGTTGTACGCCAAATTTAGTAAGTTTGAATTTTGGTTGAGAGAAGTTACTTTTCTGGGGCATGTGGCATCGGGGGAAGGGATAAGAGTAGATCCTCGGAAGATTGAGGTGGTACTGGATTGGAAACCACCTAAGTTGGTAGCGGAGATTCGCAGTTTCTTGGGGTTAGCAAGTTATGACAGAAGATTTGTCGAGGGTTTTTCTTCAATTACCGCGCCTTTGACTAAGTTGTTGAGGAAGGAGGTACCTTTTGTGTGGACGGACAAGCAGCAGGAGAGTTTTGAGAAGCTAAAGAGGGTTTTGACACAGGCTCGATTTTGATCCAACCTGAAGCAGGGAAAGATTTTGTGGTATATTGTGATGCATCTCATACGGGGTTGGGTTGTGTGCTGATGCAGGAAGGAAAGGTTGTTGCCTATGCGTCTCGGCGATTAAGACCACATGCGATTAACTATCCCACTCATGACACAGAGTTGGCGCGATGGTTTTGCTTTGATGGTATGGAGGCATTATTTATGCAGAGAGAAGTCGGTGGTCTACACTGACCATAAGAGTTTAAAGTATCTGCTGACTCAGAAGGAGCTGAACTTGAGACAACGGAGGTGGGTGGAGCTATTGAAGGATTACGACTGCTTGACTGAATACCACCCGGGTAAGGCGAATGTGGTGGCAGATGCACTAAGTCGAAAGGTAGTATCGGATCTGAGGGTGATGTTCGCTCATCTTAGCCTTTATGACGAAAAAAGTTTATTAGCAGAGCTGGAGGTGAAGCCGACATGGTTAAGTCAGGTAAAAGAGAAATAGTTGGTGGATAAGGTTCTGAGTGCTCGACTTTTGCAAGTTCAGGATGGGGAATAGGGGATTACAGTGTGAACGGTGATGGAGTATTGTGTTTTCGTGGAAAGGTTTGTATGCCGAAGGATGAGGAGTTAAGGCAGAAGATTCTTTGGGAATCGCATAGTAGCCCTTACGCTATGCATCCTAGAGGGAGTAAGTTGTATAGGGATCTACGAGATCAGTTCTGGTGGCCTGGATTGAAGTGGGAAGTTACGAAATTTGTAGGGAAGTGTTTGACGTGTCAGCAGGTCAAAGTTGAACATCAAGTTTCGTCGGGGTTGCTACAGCCAGTGAAGATTCCACAATGGAAGTGGGAGAGAATCACGATGGATTTCATTAGTGGGCTTCCTCTTACGCCCAGAAGAAAGACTCGGTATCGATGATAGTGGATCAGTTGAAAAAATCTGCTAATTTTATACCTATTCGTGTCGACTATTCTCTGTAGAGGTTGGCGAAGTTGTATGTGGCAAAAATTGTGAGGCTGCATGGGGTGCCAGTGTCAATCATCTCAGATAGGGACCCTAGGTTTACGTCGCGATTTTGGAGGCATTGCATCAGGCTTTGGGTACCAGGTTGGATTTTATCACAGCATTTCATCCGCAGACGGATGGCCAGTCTGAAAGGGTAATTCAGGTGTTAGAAGATATGTTGAGGGATTGTGTTATCGACTTCAGAGGTAGTTGGGAAGAATTCTTGCCCTTAGCAGAGTTCGCATACAACAACAATTATCAAGCTAGTATTCAGATGGCACCGTATGAAGCATTGCATGGGCAGAAGTGTCGGACTCCTACTTGTTGGACAGAACTGGGTGAACGTCATGTTTTAGGTCCAGAGATGGTGGCAGAATCAGAGGAGAAGGTTAAGGTAATCCGAGCTCAACTGAAGGAGGCATCTGACAGATAGAAGTCATATGTGGATCTTAAGCAGAAAGAGATAGAGTTTGCAGTGGGTGATCGGGTGTTTCTAAAAGTTTTGCCGTGGAAGAAGGTGATGAGATTTGGACGTAAGGGTAAGCTGAGTCCCAGGTTTATAGGGCCTTATCGGGTTTTGAAGCGAGTTGGGCCAGTAGCGTATCAGCTGGAGTTACCTTCAGAGTTGAAGTACATGCATGATGTGTTTTGACGTCTCAATGCTAAGACGTTACTGTTCGGATCCATCGCAAGTGGTGCCGGTCGAGAAAGTTGAGCTAAAGCCAGACCTGTTGTACGAGGAAGAACCAATCTATATTTTGGAGCGAGATGTGAAGGCGCTACGAAAGAAATCAGTTCCTCTAGTTAAGGTGTTGTGGAGGAACCATGGTTCAGAGGAAGCTTTGTGGGAGCCGGAGGAGGCAATGCGTCAACAATACACTTATCTATTTTGACCAGGTAATTTTGAGGCCAAAATTTCTTTAAGGGGGTAGAACTGTAACATCCGGGATTTAGGGGTCTTGCATTTGATCTCGTATCTGTGTGTCCTTGTGTGTTACATGCTTGTTTGAGTATGTTGGGGGCTTCGGGAAACCTTGAGGTTAGGTAGGAGCTTTGGTGACAATTTTTGGTTGAAGCCTTTAAGGGAGAGCTAGTAGAGCTAGGCCTTAAGGGATTTAAAGTGGTGTTTAAGGACACAACAAGTGGAGTGGTGGAGTGGCAAGGAGACGCCATCTAGTGGGCAGAGGAGTTGCGTCAAAGGGAAGTTTTAAGGGGGAGAAGGTTCGAGTAGCGTGGGCAGCATTTTGGAGTTGCATTTTTGCGTCAAGAGGGGGAGGTAGTGCATTCAGCAAGGGCACTTGAAAGATGGAGGGTTAAATGGGTCAAGCCATTCGAATGGGTGGCGGAGAGTTATTTGTGGGGTTTGAATAATTCAAACTCCTTTGAATGGGAGGTGTAGAGGGAGTTAAGGAGAAAATTGTGGGGGTGTTGGCTAGTTGGGTGTTGGCCAAATTTTGAGGGGTTGAGAGAGGGAACATTCAGTTTTGAGCTTAAGGTGAGGGTGCTGAAATTTGGTTGTTTGTGTATAGTGTATAGTGCCAAAATTTAGTTTTTCTTTCTTCTCATCCTCTTAGCCATTAGAACCTTGACCAAGTCTTCTATTCACCATCATTCCCTCTTTTTCGTCTCTACTCTTTCTTTTCTTCTTTTATTTCATTTGTTTCTCAAGTTTTATCTCTTGGCCGAACCTGTCATAGTCGAATATCTCTTGGGTGGTGACCCTGTTCCATTTGTTAATCTGTAAAGGGGTGCCGTCGTTCATCTCCTATCAATTTTCTCAATCGGGTTAGTAGTAGTGGTAAGGGTTCGTGATTCCTTTTTAATCTTTCTTTTTCTTGCTTTGGTTGCCAAAACCAAAAGCTTAACCTTGGTTCTTGTGTATGGCCGAACCTTGATAAGGGCCTTAACTTTGTGTCTCTTTTGTTTGAAGCCAGCGTTAGGGGTGTTAGTGATCTTTCGGGATTCGATCAATCAAGGTAAGAAGGTATTTGGTTCAGCCAAAGGCCATTTTGTTTGGTCAATAGGTGTTAGGCCAAATCTAACATGACTTATGTAGGGATTTCGATGACCTTCAAGTTCAAGTGAGAGCCTTCGGGATTTAGGTCGACTTTGGTAAGGATGTTCTTTCGATCTTAGCATTCATTTGGTTTCGCTATTCCTTCCTATTCAACATTTTAACCTGGGTCTTCTGACCAAAGATTTTGTCTGATGGATTCGAGTACCAGCCAAGGAACGAAAGGGGTTGGACACATAGTCCCTACCCTTAAGTTCAAGAAAGCGATCGATTTTAGCGGTTCGAGATTGGCCACCGGGTGTGAGCCGTGTCGAGAGAGACAAGCGGATCATTGTAGTTTCTTGAGTGAGGACATTAGGAGATTGATAGCCTAGTTCTTGAGTTTTCGGTGTGTAATTACCATACTATTTTCTTAAGTTGTTTAGTTAAAATGTATAAACATAAGTGGTAGCCATAATAGTGGTACGTGGAGATGTGGTACCCACTTTGGGTAATCAAGGAAACCGAGTTAGTATACTACTTATGTCGAGGTTGTGGTTAATAATTGTGGATGTATGCAAGCATGTTATATCGCATGTCCGGATGCATTTATACTTTATTATATTTCCATTTCATCATATTATCTTTGCATGTGCATGGGTTGATATATATATTGATAAAGGGAAGTGTGTACATTTATGTCGTGGGTGACTCTGTCACGATTAATGATGGCCTCGAGCCTTATTGTGGATTGATGATGACCATGAGTCTCATCGTGGATATTTGTGATTTAATAAAGTGGATCAGTGGCTAGACCACTAAGTGGACTTTGAGCAGTGTGTCCATCGGCATAGACTACCAAAGAGATGTGTAGCGGATAGAGGGTCGATTTAGTAATCCCCCGGTGTGTGGTGGTTGGATGTATGGGTGGTGTGTAGCGGATGGATACTAGGTTGGGGTGGGTTAGCATGTTGCATCTTCGTGCATGATATGTTGATTTGATGTGGATTTGGGGCCAAGCTCAATTGTGGATATGTGTGGACTAATTGCACACTGAGTCTGGTGACTCACTCTGTTGTTCAAAACAATGCAGGTAACTCGTGATTCATTGGACCAGGCTGGAGTGGATTCGAGGTGGCCATGCAAAAGTTATTTTCGTAAACTCTATTTATATTTTAAACTGTTTGGATATTATTTGGGTTATTTTTATTATGTAATAAGGCCACTTTAACTATTTTGGGATATTATGGATTTAAGTCGGATTTGTTAATTAAAATGACTTTAACCCATTTACAACCTGGAAATAAAATTGAAGTTTTCAAAATTCGGTTTACTTATGTTTTCTCGAAATTCTCGCACAAACAACAATTTGAACTTTACACAACCTGGAAGATTTGATTCTTCAGCAAATTGCTATTTTAAACGACAAACCCCTTTTTAAAGCGAAATATTTATTTTAGAACTTAAAACTTATTTATACCTTCAAAACAAAATTCTTTTTAACACTTTTCCAGTAACATTTTGGATTCGACCTTGGTGTTTTGGGCCGCATTTGGGGTGTTACAACTTGATAGTGGTTCAATGTTTCTACTAGCTATAGAGGTTATAACTTATAGGTGCCTGATACTGCCTTCCCCCTTGAAGAAGGAATCATGCTGATATAGTTGTGGTACAGTGTCTTATAATATTAATTACGGGTGCTATATGCTTAACAAGGATTCATAAAAACTGAATTGCATGTATTTGGAGCTCTGGCCTTTCTAAGCTTATAGTTAACATAAAAAAAAGGAACCGTATGAGAAATCAGTGTTATGCTAATTTTATAATTCTTTTCCCAATTAAAATATTCTTCTTTGTGGTATGTATTTCATAACTTTAAAACCTTCTTTCATTTGAGAAGCAAAGTTTCTTATCTATACTATAGTATCGAGATATAGAGCTCTTACGGTATGCTAACTTGATCCAAATTCAACTTGGTTTTGGAGTGTGCATATGCCTTTAGTAAGTCTTGGTTTATGATATTGTAATATAGCCTTACCAGCTCATAGTATGAGTATCCTTGAATTGTAGTATAATTGTTGGTGAAAATGAAGAATTTACGAAGAAGGCAAGCCGTCGATCCTCCTTATTGAGTCAAAGGGCATGCTCTTCATGCTTTTGTGAATCAAGAACTCCAAGGTTATTCTTGGTGTTCCTAAATGTCCTTTCTTGAAACACTATCTTATAATAAAATTATTGATAGGCATATCAATATGCAATTTTCATCTTGTGTACTATCACCCTTACTTTCAAATTTTGCACTTCTCCATTTTCTAGTCTGGATAGACAATTTAATTTAAATTAAGTTTTATTCTTCACTTCTCATTTTTGAGCAAGTCAGACTTTTGGAGTCAAAATTCATGCTTGATGCTGAAGGAAAGTAGAATGATCATTTCTAGGGCCTAGTTGTTTCCACACCCCAAATCCCACATTTGGAATTTCTGAGGATCCCCTGTGGTATACTTATAGAGACTTGATACCTGTGAGATGATTTTTGTGTATTGTGCGCTTTGGGTCTCACTATTTTTGTCTACAGAAGTTGCCTACAAGTTAGATACAAATCTCTACATATATATGTAACACCCTAAACCCGGTCTATGCGTTGAGACTAGATTTGGTTTGTCACATGAATCGAGTTATCTTTAAATTTGCAATAAGTTGAAAACTTCAATATAAATTTCGTGTTTTAAAATAAATAAATAGAAGAGTATTTGAATTTGATAATATTTGAAAACATTAGTTGAAAATCATTGTATTATCAAAACTTTTAAATAGTTTGTTAATGAATTGACTATAATAAAATATTTATAAAAGAATTTCATATACTTGAAAACCAAAATTTATTTTAAATAAAGCATCATAAAATCATGACCATTAATTAAAAAGTCCAAAGTGTAGTTTAAAACCCAAACACACATAAAAATCCAAAAGTTATTTATAGAGGCCCTTATTACAATAATCCATAATAGAAAAAAAAATATTTATTGAAAGTTCGGAGTTTAAATAACCCTCTCGCAAAGTATGGCCTCCACGAAGTCATCCTCGCCCAAGTCCACATCAATTTCCATTACCCGAGATGGAAAGAATTTAAAGGGATGAGTTACTTAGAACTCGCAGTGTAACTCACCTACCACCATTATTGGGCGATTATCGGGACATAATCTTTGGGCTTGAGCCCAATTCGAATTCAACAATATATCATGAATTAACACAATTAATAATGCATGTAAAATGAAATTCCCAGCCCATACCTAATATCCATCCGCTAACACCCCGCACCAACCATCACACTGTGGGATCAAGTCAACCCACCCCGCCATCACACCAATCGTAGGCATTAAGCCTTTTTATAATTGTGGCATAGCCACCTAACTAGAGGCAATAAGTCGATATTGTGGCGAAGCCACGAACTAGAGGCAATAAGTCGATATTGTGGCAGAAAGCCATAGAACTAGAGGCAATAAGCCGATATTGTGGCAATCGGCCATTCTTCTCTTCATATATCCCACCCATGCAATTATCTGGTGCTTTAAAATATAAAATTTATTAACAATACATAACATGATGGGTTTATCAATAACATTTCATTTGGCCCATAATTATAGCAATTTGTCTATTTAGCAGTTTAGTGGGCTTTGGCCCATTTAGAACTAAAGTGTTTTGACTAAATTTTAACAAACTAGAGTATTTTGGCCCATTTTCACGAACTAGAGTATTTACTGCCCATTTTCACGAACTAGAGTATTTACGGCCCATTTTCACGAACTAGAGTATTTACTACCATTTTCACGAACTAGAGTATTTACTAACTAGAGTATTTACGGCCCATTTTCACGAACTAGAGTATTTACGCCCATTTTCACGAACTAGAGTATTTACGCCCATTTTCATGAACTAGAGTATTTACGACCCATTTTCACGAAACATCAAATTTTCATAATAACAATTAATTTCTTGAGGCGTTTCGTAATTTTCACGATTTAGTCGTTTTTACGATTTTCGTCAAAATATCAATTTTTGCGCTTTTACCGATCTAGTCGTTTTACGATTTTGCTTCCATACCAAATTTGACATCCAACCAAAAATAATGAGTGTGAAATTACACACCTCGTTCTACCGTGAGTACTAACCCTTCGCTCCTCGGCACCTAAAATATAGTTTGATCCGTTAGACAACTAATTCAGTAAAAATAAATCTTAATCGATAATAGATCCAAAATCTTACCCTCTTGATTTTGAATCACTTCGATTTTCGGTTTTCCTTCGTTTAATGATTAGTTCGTAAATCGAGAATCCACCAACGATAATGGTTAGGAAGTTCGTACCACTTGAATAATGGACTTCCTTGGAAGATGGCCCACAACCCGGTGGAAAATCACGGATCGCCAAACCGCTCTTCGTTTGAATGGGGATTTCTGATCCACCCTCTTACGATAACTAAACACCGCCTTTTCTTCCCTATTTTGGTCTTCAAGATCCAAAGGAATTTAGTTAGATCTAAAATAATATCAATAATACTAGAGATTTTAAAGAGTAGGATTTCCTTACCAAAATGAAACGCTTCCAACGTTTCCACGATTCTCCGATCACTTGAATTCCAATCTCGTTATTGCACTAAATAATAACGAAAGAAAGCGTTATTAGTATGAATGCTATATCAATCCAAAAAGACCCTCAATAAACCAATGATATTCGCCAAAGTACCTTAATAAATCGAAAATGGAAAAGAACCCTTACCTATTTTCCACTATTGAAAGGAAAGGATTGAGAATGGTGTCTAAATGATGAAGGGTTCGGCTATGTATGATCAAGGAAAAGAAGAATAAATATTTGGTTTATAGACACAATAGCATTCGGCCAAGAGAGTGAAGATGGAGAGAATTTCAATTGAAAAGAAATAATATAAAAACGAAAGGATGATGGTGATGTTGTTGCTTGATTTCAAAGAGAAGAGAAGAAAAGAAAAATATGAACTTTAGGTGCTAGTATATTCGGCCATGGCAAAAGAAAAAGAAGAGACTGATTTTTTTTGTATGGATGATTTCGGCACAAGGAGAATACAAAAGAAAATTGACAAGATGAATAAAAGTGACCAAATGGTCAAAAGATTTTGGCTTTACCAAATGCAAAATTCGGCCAAGAAGAATGTTGATAGGAGAGGAAATAAAATTCTGCACAAAGTGCAAAGAACAACCAAAGAGAGAAAAGAATTTCTCACCAAAACTAACTCAAAATTTAGGCTCCCTCCTATACCAAATTGTCAGTCCAGCACATGGTCAATTGGCCATGATTTCTTTCCAAATTTTCCCTTGATAAGTGCCTTATGTTTCCCCTATCTTTCCTTAAACCTTTGATTCCATGCCATAAGTTAGTTGTTTCCTTAATCCATTGATACACTAACCAAAAATAACATGGTCAACACCTTCCTTAATTGATCATTGCCGACACTTCCTATCCATGAGCGTAAAATTAAAACAAAAATTTTATCAAGGTGCTATACAAGGATTGAACCTCTTCCCCTTGCTAGAACCCATGCGCCAACTCCACCATGCCATATGCTCATTTTATGACACTCTTAGCACATAATTTAGCTTAAGTCTTAATCACCTTTGTTTCACTTCAATAAATTCTCAATTTATAAATTTTATTCTTTCCTCAAATTATGCTTTACCCTCTCAAAGACTTCAATAAGCACCAAATTAAAATAAAAGATTTTTCCTTTAAAATCTAAACACCAAAATCATGCAAAATTAAATACTCGATTTTTAGGGTGTTACAACTCTACCTCCTTAAAGAAAATTTAGTCCTCGAAATTTACAGTTGAAAAAGGTGAGGGTATTGTTGTCGAATTGCATCCTCTGGCTCCCACGTAGCTTCTTCCACTCCGTGGTTACGCCATAGAACTTTGACCAACGGCACGGTTTTCTTCCTTAATACCTTGACATCTCGTTCTAGGATTTCCACCGGTTCTTCTTCAAAGGACAAATCAATTCACTCCAATTCCTCTACTGGTATAATGTGCAAAGGATCCGATCTATAACGCCTCAACATGGAAACATGAAAACATTATGAATCGATCTAACTCAGGAGGTAACTCAACTGATATGCCATCGACCAACACGCTTCAAAGACACGATAAGGTCCAATATATCTAGGACTTAGCTTGCCCTTCCTTCCTAATCTAAAGATCTTTTTCCAAGGAGATACCTTCAAGAAAACCCGATCTCCCACACTATACTCGATGTTCCTTCGCTTCAGACCTGCGTCGACTTACATCTATCCGAGGCTTCTTTCAACCGTGCTCGAATAACTTTTACTTTATCCTCTGTCTCGATATCATCTCAGACCTAACATCATCTTTCGCCCAACTCGCCTAACAAATAGGAGAGCGACACTTACGACCATACAATGCCTCGTAAGGTGCCATCTGAATGCTAGACCGATAGTCGTTGTTATATCGCGAATTACGCGGTGGTAGATAATCCTCCCAACTACCCTCAAGTCGATTACACATCCTCTTAACATATCTTCCAATATTTGAATTACTCTCTCGATCGACCATCGATCGAGGATGAAAAGCCGTCATGAAATTCAAATTTGTTCCCAAGGCTTCATGCGAGCTTTCGAATCGTGATGTAAACCTAGGGTCCCTATCCGATATAATAGATACTGGTACCCCATGCAACCTCACAATTTGGATACGTAAAGTTTCGCCAACTTCGCAAAGAATAATCCGTATTTAATCGGCAAGAAATGAGCGGTCTTCGTCAACCGATCAACAATTACCCAAACGGAATTTTTCTTAGTAGGTGTTAACGGTAACCCACTAACAAAATCCATAGTTATCCGCTCCCATTTCCAAAGAGGAATCTTTATCGGTTGTAATAATCCGGACGGTAATTGATGTTCGCCTTCACTTGCGACAAGTCAAACATTTTCCCACAAACTCAGTAATCTCACGCTTCAACCCCGCCTGTCATTCACGGAGATCTCGATACATCTTATTTCCTCCGGGATGCATAGCATAAGGGCTACTATGCACCTCCCGTAGAATCAATTGCCTTAGATCTAAGTCTTTAGGCATGCATACTCTCCCTCGAAAGCACAACACACCCTCCGTGTTTATTCCAAAATCCTCAATTTCACCATTTTCAACTTGTCAAGTAAAGGTCCCAACTTCTCATCCGATGTACATTTTTCCTTGATTTGTTCCGACCCACGGCTTTACTCAAGTTCGCTAACAAACCGCCATCCTCGACAGACTCAAATGGGCAAACAAAGGTTTTAAATCGATATCGCCTTACGACTTAACGCGTCAGCTACCACGTTAGCCTTTCCAGGATGGTATTCGATGGAGAAATCATAATCCTTTAACAATTCTACCCATCTTCTTTGTCTCAAATTTAACTCCTTCTGGGTAAGGAGGTATTTAAGACTCTTGTGATCCGTGTATATTATGGACTTCTCACCATAGAGATAGTGCCTCCAAATCTTTAGAGCAAAGACAACGGCAGCTAACTCCAAATCATGAGTAGGGTAGTTTACTTCGTGTGGTCTCAATTGACGAGAAGCATAGGCCACCACTTTTCCATTTTGCATCAATACACAACCCAGACCCGTGTGAGACGCATCACAATAAACAGTAAACTCTTTTCCAGCCTCGGGTTGAATTAAAACTGGAGCTTCTGTCAGGATCTTCTTCAACTTCTCAAAACTCTCTTGCTGCTTTTCAGTCCAGATATACGGAGCTCCCTTTCGCAACAGTTTAGTTAGGGGTGCAGCAAGCAACGAAAACCCCTCTACAAAACGTCTATAGTATCCAGCCAGACCCAAGAAACTCCGAATTTCAGCTACTGATGTTGGTGGTTTCCAATCCAGAATAGCCTCAATTTTCCGAGGATCCACCCTTATTCCTTCGGCTGATACTACATGACCAAGGAAAGTCACCTCCTTTAGCCAAAATTCGCATTTACCAAATTTGGCATACAATTGTTTATCACGAAGTAATTGTAATACTATCCGCAAATCTTCGGTCATGTTCCTCCTCACTTCTCTAATAAACCAATATATCATCTATGAACACTACCACAAACCGGTCTAAATATGGTTGAAAGACTCGGTTCATCATGTCCATAAATGCATTTGGTGCATTGGTTAATCCAAACGGCATCACTACAAACTCATAGTGTCCGTAACGGTCCGAAATGCCGCCTTATAAATGTCCGCTTTTCACCTTAATTTGGTGATAACCCGACCTTAAATCAATCTTGGAGAAAATCAAGCTCCTTTTAATTGATCAACAGTCGTCAATTCTCGGCAGAGGATACCGATTCTTGATCGTCAATTTATTCAACTGTCTCGTAGTCAATGCACATACGATCGATCCATCCTTCTTCTTGACGAACAAGACCGGTGCTCCCACGGAGACACACTTGGTCGAATAAATCCTCGATCCAAGAATTCTTGAATTTGAGCTTTGAGCTCGACCAACTCCTTCGGTGCCATTCTATAGGGAGCAATGGACACCTGAGCCGCCCCTGCAAAAGCTCAATGCCAAATTCTACTTCCCGATCCGAGGTATACCGAAGTTCCTCAGAAATACATCGGAAATTCCTTCACCGTCCTCACATCATTCACGGATAATTCTTTGGCATCCAAAGCACGATAAAGGCTAGGAATGCTCCATATCCTTTCCGCACCAACTTCTCGACTTTTAATGCAGATACCACATTTGCCGATAGTTCTTTCGCTCACCAATCATTATGACTTCCTTATCATCCGAGGTCCCATCGACATTCGCTTTTCAAAGACAATCCAATTGCGCCTCGATGGTTAACCAACCAATCCATGCCTGAATGAGATCGAACTTCGCCAAAGGTAGTTCCATCAAATTTGCTAAGAATACTTCCTCTTGGATTTTTAAGGGCACGTCTTTAAATATTTTATTAACAGTTATTGACTGTCCTAAAGGACTAATCACTGTCATCTCATTTTCGGTAATTTCGGATTCTAAATTCAGGTTTCCAGATATGGCACTAGCTACGTATGAATGGGTAGAGCCAATATCTATTAAGGCAATAACAGGTACATCAAAAATGAAGAACGTACCGGTTATCACATCTGGTGCATTGCCGTCCTCCTGCGTCTAACCGCATAGACCATCCAGCCGTCTTGCATCTCAGATTTCCTCTATTACCATTGCCTCGACCCGTGCACCCGACCACGACTAGCCCCATTACCACCACGACCGGTCCACGACCTCTCGGTGGTCTGGCCGATTACCTCGGCCGATTGTGCATCATTATTACGGACTTCTTGAGTCGTATCCATTCGTCGAGGACAACTTTTGTACTGATGTTCCATTGAACCGCATTTGTAGCATGCGCCCGTTTTCCTCCAACATTCCCCAAAATGTCTCTTCCCACACTCAGTGCAATCTCGACTTCGATTATTTGCTACCGGGGTTCTGCCTTGAACTGATTCATCATTCCGGGGTTTCTTCTGAAATCTCTTGGAAGAACCAGATCTTGTGGTCTCTCTTGTTTCGGATCTTTCTCGGCTCGTTGTTCGAGTTCTTAGCCTCTTGGCTATTTTGGCCTTCTCCACCGAGTGGAAAAATTTCTAACTTGTCGAGCAATCGTAACCCTCACTCATCATTAAGTCCATCCTCAAAACGCGTACAACGCGTTCATGATCATTGCTATAATTGTCCGCATAACGCTCGACGTAAAAACTCACTTCATATGTTGCCACGGCCTTACTTCCTTGGACAAGATTCAGAAATTCCTTCCTTCAAGCGCCTACATAGCTCGTTCCGACGATTTTCCTTGAAAGGCGCCTTTAAAGAATTCCCGATTAATCGATGCGGCTTGATTGCCTTCTAAGCAGTGAGCCACCACCGACACGCCTCATCTCTTAATAAGGATACAGCTCCTCTCGCTTTTGCTCGGTAGTGCATTCCATATCATCCATAATCCGCTCCACGACTTCGAGCGAGATTCGCCACATTCAAGCTACACCGAGACACCTCTGAAAACTTCGCATTATTCGCTTTAAGTCGCTCTGAAATTGACCCACGAGTTGTTGGCCCAATTCTAGTTCCGCGACCCTTTCCAAGACTCGTAGCATTGCTTGAGTCAATGCATGATCTTCTTCCATGTGATCGCATGATCCGGTCTCACTTTCAATTGACGCAAAGGCCCACTGCATATGATTTGGTGCTTGGTTGTAGCACCTCGGCCTCTACCACGGCCACGTCTACGCGCCCACGACCACGCCCTCTAGTGCTCATGATAGCTTGTTCGCTTATCGATTACAAGTTTTATGAATCGAAATTTTTGTTTCGTGTTTATTAACGATATTTTATGAGATTTGAGATATAAAGTTATTTTTCGCAACATATCCTATAGTCTCAATCTCTACAGTTTTTCACGTCTAAAACTAGAAGTTCTAGAGTGTTCCTATGATCATATCATATTAAGCAATAATACTTACTTGACTTGTTGCCGGATGCTTGTGGTGCCATACTGATTTTTGAATGATTTCATACAGAAATTATTTTTGAACCCAAACCACAGTCGAGTTTTTGAAACTGGGCTCTGATACCACTAAATGTAACACCCCAAACCCGGTCTATGCGTTGAGACTAGATTTGGTTTGTCACATGAATCGAAGTTATCTTTAAATTTGCAATAAGTTGAAAACTTCAATATAAATTTCGTGTTTTAAAATAAATAAATAGAAGAGTATTTGAATTTGATAATATTTGAAAACATTAGTTGAAAATCATTGTATTATCAAAACTTTTAAATAGTTTGTTAATGAATTGACTATAATAAAATATTTATAAAAGAATTTCATATACTTGAAAACCAAAATTTATTTTAAATAAAGCATCATAAAATCACAGCCATTAATTAAAAAGTCCAAAGTTTAGTTTAAAACCCAAACACACATAAAAATCCAAAAGTTATTTATAGAGGCCCTTATTACAATAATCCATAATAGAAAAAAAATATTTATTGAAAGTTCAGAGTTTAAATAACCCTCTCTCAAAGATGGCCTCCACGAAGTCATCCTCGGCCCAAGTCCACATCAATTTCCATTACCTGAGATGGAAAGAATTTAAAGGGGATGAGTTACTTAGAACTCAGTGTGTAACTCACCTACCACCATTATTGGGCCAGATTATCAGGACATAATGCTGGGCTTGAGCCCAATTCAGAATTCAACAATATATCATGAATTAACACAATTAATAATGCATGTAAAATGAAATTCCCACCCATACCTAATATCCATTCGCTAACACCCCGCACCAACCATCACACACTGTGGGGATCAAGTCAACCCACCCCGCCATCACACCAATCGTAGGCATTAAGCCTTTTTATAATTGTGGCATAGCCACCGAACTAGAGGCAATAAGTTTATATTGTGGAGAGCCACCGAACTAGAGGCAATAAGTCGATATTGTGGCGAAGCCACCGAACTAGAGGCAATAAGCCGATATTGTGGCAATCGCCATTCTTCTCTTCATATATCCCACCCATGCAATTATCTGGTACTTTAAAATATAAAATTTATTAACAATACATAACATGATGGGTTTATCAATAACATTTCATTTGGCCCATAATTATAGCAATTTGTCTATTTAGCGGTTTAGTGGGCTTTGGCCCATTTACCTAACTAAAGTGTTTTGACTAAATTTTAACAAACTAGAGTATTTACGGCCCATTTTCACGAACTAGAGTATTTACGGCCCATTTTCACTTAACTAGAGTATTTACTGCCCATTTTCACGAACTAGAGTATTTACGGCCCATTTTCACTTAACTAGAGTATTTACGGCCCATTTTCATGAACTAGAGTATTTACGGCCCATTTTCATGAACTAGAGTATTTACGACCCATTTTCACGAAACATCAAATTTTCATAATAACAATTAATTTCTTGAGGGCGTTTTCGTAATTTTCACGATTTAGTCGTTTTTACGTATTTTCGTCAAAATATCAATTTTACGCTTTTACCGATCTAGTCGTTTTTACAATTTTGCTTCCATACCGAAATTTGACATCCAACCAAAATAATGAGTGTGAAATTACACACCTCGTTACCGTGAGTACTAACCCTTCTCGCTCCTCAAGACCTAAAATATATTTTGATCCGTTAGACAACTAATTAGTAAAATAAATCTTAATCGATAATAGATCCAAAATCTTACCCTCTTGATTTTGAATCACTTGATTTTCGGTTTTCCTTCGCTTAATGATTCGTTCGTCGTAGAATCCACCAACGTATAATGGTTCTAAGTTCGTACCACTTGAATAATGGACTTCCTTGGAAGATGGCCCACAACCCGTGGAAAATCCCTGATTTGCCAAACCGCTCTTCGCTTGAATGGGGATTTCTGATCCACCCTCTTACGATAACTAAACACCGCCCTTTTCTTCCCTATTTTGACGGTCTTCAAGATCCAAAGGAATTTAGTTAGATCTAAAATAATATCAATAATACTAGAGATTTTAAAGAGTAGGATTTCCTTACCAAAATGAAACGCTTCCAACGCTTCCACGATTCTCCGATCACTTGAATTCCAATCTCCGTTATTGCACTAAATAATAACGAAAGAAACGTTATTAGTATGAATGCTATATCAATCCAAAAAGACCTCAATAAACCAATGATATTCGCCAAAGTACCTTAATAAATCGAAAATGGAAAAGAACCTTACCTATTTTCCACTACGAAAGGAAAGGATTGAGAATGGTGTCTAAATGATGAAGGGTTCGCTATGTATGATCAAGGAAAAGAAGAATAAATATTTGGTTTATAGACACAATAGCATTCGCCAAGAGAGTGAAGATGGAGAGAATTTCGATTGAAAAGAAATAATATAAAACGAAAGGATGATGGTGATGTTGTTGCTTGATTTCAAAGAGAAGAGAAGAAAAGAAAATATGAACTTTAGGTGCTAGTATATTCTGCCATGGCAAAAGAAAAAGAAGAGACTGATTTTTTTTGTATGGATGATTCGGCACAAGGAGAATACAAAAGAAAATTGACAAGATGAATAAAAGTGACCAAATGGTCAAAAGATTTTGGCTTTACCAAATGCAAAATTCGCCAAGAAGAATGTTGATAGGAGAGGAAATAAAATTCTGCACAAAGTGCAAAGAACAACCAAAGAGAGAAAAGAATTTCTCACCAAAACTAACTCAAAATTTAGGCTCCCTCCTATACCAAATTGCCGCCCAAGACATGGTCAATTGGCCATGATTTCTTTCCAAATTTTCCCTTGATAAGTGCCTTATGTTCCCCTATCTTTCCTTAAACCTTTGATTCCATGCCATAAGTTAGTTGTTTCCTTAATCCATTGATACACTAACCAAAAATAACATGGTCAACACCTTCCTTAATTGATCATTGCCGACACTTCCTATCCATGAGCGAAAATTAAAACAAAAATTTTATCAAGGTGCTATACAAGGATTGAACCTCTTCCCCTTGCTAGAACCCATGTGCCAACTCCACCATGCCATATGCTCATTTTATGACACTCTTAGCACATAATTTAGCTTAAGTCTTAATCACCTTTGTTTCACTTCAATAAATTCTCAATTTATAAATTTTATTCTTTCCTCAAATTATGCTTTACCCTCTCAAAGACTTCAATAAGCACCAAATTAAAATAAAAGATTTTTCCTTTAAAATCTAAACACCAAAATCATGCAAAATTAAATACTCAGATTTTTAGGGTGTTACAATATATGATGTGGATTCTAACAAATTCTCAATGTGAGTTTTGGGGAATCATACTACATGCCTTGAATTTGTTTTTCATGTTTTTCTATTGTTGTCACCTTAGCAGAAGTTCCTTTGCCTCTATAGTCTATAGTTTGGATCTTCTTTGACTGCAGGCTCCATTATTGATATATATTTATGCTTGAGTGCCATGAATCTCATGACTTTAATATTTCTTTGTGATAATAACATGATAAGAAACACCTTAAATTGGGTGTAAGTTTCATTTCTCTTCTCTGGCTTAGTTTTCTTTTAGGGACTAAGAATAAACAACCCAGATCAGCATGCTGAAAACTTCAATTGAGTAACATCCTAAAATTGGGCCTAAGAGAATTGAGCCCAATGGGCCTTGAGCATGTAGCATTTAAATTTTTTTGGAGAATAAGAGATCGGCTTAAATGCAAGTTGGACCAATTAGATAAGTGAGTTTGGAAGGTTAGGGGCTTCTATGAAGTCCGGGTTCAAGTTAGGCCTTAGAAAAATTTTGGTTTTAAGTTAAAAACCACGGAGGTTGGCGGGTAGGCCTTAAGAATAAAATGTGGAGGAAAATGATACAAGTGGAGTGTGTGGTGTAGTGGCAAAGTGACACCACTTAAGGACAAGGGAATGACGCCACAAGGAAGGAAAGAGGTCCAAGGTTCTAGTTGTAGCGTTTGCATTCCTTTTAGATTATTTTTATTAAATGAATTTAGACCTTGGACATAGGGTTATATTTAATTGCACATGGTTTAAGACACAAGGAGCTAGTTGGTAAAGTGGCTAGCGGCATGGATTATGCTACAGGAGAGTCTGGGTTCGAATCTCATGAGAAGTAAGGAAGTATTTATTTTTCGGATTGGACGGTAAGAGTTTCAGTTGAATTTAAACTCTACTGACAGAGGGATCCCACATCGAAAAGATACAAGGAATGAAGGTGAAGAGCTAGCCATATAAAGAGCATGCCAGGAGGAGAGTTAACATACCTTGGTGGGCGTTGGGCACAGGAGTAGTCGCAGCGCGGTTTAGCACCAGAGTCCTATCAGGTGTGTACTTCTCTACTCTAGTTGTAGAGCGGCAAATGCCGAAGTGCCGGTCACGGTAATAGTAGCCACACGAGTGTGCGAGTGCACGTGTGGGGCTTCGACGCGATAGTTGAGGCCATCAGTAGTATTCTTGTGGGTTGGGGCTGCTTGGGCCGCGATGGGCTGAAGTGGGCCCAATGGGCCTATGAGCCCAATAGAATAAATTGTATGATGATGTAGTATATAGTGAACTAGACTAGGTGGAACTTACATACGTGGCTAGATTTGTGTTAGGTGGGCCACACGAGAATGTGGGCTCGAATGGGCCGAAATCATGTTTTAGGCCCAACAGTCCGGTAAAGACCAAAAATGGTAGTTGAGTCGCTCAAGCTGACACTGGGCCTTCGAAAAGGCCATTCCAAGTACAAAATTACTAAAATACCCTTAGTGGGTAAATTACCAAAATACCTCGAAAGGTAAATTACTAAATGCCTTTGGTAGGTAAAATTATGGTTATACCCTTAGAGGTTGATTAGCATGATTATGTTGTTTTTGTCTATCGATTATGATGGTAATTCATGTTATACTTATATTTGATATATGTCTAGCATACATGACATAACGCATACATGAATTATTATGTCATATTGCATGGGTATGATGAGAGGAGGGAAGATGTGATATTTGTGACTTTGGGTCACGGTGGTTTAGCACCACCGGTGGTTTGGTACCACATATATTTATCTTTGTGACTTGTCCCGGTGGTTCGGCACCACATTGGGTTGGCCCCACATATTATATTTAAAGGGATCGTCACCAAGAGCTTAGTACTACAAAGTGGGTTGGCCCCACATATGTTATTTGTGACTTTGGGTCACCAATGGTTTGGCACCACCGGTGGTTTGGTACCACATATGTTATTTGTGACTTTGGGTCACGGTGGTTTGGCACCACCAAGTGGTTTGGTACCACGGGGTAGAATCGGGAGTTTGGATGGTTAGGTTTTGGGTTGCATGACATGCATATTTTCATATGAAATTGTGTAAGGGTTTAACACCCGTTGGATGGGATTTACACACCGAGTCTCGATGACTCACCCTTAGTTAAATTTTACGGTAATCATTAGATCGCGAATTTGGGAGTGAGGTGGACTCGTGGAGGCCATACATATGTTTACTCGTAAATTCATTTCTTTTATTTGGACTTATTTTTATTTGGGTTTTGTTATGTAATAAGGCCTTGGGTATTTTACTTGGTTTCACTTTCAATTTGGTTCTCGCTTATTATTAAATGATCAATATGGGATTTTCCTAAAATGATAATAAATCGTTTCTTATTCAAAATTACTTAAACTCGATTTTTCACAACAACTATAAAGAATACGAGTTTTTTTAATGAATGCACAGTTTTTAAACATTCCTTTCATGTGACATGCCAGATCCGGTCGTAACGTTTAGGCCGGGTTTGGGGTGTTACAATTTTGGTATCAGAGCTAACGTTCAAAAACTAGGCTGTGGAATGGGTTCAAAAATATTTTTCAAATTTTTGTTGAAATATGGTTTAAAAAAATATATATATCTCTTTCTTGGAAGTATGGCACCCGAGTCTCCGGCACCAATCCGTACTGTAAGTTTCCTGATACTTTTCTTTGTTATATGCTGTATTTTGGGTATCTATTCTGTGTGTTTGGTTTGGATGTGATGTTCAGACATAGAGTTTGGTGCGTATGAAATATTCGTCCGTTTTAATGGCTAGGTGTTTTTGAGTATGTGTAGGAGTTTTAAATTCTAGTTAAAAGATATTAGTTTTATTAAGATCAGAGTGCGCAGCAAGAGCATAGTGTGGTAGGTTAGGATGTGTGACTGTTAGTTAGAAATTTTGAGGACAAAATTTCTTTAAGGAGGGTAGATTTGTAACATCCTGAAATTGGGCCTAAGAGAATTGAGCCCAATGGGCCTTGAGCATAGTAGCGTTTAAATTTTTTTGGAGAATAAGAGATCGGCTTAAATGCAAGTTGGACCAATTAGATAAGTGAGTTTGGAAGGTTAGGGGGCTTCTATGAAGTCCCGGGTTCATGTTAGGCCTTAGGAAAAATTTTGGTTTTAAGTGAAAAAAACCCTGAAGGTTGGCGGGTAGGCCTTAAGAATAAAATGTAGAGGAAAATGAAACAAGTGGAGTGTGTGGTGTAGTGGCAAAGTGACACCACTTAAGGACAAGGGAATGACGCCACAAGGAAGGAAGGAGGTCCAAGGTTCTAGTTGTAGCGTTTGCATTCCTTTTAAATTATTTTTATTAAATGAATTTAGACCTTGGCCATAGGGTTATATTTAGTTGCGCATGGTTTAAGACACAAGGAGCTAGTTGGTAAAATGGCTAGCGGCGTGGATTATGCTACAGGAGAGTCTGAGTTCGAATCTCATGAGAAGTAAGGGAGTATTTGTTTTGCGGATTGGACGGTAAGAGTTTCAGTTGAATTTAAACTCTACTGACAGAGGGATCCTACAATCAAAAGATACAAGGAATGAAGGTGAAGAGCTAGCTATATAAAGAGCATGCCAGGAGGAGAGTTAACATACCTTGGTGGGCGTTGGGCACAAGAGTGGTCGCAGAGCGGTTTAGCACCAAAGTCCTATCAGGTGTGTACTTCTCTACTCTAGTTGTAGAGCGGCAAATGCCGAAGTACCGCTCACGGCAATAGTAGCCACACGAGCGTGCGAGCGCACGTGTGGGGCTTCGACCGATAGTTGAGGCCATCAGTAGTATTCTTGTGGGTTGGGGCTACTTGGGCCGCGATGGGCCAAAGTGGGCCCAATGGGCCCATAGGCCCAATAGAATAAATTGTATGATGATGTAGTATATAGTGAACTAGACTAGGTGGAACTTATATACGTGGCTAGATTTGTGTTAGGTGGGCCACACGAGCGTGTGGGCCCGAATGGGCCGAAATGAGGTTTTAGGCCCAACAGTCCAGTAAAGACCGAAAATGGCAGTTGAGTCACTCAAGGCGACACTGGGCCTTCGGAAAGGCCATTCAGTACGAAATTACCTGAAATACCCTTAGTGGGTAAATTACCAAAATACCACGAAAGGTAAATTACGGAAATGCCTTTGGTAGGTAAAATTACGGTTATACCCTTAGAGGTTGATTAGCATGATTATGTTGTTTCTTGTCTATCTGATTATGGCGATAATTCATGTTATACCTATATTTGATATATGTCTAGCATACATGACATACTGCATACACGAATTATTATGTCATATTGCATGGTTATGATGAGAGGAGGGGGAAGATGTGATATTTGTGACTTTGGGTCACCAGTGGTTTAGCACCACCAGTGGTTTGGTACCACAAATATTTATCTTTGTGACTTGTCCCAGTGGTTCAACACCACAGTGGGTTGGCCCCACATATTATATTTAAAGGGATCGTCACCAGAGTTTGGTACTACAAAGTGGGTTGGCCCACATATGTTATTTGTGACTTTGGGTCACGGTGGTTTAGCACCACCAAGTGGGTTTGGTACCACATATGTTATTTGTGACTTTGGGTCACCGGTGGTTTGGTACCACACGGGTAGAATCGGGAGTTTCGGATGGTTAGGTTTTGGGTTGCATGACATGCATATTTTCATATGAAATTGTGTAAGGGTTTAACACCCGTTGGATGGGATTTACACCGAGCCTCGATGACTCACCCCTTAGTTAAATTTTACAGGTAATCGTTAGATCGCGGATTTGGGAGCTGAGGTGGACTCGTGGAGGCCATACATATGTTTACTCGTAAATTTATTTCTTTTATTTGGACTTATTTTTATTTGGGTTTTTGTTATGTAATAAGGCCTTAGGTATTTTACTTGGTTTTAGCTTTCAATTTGGTTACTGCTTATTATTAAATGATCAATATGGGATTTTCCTAAAATGATAATAAACTGTTTCTTATTCAAAATTACTTAAACTCAATTTTTCACAACAACTATAAAGAATACGAGTTTTTTTAACGAACGCACAGTTTTTAGACATTCCTTTCATGTGACATGCCAGATCCAGTCGTAACGTTTAGGCCGGGTTTGGGGTGTTACAAATTGCCATAAGTAGCTTCATATGTCATATGGTTTTCCAGTTTTGGTTTTCTATTTTTAGGATAATTTCACTATCATAGCCTCTAGGAAAAACATTTTACTATTTTACAACACTAGGGTTTAGGATTCCGAAACTGACTTTTAACTATTTCAACAATGAAACTAATAATGGTGGTGGTGGTCATTAATAATTGTTTCTTTCTTTGTATATGGTGGTCCAATGGACTTGAGCTATAATCGCTATATATTGGGAGGTGATTACATCCTATCTCTAAGGTTTGAACTTGAGACATTCAAGTTGTCAACTCCAAGTTGCAAGGGTGTCCCATTGAAATGATGGCTCTGCAAAGATTATTGAGGCTCCAGATTCCACATGGATATTTCATAGTCAATATGATGTGCTTTGCTTCTAATTTTACTTTGTCATTTCTTTCATGGTTTTTGATTGTTGAAAGCATGTTTCTTTAAAACATAAATGATCATTAAAGACTGAGAAAATGGCTACAGATGGCATATAAGTAATATTTTCCCATCATAAGTACCACTATAACCTAATGCTTAAAGTGGTTCCTATTAATATATGCGTCTATACCCTTGCACCAACAAAGATTCTCCTTGCCTTTTAGTTAATGGATATTGTTGTGTAACATCCTAAAAATTTAGAATCGATATGTTGCATAATTTTGGTGCTTAGCTAGTGAATGATTCAATTCGTGTGTTTAATATAGCCTTGAGAAGGCTAGGGATTTATTCGAAATTAGAATAAATTTTAGTAATGAGTACTTTATTGAAGTGGAACCGGTAACCTTGATGTTTAAGGAAATTAAGTGACAAAAGTTAGCATAAATGAGCAATTGGTAAGAAGGATATGGCGCCATGAGTGTTGCTTGAGGGAAGAGGTTCGAATCCCATGGTATGCATTTTGTGACTTTAATTTTTGCACTCTTCTAGCATGTGTTGGCCAAGCTCTATTTTGGTAGGTTGGACTTTATTTTTTTATGGCAAGGTGGCTAATGGCTTCAGGTAAGAATTAAAGATAGGGAAAGGAATCATGAGCTTATAGTATGTAGGGGGAACACAAGGCACTTTTTAAGGGGTGTGTTTTGGAAAGTTTGGAATGGCCAAACTTTGTCCATGAACTTGGACGGTTTTGGGGGCTTGGGGGGTGGCTGAATTTTTTGAAGGCTTTTGGGTAAGGATAGGTGTTGTTGTGCACTTTTCATTTTGGTCATTTTTGTTTCTCCCAATACACTTTTTCTTTCCATCTTTTCTCTCATAGTCGAATGCACTTTGGGGCATTGGTGAACATCTTTGTTTTTCTTCTTTTGGTCACTTGATTTTGACCATTTGGTTTTATTTTGCCTAAATCTCTCAAGTCTTTTTCCATAGTGCCGAAAACACCAAAACTTGAAAGCCATTTCATCTTTTTCTTCTTACAAAATCCATTCAACATTTTCTCTCTTCCCTCTTCCCCCATGGCCGAATGGTGCTAACACCATTTTCTTCAATTTTTCTTCATAGCTGAATCTCCCTTTTTACATATATTTTCTTATCAATCATTCTTTCTACTTTCATTTTAATCAATCGGTAAGAACCCTTTTCGATTATTTATTCTCTTCTTTTTCTTTAGCTGAATATACATATTGGTTTGGGAGGGTCTTTTGACCGAAAATAGCATCCTATATCTCTTTCTCTTAGACAATTATTTTTCGTCTTTATAGTGTTATAAAGAAGGCCGAAACTTTGAAGTGCTCGTAATCATCATGTATCACTAGGATTAGATCCAAAGTGTTAAGGTAAGGGTTTCTATCAAGGACTTCCATACTACTCGTTATTTCGTTAAAGATGGAGTTACTAATTGATTTTATCTTAGGGACGTTATCACTCGATTTTCATCCCTTAAACGTAAAAGGTTTCGTGGTAAGCCGATTTTGCCCTTAAAATCAATAGTCTTAATTTCTAAAATATTAGTTGGACTAATATTCTTTTGTCAATAGAGGCAAACAATATAGGGTCAAAAAGGGTGGTGAATAGTGTTTGGAGGAGGGGCAGATTCGCTATTCCCTCTAGATTCAAGCGAAGGGCTGTTTCAGCAATCTGAGACTTTCCACCAGGTTGTAGACCCTCATCCGGGGAGAACCAATTATTTGAAGTTGTTCATAGTTCGGAGCCTTTAGCTGTTCGGGATTTTCCACTGGGTTGTGAACCGTCAACCGGGAGAGCAATCAAATAGTAGTTGTTCGAGATTTCGAGGGTAAAGATCTAGATCGCTTATCTTTAGCATAGATTTATTTTAAGTATTAGTGTTCTAATCGAATGTGATACGTATTTAGGTATCGACGATCGGGAAAGTATGGTTCTCACCGTAATCAGGTGTGTAATCTCACACTTATTTCATGGGTTAGATGACTATACTGTTATTAAGCATTGGATTATAAATCATAAAATTGGTGAAATTGGAAAATATGGTATAATTAATACTTTAGTGTTAAGATCATGAAATCGATATTAAAATTGTGAAAATTTCGAAATCGCCCTTAATGGGCTAAAATGATGAAAAGTGATATTTTGGGCCACATGTGATAAATGGGCCATATGAGTTATTTGATAAAATTGGCCAAGTGTGATATGAGATGTGAAATGGGCCAAATTGTGAAATGGGCCAATTTGTAACATGGGCCAGATTGTAATAATTCTTTTATGGGCCTTATGTTGAAATTATTATATGTATGAATTATGCATGTTGTTTACATGATTGCATGGGTTGGGATATTTGACGAAGAGAAGTTCTGGTAGCTTTGCTACAAAATTCTGATGGCTTCGTGCCTAGGTTGATATATGGCCTCGTGCCCAGTTTGATATATGGCTTCGTGCCCAATTTGATATATGGCCGTGCCCGATTTGATATATGGCCGTGCCCGATTTGATATATGGCCTCGTGCCCGATTTGATATATGGCCTCGTGCGATTTGATATATGGCCGCTTTGATATATGGCCTCGTGCCCGATTTGATATATGGCCTTGTGCCCGGTTTGATATATGGCCTCGCTCCCGCTTGATATATGGCGTGCCCGTTTGATAGATGGCTTCGTGCCCAATTTATTATGGCTTAAATGCCCGATTGGTGTGTTGGCGGGGTGGGTGACTAAAGCTCCCCACAGTGTCTTTGGTTGGAATGCGTGGTGTGTAGCGTATGGAAATTTAGGTTTGGTCTGGGAATTACATATCACATGCATGCTATACATGTTAAATTGTTATATTTGTATATAGGCTTTGGCCCAAATACATGCTTAAATGGTTTTGACCTAGTGGACTATAGTAAGTGGGTTACACACTGAGTTCTAAGTAACTCACCCCGTTTTCTTTACCCTTCTCAGGTAATGATCAGTAATGGAGGCTTGGGCGGGGGATGACTTTGTGGAAGCCATACTACGAATGATGGTTTATATGAACTTTGAACTTCTTTTAAGTATTTTTATTTAATTTCTATTTCAGTGGTGATGTAATAAGGCCTTTCGTATTATTTTTACGGATGTTTTACTCGTCGATGGATTTTAATTATGTTTAGGTACTTAAGTGGGTTTATTTAATTTTAAAATAAAATCAAATGTTTTCCTCAAATTTAAGTGCAAAAGAAAAAGGGGGTTTTCTTAAAAATCATTATTTCGTAAATTTTTCTGTAAGAATTCCTTTAAGAATCTTGTTTTCAAATTTCTTTTGAGCTCTTTTAGACTGCTCGTAAAAATTTAAACCAATTATTTTCTAAGTTTCAATTTATAAACTCTTATGTCTTAAAACATATATTTTAAATTAACCTCGGTTTTTAATAAACTCCATTTCCAAAATAGTTTTGAGGATCTGTTTTCTTAAATCATTAGATGATTAGATGCATGTTCATTTTGTGTGACATACCAAATCTGGTCTTAAATGCATAGACCAGGTTTGGGGTGTTACATGTTGATTGATTGATTTTGCAAGTTATAAACTGAACAACATTGTATTTCCCCAAGCTTGCTATGGGTCTATCACGTGGAGATAATTGTAATAAAATTTTAAAAAAATTCTGGCATTTTACAGGTAGTGCTTTTGGAAATGGATCACATTCTCCCTTCAAATTTGAGAGTCCAATTTCTCTCAAGGCGGGAAAGAATGAAATTGCACTATTAAGCATGATAGCGGGCCTACAGGTTAGTTATTCTTAAAACACATTCTTGCTTGCATGTTTGTTTAAGTATTCCAATATTTGTTTTGAGTTCCATGGTAGCAATGCTGGTTTTCACTTACATGATAGGCTTTGTTTCCTTGCTGCCCTCTTCTTTCAAATTTTAGCATCATGTTGATTGGTTGTTAAAATTTTACTAGATATTCTAGTTATCCATGGTACTTTCTTCTCTTCAACTAATTTGAAACATGCAGTACTGAAACTTTAAAAGGCTAATCTTTATCAAATCTAATTGTTGGGTAATTTAAGAAGACATTTTTGAACTTTTTCCCACATATATTTCTTGCTGCTTTAATGAGTGAATTTCCCTTGTACCAAGTTTATAGGTATTTTAACAAGCAAAAGCTTGGCTGTGCGGCTCTTACCTCTCTTCAGGAGAGATGAGGCCCCCTCCCTCCTTGGGCTTCCTCATACCTACCCAAAAATAGGGTATTAGGAACCTTAAGTGATTTTCTATATTCTCTCGAGTTTATTCTGACTCGTCTGCGGGGGATCCTCTGATGTTTTAAACAGCTTATCTTCAATATGAATCTGTTTTATTCAGACCAGTTGATAGACACAAAACCTTTTTTTTTGAGATTTGTCATTTTATTTCTTGCTTATAAGCATGAGTGAAGTATGAAATTATCTATAGAGTCCATAAGCACTGTAGGATGTTTTCTTGAACTTTTTCTTCTATCTGAATTCTTCAAGTTTCAGCAGATTTGTCAACTATGTTGAGTCTGATTTGGGTCCTATTCTCGTGACTATATATGGATCCTAAACTGGATATAGAATGGATCATTAGTGGCTAATAGTGAAATATCTTGATTCTCCTTATCTGTCCCCATCCCACATCTGATCTTGGGCTTTTAAATTGCTATATTTTTTATATATGTAATCATGTTCACAAGCAAGTTAGAATTGATAATTCCCGTTCCTTCTATAATTTTACTAGTTGTATAGCTTTTTACAATTTTCCTTGGGACTTTGTATTTTTTTCAATATGATATGCTTTTGAAAGTCAAGACTATTCTTGGTTTTAGAATGCAGGAGGGTTATATGAATGGGTAGGAGCAGGACTAACAAGTGTCAAGATCGAGGGGCTCAACAATGGAACAATGGATTTATCTATGTCTAGATGGACCTACAAGGTATTTGGCTTTTTTGAGTTTGGGCGAGAATAATTTCTCATATTTTATTTGAGTGCCAGTCTTTGAAAGTGCTAAACTATATTTTTTTAATTTGCAAAGCTGTATATTGGATTGAAAATTTTTGGGATAATAGTCGGTTAGACCCTTGAAATTTTGACCATTTAGGCTTCGAATAGATTTTCTTCCAAAACTTGCTAGGATGTTCTCCATCAGTGGTATTTTCAAGTTGGTCCCAAGCTTGAATAATTCATCAGTCTTTGGCCTAAATTTAGTCTTCTAATACTTAGAGAATTTTCAATAGTGGATTATAGTCAGTTCTACAATTTTAGATTACGCTAATCATGTGCTAAGAAAGAGACAACACATGTGAGTCTAGAAGTCGGAAATTGTTGAAAATGTCAAATGAGCAGATCTAGAGTTGTGTTTATCATATTTTACCATATAATGTTTAAAAATAAGATAAAATTGTTGCATTATCACTTTCAAACCTAGATTTTTTTATGCTATGGCAAAGTAGTCAGTACAATTATAGTGCTTAATGCTAGTAATCTAATTTAAGCAAGATGGGTCGCCACTATATGTGTAAACTTGTTTTTTACGTACTTCTTTGCTATAATGTTCTTGTGGGACTTGCATTTCTATTGTACCTCGTCTTTCATTCATTGTCTAGTTTTGGTTTGTGCTTATGATTTAACCATAAGGTTTATCCCATCAAAAAAATTATTTTATTTTTGTAAATGCCAGCAGAAATCCTAACCAGTTTATGATCCTGCGTAAATTTATATCACTGGAATTATTTATCATAGGATAAATAAGATTGCATGTTAGCATTTTTAATGTGAACCACTTGGTCCAAGATGGTGTTTAATCATAAAATTAGCATTAGCAGATGATAATTGTCACTATTATACATCGTGTAATCTCTTCAACATTCCAAATTATAAATGGAAAATTTCAGTTGTTGCGGCTATTTCTTTGACATTGACACTCTTTGTTGTTTGACACTCGGCCTTGCCTCTCTAACATTAATTTTTGGTTCAAAGACATCCAACTCCCACCGGAGGCGTGTTGTGCACTCGTTGTTGCCATTGGACTCAACTTGGATGTTTCATCATCAAAGGCGTTATGATTGTTTAATTGTCTTTGGTCTTTGGATTTGACACCACCTATTTTTAGTAGCAGAGCCTAATTTTTCTTATGAGTTGGATAAACTCATAACATAATATAGACTTATGAAATTTCTTGTGTATTGGTTGAGTTTCTATTTGTTTGTTAAATAGATTTGTGCCCCTGGAACATAAATTGATTTGTATAGTATCTGTTATCAAAGTAATGCTAAAGGATTTGCTTAAGTGGGTAGAGGGATAGGAATGGATTTGTATATAAATTGTTATCCAATTAAAGCTTGTTTGTGTGCTGTGATAATAGTGCTGCTCTTTTATATAATATTTTAATTTTTTTATTTTTCATGACATTTAGTGGCGTTTTTGAGAAACACGCCGCTAAAAGTATAATATTTTCATTTTTTTTATTTTTCATGACCTTTAGCGGCGATTGTGGGAAAAGCACTGCTAAAAGTGATGACCTTTAGCGGCGTTTGTGGGGGAAGCACCGCTAAAGGTCATGACCTTTAGCGGCGTTTGTGATAAAAGTGCAGCTAAAAGTCATGACTTTTAGTAGCGTTTTTTCTCATAAACGCCGCTAAAGTTTGCGTCGTTTGTTTTAGCGACATTTTTTGCGGCGCTTTTAAAAGTGCCTCAAATACTATTAGTGGCGCTTATAAATGCCGCTAAAAGCCTAAAAAAACGCCGCTAAAAGTCTATTTTGCTGTAGTGAATATAATAGTAATAAAGCATTAAATAAGTGGAAGAACATTTTTTTATCATCTTGTCTTCCTCATTTGCCGAAACTAAAGAAGAAAGAAAGAGCTTGAGCTCTCAAAAATTTAGGCCATTGCATGCTTAATTAAGGTATGTAATTGAGTTCGGTTTTTGATAATTTTTACGTTTTTGAGATCGTTGCTTTGAATACTAGCTAGCCCAAGCTTGAATTTTTGAATTTGATGAGTATTCATGAAATGTCATTGTTGATAGTTTGATGAAATTTGTGTTTAGTAATGGAAAATAAATATATGATGTTAGATTGATAAGTTTAATTAAGACATTTTGTTGGAAATGTTTAAATAGGATTAAATAGTGAAATTTTTAAATTGAAGGGGTCAAAATGTGAGAACAAATGAATTTTTTGAGATTGAAATTAGGCTAGGAATATTCGACCTTTAAGAAGCTTAGTCCAATTTTAAGTATTTTGTGTTTTATGCAATAAGGCTAAATTGTAAAAATGTGAAGTGTTAGGGGCAAAATGATAATTTTCCCATTTATGCATTTTTGGATTAAATTGAATGAAAATATGTTTGAATGAGCTTAATTTGAAATTATTTAGATCAATAACAAAAAGAATCGGGATTGGATCGGGGAAAAGCGAAGTTGAACGGATTGTGACATCCTTAAACCGGGGCTTTTGTATTTCATGTGGTTGCATGCGTATTGTATGTTAGGTACGTTAGTTGGACTATTTTAGGGTCTAGGCTTGAGCCAGGAGTAGGCCGGTGTCTCAACAACAAAATGCGTTTTGGGTTTAGAAGGGGGGGAGCTATTGACATTAGGGGTTAAGGGTAATTGATGGTGGTTTGTGTCGGAAGAGAAGCCTTGGTGGAGTAGCAAGGGAGGCGCTACTTGGGCACAAGGGAGTGATGCCCCATACATGCAAAGGGAGCCTGGGATCGAGCAGTAGAATCCCCTTCTCTGCTTATTATTTTGACGCCAAGACCAAGGAGAAGTTGAGTTCATAATGGACTCTGGTGGAAGAGTGTTGAAGGAGTCAACATATTTGAATGGTTGGAGAAGAGTGAATGTAGGAAGTTTGACTCATTCAAGTTGTTTGAATGAGTGGATGAGAGAAATTCAAGGAGAAAAGAGCGGGACGGCATAGAGTTTGAAGGGGGTTGGGGTGTGTGGCCGAAATTTGAGTGGTGCGGGTGTGTGCTTTCGGTTTTAGAGAGTGGTTAGGGGGTGTGCTGAATTTGAGTTGTTTTGGGGTATGATTTTTGACATTTTGGTGTGAGCTCCATTTTTCTTTTTGAATTTAGTTTCTTCCATTCTCTATTGTGTCGAGATCTCTCTCAATTGCACTTTTGCGTTTGGTTCTTTTTCCTTCTCTTTCAAAATACCCTTGGCCGAATGTCCGCCTAAACCTCTTCTCATATTTGTTTCTTTTAACTTCATCTCTTCTCTCAATCCTTCTCGTTGTGCCGAAAACACCAAGAGCTTCTTTCTTTTTCTCTCATCTTGTATTAAAGCCGAAATCATCACCCTCCCTCTCTATTAACATCTTTTCTTCTTTTCTTTTGAATCCATATCTGAGTCACCTTACCATTCTTTTCCCTATTTCCTTCCAATATTTTGAGGAGCCGAACCATTCTTTCTCATTGGGGTAAGTTTGTTCTTTTTCTCTCAATTGTGTTTTAAGGCCGAAACTTTCTATACCCCTTCTCACTTTCCATTTCTTGCAAATCCGAATATGGTGGCTCATGTTGGTATTTTATTTCCTTTTTGTGTTTTCCCTTAATCTCATTAGGCCGAATCTATTATTTTTTGGATCTCCAAACATTTTACAGCGGATCGTTATCACTCATCCACTCTTAATTGATTTTGGTAAGTGTTGAGGTAAGGGAGACGATTTCTTTTGTTCTGGGTTATTTCTTTTGGGATTTCTACAAAGCCGAATGGCTATTTGATTGACAGTGTTAAGTGTGGCCGAATATAGGAAGGTGTGACGCAAGTTTTGGATTCCCGGGGATTTGCATGGTTCATGGTGTAGATCTTGATCTTCGAGATTCATTAATCTAGGTAAGTTATGTTAATTTTTTTTAGTTACAGTTAATCTCTGCGTTAACCTGATTTAGTGATAAGGTGTTATGGATCCTGTTACCAGTCGAACATTAGGTGGGGTTGGATCTAAGACCCTAGTCCCTAAGTTCAAAAAGATGACAGTGTCAGCGGTTTGTGATTGGCCACCTGGGTGTGGGCGAACACCTGAGCAACGTAGTAGTCAAATAGAAGTGGTGTCGAATAACGACAGTACCAACGTAGAGAGTATCGTTTTAAGAGTAATCAGGTGTGTAACTCTTGCACACTTCATTTGTTAATATGTTAAATTGGGTAATTGCTAAAAGCCAGAAATCGGTTGAAATGGTATGTTACCCCTGTGGGTAAAAAGCGAGGACTCCAGGTAAGTCCACTCTATTTGGTTAACGTTTAATGCCTTGTTAAAACCTATATGTGTCATGCCATGTGATCTCTAATTGTTAAGCAGGATAGTTATGCCATGATAAGTATGTACATTAAGTGGGTATGATGAGAGGAGGGGGAAGGACGAGTTAGACTGTCACCAGTGGTTTTGACCACACAGTGGGTTGGCCCCGCTCTCGATATTATTTGTGACCAAGTCTCAGTGGTTTTGACCACCAGTGGTTTTGACCACACGGGGTAGATACTGGAGTACGAATGGTTAGGTTTTGGGATTGCATGAATTGCATGTTGACTTATGAAATCATGACCGAGCGTTGCTATATTTGGGATGGGGGTTTACACACTGAGTCTCTATGACTCACCCCGATGTTTAATTTTGCAGGTAACTCTTAGATTGCGGATTCGGAGCCGGGGTAGACTCGAAGTGGCCATGCTCATTGTTTTTCGGGTTTTGTTTTAGACTATTACTGTGGTTTACATACTTTAAATTTGGTTTTTAAGTTGTAATAAGGCCGCTAACTTTAATTTGGAGTTTAGTGATTTGTTTTACTTCTTTTCTACGAAAGATTTTATATAAATTTAACAAATCTGCATGCCTTAAAATGGGTGTTTTCTAAGGTTGCTCAAACTATCGGGTTTTCTAAAACTTTACCATCGGGTAAAAACCAACAAGTAGTATAAATAGGTTATCACACTTTCTTTAAAAATTCAATTGGAATCGGTGTTGACAATCAAACTGAAGCTGCTTCTGCTTTTGAAATGAAACGATTAGCTCTCCTGCAATAGGAGACAGTTGGAAAACAACCGGATTTATGTAACAGTCCGAATTTGACCCTAATCGGAACGGTGGTTTGGGACCATAAACCGAGTCGAAATATTTTTTTATATTATATTCTATGCTCATTATGTGTGTAAAAGTTTCGTAGAAAAATTTAATCGTTTGTGTGTTCAATTTAACAAAAAGGACTAAATCGCGTAAAGAGTAAAAGTTGCATGTTATAGTGAAAAGTGCCAAATTGATGATGGCTTTTTAAAGTGGGGCATTAAAAGGGCAATTAGCCCATTTTTAGTTTAGTGGGTGGCATTTGTCATAACTAACCTTAAGTTATATATTAGTTTTATTTTATTTTGAAGGTTAAATTAGTAATTAAATATTATTTACTTTATATGTTAAAAGATTATAATAATAAGCCATCATCCTTTTTCATCCATCTTTGGCTGAATGTGGGAGAAAGAATGAAGCTTTGAAACCCTTTAACTTTCGGCATTTCTAAGCTAAAAATCAAGGTTAGTTTGATTTCGGTTTTTGTTAATTTTTACGTTTTTGTGATCGTTGCTTCGAATACTTCAAGACCCATGCTTGAATTTTTGATTTTGATCAATATGTCGAAATGTACCATTGATGATTTCATGAGTTTTATGATGTTAGTTGATGGATTATGAAAGATATATATTAGATTGATATGTTTTATTTTTGGATTTTTGGTGATTTTGAGAGATTAGGGCTTAATTATGAAAATAAAATTTTAGAGGACTTAAATGTAAAATAAACAAAATATATGGATTTTTATGAATGCTATAGATATTCGGCCCTTAAGGTATTTATACAAATTGTGTGTATTTTGTATTTTAAGCAAATAGGACTAAATTGTAAAAAAGTGAAATAATAGGGGCAAAATGGTAATTTACCCATTTAGGTATTTTGGGACTAAATTGAGATGAAACGTACTTGAATGAACTTATTTTAAATATGTTTAGATCAAGAAGAAAGAAAAAGCAGTTTGGATCGGGAAAGGCGAAGGTTATCGAATAGGGTCTTCGTCAGTCCATCGATATTTGAGGCAAGTCCTTAAGTCTAAATATATCAAGGAATTATTTATGAACATATTAAATGATGATGTTCGATAAATTTGAGTACATGTTTATGTCATAGCCGAATGTATATAAGTAAATTAGATTGAATGCATAATTTAATAATGTGATATGAATGAGTATCTCAATATGAATTGTGGGTTTTACAATGACGTAATGATTCTATTTGTGTAATGTGAATAAGCTTAGTTGAATTGGATATGTGATAAATTATGAAATGTGTGTGGAATGATTGACTTCATTGATACTCGGGCTTTATGCCTAGCGTGCCTCGTCTTGGGTGATATATTCGGCTTCGTGCTCTAGCTTGAGCTTAGTCTTAGGTGACATATTCGGCTCTATGCCCAGCGAGGCCTCGTCTGGTGATATATTCGGGCTTTGTGCCTAGCGAGCCTCGTCTTGGTGATATATTGAGCTTCGTGCCTAGCGTGCTTAGTCTTGCGTGACATATTAAGCTTCGTGCCTAGCGTGCTTAGTCTTAGGTGACATATTTGGGCTTTGTCCCTAGCGTGCTTAGTCTTGGGTGATATATTCGGGCTTATTGCCTAGCAGGCTAAATGCCGGTGTTTGAACTACGGACCTTGAGTCTAGCAAGTCTAATGCCAGTATGTGAGATTCGGGCAAATGCCTAGTAGGTTTTATACCGGTGAGTTGAAATTCCAAGCTTAGATTGTGTACTAGTAAAGTCATGAAATGAATCAAGTGAGCCTAAGCATTTGAAAATGAATTTGTTAATTCGGCTACAAGGTATGTACTATTCATATTCATGTATTATACATATATATGTGATGATGATAAGTAAATGAATTGATGAAGGAAATGTGATATACAATTGGTAGATGCAAATTGTGTACAAACTATGCCATGAGGAAATTGGTATATGAAAGCATAATGTGGTTAAAGGTAATCGTATAAGTATATTGATATGAATGATACAAATTGATCCTCAGTATATTTGGCTTTATGCTTATGTTTACGTGACATCTTGGGATTACTTTGATGCTATGTATACGAATGTATGAAATGTCAAATGGATATACATAAATATATATGTGTGTGAATATATTTCCTTTTATGTGAAATTACTAAGTGTAAAGTATATACTTATTGTATATACATATATATATGTGATCCTATGGAAATATGTGTATTGAAAATATGAGTAGTTGGAAACGAGTATTTAATCTATATGATGAGATTATAAATGAATGTTTAAAGGTAAAATAGTGATGATGGTTAAGCTAAACGAACTTGTGATTATGTAATTAAAGAGGTGATTTAGATGTACATGGCCCTTTACTTGTTCGAATAATTGTGTGAACCTATTGAGTTTCATATGTGCATATTATGAATAGATCATAAAGAGAGGATGCTTTATATTTTGGTTAAAATGCTGAGTTGGTAAGTTGGATGTTAATGGTAAGGAAATGATAAACGTTATGTTAAGTGAGGTAAAGGCATTCGGTTTTGGAGGTCCTTCGAGTTAAGTTAATTTATTCAACGTTATTACTTGATTGTTTTTTTATGCTTGAATGCACAATTGGTATATCATGACTGCTTAAGACTTACTAAGCTAAATTAGCTTACTCCGTGTGTTCATCGTTCTGTTTTATAAATTTTGATCAAGCTACGAGCTCAGGGGGGATCGTCAACGAAGTCATTCACACTATCGACTCTTGTTGGTACCTAAAATGCTTAGACTTTTGGTTCTTAAGGCATGTATAGGCTAGCTAAGTTTTTGAATGATAATTTGATAATGTATAAAAGCCATGCGAAAGTGGCTAGTTCTTAATGTTAATGCTCAATGATATAATCTATCTTTGATGTGAGATGCGTGTATGTTTGGTTTGGGAAATGAATGAGTATGTGTTATATATATATGTACATACTTATATCCATATGTGTTTCATGCTGAACAGGTAGCATTTATGACTTATATACTTGAAACGATTGGGTTATAAGTAAGGTTTGAGTAGTAAATAGTAATATGGTGGTTCGGTTATGAAATGAACTTATTTGGAAGTGTGTTGTATGATAAAACTTGGGTGTAAAGATGAACAAATGTCTCAGTTTGCATGATATGATATTGAATGGTCGAGTCTTAGATTTATGTTCCATAAATCTATGAGTTATGAGATATCCTTGTTATAAATAGGGAAAGTTGGTGTATATATATATATATGTGTGCATGCATTGTATGTTCGGCTACACCATTTGAATAGTCGAGTTAGGGTTAGAAATGCCGAAAATATATGTTTTAAATGTTATAAATGAAAATAAAAGAAGTAGGGTTGGTATGAAGTGAAATTAGTATAATAGATAATCTTGATTTAGTCGTATCGGTTTTATATATATATATATATGTATCTCGATACATATTTGATTAATTTATTTTCATAAAAGGAAATTTTATGAAGTTGGTTATGTTATATGCAAACCTAGTGAATCTTTCATAGATGAATGGATACACCATAGAGTCTTTGTGAGAGTTTATGTTTAAATAGGTATATGTGTATAATATGTGAAATGATAAGTTGATAACTGAATAAGTAATAAATGTATTTATATTTACTTTATATGTATAAAGTGAAAAGTGCATACTCAAACTTGTAACGAACATTTTAATAACATATATTCGATGATTCTATGGTTTGAATTGTATAAGCATGAATTAAGTCTCTTTTGGGTTTGATAAATGCATGATTGGTGATAAATGATTGTGATGATTTGAGTCGAGTTCGGTAATGCCTCATAACCCTAATCTAGCGACGGGTATGGGGTAGAGGTGTTACATTTGATTGGTATCAGAGCCTACGATTTAGTCGATTCTAGGACTATCGTAGTACGTGTGGGTCTAGCTATACATGCCTTAAATTACAATACGATAGTGTGGTGACTTCTGACATTTGAATTGTGATTTTATATTGTAAATGGATCTCGATAGAGCCGTAGCTGATGATGATGAGAGCGTAGCACCTGATTATGCATATAGGTCAGCGCCGGTAGACTCTCGACCTATCTCGAGTAGTCATGAGGGGGAAGGCTAAGTAAGCTTTCTACCAGATGATAATCGAATGGTTTACTCAATATATCTGGACTAACCCGACTGTGCAACAACCTCCACCCCCGAATAATCCATCTTCGATACCTATGGTACCTCCGATAGTGGATCCGATAAGATTTGGCAGGCCTCTTGTAGATAAAATTGAGAAACACAGGGCCAAAGAATTTAAAACTAATGATGATGATAATGATGCAGAGTGGGCTGAGTTGTGGTTTGACAATACTATTTGTGTGTTCAACGAGCTATCTTATATTCTAGATCAATGTTTAAAGTGTACCATATCTTCATTAGAAGACAATATTAACATATTTGAAGCCAGAGTGCCAGTCAGGGTGTATGCTATTCGAGTTCTAGAGGATGCCTCATCATCTGATGTCATAACTGGTACATTTACTCTTTATGATACTTCTGTGATTGTTTTGATAAACCTTGGTTCTACATATCCGTATGTATGCATGAATTTAGTATTCAAAGAAGACTTTGTTGCAGAATCTTCGAGTTTGCTATAAAAGTATTGAACCCTAGATAAAAGTGTCATGGTTGATAAAGCACACAAGAACTGTCCATTAATGTTTTGAGATATCTGTTTCCCCGCTGATTTGATGCTTTTACCATTTGATGAGTTCAATATTATTTTGGGAAGGGATTGGTTGTTATGCATGATGCTGTTGTGAACTGTAAAAGAAAGACTATAAATTTGAGATGTTTGAAAGATAAGAAAGTACGAATTGAGTCTAATGGTTTGAGTAGATTGACTACTGTAATATCTGTTTTGAAAGCTCGGAAATTATAAAAAAAAGGGGTTATGAGGCATATTTTGCCTACGTGATTGATTTGAAAGTATCTGGGAAGAAAATTTATTCAATGCCTATTGTTTGTGAGTTTTCTGATATGTTTCCTGAAGAGTTACAAAGTTTGCCTCTGATTCGTGAAGTTAAATCTGTTATTGAGTTATTGTGGAAATTGTGGATGATCCCTTTATTTATTAACTTGATGAAAAGGAGCATACTGAACATTGAGAATTTTCTTGCAAACTTTGAGAGAAGAACAATTATATATATGATATTCAGAGAATGTGAATTCTGATTGTACGAAGTTAGTCTTCTGGGACATATTGTGTCAGCTTTTGGAATCAGATTAGATCTGATGATAGCTACTCCGTTGATTAGACTGCTTTGGAAAGATGTCATGTTTGAATGGTCAGAAAAGTGTTAGAAAAGTTTCGATCAGTTGAAAGCCCTTTTGATTGAAGCTCCAGTGTTAGTTTAGCCTGAATCGGGTAAAGAATTTGTTGTATTTAGTGATGCTTCTTTGTGGATTGTGTTTTGATGCAAGAAGGCAAAGTCGTAGCCTACGCTTCGAGACAATTGAAGCCGCATGAAAGAAATTACCTGACATGTGATTTGGAACTAGCAGCTATTATGTTCGCGATGAAGATTTGGCGTTATTACTTGTTCAGGGAGAAATGTCATGTCTATTCAGATCATAAAGTTTAAAATAATTGATGACTCAAAAAGATTTGAACCTGCATCAGAGAAGATGGCTTGAGATATTGAAAAATTATGAGCTATTGTTAGATTATCATTCGGGCAAAACAAATGTTGTGACTAATGGTCTAAATAGAAAGTCATCGTTGCATTATAGGCTTTGAATACTCAGTTGGACTTGTCTTAGGATAGTTTTGTAATAGAGGAATTGATAGTAGAACCGATGTTTTTACAACAAATATATATAAAGCTCAGAAATTTGATAATAAATTGTTAGTGAATCGAGCTCAGTGTGAAGTGAATTTCAAGTCTGAATTTCAAAATTTTTGATGATTGTCTGAGATTCCAGGATCATGATTGTATTCCGAGAAATTCAGAGTTAATTCCATCGATTTGAATGAAGCACATTATATTCGTTTAACTGTTCATCTGGGAAGTACTAAAATGTATCATAATTTGTAGCAACACTACGGGCAGTTTGGTATGGAACGAGACATTTCTGATTTGGTTTTAAAATGTTTAGTCTGTCAACAAACGAAAGCCGAACATCAAGTTTCATCTGGATATTACAGCCAATTTTGATTCTTGAGTGGAAATGGGATAAAGTAACAATGGACTTTGTCTCTGATTGGCCCTGACTCTGAGAAAGAAATATGCTATATGGGTCGTAATTGACCGATTAACTAAATCTACCCATTTCATTCCGGTTAGGTCTGATTTCTCACTAGAGAGATTGACCGAGTTTTATATTAATGAGATTGTGAGATTGCATGGGGTACCACTATCTATTGTGTTAGATAGAGGTACGAGATTCCCATCGCGATTCTAGAGAAATTTGCAAGAAGCTTTGGGCACGAAATTGCATTTCAGTACAACCTTTCATTTGCAAACAGATGATCAATCTGAACAAACTATTTAGATTCTTAAAGATATACTAAGGTGCTGCGTATTAGAGTTTTATAGCTCATGGGAAAGTATCTACCATTGATTAAAAATTACGTATAATAGTGGTTTTCAGATGAATATCAAAATGGCACCGTATGAAGATTTGTACGGACGTAAAAATCGTATACCTCTGTATTAGACTGAACTCAGTGATAATAAGTTACATGAAATTTGATTTGATAAAGGATCTGAGCAGAAATGAAATTGATCCGAGATTGTTTGAAAGCGTATTTGATCGTCAAAAGTCCTTTATAGACTTGAAGCGAAAAGATATAGAATTTGAGATCGACGACAAAGTATTTCATGTTTCAATATTTAAGTAAATATCGGTCTAATCAATCACGTGTGATTGCCCCATCTCAAAGCAGATCCGATCTAATATGACATATGAAGAGAGTGGTCCATATCTTAGGCGTGAGATAAAGTAGTTGAGAAATAAGAAATGGCGACTGAAGATTCAATGAGGCAACAATATCCGACTTTGTTTAACGGTAAGATTTTTGGGGATGAAAATCTCTAAGGGGAGAGTTGTAATAGTCCAATTTGACCCTAATCGAACGGTGGTTTGGGACCTAAACCGAGTCGAAATATTTTTTATATTATATTCATGCTCATTATGTGTGAATTTATGTGTGTAAAAGTTTAAGAGAAAAATTTAATCATTTGTGTGTTCAATTTAACAAAAAGGACTAAATCGCGTAAAGAGTAAAAGTTGCATGTTATAGTGAAAAGTGCCAAATTGATGATGGCTTTTAAAGTGGGGCATTGAAAGGGCAATTAGCCCATTTTTAGGTTAGTGGGTGGAATTTGTCATAACTAACCTTAAGTTATATATTAGTTTTATTTTATTTTGAAGGTTAAATTAGTAATTAAATATTATTTACTTTATATGTTAAAAGATTATAATAATAAGCCATCATCCTTTTCATCCATCTTTGGCGAATGTGGGAGAAAGAATGAAGCTTTGAAACCCTTTAACTTTTGGCATTTCTAAGCTAAAATCAAGGTTAGTTTGATTTGATTTTTGTTAATTTTACGTTTTGTGATCGTTGCTTGAATACTTCAAGACCCATGCTTGAATTTTTGATTTTGATCAATATGTTGAAATGTACCATTGATGATTTCATGAGTTTTATGATGTTAGTTGATGGATTATGAAAGATATATATTAGATTGATATGTTTTGTTTTTGGATTTTGGTGATTTTGAGAGATTAGGGCTTAATTATGAAAATAAAATTTTAGAGGACTTAAATGTAAAATAAACGAAATATATGGATTTGTATGAATGCTATAGATATTCGGCCCTTAAGGTATTTATACAAATTGTGTGTATTTTGTGTTTTAAGCAAATAGGACTAAATTGTAAAAAAGTGAAATAATAGGGGCAAAATGGTAATTTGCCCATTTAGGTATTTTGGGACTAAATTGAGATGAAATGTACTTGAATGAACTTATTTTAAATATGTTTAGATCAAGAAGAAAGAAAAATGGATTTGGATCGGGGAAAGGCGAAGGTTATCGAATAGTCGGTCTTCGTCGTCCATCGATATTTGAGGTAAGTCCTTGTAGAAATATATCAAGGAATTATTTATGAACATATTAAATGATGATGTTCGATAAATTTGAGTACATGTTTATGTCATAGCCGAATGTATATAAGTAAATTAGATTAAATGCATAATTTAATAATATGATATGAATGAGTATCTCAATATGAATTATGGGTTTTACAATGACGTAATGATTCTATTTGTGTAATATGAATAAGGTTAGTTGAATTGGATATGTGATAAATTATGAAATGTGTGTGGAATGATTTACTTCATTGATACTCGGGCTTTATGCCTAGCAGGCCTCGTGCCGGTGATATATTCGGGCTTCGTGCCTAGCAGGCTTAGTGCCGGTGACATATTCAGGCTCTATACCTAGTAGGCCTCGTGCCGGTGATATATTCAGGCTTCGTGCCTAGCAGGCATCGTGTCGGTGATATATTTGGGCTTCGTGCCTAGCAGGCTTAGTGCCGGTGACATATTCAGGCTTCGTGCCTAGCAGGCTTAGTGCCGGTGACATATTTGGGCTTCGTGCCTCAGCGTGCTTAGTGCCGATGATATATTCGGCTTATTACCTAGCATGCTAAATGCTGGTGTTTGAACTACGGACCTTGAGTCTAGCAAGTCTAATGCCGATATGTGAGATTCGGGCAAATGCCTAGCGAGGTTTTTATCCTAGGTGAGTTGAAATTCCAAGCTTAGATTGTGTACTAGTAAAGTCATGAAATGAATCAAGTGAGCCTAAGCATTTGAAAATGAATTTGTTAATTGGCTACAAGGTATGTACTATTCATATTCATGTATTATACATATATGTGATGATGATAAGTAAATGAATTGATGAAGGAAATGTGATATACAATCGGTAGATGCAAATTGTGTATAAACTATGCCATGAGGAAATTGGTATATGAAAGCATAATGTGGCTAAAGGTAATCGTATAAGTATATTGATATGAATGATACAAATTGATCCTGTATATTTGGCTTTATGCTTATGTTTACGTGACATACTGGGATTACTTTGATGCTATGTATACGAATGTATGAAATGTCAAATGGATATACATAAATATATATGTGTGTGAATATATTTCCTTTTATGTGAAATTACTAAGTGTAAAGTATATACTTATTGTATATACATATATATATGTGATCCTATAGAAATATGTGTAGAAAATATGAGTAGTTGGAAGCAGTATTTAATCTATATGATGAGATTATAAATGGATGTTTAAAGGTAAAATAGTGATGATGGTTAAGCTAAGCGAACTTGTGATTATGTAATTAAAGAGGTGATTTAGATGTACATGGCCCTTTACTTGTTCGAATAATTATGTGAACCTATTGAGTTTCATATGTGCATATTATGAATAGATCATAAAGAGAGGATGCTTTATATTTTGGTTAAAATCTTTGAGTTGGTAAGTTGGATGTTAATGGTAAGGAAATGATAAACATTATGTTAAGTGAGGTAAAGGCATTCGGTTTTGGAGGTCCTTGAGTTAAGTTAATTTATTCAACGTTATTACTTGATTGTTTTTTATGCTTGAATGCACAATTGGTATATCATGACCGCTTAAGACTTACTAAGCTAAATTAGCTTACTCAGTGTGTTCATCGTTACATTTTATAGATTTTGATCAAGCTATGAGCTCAAGGGGATAAATCAACGAAGTCATTCACACTATCGACTCTTGTTGGTACCTAAAATGCTTAGACTTTTGGTTCTTAAGGCATGTATAGGCTAGCTAAGTTTTTGTATGATAATTTGATAATGTATAAAAGCCATGCGAAAGTGGCTAGTTCTTAATGTTAATGCTCGATGATATAATCTATCTTTGATGTGAGATGCGTGTATGTTTGGTTTGGGAAATGAATGAGTATGTGTTATATATATATATGTACATACTCATATTCATATGTTTCTTCTTGAGCAATGTAGCATTTATGACTTATATACTTGAAACGATTGGGTTATAAGTAAGTTTTGAGTTGTAAATAGTAATATGGTGCTCGCGGACTTGGGCGTAATGCACGTGGACGGGGTAGAGGTAGGATGGCTGTGTTTGAACCGGTAGGGTCCAGTAATGGGTCAGAGAATGAGGTACCACCGCCGCCAGTAGTGGACGCGGAGTTTCAAAATCAGACCGGAGGTGACGACGCGGTGTCACAAGCGATGCTGCAGGTTCTGGAGAGGGTAGCCAGAGCAGGTGGAGGATCAGGAGTTCGAAAATCTGTGTCTGAACGACTCCGGGCTAATGGAGCCGAGGTATTTAGGGGTGCGTCTGGGGTGGCTCCCAATACAGCTGAGTATTGGCTAGAGGCGACAGAATGCATTATGGATGACTTGGACTTTACGGTTGAAGAAAAGCTGAAGGGGATAGTGTCTCTTTTACGGGATGAGTTTATCAGTGGTGGCTTACGGTCCGAGATAGTGCAACAGCTGATGATATCTCTTGGGATTTCTTTAAGGCAGCTTATCAGAAGAAGTACGTCGGGGCTAGTTACATTGATACAGAGCGTAAGGCGTTCTTGAATTTGGTCTAGAGGAATAAGACAGTATCAGAATATGAGGCAGAGTTTCTCTGGTTAAGTCGCTATGCTCGGGGTATTGTGGCTACGGAGCACGAGCGGTGTGTCAGATTTGAAGACGGGTTGAGAGATGAGCTACAGATGTTGATTGCACCACAGTAGGAGAGAGAATTTGCAGTCTTGGTGGAGAAGGCCAAGATTGCCGAGGAAGTGAAGTAGTCGGTGAGACGAAATCAGGATAGGAGTTAGGCCAAGAGGAGTTCTGGGTCGTCAGGGTCTGTCGGGAATTCGCAAAAAAGGGCTAGATATGGTGGGCGAATCGGGTTGCGAACTGCTACTACTCGATGGGTGCCACGGTGTGTCTGATGTGGAAAGATTCATTCGAAGTCTTTGGGCCGGATGTAACGAGAGGGTGTTTCAGTGTGGATCGATGAATCACGGGTAGGGAGTGTCCGTGAAGATCGATTAGGATCCGATCTTAGGGTCAGGGGGTACACAGATTCGGGAGGGATGGTTAGCAACCACAGAGGGGTCACGGCCCGATCAGGGGAGGTAATGGTTCTAGGCGAGGTTGCGAGCATCAGGCGAGGTGCGAGAATCTTGATGCGAGACAGCCTGGGTTGGTCTATGCAGCAAGGCGTCGAGAGGAGGGCGATGCACCGGATGTTATAACCGGTACGTTTTTAATTTTGGACTGCCTTATACTACTTTGATAGATGTTGGTTCAACGTATTCTTATATTACCAGTAGTATTGTGGGAACTATGAACTTAGTCTTTGAGATTTCTTCTAAGGAGATGACTGTAATTAGCCCTCTAGGTCACTCTATAGAACTAAACAAACTTTATAAGGATGTACCTCTAAAACTTCAAGGGGTAGTATTTTTGGCTGATTTGATGGAACTACCATCCGGGGAGTTCGATTTGATCCTAGAGATGGACTGGTTAGTGAAGTATCAAGCGAGTTTGGATTGCGCAGCTAAGCGTATGGTATTGAGAACAGTTGAGGGTGAAGAGGTGGTGATGATAGGTAATAGAAGAGATTATCTATCCAATATTGTCTCCGCTTTGAAGGCTGAGAAGATGGTAAGGAAGGGTTGTGAAGCGTTCATGGTTCATGTTTGTGCATTGGAGTCTAAGGAAGTAACAGTAGGGGATGTCCGAACGGTGAAGGAATTTGTTGATGTATTTCTAGAAGAGCTTTCGGGTCTGCCTCCAAATCGCGAGGTCGAATTTGGGATAGACTTGTTATCGGGAACCGCGCCAATGTCTAGTGCCGCATATAGGATGGCGCTAAAGGAGTTGGTGGAGCTGAAAGCATAAATTCAAGAGTTGCTGGATCGAGGGTTTATCCGGCCGAGTGTATCACCTTGGAAGCGCCTGTGCTATTCGTTAAGAAGAAAGACGGTACGATATGGATGTGTATAGATTATCGGCAACTGAATAAGCTGATGATTAAGAACAAGTACCCGTTGTCGAGAATAGATGACCTATTCGATCAACTTAAGGGTGCATCAGTCTTTTCTAAGATTGATCTAAGGTCAGGGTATCACCAGCTTAAGGTAAAGGAGGCTGATATTCACAAAACTGCGTTTCGCACTCGTTACGGGCACTACGAGTTCTTGGTAATGTTGTTTGGGTTGACCAATGCACCGGCATCATTCATGGACATGATGAATCAGGTGTTTCAGCCGTATTTGGATCGCTTCGTTGTGGTATTCATAGACGACATATTGGTGTACTCGAAATCTGATGAGGAGCATGATTCGCATCTGCGTGTTGTTTTGTAGATTCTGAGAGAGAATCAATTATTCGCAAAGTTTAGTAAATACGAGTTCTTGCTAAAGGAGGTAACTTTCTTAGGTCATTTGGTGTCAGTTGAGGGGATTAGGGTAGATCCTCGAAAGATTGAGGCGGCATTGGACTGGAAACCACCTAAGTCTATAGTAGAGATTCGGAGTTTTCTAAGTTTGGCAGGATATTACAGAAGATTTGTGGAAGGGTTTTCCTTGATTGCAATGCCATTAACCAAGTTGCTGAGGAAAGGGGTTCCATTTGTGTGGTCAGACAAGCAGCAGGAAAGTTTTGATAAGTTAAAAAGAATTTTGACAGAAGCTCTGTGTTGATTCAGCCCGAAGTAGGGAAGGAGTTCACGGTTTACTGCGATGCATCGCATACTGGTCTTGGATGTGTGCTGATGCAAGAGGGTAAGGTGGTGGAGTATGCGTCTCGACAGTTGAGGCCTCACGAAGTGAATTATTCGACACATGATCTGGAGTTGGCTGCAGTGGTTTTTGCTCTGAGAATATGGAGGCATTACTTATATGGAGAGAAATCGATTGTCTACACGGATCACAAGAGTTTGAAGTATCTCTTGACTCAAAAGGAATTGAATTTGAGGCAACGTATATGGATCGAGTTGTTGAAAGACTACGATTGTTCGATTGAATACCATCTGGGTAAGGCTAACGTAGTGGCTGACGCATTGAGCCGCAAGGTGGTAGCAGACTTAAGAGCAATATTTGCCCACCTTAGTCTATTTGATGACGGGAGTCTATTAGCGGAGTTACAAATAAAGCTGACTTGGGTAAATCAGATTAAGGAGGAACAGCTAAAAGATGAGGTTCTAGGTGCTCGGAGGATACAAGTGCAGAATGGTGGACTAGAAGGTTATAGTTTAAACAGCGATGGAGTATTGTGCTTTCAGGGGAAAGTTTGTATGCCAAAAGACGTTGAGTTAAGGCAGAGGATTCTGCAGGAAGCTCATAGTAGCCCATATGCTAAGCATCTGGGAGGTAGCAAGATGTACCGGGATTTGCAAGAATAATTCTAATGGCTGGGTCTGAAGAGAGAAGTAACGAAATTCGTGAGTAGGTGTCTGACGTGCTAGCAAGTCAAAGCCGAACATCAGTTACCGTCGGGTCTGTTGCAACTGGTGAAGATTCCGCAGTGGAAGTGGGAAAGGATTACGATGGATTTCGTCACTGGGCTACCCCTTACGCCTAGCAAGAAGGATTCAGTCTGGGTAATTGTGGACCGTCTGACAAAATCAGCTCATTTCATACCGGTTCGGGTGGATTACTCACTCCAAAGGTTGGCTAAGTTGTATGTTGCAGAGATAGTGAGATTGCATGGGGTGCCAGTATCGATTATTTCAGACAGGGATCCTCGATTCACATCAAGATTTTGGAAAGCATTGCACCAGGCATTGGGTACAAGGCTAGATTTCAGTACGGCGTTTCATCCGCAGTCAGATGGATAGTCAGAGAGAGTAATCAAAATTTTAGAAGATATGCTGAGGGGTTGTGTTTTGGATTTCAGAGGTAGTTGGGAGGAATATCTACCGTTGGTGGAATTCGCATACAACAACAGTTACTAGACAAGTATCCAGATGGCACCGTATGAAGCACTGTATGGACGGAGGTGTCGTACCCCTACGTGTTGGACAGAGTTAGGAGAGCGTCAGTTGTTGGGTCCCGAGCTAGTGGCTAAAATAAAAGATAAGGTTAAGTTGATTCAGGCTCGTCTGAAGGAGGCTTCGGACAGGCAGAAGTCTTATGTCGATCTTAAACGAAGAGATATAGAGTTCGCAGTGGGTGACATGGTCTTTCTTAAGGTGTCGCCATGGAAGAAGGTGCTGAGATTTGGTCGGAAGGGCAAGCTGAGCCCTAGGTTCATCGGGCCGTATAAGGTGTTAAGGCGTATGGGACCAGTAGCTTATCAGCTCGAGTTGCTAGTGGAATTCAGTCAGATCAATGACGTATTCCATGTTTCCATGCTTAGGCGCTATCGATCAGATCCATAACATGTTGTGCCAGCAGAGGAGATAGAGGTGAGTCTAGGTTTTCTTTTAGTAAAGGTGTTATGGCAGAATCACGAAACGGAAGAAGCCATGTGGGAACCGAAAGATGCGATGCGGCAGCAATACCCTCAACTCTTTTGATTAGGTAATTTCGAGGCCAAAATTATTTTTTAAGAGGGGTAGAACTGTAACATCCTTAAACCGGGGCCTTTGCATTTCGTGTGGTTGCATGTGTATTGTATGTTAGGTACGTTAGTTGGACTATTTTAGGGTCTAGGCTTGAGCCAAGAATAGGCCGGTGTCTTAACAACAAATTGCGTTTTGGGTTTAGAAGGGGGGAGCTATTGACGTTAGGGGTTAAGGGTAATTGGTGGTGGTTTGTGTCGCAAGAGAAGCCTTGGTGGAGTGGCAAGGGAGGCGCTACTTGGGCACAAGGGAGTGATGCCCCATGCATGCTAAGGGAGCCTGGGTTCGAGCAGCAGAATCCCCTTCTCTGCTTATTATTTTGACACCAAGACCAAGGAGAAGTTGAGTTTAGGATGGACTCTGGTGGAAGAGTGTTGAAGGAGTCAAAATATTTGAATGGTTGGAGAAGAGTGAATGTAGGAATTTTGACTCATTCAAGTTGTTTGATTGAGTGAATGAGAGAAATTCAAGGAGAAAGGAGGGGGATGACATAGAGTTTGAAGGGGGTTGGGGTGTGTGGCCGAAATTTGAGTGGTGTGGGTGTGTGCTTTCGGTTTTGGAGAGTGGTTAGGGGGTGTGCCGAATTTGAGTTGTTTTGGGGTATGATTTTCGGCAGTTTGGTGTGAGCTCCATTTTTCTTTTTGACTTTAGTTTCTTCCATTCTCTATTGTGCCAAAATCTCTCTCAATTGCACTTTTGCGTTTGGTTCTTTTTCCCTCTCTTTCAAAATACCCTTGGCCGAATGTCCTCCTAAACCTCTTCTCATATTTGTTTCTTTTAGCTTCATCTCTTCTCTCAATCCTTCTCGTTGTGCCAAAAACACCAAGAGCTTTTTTCTTTTTCTCTCATCTTGTATTAAAGCCGAAATCATCACCCTCCCTCTCTATTAACATCTTTTCTTCGTTTCTTTTGAATCCATATCCGAGTCACCTTACCATTCTTTTCCCTATTTCCTTCCAATATTTTGAGGAGTTGAACCATTCTTTCTTGTTGGGGTAAGTTTGTTCTTTTTCTCTCAATTGTGTTTTAAGGCCGAAACTTCCTAAACCCCTTCTCACTTTCCATTTCTTGCAAATCTGAATATGGTGGCTCATGTTGGTATTTTATATCCTTTTTGCGTTTTCCCTTAATCTCCTTAGGCCGAATCTATTATTTTTCTGGATCTCCAAGGCGAATCTCAACTCACATTTTGCAGCGGATCATTATCACCCATCCACTCTTAATCAATTTTGGTAAGTGTTGAGGTAAGGGAGATGATTTCTTTTGTTCTGGGTTATTTCTTTTGGGATTTATGCAAAGCCGAATGGCTATTTGATTGACAGTGTTAAGTGTGGCCGAATATAGGAAGGTGTGACGCAAGTTTTGGATTCCCGGGGATTCGTTTGGTTCGTGGTGTAGATTTTGATCTTCGGGATTCATTAATCTAGGTAAGGGATCTATTCATTTGGGTTGATTTTTTTTTAGTTACAGTTAATCTCTACGTTAACCTGATTTAGTGATAAGGTGTTATGGATCCTGTTACTAGCCGAACATTCGGTGGGGTTAGATCTGAGACCCCAGTCCCTAAGTTCAAAAAGAGGGCAGTGTCGGCGGTTCGCGATAGGCCACCTGGGTGTGGGCGAACACGTGAGCAACATAGTAGTCAAATAGGGGTGGTGTCGAATAATGACAGTAATGACGTAGAGAGCGTCCTTTTACGAGTAATCATGTGTGTAACTCTTACACACTTCATTTGTTAATATGTTAAATTGTGTAATTGCTAAAAGCCGAAAATCGGTTGAAACGGTACGTTACCCCTGTGGGTAAAAAGCGAGGACTCCAGGTAAGTCCACTCTGTTTGGTTAACGTTGAATGCCTTGTTAAAACCTGCATGTGTCATGCCATGTGATCTCTAATTGTTAAGCAGGATAGTTATGCCATGATAAGTATGTACATTAAGTGGGTTTGATGAAAGGAGGGGGAAGGACGAGTTAGACTGTCACCAAGTGGTTTTGACCACACAGTGGGTTGGCCCCGCTCTCGATATTATTTGTGACTAAGTCTCAGTGGTTTTGACCACATATTGCTATCTTTGTGACTTGTCCCTGTGGTCTAGCACCACTGTGGGTTGGCCCAACATATAGATATGGGATCGTCATCAGTGGTTTTGACCACAAGGTGGGTTGGCCCACCATATTATTTGTGACTACGGTCACGGTGGTTTTGACCACACCGATATTATTGTGGTTACGGTCACGGTGGTTTTGACCACCGGTGGTTTTGACCACAGGGGTAGATCTTGGAGTACGGATGGTTAGGTTTTGGGATTGCATGACTTACATGTTGACTTATGAAATCATGACCGAGCGTTGCTATTTTTGGGATGGGGGTTTACACACTGAGTCTCTATGACTCACCCCGATGTTTAATTTTGCAGGTAACCCTTAGATCGCGGATTTGGAGCCAGGGCAAACTCGAGGTGGCCATGCTCATTGTTTTTCGGGTTTTGTTTTTGACTATTACTGTGGTTTACATACTTTAAATTTGGTTTTGAAGTTGTAATAAGGCCGCTAACTTTAATTTGGGGTTTATTGATTTGTTTTACTTCTTTTCCACGAAAGATTTTATATAAATTTAACAAATCTGCATGCCTTAAAATGAGTGTTTTCTAAGGTTGCTCAAACTATCGGGTTTTCTAAAACTTTACCATCGGGTAAAAACCAACAAGTAGTATAAATAGGTTATCACGCTTTCTTTAAAAATTCAATTGGAATCGGTGTTGACAATCAAACTGAAACTGTTTCTGCTTTTGAAATGAAACGATTAGCTTTCCTACAATAGGAGACAGTAAGTTTTTTTTTTGAATCAGTTGGAAAACAACTGGATTTAAATAATGACCCCCTTCCTATTTCAAAATTTAATTCTTAATCTGTTTTCCTAGAAATCTTTTTCTCATGTGACACACCGGATTCGGTCGTGGAGTGTTGACCGGGTTTGGGGTGTTACACGAATAGCCAGGAAAACCTAATCCGTCGATTTCTGAGGTAAGTTTTTAAGCAATTGAGTTGAATTAAATTTTATTTAAAAAAGGTTGTTTATAATTTTAATAGAGTTAAATATGTACTACGATTGTAATCTTAGAATGTGTGATATTTGAATTAAAGATAAAGAGAATGGAATCTGGTATGTTCCTAAAGTAAACCGATTTCAAAATCATTTTCGATACTTAGAGAAAATTTGTAAATTTTAGAAAACTATTGTTTTGAGTCGGGCTTAGATTGAAACCCATTTATTTAATCTTGTAAGCCCATTTAATTAAAGATATCCAATATAGTTCTTAGCATGAGACTTAACAAGAAGCAAACATAAGGAATAATCCATGGGCCTTAAGGCCTTATTACATCAAGTAAAACCCAAAATAGAACAAACGTGACTAAAAATAAAATTAAGTCCAAACAAAATGAAATTTTCGCATGTAGCATGGCCACCTTATGGTCCACCGGCCCGGTCCGTCACTGCTCATCACCTGAAAGAAATAATTCCCACAATGGGGTGAGTCAACAGACTCAATGTGCACACAATACTATCATTCAATAAATCAGGCATTCATGTTTAAATCATCAGGTCCATATAATAATGAAATTATGATGCAACCCAAACCCAATCCTAATGGTCCATCCGCTACACACCACCCGTATTCGCCATTTACAATCGTAGGGACTACTAAGTCAACCCTCCATCCGCTACTCTCCATCGAAGGCATTCTATACGTTGTGATACATAGACATGTTAATGAAATAGTCATGAGTGATATGAATTTGAAATATGAACATAACCGATTATGAGATATATTTATATGTCAATAAATAGCCAAATGTGATGTTGATTTGGTGAGGAAATAAGGTAAGTTGAATATACATGTATAAATGAGAAATTTTAATACCGAGCACTAAGTGTGCGAAATCGGTTGTTATGCACTAAGTGTGCAAATTTAACATCCGAGTACTAAGTGTATGAAATAGGATAATAAGCACTAAGTGTGCGAATTTAACATCCAAGTACTAAGTGTACGAAATCAGATAATAAGCACTAAGTGTGCGAATTTAATTTCCGAGCACTAAGTGTGCAAAATCTGACAAAGAATCTTAATTGCATGATTTGAACTTCAAAACACATTTTGTATAAAGGAATTTCGATTTATGAATATGGAAGGTGTGTCTAACAGACCGAATTTGACCCTCATTGGAATAGTGGTTTCGGGAACACGAATTCGAGTCAGAAATATTTAAATGATATATTCTGTGCTTATTATATGTGAATTAAAGTGTGTGAAATTTTCGTAGAAAAATTTAATTGTTTGTGTGTTTAATTTAGAAAAAGGATTTAATCGCGTAAAATGTAAAAGTTTCAAACTATAGTGAAAAGTGCTAGAATGATAATGGATTTTTAATTTGGGGTATTAAAAGGGCAATTAGCCCATTTTATGAGTTAGTGGACGACATATACCAAGAATAACCTTATGTTATTTGTTTTTTTATTAAAGTAAAAAGGTTAGTTTAGTAATTCAACAATTACTTAATATATGTTAATTAAAACACAAACAAAAACATGTTTTATTCCATCTTATTTTGACCGAATATATGCTTATGAAGAAGTGAGAAAAACCAAGCTAAGTTCGGCACTTAACAAGCTTAATTAGGTATGAATTTTAGCTCGATTTTTGTTGATTTTTACGTTTTTGAGATCGTTGCTTAGAACAGTAGTTGACCCATGTTAGAATTTTTAAATTTGAGCATGCTTGATATTCGGCCATGGTTAGATGCTTGTGATTCATGAAGTTTAATGGAAAAATACTAAAGTTATGTTAAAGATTAGTTTGTTTTGTATTGGAAATTTTAGTGAATTTGAGTATTTTGGGCTAAATTGCAAAAATGAATTTTTAAGGGGGCTAAAATACAAAATAAATGAAAGAAATGGACTCATATAGTTCCTATGAACATTCGGCCCTAAAGTGTTATAATGAAATTTTGTGTATTTTGTGTTTTGTACAAATAGGACTAAATAGTAAAAATATGAAACATTAGAGGTAAAATGGTAATTTTCCATTTATGTGTTTTGGGACTAAATTGAAATGAAATGTGCTTGAATGAGCTAAATTTTAATGTGTTTAGATCAAGAACAAAGAAAAACGAATTTGGATCGGGGAAAGGCCAAGGTTATCGAATAGCCGGTCTACGTTATTCATCGATAGTCGAGGTAAGTTCTTAAGCAAATATATGTCAAGGAATTATTTATGAACATGGTAAATGATGGAATTTATTAATTTTAAGCATAAATGTGTGAAATAGCCGAATGTGGGGTATGATGTTGAGTTGAAATTATTTTGTTAATTGTAATGTGAATAAGCCTGTTCGGTTTGAAATGTGAAAGTGAAATGAAGTATATGTGACGTTTGTGACTTAGCATTAAGTGATGTGTATTGAATGGATAATTGTGTTGACATTTGGGCTTCAAGCCTAGCAGGCCTTGTGTCGGTGATTATGTCGGGCTTAACGCCTAGCGGCCTTGTGTGCTTGATTTATTTGGGCTTATTGCTCAGCGTGCTTAATGCCGGTGTTTAAACTTCGAACCTTTGGTCTAGTAGGCTCAATGCCGGTGTGTAATTCAGGCTATAATGCCTAGCAGGCTTAATGCCGGTGATATGCTATAAATGAAGAATCCGAGAATCAAACAAGGTGAGGCATATTGAATGCAATGTGTTAGAAGCTCGGGTAAGAGTTGGCCTATTATATTAGTAAGGAATGAAGTAAGTTAGCTTATTATCATCCTACTTAAGTATGATGTGATGAAGTGAATGGTTCAATAAGTATTTTATTTTGTGATGTTGAGCTTATCATTAATAGATATGAACATTGTATATATATATATATATATATATGAAATTGAGATATACATATGTATATTACATGGAAGATTAGGTTATAAATGGAAAGATGAATGGTAAAAGGGTTTGAAAGTATTTGCATATGTGTTTGTTTGACTTTAATATACGAATAAATATGATATTCTTATGATTTGATAATGTATATGTTCATGGTAATCAAGTGCTAATATTTAGGTCAAAGGTATTACTAGTATTCAGCTAAGTATAATTCACATATTGGAATATTTATATTCAATGCCATAAGTTTGAAGATCAAATTGTTTAAGTGTATGTTACTACATTAATATTTGCTTGAGACTTACTAAGCTAGTGAGCTTACTTTGTTTGTGTTCATTGTTTGTTTTATAGACTTTGGTCAAGCTACGGGCTCAGAGGATCATCGGAGAAGTCAACCACACTATCAACTCTTTTGCTACTCATAAACTTAGTTTTTGATTCGAAAGGCATGTATAAGCTAGGCCAAGTTGTAAACCAATGGTATTTAATCTTATATATAAGTATAGCCTTGTGAAAATGGCTATTTCTTTTGGGATAAGCTTCAGTTATGTGTTTTTATATAATGGTTTGATTATTTGTTTTAAGTTTGGTCTTATTTGTTCTTGACTATATGATGGATGTGTTTGGTTTCAATAATTCAGCCATGGTTCGTGTCTTTAATTCAAGTTTATGTATGATGTGTGCCATATAATTACTTGTTGGTAATGCTACTGTTTGTATTGAGATAGTCATGTGTTTGGCATTTAGGTTAATCTTTATATGTATTAGATCATGATTTGAAATGAGGTTAAAGTGTGTTTCATGGTTATACTCTTGAAACTGTTGGTTTAGGTCGTTTTAAAATAGAGAAGAAAAAGGAAAGGCTATTTGACTATATGAACGATTTATTTGGAAATTACATTTTAAGTATGGGTTATGTGTGTTTTAAAATGGGAAATGGTTATAAGCTATTCATGATGCGGTTATGTTAATGGACCATTTGTTTGGTTTTTAAAGTGCATGTGTCTATTTGGTTTATTAAAAGATATGAATAGTGGATGGAATAATTATATACATATAGTGAAATAATGCTTAAAATGATTAAAACGATCATAGTCTATGTGTTTAATCTTACTACTAATTGGAACGGCATGGTGTATGGTAAGTTTGGTATAAGTAAGTTTGGATTAAAGCAAACTAATTTGGTTCATTATTAAATGTTCTTTGTGTTCATAAATTTTTATGAGATTATAGTGATATGTGCATGTTTATATAGTTTGGTCGAGTTATTGAGCTGGTATATTAAATGCTAAGATATGTCTTTAGAGTTCAAAATGGATTAATGTTATTTTAGTAAGTAGGGCTCGTGTTAGTAATGTATATTAACATGATTGATCAATTGGTTATATACTAATATGTCCCATGTATACTTGGTTTGAAAATGCGTATGCATAAAAGTAACATGTTTGATATCTAGCTTATGAAATGATAGCTCTGAGTTGTGTTTTGTTCGGTAATGCCTCATAACCCAAGTCTGGAGAGGAAGACGGGTTAAGGGGTGTTACATTTGATTGGTATCAGAGCTTACGGTTTAGTCGATTTTAGGACTACTGTAGCGCGTGAGATTTTAGCTATACTTGCCTTTATTATATATATGATAGTGTGGTGACTTCTGACATTTCAATTTATGTTTTATCTAGTAAATGGATCTTGACAGAGCTATAGTGGATGATGTAGAGAGTGTAGCGCCTGATATTGCAAGTGGGTTAGCACCGGTAGACTCTAGACCTGTCTTGGGTAGCCATGAGGGGGAGGCTAAACAAGCCTTCTACCAGATGATGAATGAATGGTTTACCCAATTTGTTCAGACTAACCTGGCTGTACAACAACCTCCACCCCCAAATAATCCATCTCTGGTACCCTCCGCACCTCCGATGATAGATCCGATGAGATCTAGTAGGCCCCCCATTGATAAAATCAGAAAATATGGGGCTGAAGAATTCAAAGCTAATGATGATGATGACGTAGAGCGAGCTGAGATGTGGCTTGATAACACTCTTCGGGTACTTGATGAGCTATCCTGTACTCCAGATGAATGTCTAAAGTGTGCTATATCTTTACTACAGGACACTACATAACACTGGTGGAATACACTAGTATCAGTGGTTCCGAAAGAAAAGGTGACTTGAGATTTCTTCCAGATCGAGTTCTGTAATAAATATATCAGTCAGAGGTTCATTGATCAGAAACAGAAAGAATTTCTAGAACTAAAATAGGGTCGTATGACTGTGACTGAATATGAGTAAAAATTTGTCAGATTGAGCCGATATGCCTGAGAGTGTGTATCAACTGAAGCCATTATGTGTAAAAAATTTGAAGACGGTCTGAATGAAGACATAAAGTTGCTTGTTGGCATTCTTGAAATCAAAGAGTTCGTAATACTTATTGAATGGGCTTGCAAAACTGAAGAGCTTGGAAAAGAGAAAAGAAAGGCTGGAATGGAAGCTAGAGACACTCGTAAAAGATCATCGAATAAGACATTCCAATCTGTATCTAAAAAGCTCGGAGATGACTTTGGCCGACATAAAGCTACTTCAGACATGTCTAGACGAGATCGACCGTTAGTGGGTTCCCGAGCGACTTCGATGGCCAGTGTTGGTAACGCTCAGCAGAATCGAGTTGAATGCAAGCATTGTGGTAAATGGCATTCTGGGAGTTGTAGATTTTGAGATCGGTCCTGCTTTAAATGTGGATCGTCAGATCATTTTATTAGAGAGTGCCCATTGTTAGCCGAGCAAAATACGACCAAAATATCAGATCGAGTAACGTGTCAGTGAGAGGCAGATCACTTAGGCATTCGGGAAATGTTAGTGGATGTTAGAAAGGAACTAAAGACACTGCAGTTAGATCGGAGGCTCGTGCACCAGCTACAGCATATGCTATACGTGCCAGAGAGGATGCTTCTTGTAACACCCCAAACCCGGTCAACACACCACGACTGAATTCAGTATGTTACAGAGTGAAAATATTTTGAAGAAAACAAGTTGCTGGTTTACTTTTGTGGAAAAAGATTGTTATCGAAAACATTTATGTCATTTTGAGGTTGAAAGAAAACTCCCTTGAGAAGATCGTTTGGTTTTATGAAAACTCGAGTGAGTTTAAAATAATTAAGTTAAAAACCATTTTGTATCTGAACATAAAGAAAAACTTAGTTTGGAGAAAGTCTGAATTAGGTTGCTGACTTCATTTGTTTAGTATTACCCGATGGTAAAGTTTGAAAAACCCGATAAGTTCTACGATTTTTTTTAAACCGTTGATTTTACAGGTTATTAGAACATGCTATGTTATTTAACTTAAGCACAGTATGATAAAACTTAAAACAGATAATCAAAAACTCGAAATAATAAAAATTTAACGGCCTTATTACAAATCCAAAACCAAATTTAAAAGTAAATTAACCCTAAATAATAATTGAACTAAAATTCGAAAACATAGTGCATGGCCACCTCGAGTCCACCCCGGCTCCACATCCGCGATCTATGCCTCATCTGCAAAAATGTAAGAGAAGGGGTGAGTCACCGAGACTCAGTGTATAAATCCCCATCCCGATAATAACAAGGCACTTACACATTTCATAAGTCACTATGCAATTCATGCAAACCCAACCTAACCAACCGAACTCCTGTGTCTACCCCGTGTGGTCAAAACCACTGGTGGTCAAAGCCACTGGTGACCGCAGCTACAAATCGTATAAGTGTGGTCAAAACCACTGGTGACCGTAGTCACAAATCATATGGTGGGGCCAACGCACCGTGTGGTCAAAACCACTAATGACAATCCCGTAATCAACATGTGGGGCCAACCCATTGTGGTACCAAACCACTAGGACGAGTCACAATAATCCATGTGTGGTCAAAACCACTAGTGACCATAGTCACAAATAATATCCGTGTGGTCAAAACCACTGGTGGTCAAAACCACTGAGACTAGTCGCAAGTAATAAGGAAAGCGGGGCCAACCCACTGTGTGGTCAAAACCACTGGTGGCAGTCTAAATCATCCTTCCCCATCCTCTCAACATACCCATCATCATGAACACATTTTCCGTGGCATATTAACATGTTTGTAATGCAAATATCACATAGCATAGTATAAAATAATATAACAACATATATCGATAGCCAATCCACAAGGGACTTACTTGGAGTCCACGCTCATACCCACAAGGGTAACACACCGTTGTCAATAGCTATTTCGGCTTTTAATAGTAAACATAACTAGCAAATTAACTAATGAAGTGTGTAAGAGTTACACACCTGATTACTCGTAAAACGACGCTCTCTTCGTCGGTACTGTCGTTAATCGACACTCCACTATTTGACTACTGCGTTGCTCAAGTGTTCGCCCACACCCAGGTGGCCAATCATGAACCGCAGACACGGCCCTCTTCTTGAATTTGGGGGCTGGGGTCTCAGGTCTGACCCCTCCTACTGTTTGGTTAGCCTTAGGGTCCATAAAACCTTTGGTCACTAAATCACGTTAACACAGAGAATAACTATGAATCAAGAATTAATCCAAAAGAGTAGATCCCTTACCTAGATTGATCAATTCCCGAAGACCAATGACTTAGATCAAAGCACCACTTGAATACTCAGTCGACTAACGCCAAGCCTCCTTAGCACCCTCCATTCGGCCAAGATCTACAGTATTAGCTACTGCCTTCGACACTTAAACACAATAGAAATTATTGAATAGTAGAAACACTTACCACTGCCCTAATAAATCCGATTGGAAATAATGGCAATCCCACGTTAAAGATCCACTGCAACAACAGTCCAACAAGAAAGTTTGAGTGCTAGAGATTTCGCTTTTCCCTACCCCAGCAATTGAAATTGGGGAAAGAAATAGGGATGTAAGAGTACTAAGAAGATAAGAGTAAAGAAAAGAAAAAGAAAACAACGAAATCTTACCGGACTATGGGTTGTAGTTCATCCTTGAGAACCGAAGAAGAGATGAATTTTGGCACTAGAGAAGGTTAAGAAAAAAACGCCTAAAGAGAAAGGAGAATATAGACAGGAGATATTCGGCTCTTTGAGAAAAAGTTGAAGATGATAAGGGGTTAGGGGATTTTTGGTTTTGAGATAAAGAAAAGAAGAAGAAGAGATGAACAGTTATGAGATTTTGCCACCTACGAAACCTAGTGAAAGAAAGAAAAAGAACCACAAAGATGCTAGATGGATTCGGCTAACACAAAAACACAAAAATAAGAAGGAATAGAAAGATGGAAAAGAAGGATGGTAATTGAGGTTTCAATTCTTAAAGAGTATGGCAAGAAAGTGAACCGCAAGATGAGTGAAGAGCAATGTGGGTTCGGCAACCACAAGAGAAGTAAGGAGAAAAGAAATGGAAAGAAGTTTAGGAGAGCATTCGGCTAAGGGTGTTTTGATAGAAAAGGGAAAAGAATAAAATGCAAAAAAATGTTCAATTGGGGAATATGGTTTCGACACACAAGAGAATGAAAGAAGAAAACTCAAACACCAAGTGAGACACACACACCAAAAGCTGAAAATATCATCCCAAGCAACCCAAATTCGGCACACCCCCTTTCCACTCACCAAAACCGAATGCACCAACACCCCTCAGCCACTACCAAATTCGGCTACGCACTCCCGCTCCCTTCAACCTCTAAGCTGTCCCCCTCCTTTCTCCCCAAATTTCTCCCTTCCACTCATTCAAATTGTTTGAATGGGTCAAGCTCCTACATTCACTCCTCTCCATCCAATTCAAATGTGTTGACTCCTTCAACACCCATCCAACAGAGTCCTTCCTGAGCACATCTCCTCCTTGCACCTAGCGTCAAAAATAAATGCACAAGGAGAGATTCCTGGAGCTCGAACCAAGGCCCTCTTAGCTCCTTGTGGCGTCACCTCACTTGCCACTTTTCCAAGGCACTTCTTGTGTCAAAACACTCCAATAACATCCCTTAACACCTAACTCCCTTGGCTCCCCCTTCCAAGTACCCAAAACAAAAATTTTTGCTATGGCTCAGGCCTACCCCAAGCTCATGCCAGGACCCCAAAACACTCTAAACTAGCTCAAGAATCATACTAACACATGCAAACATGCAAAATGTAGAGACCCGATTTAAGGATGTTACGCTTCTACCCTTAAAAATAATTTCGCCTCAAATTACCTCGGTCAAGAGTTGAGGTATTGCATCGCATCACATCCTCTAGTTCCCACGTGGCCTCCTCCGTACGATGGTTCTGCCATAAAACTTTCACCAAAGGAACTGACTTCTTACGCAGAACTTTGACATCCCGATCCAAAATTCGTACTGGTTCTTCTTGAAGGACAAATCTAGACTCACCCCAATTTCCTCCACTTGCACAATATGCGACGGATCTGATCGATAGCACCTAAGCATGGAGACATGGAATACATCATGAATCTGACTCAATTCTAACGGTAACTCGAGCTGGTAAGCTACCGGTCCCACTCGCTTCAACACCGTATACAGCCCAATAAACTTAGGGCTTAGCTTGCCCTTCCGACTAAATCTCAATACTTTCTTCCACGGTGATACCTTCAAAAAGACCTTGTTACCCACTGCATACTCGATATCCCTACGTTTGAGGTCAGCATAAGACTTCTGCCTATCTGAAGCTTCCTTCAGACGAGCCCAAATCACCTTAGCCTTATCCTCTATTTTAGCAACCAACTCCGGACCCAACATCTGACGTTTACCCAATTTTGTCCAACACATAGGGGTACGACACTTTCGTCCATCTGATTGCCTCATCTGATTGCCATCTTGATCCTCGCTTGATAACTGTTGTTATACGCGAACTCTGCCAATGGTAGATATTCCTCCCAACTACCGCTGAAATCTAGAACACAACCCTTAACATATCTTCTAAGATTTGAATTACCCTCTCTGACTGTCCGTCTGACTGCGGATGGAAAGTCATGCTAAAATCTAACCTCGTACCCAATGCCTGATACAAAGCTTTCCAGAACCTTGACGCGAATCTGAGATCCCTATCTGAAATAATTGACACCAGCACCCCATGTAACTGTACTATCTCCACTACATACAACTTAGCCAACCTTTGGAGTGAATAATCAATCCGAACTGGTATGAAATGGGCTGACTTTGTCAAACAATCAATAATCACCCAGACTGAATCTTTTTTGCTAGGCGTAAGGGGTAGCCCAGTGATGAAATCCATCGTAATCCTTTCCCACTTCTACTGTGGAATCTTTACCACCGCAACAGACTGACAGAATCGATGCTCACTTTGACTTGTTGGCATGTCGACACTTACTCACAAATTCGCCATTTCGCTAAGACTCGACCACCGTAATCTGTTCGCAAAACTCGATATATCTTGCTACCTCTAGGATGCATAGCGTATGTGCTGCTATGAGCTTTCTGAAGAATTCACTGCCTCAACTCCACATCCTTCGGCATACACACTTTCCCTTGAAAACACAGCACACCCTCACTGCTCAAGCTATAACCCTTCAAACCACCATTCTGCACTTGCAACCTCCGAGAACTCAAAACCTTATCCACTAGCTATCTCTCCTTAACCTGATCCACTCACGTTGGCTTTACTTGTAATTCTGCCAATAAACTCCCGTCGTCATACAGACTGAGACGAGCAAACATTGCTCTCAGATCAGCTACCACCTTACGGCTCAACGCGTCAGCCACTACATTAGCCTTACCCGGATGGTATTCAATCGAGCAGTCGTAGTCTTTTAACAACTTGATCCACCTACGTTTCCTCAAATTCAATTCTTTTTGTGTCAACAGATACTTCAGACTTTTATGATCCGTGTAGACGATCGACTTCTCCCCATACAAGTAATGCCTCTAAATCTTTAGGGTGAAGACCACTGCAGCCAATTCCAGATCATGTGTCGGGTGGTTACCTTCATGAGGTCTCAACTTTCGGGACGTATACGCCACCACTTCCCCTCTTGCATCAGCACACACCCCAAACCAGTATGCGATGCATCACAATAAATTGTAAATTCCTTCCCTGCTTCAGGCTGAATCAAAACTGGAGCTTCTATCAGAACCTTCTTTAACTTGTCAAAACTTTCCTGCTGCTTATCTACCCACACAAATGGAACCCCTTTCCTCAACAACTTAGTTAACGGTGCAGCAATCAAAGAAAATCTTTCCATGAATCTTTTGTAATATCCTGCCAAACCCAGAAAACTCTGAATATCTGCTACCGACTTATGTGGCTTCCAATCCAACATCGCCTCAATCTTTCGAGGATCCACTCTAACTCCCTCAGCTGACACCACATGACCCAAGAAAGTTACCTCCTTCAACCAGGACTCGTATTTGCTAAACTTTGCGAATAATTACTTCTCCCTCAGAATCTGTAGAACCACCCGTAGATGCACGACATGTTCCTCCTCAGATTTTGAGTATACCAAAATGTCGTCTATAAACATCACGACGAACCGGTCCAAGTACGGCTGGAACACTCGATTTATCATGTCCATGAATGCTGCCGCGCATTAGTCAACCCGAACAGCATTACCAAAAACTCGTAGTGCCCATAATGAGTACGAAATGCCATTTTATGGATATCCGCCTCTTTCACTTTGAGTTGATGATACTCCAACCTAAGATCTATCTTGGAGAAAATCGATGCACCCTTAAACTGATCAAACAGGTCGTCTATCCTAGGCAATGGATACTTGTTCTTGATCGTCAACTTATTCAGCTGGTGGTAGTCTATACACATCCGCATTGTACCGTCTTTCTTCTTAACAAAGAGCACAGGAGCTCCCCAAAGTGATACACTCAGTCGGATGGAACCCCGATCCAACAATTCCTGAATCTGTGCCTTCAGTTCCACCAATTCATTCGGCGCCATCCTATATGGGGCAATAGACATTGGCGCGGTTCCCGGTAACAAGTCTATACCGAACTCAACTTCACGGTCCAGAGGCAGACCTGAAAGTTGCTCTGGGAATACATCGGCAAATTCCTTCACCGTTCAGACATTCCCCACAACTGATTCCTTGGCCTCCAAGGCACAAACATGCACCATAAACGCCTGATAACCCTTCCTCACCATTTTCTCGGCCTTCAGAGCAGACACAACATTAGATAGATAATCTCTTTTATTACCTATCATTACTACCTCTTCACCTTCAACTGTCCTCAAAACCATGAGCTTAGCTGCGCAATCTACACTAGCCTGGTACTTCACTAACCAATCCATCCCGAGAATCAAATCAAACTCCCCGAACGGCAGTTCCATCAGATCAGCCAAAAACACTACCCCTTGAAGTTCTAGGGGTACATCTCTATACAGTTTATTTACTTCTACAGAGTGACCTAGAGGGCTTATTACTGTCATCTCCCTAGAAGTAATCTCAAAGTCTAAGTTCATAGTTTCGACTATACTATTGGCAACATATGAGTGCGTCAAACCAACATCTATCAAAGCAATATAAGGCAGTCCAAAAATTATGAACGTACTGGTTATGACATCCGGTGCGTCGCCCTCCTCTCGACGCCTCACTGCGTAGACCAACCCAGGTTGTCTCGCCTCTGAGCTCCCAAAGACTCTACCCGGTGCTTCGCGGCCTCGTCCCGAATCGTTACCTCTCCTGGCTAAACCGTGACCCCTCTATGGTTGCTGACCATCCCTCCTAAACTGTGTACGACCCTGATTCCCAGACTGAAGCCTAGCTGACCTCTGCGGAAAATCCCTCACTCGGTGTCCCATTGACCCACACTCAAAACACCCTCTGTTTCTAGTCTGACATTCCCCCGTGTGAGACTTTCCACATCGAGCACACCGTGGAGGCCACTGAGTAGTAGCAGAAGCAGGCCTCGCAGCTTGATTTGGCCCACCATATCTAGCCCTTTTCTGCTGATTCCCAGTAGACTCGGATGACCCGGAATTCCTCTTATTCCAACCCTTATCCTGATTCCGTCTCACTGACAGTTTCACTTCCTCAGCAACTTTGGCCTTCTCTACTAAGACTGCAAATTCTCTTTCCTACTGTGGAGTAATCAACATCCACAGCTCATCTCTCAACCCATCCTCAAATCTGACATAGCGCTTATGTTCCATGCCCACAATACCCCGTGCATACCGACTTAATCGAAGAAATTCTGCCTCATATTTCGATACTGACTTATTTCCCTGAACCAAATTCAGGAACGCCTTACGCTGCGCATCAATGTAACTAGCCCCAAAGTATTTCCTCTAATAGGCTGCCCTAAAGAAATCCCAAGTGATGTCTTCGGCCACTGTTCCATCCCTAACTGTGAGCCACCACTAATATGACTCATCTCGGAGAAGAGATACTATACCCTTCAGCTTCTCCTCAGCCGTAAAATTTAGGTTGTCCATTATACGTTCTGTCGCTTCCAGCCAATATTTCGCTGTACTAGGAGCCACACCAGATACACCTCTGAATACCTCTGCACCATTAGCTCGGAGTCATTTAGACACAGATTTTCAAGCTTCAATTCTGATGCCTGCACTTGCGACTCTTTCTAGAACCCGCAGCATCGCCTGTGACACTGCGTCATCACCAGTGGTCTGATCTTAGAATTTCGCGCCCATAACTGGCGGCAGTGGTACCTCATTCTCTGACCCATGACCAGACCTTACCAGTTCCGACACTGTCATCCTACCCCTACCTCATCCACGTATATTATGCCCATGTCCTCGTGCACTCATGACTGCCGATACGAATTGATCTGATTTAACAGTTTTATGCGTTAGACTTATTCCACTTTATTAAAGCATAGTCTTATGGATAGTTTAATACGAGGATTATTTTCGTAAGTTCACACAATCCTACGGTTTAAGTCTCTAAAGTAATTCCCTATTACTACTAGTCATAACATCATTACAATCATATTAACACAAATAGGGGTACTTACCTAGGCGGATCAGTGCCGGAGACTTGGTGCCATGCTTTTCCAACCGTACCTTTCCCACAAAAACCTTTCATAACCTATTTTTAAAACATTTTTTGGGCCTCGGGCCCACAGCTAAGCTTTTGGACTTAGCTCTGATACCAAAATTATAACACCCCAAACCCGGTCAATACACCACGACCGAATTTAGTATGTTACAGAGTGAAAATATTTTGAAGAAAACAAGTTGTTGGTTTACTTTTGTGGAAAAAGATTGTTATCGAAAACATTTATGTCGTTTTGAGGTTGAAAGAAAACTCCCTTGAGAAGATCGTTTGGTTTTATGAAAACCCGAGTGAGTTTAAAATAATTAAGTTAAAAACCATTTTGTATCTGAACATAAAAAAAAACTTAGTTTGGAGAAAGTCTAAATTAGGTTGCTGACTTCATTTGTTTAGTATTACCCGATGGTAAAGTTTGAAAAACCCGATAAGTTGTACAATTTTTTTAAAACGTTGATTTTACAGGTTATTAGAACATGCTATGTTATTTAACTTAAGCACAGTACGATAAAACTTAAAACAGATAATCAAAAACATGAAATAATAAAAATTTAGCGGCCTTATTACAAATCCAAAACCAAATTTAAAAGTAAATTAACCCTAAATAGTAATTGAACTAAAATTCAAAAACATAGTGCATGGCCACCTCGAGTTCACCCCGGCTCCACATTCGCGATCTATACCTCATCTGCAAAAATGTAAGGGAAGGGGTGAGTCACCGAGACTCATTGTATAAATCCCCATCCCGATAATAACAAGGCACTCACACATTTCATAAGTCACTATGCAATTCATGCAAATCCAACCTAACCAACCGAACTCTTATGTCTACCCTGTGTGGTTAAAACCACTGGTGGTCAAAACCACTGGTGACCATAGTCACAAATCGTATAAGTATGGTCAAAACCACTGATGACCGTAGTCATAAATCATATGGCGGGGCCAACCCACCGTGTGATCAAAACCACTGATGACAATCCCGTAATCAACATGTGGGGCCAACCCACTGTGGTACCCAACCACTGGGACGAGTCACAATAATCCATGTGTGGTCAAACCACTGGTGACCGTAGTCACAAATAATATCCGTGTGGTCAAAACCATTGGTGGTCAAAACCACTGAGACTAGTCACAAGTAATAAGGAAAGCGGGGCCAAGCCACTATGTGGTCAAAACCACTGGTGACAGTCTAAATCATCCTTCCTCCTCCTCTCAACATACCCATCATCATGAACACATTTTCCGTGGTATATTAACATGTTTGTAATGCAAATATCACATAGCATAGCATAAAATAATATAACAGCATATATCGATAGCCAATCCATAGGGGACTTACCCAGAGTCCACGCTCATACCCACAAGGGTAACACACCGTTGTCAATAGCTATTTCACTTTTAACAGTAAACATAACTAGCAAATTAACTAATGAAGTGCGTAAGAGTTGCACACCTGATTACTCATAAAACGACACTCTCTTCGTAGGTACTATTATTAATCGACACCACCACTATTTGACTACTGCGTTGCTCAGGTGTTCGCCCACACCCAGGTGGCCAATCATGAACCGCAGACACGACCCTCTTCTTGAATTTGGGGTTGGGGTCTCAAGTCTGACCCCTCCTACTGTTTTGTTAGCCTTAGGGTCCATAAAACCTTTGGTCACTAAATCAGGTTAACACAGAGAATAACTATGAATCAAGAATTAACCCAAAAGAGTAGATCCCTTACCTAGATTGATCAATTCCCGAAGACCAATGACTTAGACCAAAGCACCACTTGAATACTCAGTCGACTAACGCCAAGCCTCCTTAGCACCGTCCATTCGGCCAAGATCTACAGGATTAGCTACTGCCTTTGGCACTTAAACACAATAAAAATTATTGAATAGTAGAACCGCTTACCACTGCCCTAACAAATCTGATTGGAAATAATGGTAATCCCACGTTAAAGATCCATTGCAATGACAGTCCAACAAGAAAGTTTGAGTGCGAGATTTGACTTTTCCCACCTCAAAGAATCAAAATTGAGGAAAGAAATAGGGATGTAAGAGTACTAAGAAGATTCGGCCATAAGAGCAAAGAAAAGAAAAAGAAAACAAAAGAATCTTACCGGACTATGGGTTGTAGTTCGTCCTTGAGAATCGAAGAAGAGATGAATTTCGGCACCAGAGAAGGTTAAGAAAAAAATGCCTAAAGAGAAAGGAGAATATAGATAGGAGATATTTGGCTTTTTAAGCAAAAGTTGAAGATGATAAGGGGTTAGGATATTTTTAGTTTTGAGATAAAGAAAAGAAGAAGAAGAGATGAACAGTTATGAGATTTCGCCACCCACTAAACCTAGTGAAAGAAAGAAAAAGAACCACAAATGTGCTAGATCGATTCGGCTAACACAAAAACACAAAAATAAGAGGGAATAGAAAGATGGAAAAGAAGGATGGTAATTGAGGTTTAAGTTCTTAAAGAGTATGGCAAGAAAGTGAACCGCAAGATGAGTGAAGAGCAATGTGGGTTTGGCAACCACAAGAGAAGTAGGGAGAAAAGAAACGGAAACAAGTTTAGAGAGCATTCGGCTAAGGGTGTTTTGAGAGAAAAGGGAAAAGAATAAAATGCAAAAAAATGTGCAATTGGGGAATATAGTTTCGGCACACAAGAGAATGAAAGAAGAAAACTCAAACACCAAGTGAGACACACACGCCAAAAGCCGAAAATATCATCCCAAGTAACCCAAATTCGGCACACCCCCTTTCCACTCACCAAAACCAAATGCACCAACACCCCTTAGCCACTACCAAATTTGGTTACACACTCCCGCTCCCTTCAACCTCTAAGCCATCCCCCTCCTTTCTCCCCAAATTCCTCCCTTCCACTCATTCAAATTATTTGAATGAGTCAAGCTCCTACATTCACTCCTCTCCATCCAAGTCAAATGTGTTGACTCCTTCAACACCCATCCAACAGAGTCCTTCCTGAGCACATCTCCTCCTCGCACCTAGCGTCAAAAATAAATACACAAGGAGAGATTCCTATAGCTCGAACTAAGGCCCTCTCAGCTCCTTGTGGTGTCACCTCACCAGGCCTTCAGTAGCGCCTCCCTTGCCACTTTTCCAAGGCACTTCTTATGTCAAAACACTCCAATAACATCCCTTAACACCTAACTCCCTTGGCTCCCCCTTTCAAGTACCCAAAAAAAATTTTTTGCTATGGCTCAGGCCTACCCCAAGCTCATGCCAGGACCCCAAAACACTCTAAACTAGCTTAGCAATCATACTAACACATGCAAACATGAAAAAATGCAGAGACCCTAATTTAAGGATGTTACACTTCTTCCCCAGATGTTATCACTAGTACTTTCACTCTTTATGATACTACCGTGATTGCATTGATTGATCCTGGTTTGACTCATTCATATGTGTGTGAAACTCTAGTATCCAGTAGGACTCTGCCTGTTGAGTCTACTGAGTTTATAATCTATGTGTCCAACCCCTTGGGTCGATGTGTACTCGTTGATAAAGTGTGTAAAGGTTGCCCATTGATGATTCGAGATTCTTGCTTTCTAGCTGATTTAATGTTGTTGCCTTTCGACGAGTTCGATATAATTTTGGGAATGGACTAGTTAAATTTGCATGATGCAGTGGTGAATTGCAAAAGAAAGATTATTGATTTGAGATGTCAGGACGGTGAGATCATCTAGGTTGAATCTAATGATCTGAGTGGGTTACCAGCAGTAATCTCCTCAATGTTGGCTCATAAGTATGTGAGAAAAGGATGTGAAGCTTACTTGGCCTATGTGTTGGATGGTAAAATGTCTGAAAAGCAGATTGAATCCATATCAGTTATGTGTGAATACCCATATATGTTTCTTCAAGAATTACCAGGCTTACCACCAGTTCGAGAGATTGAGTTTGGCATTGAATTAGTACCGGGAATGGCTCCGATTTCAATAGCTCCATATCGGATGGCACCTACTAAGTTGAAAGAGTTGAAAGCACATTTGCAAGAGTTGACAGATAGGGGCTTTGCACGATCGAGTTTTTCTCCTTGGGGTGTACCATTTCTATTTGTGAAAAAGAAAGATGGGACGATGCAAATGTATATTGATTATCGGTAATTAAATCAAGTGACAATAAAGAATAAATACCCGTTGCCTCGAATTGATGACTTGTTTGATCAGTTGAAAGGGGCTTTAGTGTTTTCAAAGATAGATCTGAGATCAGGTTATTATTAGTTGCGAGTCAGAGATTCGGATGTGCCAAAGACTGCATTTTGAATGAGGTACGGACATTTTGAGTTTCTGGTTATGCCTTTTGGACTTACTAATGCACCTGCTATTTTTATGGATTTGATGAATCGAGTTTTCAAACAGTATTTGGATCGGTTTGTAGTAGTGTTCATTGATGATATCCTGATCTACTCCAAAGATGAAATCGAACATGCAGAGCATTTGCGATTGGTGCTACAAACTTTGTGAGATCAATAGTTGTATGCAAAGTTTAGTAAGTGTGAGATCTGGATGAATGAAGTCAGCATTTTGGGTCATGTTGTTTCAGCGTCAAGCATTCGGGTTGATCCGAACAAAATATCAGCTATACTTGATTGGAAGCCACCAAAGAATGTTTCCGAAATTCAAAGCTTTTTGGGACTTGCGGGATACTATAGACATTTCATGAAAGGTTTTTCCATGATAGCTACACCTTTGACAAAGCTACTACAGAAAGATGTCAAGTTCGAGTGGACAGAAAAGTGTCAGAAAAGTTTTGATCAGTTGAAAGCTCTTTTGACCGAAGCTCTAGTATTGATTCAGCCTGAATCGGGTAGAGAATTCGTTGTGTATAGTGATGATTCTTTGAATGGTTTGGGTTGTGTCTTAATGTAAGAAGGAAACGTAGTAGCTTATGCTTCGAGACAGTTGAAGACTCATGAAAGAAATTACCACACGCATGATTTAGAGCTAGCAGCCATTGTGTTCGTGTTAAAGATATGGCGACATTATCTTTTCGGTGAGAAATGTCATGTTTATTCAGATCACAAGAGTTTGAAGTATTTGATGACTCAGAAAGATTTGAACTTGAGATAATGTAGATGGTTAGAGCTGTTGAAAGATTACGAATTGGTGATTAACTACCATCCATGAAAAGCTAATGTTGTTGCAGATGCTTTAAGTCAAAAATCATTGTTTTCTCTTCGTGCGTTGAACACACATATGGTTATGTCTGGTGATGGTTTGATCATAGCCGAGTTGAAGGCAAGACCGTTGTTCATTCAACAAATTTGTGATGCATAGAAAATTGTCGATACACCCAGGCAGCAAACTTAGAGTTTCAAATCGATGGTAATGATTGCTTAAACTTCAAAGGCTGAATATGTGTTCCGAGAAATGTGGATTAGATTCAGATGTTATTGAAGGAGGCTCATAGTAGTAAATTGTCCATACACCTAGGCAGCACAAAGATGTATAATGATTTGAAACAGTTCTATTGGTGGCCTGGTATGAAACGGGATATATCTAAATTTATTTCAAAATGTTTAATTTTTCAGCAAGTAAAAGTTGAACATCAGGTGCCTTCGAGGTTACTTCAGCTGATCATGATACCTGAATGGAAATGGGATAGAATTACTATAGATTTCATATCCGGTTTGCCTACGACATCGAGCAAGAAAGATGCAATTTGGGTTATAGTGGATAGACTGACTAAATCAGCTCACTTTGTTCCAGTTCGTTCGGACTATTCGCTCGATAAACTTGCTGAGTTGTATGTATCAGAAATTGTGAGATTACATGGTGTGCCGAGTTCCATCATTTCAAATAGAGACCCAAGATTCACATCGCAGTTTTGGAAGAAGTTACAAGATGCTTTAGGTACTAAACTCCACTTTAGCACAGCATTCTATCTGCAGACAAACAGTCAATCTGAACGAACCATTCAGATACTTGAAGACATGTTGAGATGTTGCGTTCTTGAGTTTGAAGGTACGTGGGAAAGCTACTTACCTTTGATTGAATTTGCTTATAATAACAGCTTTCAATCTAGTATCAAAATGGCACCATACGAGGCTCTTTATGGCCGCAAGTGTCGTACACCGTTATATTTGATGGAGCTTTGTGAAAGCAAGATACACGGGGTTGATTTGATTAAAGAGACTGAACAGAAAGTGGCTATAATCAGAGGCAGATTGAAAGCTGCTTCAAATTGTCAAAAGTCCTATGCTGATTTGAAACGTAAAGACATTGAATTTCGAGTCGGAGATCGAGTATTTTTGAAAGTTTCTCCGTGGAAGAAAGTACTCTGATTTGGTCGAAAGGGCAAACTAAGTCCTAGATTTATCGGATTGTATGAAATCATCGAACGTATTGGGCCTGTTGCTTATAGACTGAAGTTGCCTTCTGAATTAGAAAAGATACACAATGTGTTTCATGTTTCAATGCTCTGTAGATACAGATCAGATCCATCCCATGTGATTTCTCTATCAGAAATTGAAATCTGATCCGATATGACTACTAGGAGGAACCGATTCATATTTTAGCCCGGGAAATGAAAGAGTTGAGAAACAAGAAAATTTTGTTAGTGAAAGTACTATGGAATTGTCACGGAGTTGAAGAGGCTACGTGGGAGCCTGAGGATTCAATGAGGCAACAATATTCGACTTTGTTTAATGGTAAGATTTTCGGGGACGAAAATCCCTAAGGGGGAGAGTTGTAACAGACTGAATTTGACCCTAATCGAAACGGTGGTTTCGAGACCACGAATATGAATCCGAGAAATATTTAAATGATATATTCTGTGCTTATTATATGTGAATTAAAGTGTGTGAAAGTTTCGTAGAAAAATTTAATTGTTTGTGTGTTTAATTTAGAAAAAGGATTTAATCGCGTAAAATGTAAAAGTTTCAAAATATAGTGAAAAGTGCTAGAATGATAATGGCTTTTTAATTTGGGGTATTAAAAGGGCAATTAACCCATTTTATGAGTTAATGGACGTCATATACCAAGAATAACCTTATGTTATTTGTTTTTTTATTAAAGTAAAAAGGTTAGTTTAGTAATTCAACAATTACTTAATATATGTTAATTAAAACACAAACAAAAACATGTTTTATTCCATCTTCTTTTGGCCGAATATATGCTTATGAAGAAGTGAGAAAAGCCAAGCTAAGTTCGGCACTTATCAAGCTTAATTAGGTATGAATTTTAGCTTGATTTTTGTTGATTTTTACGTTTTTGAGATCATTGCTTAGAACAGTAGCTGACCCATGTTAGAATTTTTAAATTTGAGCATGCTTGATATTTGGCCATGGTTAGATGCTTGTGATTCATGATGTTTAATGGAAAAATATTAAAGTTATGTTAAAGATTAGTTTGTTTTGTATTGGAAATTTTAGTGAATTTGAGTATTTTGGGCTAAATTGAAAAATGAATTTTTGAGGGGGTAAAATGCAAAATAAATGAAAGAAATGGACTCATATAGTTCCTATGAACATTCGGCCCTAAAGTGTTATAATGAAATTTAGTGTATTTTGTGTTTTGTGCAAATAGGACTAAATAGTAAAAATATGAAACATTAGGGGTAAAAATGGTAATTTACCATTTATGTGTTTTGGGACTAAATTGAGATGAAATGTGCTTGAATGAGCTAAATTTTAATGTGTTTAGATCAAGAAAAGAGAAAAACAGATTTGGATCGGGGAAAGGCGAAGGTTATCGAATAGCTGGTCTACGTTGTCCGTCGATAATCGAGGTGAGTTCTTAAGCAAATATATGTCAAGGAATTATTTATGAACATGGTAAATGATGGAATTTATTAATTTTAAGCATAAATGTGTGAAATAGCCGAATGTGGGGTATGATATTGAGTTGAAATTATTTTGTTAATTGTAATGTGAATAAGCCTGTTCGGTTTAAAATGTGAAAGTGAAATGTGAAAGTGAAATGTGTGAAATAGCATAAATGAAGTATATGTGACGTTTGTGACTTAGCATTAAGCGATGTGTATTGAATGGATAATTGTGTTAACATTCGGGCTTCGAGCCTAGCGTGCCTTGTGCTGGTGATTATGTTCGCTTAATGCCCAGCGTGCCTCGTGCTTGATTTATTTCGCTTATTGCCTAGTAGGCTTAATGCGTGTGTTTAAACTTCGCACCTTTGGTCTAAGGTGCTCAATGACGGTTTGTAATTTAGGCTATAATGCCTAGCGTGCTTAATGCCTGGGTGATATGCTATAAATGAAGAACCGAGAATCAAACAAGGTGAGGCATATTGAATGCAATGTGTTAGAAGCTCGGGTAAGAGTTGGCCTATTATATTAGTAAGGAATGAAGTAAGTTAGCTTATTATTATCCTACTTAAGTATGATGTGATGAAGTGAATGATTCAATAAGTATTTTATTTTGTGATGTTGAGCTTATCATTAATAGGTATGAACATTGTATATATATATATATATATGTATATATATATATATATATATATGAAATTGAGATATATATATGTATATTACATGGAAGATTAGGTTATAAATGGAAAGATGAATGGTAAAAGGGTTTGAAAGTATTTGCATATGTGTTTGTTTGACTCGGAATATACGAATAAATATGATATTCTTATGATTTGATAATGTATATGTTCATGGTAATCAAGTGCTAATATTTAGGTCAAAGGTATTACTAGTATTCGGCTAAGTATAATTCACATATCGGAATATTTATAATCAATGCCACAAGTTTGAAGATCAAATTGTTTAAGTGTATGTTACTACATTAATATTTGCTTGAGACTTACTAAGCTAGTGAGCTTACTTTGTTTGTGTTCATTGTTTGTTTTATAGACTTTGGTCAAGCTACGAGCTCAGAGGATCATCGGAGAAGTCAACCACACTATCAACGCTTTTGGTACTCATAAACTTAGTTTTTGATTCGAAAGGCATGTATAAGCTAGGCCAAGTTGTAAACCAATGGTATTTAATCTTATATATAAGTTTAGCCTTGCGAAAATGGCTATTTATTTTGGGCTAAGCTTCAGCTATGTGTTTTGATATAATGGTTTGGTTATTTGTTTTAAGTTTGGTCTTATTTGTTCTTGACTATATGATGGATGTGTTTGGTTTCAATAATTCAGCCATGGTTTGTGTCTTTAATTCAAGTTTATGTATGATGTGTTCCATATAATTACTTGTTGGTAATGCTACTGTTTGTATTGAGATAGTCATGTGTTTGGCATTTAGGTTAATCTTTATATGTATTAGATCATGATTTGAAATGAGGTTAAAGTGTGTTTCATGGTTATACTCTTGAAACTGTTGGTTTAGGTCGTTTTAAAATAGAGAAGAAAAAGGTAAGGCTATTCGACTATATGAACGATTTATTTGGAAATTACATTTTAAGTATGGGTTATGTGTGTTTTAAAATGGGAAATGGTTATAAGCTATTCATGATGCGGTTATGTTAATGGACCATTTGTTTGGTTTTTAAAGTGCATGTGTTTATTTGGTTTATTAACATATATGAATAGTGGATGGAATAATTATATACATATAGTGAAATAATGCTTAAAATGATTAAAACGATCATAGTCTATTTGTTTAATCTTACTACTAATTGGAACGGCATGGTGTATGGTATGTTTGGTATAAGTAAGTTTGGATTGATTTTAAAGCAAACTAATTTGGTTCATTATGAAATGTTCTTTGTGTTCATAAATTTTTATGAGATTATAGTGATATGCGCATGTTTATATAGTTTGGTCGAGTTATTGAGCTGGTATATTAAATGCTAAGATATGTCTTTAGATTTCAAAATGGATTAATGGTATTTTAGTAAGTAGGGCTCGTGTTAGTAATGTCTATTAACATGATTGATCAATTGGTTATATACTAATATGTCCCATGTATACTTGGTTTGAAAATGCGTATGCATAAAAGTAACATGTTTGATATCCAACTTATGAAATGATAGCTCTGAGTTGTGTTTTGTTTGATAATGCCTCATAACCCAAGTCTGACAAGGGAGACGGGTTAAGGGGTGTTACAGTGTGAGTGTAAATACCATTTTAATGGTTTAATTCGTTAAGTTTTAGATACTATGAGAGGTTATTATTTGTATGGTAAGTATAAATTTCATAAGTAGTATATGTATAAAAACCGATTGTTGAATGTATGTATGTTCGGATTTTGTAACTAGGAAAGGTGATATATTAGTATGCTTTTGTACTTGAATGATGAATGGATTTAAGACTTATGAGTAGTCTATTTTTAAATGTTTGGATATTTGGTTTAAGGGTTAATAAATGTGTAAATTTTCTATTACAATGCATTTTGGCTTGTTATGTTTACTAAGCTATATAGCTTACTGTGTGTGTTTGTTGTATGGTTTTATAAATTTTGAAGTTTAGCTACGAGCTCGGGGATCGTTTTGGAATAGCGTCACACTATCGATCGCTATTTCGGTATTTTAAAAGTTTGAAACTATGAAAATATATGCCATGTATAGGCTAGAAATATTATATTTGGTTTTGAAGTTGTATATATTTGTATAAGCCATGCGAAAATGGCTTGTCCATCTTGTTAATCTTGGAATTTATATTTTGGCTTGATGATTATGTTTGGTTGTGGTTTTGGTTGATTTAGTTTTAGTATATATAAGTATGGTTAATATATAGAGTTTAAATGAAATGGAGTAAATATGTTATGAACTACTTAACCATATTTTGCAATGAAACAGTTTTAGGTTATCAGCAGTGACATGATTTTGAAAAATCACCAAAAATAGGAGAAATGGAATTAGAAAGTGAATAAGATATATAATTAAATATTATTGTGTCTATTTTTATATGAAAGAAAAAAAGTAGGCAAATGAATTTTATATTATGAGATATTTAAACTTTAGTGAGACTGGTTCTGAATGACTTCGTGATCCCGTGTTCTGTCTTGGAAAAATTATTAAAAATTGTAAAAAAATAATCATGGAGCATAGTTTATATGCTTAAAATCCTTAATGAGTCTATGTTTTATTGGAATAAACTATAACATTATTTTAATTCTGTACCATGATATAACTTAATTTTGGTAAAGGTAGGTCAGAACCATCAAACAGTGAAATAGGGGAAACTTCAATGATTAAACTGTACTAATGGGCCTCATGAAAAATTCTGGAAAAATTATAGTAAGAATATATATGGGTCTAGTTTCAAGAAAAAATTACGAAAAATTTTGAGTTTCGTAACTCGATTTATAGTCAATTTAGTTAACAAGACGCAGATGGACAGTTTCAATTTTATGCCCCGAATTAGTAGTTAAGTCTAGTAATGCCTCATGCTCGACTCCGGCAACGGTCTCGGGTAAGGGGTGTTACACTTATCACGTATATATAATTGAGTTGATCCAGGATCTATCAATGCATGGATGTTCTAACACCTGTATATCACTATTAACCCAAAAATTAGGAAGCTAGGACTAGATTGAGAGGATTACCAAATTCTAGGACCCCACTAGGAAATTTAGAAAATTAAGTGGCCAAATTGTGATTAGTTTGATCCTAATTCTGGTTTGGTTAATATTGAATCGGCTGGTTCCAAAGTGGGACACATAATAATTAAGATTGAGTGGCTACAATGGTTTATGAAGACTGTGCCGAGGGAGTGTATATAGAGGTGTGTGTAGGAACAAAATTCTTCTCAATTCTGTATTCCAAGCCTTTTTCCTTGAGCATCGTATTCTTCAATCTCCCTAAAGAAGAAGAGGATTTAGTTGAAGGAAATTTTTCATGTTGCAGCCATTATGCGAATTTGAGTGTAGAAGTAGGAAGATTAGGAACTTTTGCTGGGATGAAGGAGACTCTAGGGTTTGGAGAAGCTAAGCTAAGGAGGCAAGAACACAAGGTGAGTTTCTACACTCCAACCTTAAAATGCTAAGTATGTTGGAAGCCTGTATGAGTCTATGAGTATCCGCCTTTTTAGTTCATTAGGCTTGACCCATGATGTTCCATTATTAAAATGCATGTATTGCTTATGAACTTCGGAAAGGGTCTTTATCGAGATTAGATGAAGTTAGGTTGGGAAAAACGGGTAAATCAATTAGATACTACCATAGGGTGTTACTATGTGCACCTGTTATGAGGGGACATTGTAGTGTTTGAGTAGCAAGGTTAGGATGACGAATAGAGGAATAGATGGAATGCAACAGGGAAAGTAAATAAAAGATCACGGCTAGGCTATGGGATCGACCGGAGGCGATAAGCCAATTATGAGTAAGGCCATAGTTGAAAGATGTTATGACATCATAAATGAGTAAGACCATAGTTAAAATACTTTATGATTTCATGATAGAAATGAGTAAGACCATAGCTAAAAGATGCTATGGCATAATGTGAAAGCACGCTAGAATGGCTAAATGGGACTAAGACCATGGCTGAAAGATGCTATGACATCCTTTGGAAGCCCGTTGAGACAATAAACACAAGGAAGTCCACCAAGACACTAAACATGGAGAAGTCTATCGGGGCACTAAACACGAGGAAGTGCACCGAGATGTTAAACATAGGGAAGTCCTTCGAGACATTATATATGGGGAACTCCGCTGGGACACTAGACATAGGGTAGTTAGTTGGGACTGTAACCTGAGGAGTCTACCAGGGTGTAAAGACATGGAGATTGTAATTGAAGCCTATGGTTCATTAAGAATATCAAGGGTGAAAGTGGAGTTCACAGGTGATTGGAGTGATAGGTCATATAAAGAACTGAGTTGGTATGACCAGGGAATATAGACCATCAAAATGGCGAGTGATACTAATGTTATGTCTCAACCTAGATAGGGTGGAAAGAAAAGAAGCTTTGTTGGTAAAAGAGGTATTCATAGTATACACATATACTAGTCTGCTAGGAAGGCTGTAGATTCCATGTAAAGTAAATAGGAATGGATAAGTATGCACTGGTACATAGTGGTGTACATGTCATGGAAAAAGGTCACCCGAAAGGTTTAATAGGTTGAACCAGGTTTTCTCGAGAGAAAAAGAGTGCCAAGGATGGATGGCCAGAAAATTTCACCTAAAGATGGGGGAAAGTAGAGGTGAAATCTAGCCAAGAGAGAGGCATAAATTTTGCTAAGCTCCCAAGATCGAAGCATAAATGTTAAGAAGCCTTCTTTAGGGATATTTTGACAAGAGTAAGGACCTCGGTGTTAGTAGTGAGTGCTAGTACAATGAGGCAGTGATGACATTGAATTTCTGAGGAAGACCACAGATGTAGAAATCACTCAGACAGTCACAAATCGCTGGTCACCAGAGGAAATCAACATGGTTATCAAGGAGTTAAAACTTGGGCTGAATGCGTCATAGTTTTCTTAAAATTTATATACGCAAATCTCACTAAGTTTTCCCAAACTTATAAGTTTTCTGCTCAAATGTAGGTTAATTAAAGATTCAAAAAAATGAGAGGGACAAAGCTGGACTTCATTGGGAGCTATGCGGAACATAGTAGTTGTATATGCATATAGAGGGGCAGCCTAGAGGCCTCTCCTCAAGGCTAAACTTGTCTAAATGTGTTACTGAGTCTCTGTCAAAAAATTTGTAATCTTCTGATGGTTTCAAAGTCTTAAAGATTATTTATCCATTTAATACGAGTTGTAAATTCAATTAGATTTTAAAAATCTAAGTCGTTTAAGTATGTAATTAAGTGAAAAAAAGAAGATTTGTTAGGTCAATCCGTTTAGTGTAGCATTCGATATCTAGAACTGGTGTTTGGGTTGGATTTAGGGTGTTACAAATTTAGTAGTATTAGAGCTTCAGTTTAGTCAATCCTCTAGACATAGGAATTAGAGGAATAGCTCTTAAATGATGTCATGGTAACCCTAGCTTAGTTCTTTAGGCTATTTTATGAGATTACTGTGTATTATAGAGGTGAATGCAAAAGTGCAAATAATCAAGTCGGTATTGAGCGTACTTTAGTTGTGGGAAATATGATGAGGCAATGTATAAAAGAAGAGGAAAGAGAATAGGGAAAATCTTTATTTCCTTTTAGCTAGCTCCAAAAGGGTTGTAAATGTCAAAGCCAAGATCAGCTTGGGCGAACCGACGAATATGACAAAAATTTATTTGATTTAAGTCAGAGGGGCCTGCGGCGACCTATGTGTTCAGGACAAGGTTAGCTTCTAACCTAGGTAGAAAGTCTTAAATGCCTTGCTGAGTATCAACATTGAATTTTTCCAGTGGCTCCTCATTTTCCTTCTAGATGCCCTCCATAATGGTAAGGTGTCATTGCTCGAGGTTCTCCAACTGGCGAACTCTCTCCTTCAACTCCTTTACTCAGGTTTCCAAGGATTAACATTGAGATTCCTGTGACAAGGCATACTCTAAAAGTTCATTAGTTCGCTAAATAGATGTTTCATATGACTGTCGGAGTTGGCAAGAGACTGCTCTCTAAAAAGAATGGCCATTTCAGAGTCAGCCTGTTTGGTTTTAGCTTTTGCATAGGCCTTCTGGAGAGCCCAATTCGCAAGGCTACTTTCTACTAATAGCATGAAAAGGGAGACTGCTAGCTCGAATAGATTGGGCTTGTGAGTTCCAGAAGAATGGGAGGAAGGATAAACAATCTCCTCCAATTTTGAGAGCAGTTCCCTACTCTGATGACGCTAGAAGTAAAAATGAGAGAATGGATATTTGCCTACGAGGATGTGACGTCGCCAGGATAAGAAGGTTTGGACTTCTCCTGAAAGGGAAACATGAATGAGGGCATCGAGAGGTAAAGTGAGAGGAGTTGAGGTAGTAGTATAGGTGCCCAAAACATTGGCGGACCTAACACTGGATGATCAAGAAGGTGTGGGGAAGGGAGAATAGGGCATGTTGGGGAGTTAGGTATTGGGAAGGATGTCTTGGGTAATAGGAGGAGAATGGTGGGTTTTTCTTTGGAAAATGGGTAACTTTTTGGGCCTATGGTGGATGACTCATCGCTGTTACTCTCCCCAACGTGTGAAGCCCCCTCTTCAAATCTCGATCTCTTATGACTAATGCTGCTGGCTTGTGCTCTGAAATCCACATCATCTATGACATGTTGGGCACTCTTGAACATGGTATCCACACCTATGAATTCAAGTTGGGACACTGGAGTTAGAGGAAAATGATGAGTAGCCCCTGTGAAAGGAACGACAAGTTCAACGATGCTTTCAACTAAGTCTTCATTCGCTGATTTGCCTAGGGAACCTAGAGTTGAGGTCATCTAGTGATGGGGAGGGATATTGCAAACGTAGTAAAAGAAATTAGTGGGCTCCTTAAATTTTCCAACAAGAGCCCAGGCTAACTAGTTCTCGAACCCAAATGCCCATGCCTGCTCAGCACATTGAACCATTATGGGGTTCATGACCAGATGGTGATATGAGGCTCACTAACCAATTGGGCTACTTTCCTCCAAACATAGTGAAAGATGTTTCTAACAGTGAGAAGCCATTTTTACTCTAGAATCTGCCCGAGATTCAATCTTTCCAGTTACGCCACTACGATCTCCTTGTCTAAGGGTTAGAATCAGTGGCAAGCTGAACCGGTAGGAATCAACCACCTTGTGGGAAAATAAAAAAAGTGAGAAAGCTTGTCTTTTAACAAAAATGAATTTATTACAGTTCAAACATAAGTTTGGAGCCCAGTCGTTGAGGATAGGTTTGTAATCTAGGCTAACACTGAAGTGGACTATCCAATTGAAGGACATTATATTAGGACCTTCAATTGGTAAAAGTGTCGAAAGATGCCAAGAAGGGGTGGCTTGTTACGACTATCATAGTGCAAGAAGTATGCCAATAAAGCCCACCAGGATAAACAAGTAAGTTGCCCTAGTGTAATTCTGTACTCTGAGTACAACACTAAAGAAATGATGTAAAGAGAGATGAAAGGCAACTTCCAATAAGTAGAGAGGTAGAATGAAGCCCTCTTCGAAATCACTCAAATGTCTCCCACCCATAACAATTTCAAAATGGTAGGCAAAGTTAGGTAGCTTGATACCCCGAGTTTCCAAATGATGTGCCATCTCCTCTGTGGTGGTTAGGCAACTATATACAGACACTCTCACTGAAGTGACCATCTCTTATGATAGAGGATCATTTTTGTCCTTAATGATAATGTTACTTTGGCGATCCCTTTAACTTTCGAAACTGGTGCCTTTGACCCTTTCTCCTAAAACGGGGGCAATTTCAGACATAGTAGTATAGTAAAAGACAAAGGCAAGGAAAGGTGAAGGATTGCCTGGAAATTGAGAATTGACTAAAATGAGAGGGTAACCATTATGAAGGGAGAGAGGAACAAAACAGGGAAGATAAAGAAGGGAAACTTAGGGCCTAAAAAGGAATTCGAACGATAAAAGGTTGAGGAGGAAAGTTGATCTCTCCTCCTGATGCATTGGGTTAAGTAACCAAGCATCCTGGGGAAGCTTGAATTCCAAGGGTAACAAACCATCCAAGTCCCCAAACATAGTCCTGACAACTATTAAATAGGAGAAGGTTTTTACTAAACCCCTCATTGATCAAATAATGAGAAAGATCACCAGAGAAAGAGGACTATCACATATCCGCCTGTTAGAGTGCATTCGTATAGGAAATGTTTGGTACCAAAAATAAGCGAAAGGCACGCTAGGAAAACATTAGAGTTGTCTTCGAACTTAGTACCTTCTACAGATGGTGGATGGGCAGACCCACTACTCCAGTGGAATAGATTCAAAGAATCACGCTAGGATATTAGTTAGTATGAAGGTAAAAAGGATAAATAATAATGACCATCATAATGGTATGGAATAAGTACAACGAAAGTCCACTTCTAAAGTTAAACACAAAAGGAAATTTTGAGCACAAAATATTTCTTTAAGGGTGGGGGAGTTGTAACACTCAAATAACATTATTAACTCAAAATTTAGGAAGCTAAGACTAGGTTGAGAGCATTTGCGAATTCTAGGACCCCATAGGGAAATTTAGAATTTTATGTGGCCAAATTTTGATTAGTTGGATCCAAATTCTGGTTTAGTTAAGATGGAACTAATTGGTTCAAAAGTGGAAGACATAATAACTAGGATTAAGTGGCAACAATGGTCTGTGAAAATAGTTCTAAGGGAGTATATATAGGTGTGTGTGGGAATGAAGTTCTTTTCAATTCTACATTCCAAGCCTCTTTGGCTAAGCATCGTCTACTTCAGTTGCCTTGAAGAAGAAGAGCACATTGTTGAAGGAAGTTTTGCATGTTGCAGCCATTGTGTGAATTTGAGTCTAGATATAGGAAGATTGAGAACTACTACTGTAACATCCATCACCCCTCTCGTCATTGGATTAGGTTTATAGGATGCTACAACATGTAACAGAATAGAATCATGCTATATTAATTAAATTTTTTCTAAATGATAATCATTTATAAATTATATAGTCAAAAACATGTTATTCATACTTACGAAAGCTTTAAAATAATTCAAAAAAATAGGGACTAATTTGAAACATTTTAAAAAATTATGGTAAAAATGCAAAATAGGGGTAACACGGCCGTGCAACAGGTTGAGGCCGTGTGCAGCTAAACCACACAGTTGAGGCCATGTGCAGCTAAACCACACAGTCATGTCCCTAAATCGTGTAACAAATTGATTCCATGTAATCTTGGGTCACATGGCAGTGTTGCCAGGCCGTGTAACTAACTGTGGAAGTGTGGACTAATTATCACCTAATTATAGAGCCACATGACCATGCCATTTTCTCGTAGGAGGCACATGGTTGTGTTTCAAATTGTGTGTACCTATAAATACTGTAACACCCCATACTTGTTCTAGTCGCTAGACTCTTGCTACATGATTCTACCTGATATGACGTATAGCGAAGAGTCGATCAAAATTTTAGCTCGAGAGGTTAAAGAATTGAGAAATAAACACATAGCTTTAGTGAAAATTCTTTGGCAACGACATGGTGTCAAAGAGACTACGTGGGAGCCTGAGGAAGCTATGAGAAAATAGTACCCTCATCTCTTTTCTAGCAAGATTTTCGGGGACGAAAATTCCTAAGGGGGAGAGTTGTAACAACTCGTTTTAGTCAAATCAAAATAGTGGTTTTGGGACCACAAATTTGAAGTCAAAATAATTATTTTATTATTATTTTAATGTTTACAGCATGATAATATGTTTGTGTGAAAGTTTCATTAAGAATTTGTATTGTTTGAATGGTTAATTTGATAAAAAGGACTAAATCGTGTAAAGTGTAAAACTTGTGTTCTATTAGCTAAAGGTATCTTATAGCTATGGTTTATTAAAGTGAAGGTTCTTATGTGGTAAATAGACCATTTTTAATTGAGTGGGCATTTATGTGCATGGTTCGATGAATTTTAAAGGTTAATATTCAAGGTTAATATAGTAAATTGGTAAATATATGTTAGTAAAATAATAAAAAAACAAATGGTCATCTTCGTAAGTTTTTAACCATTGAAAATTAACCTTGAAAACTCCATGTAAAGGGTTTAAACCATTCGGCCATAGCTATCCATGCATGTAAGTGATTTATTGCTCGATTTTTAATGATTTTTACATTTTGGAGTCGTTGTAGCTTAATGTAGCTAGCCCAGGGACTAATTTACAAAATTGTTAAAGGTTTAGGGTTTTTCCATTAATGAATATGTGTGTATTTTGATGTTTAATGATGGATTATGAATGCTTGATAATAGTTATACAAGTTTTGTTAAGTTATTTTTAGAGAAAATGCAAATTAGGGATTAAATTGTGAAATGTGAAAACTTTATGGTAAAATATGAAATAAATGAAAAACATGGGCTGATATGTGTACTAGGAAAATTCGACTAGCATGGTTGGTATCAAATTTCATGAATTTGTAATTTTATGAAATAAGGACTGAATTGTAAAAATGTGAAACATTAGGGGTAAATGTGTAAAAGTGCCTTAATGTGAGTTTTGGACTAAATTGAATAGAGAAATAATTAAAGAAGTTAATTTTGATTACATATTGATCAAAAAAAGCAAAATTCGGATCTAGATCAGGGGAAAAACAAAGTACTCAACTAATCGACCTATTTCACGTTTTTACATTAGAGGTAAGTTCTTATGTAATAAGTTTCGTTATAAATGTATTTTAAATGCTTTGATATTGCATAAATTGTGAATATGAGACTACGAACATATTCGACGATGATTCGACAAACGTGAAAATCCCGATTGAACCTTAAGAATAAATAAGGATACGAATGACATGTCATTAGGAGTTATTGTGATTATGTGATCCGAGTGCTGGTCCTATTTGTCCTACCAGTGGTTGAGTATACCGACATGTGTTACGATTACTTTACAGCTTGTGTGAGCAGCACCGTGTAGTTACATCTTAACTAACAGCTTGTGTGAGCAGGCCCGTTGATAGCTTGAGAGTGAGCATATATGTTATATGAGATTGAGATAATAGTGGCTATGTATGTCGCACTTCGGTGCGAGTTTCTCGAGTATCCGATAGTATTCCAAATGGTTCAACGGATAAATGAAAGATGTGGTTGAATATGAGATTGATACAAGATGGTACAAGTATGTACATGAACCATATAAGCTTTAAATTGAAGAAACATGTGAAAGACACATTTAATCTTATGATTGAATATATGAAAGGTTTGTTAGTTAATATGATTTACAGGTTGATATAATCAATTTATTGAATTGTGCATCTGTGAGTAGATTGAGTTTATTTCATACAAGCTTACTAAGCTATAAAGCTTACTTTGTTTATTTTATCGTGTTTTATAGTGATTTCAAAGCTAGCTCGGATTCAAGGATCGTCAGAGACTTCGTCACACTATCCTACTATCATTTTGGTACTTTTGAGTGTATGTTTTGGGATATATGGCATGTATAGGGTTAAGGTTATTTTGGTTATGAGTTGATAATGATTTTGGTCATTTGAAATGGCTTGTAAAAGTTAAATGTTTAGTTTTGTATATAGCCATGAGAGATGGCTTATTTTGGTCGATGTGATTATGTATATACCTATGTGCATATGGCTTGGTTATGTGATTAAAGATGAATATGTTATGCTTGTTTATATTTGGCCATTAGGGGTACTAAATGGCTGAGAATTGGATTTGGTATGTTTGAATCACATATATATATGTGTGTGCATGGCTTATATTATGAAGCTTGTGGATATAGATATGGCGGATGCTAAATGGTTGAAATTAGAGAACATATATGTTTGTGAAATATAGCATATTGATGCATATTTGTAAGTGTATAATTAGTTGAATTGTATATGTGATTTTGGTATAAATGGTATGGTCTATTTTGTGACTTGTGTGTATTGAGAAAGGTGGCACAAAATATGCACGAAGTAGGCTAGAATTGGTGGTTTAAATGCCAAATTATGCTATGTTTTGATGCCAATTAGGCTGATGTAGGTGTGCACAAGTATGAGAGGCAAAATGGCTTGGCAAATAGCCTATTTTTGTCCACACTGGCAGAGACACGGGCATGTGTTTCAGCCATGTGTGACACACGGTCATGTACACAACTGTGTGTCCCCTAGTGTTGAATTAGAAGCCAAGTCAGTATGCTCCACACGGTCTCACACACAGGCATGTGACTTGGTTGTGTGGCATAAGTCAGTATACTCTACAGGATTGGCACGGCCTAGCACACGGCCTGACACACGGGCGTGAATGGCCATTTTTAGGGCATACGGGTTAGCCACACGAGCGTGTGTGTTGGACGTGTAACCCAAGCCAGAGAGTTACACGGGGTCAGACACGGGCTAGGACACGGTTGTGTGCTCCCATTTGGAATGTCCACACGGCCTGTGACACAAACGTGTCTTTGGCAATGTGGGACACACGGCTGGCCACACGGGCGTGTGTCCCCTGTTTTATGAAATAAATTTCTAAGTGTTCTAAAAGTTTTTAACGTTATCGGTTTAGTCCCGAACCACCCCAAATGCATGTTTTGGGCTTCGTAGGCTCGTATTATTGACAATATGATTGGTTGTGAAAGAATTGTATTTGAATTGACTAATTGTATGAGAAATGTATGTTTAAATGTGTGATATGTTTGATAATGCTCCGTAACCCTATTTCGGCATTGAATATGGGTGAGGGGTGTTACATGTTATGTTTGCATTGTGGAAATTCTTTGCATTTACTAAGCTTGTTGAAGCTCACCCACTCATTTCAACATATACAAATTAGTGATGTCACGGTGTGGGCGGTGTGGTTAACGAAGGAGTGATCCAAGGAAGACTGGTTATTTATTGTAGGTGCTCTATTATTTTTATTTGTTTTGGGGAAATAGGCAGTGTGGTAGAACTATTTTGGGTTATTGATCTTTAAACCTTTTGATCTGGCTTATAAGAATTTCATGTTATTTTTATGTTTGCATTTTTAAACATTGATGTTGGTATAACGATTCTTGCTTGGATGATTGGACACTTTGGATTGATAAATTTAGCCATGGCAAGATGAAATAAACAAAGTACTTGATGCATGTTGCTTAGGAACTATTTGAAATGATTATTTGCTCTTCTATGTTGCATTTTTAGCCTCAATAGCAGAGGTATCAATATTTGGCTTTAAAAATCGATATCTCTATGAATTAAATTGTACAGAAAAATAGAATAGGGATTTGGTGTCAATACCTTATTTCGAGTATCAATACTCAGGACTAAAGCATCGATAATTTATAATAAGTACCGAAATTTTTTAATAATTGGGATTTTTGGCTGAAAAATAGTAAGCCTCTTTGATATTATTTTTTCAAGTGGTATCGATACCACTGAAAGAAAAAATTATTACCTAAATGTCAGTATCGATGCCTACGAGCAGTTTTATGAAATTTTGCTAAATAGCCCTTATGCAAGATTCTAACTGTATGTAAGACTAATTAATGAATGATTTTCATGTAAAATGATTAATTAACTAATTGGATGACTTAAAACTTATACGGGTGAACAAAAGAAGATCAATTTGCTTGGATCTAGTTTCCTATTTGATGTACATGAGACAAGACGGTGGTGTGGCATCCCGTATTTGGGCTTGGCGACTAGGCGGGTATAGGGTGTTACATGTGATGGTATCAGAGCTTAGGTTCAATAAATCTCAGACCTAGGTGATTGTTGTTGATGTGTTGTTTGGGGTTTTACAACCCATGAATCTTGGAATCCCAAGTGATTAAATTATTCTAGTTGTTTGAATTGCATGAGATATCTCTTATTTGTGATGAATGTGGGGCAGGAACGGGAACACATTACCTTTAATCCTAATGTTTGTTTGCAAGAATGAGACCTAGATCATTCCCGCCACTCACACCATGTATTTTTTTATGTATGCTAGATTATTAGATATGCCTCCTAGACATGTTAATGTGAGAGCTAGTGCTCAAGAGGATGGTACATGTTTTGCACCTCCTGTGCCACCACGTAGAGTGAACATACCTGATGATGGTGTCGTCCCTCTGATAGAAGCCATGATAGGAGTGTTTCAGTAGATTGCTGGTGTTAACCCTGCTCCTACACCTGCCAATCCTGCATTGGTTAATCGAGGTTTGCCATTTGCACTTCTTTTGACATTGTGTGGTAAATAGTTTTTTGGAGTGAAAGGTATTGATCCAATTGTAGCTGAGTACTGGTTGGAGGGAGTTGAAAGGATCCCCGAGCAGATGTCCTGTTCTGACAAAGAAAAGCTTGGTTGTGTTGTGTTGTGTCATTACTTGACAGTGAGGCTCATCATTGGTGGAATACAGTTAGAAGAGGGACTGTTATTGATAGGTTGACTTGGAGCTTCTTTCTTGAGGTTTTTAAGAGGTAGTATATGGGCGAGCAGTATATGGAGGCTTGTAAGCGTGAATTTTTGGACTTGATTTATGGTGATTTATCTGTGGCTTATTGTGAGGCTGAGTTTGTGCGATTTGTCAGTATGCACCTGAGATGATTCTTTTCGAGAAGGACCATTGTAAAAAGTTCTATTTTAGGCTAAACCATGAGATTCGAGTTTATTTGGTAGCTCGGCCTATGGAGATGTTTGATAAGTTAGTTAAGAGGTCTAAGACTATTGAGGAGACCTTAGCTGAGACGTCTCGTTCTATGGTTATTGATTCCGGCAAGAAAGCTTCTGATAGTGCATTGGGTCAACCATCTAACAGAGGGCATGATAGTCATGTCTCTGGTAGAGGTGCGAGAGTGGGACTCGACCGAGTTAGCCTAAGCAGTAGAGTAGTACTATGGTTAGTGCTAGTGGTTCAGTAGGTAGTTTTGGATGGCCGCTTTGTGTACACTGTGAGCGTAGGCATTCTAAAAAGTGTCAGAAGTTGATAGGTGGATGTTTTAAATGTGGTTCGAAAGAACATTTTTTGAGGGATTGTCCACTTAGGGTTGAGATTTCATAGACTCAGAGTTCGGCACTTGTTTTTACGCCTGCTAGAGGCTGAGGTCATGGTAGAGGTAATGGGAGACAAACTGGGCAGTGGATTTTTGCTCACACTGTTGCCTCACAAATTGAGTCTGGTGGCCCTGCTCATGCTTATGCTGTTAGAGAACTCGAAAATCAAGATCTGACTGATGTTATTGTAGGTACTTTCATTTTTCGATCTATTCCATTGTTAGCCTTAGTTGATTCTGGATCTACACATTCGTACATTTTGAGTAAATTGGCTGGTCAGCTAGGGATTCCTATAGAGATAATTGATTTGGGTATGACTGTAATTAGTTCCTTTGAAGATAGTGTTATTGTGAATAGAGTTTACCATAGATGTCCCCTTATGATGCGAAGGCACATTTTCTCTGTTGATCTTATAGAAACGTCATTTTATGAGTTCGATGTTATTTTGGGCATGGACTGGTTAGCTGAGCATAAGGCTAAGGTAGATTTTGAGGCTAATAGAATTACTTGGAAATAGTTGTAGTGGGTGAAAGATCGGATTTTATGTCTAATATAGTTTCAGCATGGATAAATTACACCAACAGTCACCCAGCTTTAGGGTAATTGACAAAACAGTCACCTAGGTTTCATTTCAGTCACTTAACTTTTGAAAAGTTACAAAACAGTCACCAACGTTATGAAAAAGTTACAAAACAATCACTTATTAACGGTCGCCGTTAAGGGTTTAACGGGATTGCTGGCGTGGCAAGTTAACCAGTTGATGTGGCAAGTTAACTTGCCACGTTGGCGACGGCTGATGGGTTTAGGGGTTGGGGCAAGTTAAGGGGAAAAATTGAAGGGTTTCTAACAGATTAGGGGCTCAAGGGTTTGGGGAAAAAAAGGGAAAATCATTATTTGGAAATTGTTGGTTTGGATTTGGGGTTTTTTAGGGTTGAAACTGAATTAGGAATCGATTAAGAAGGGTTTAGGGTTAGAAATTGATTCAATAATTGATTAATAGAGTTTAGGGTTTAGGGTGCAATTTTTTATTTTGTTTGGGGAGAAAAGAAGACGAAACTAGAAACCATTTAGTGTATTTGATTATCAGCGACAATGGGCAATAGAAGAGAAGGTACTAGTGTTGTTACATCAACTTTAACGGGTAAGTTGTTGCATTTAGTTTTAAATTTTTTTGATTTTAATGATGTTATGTTATTTCCATTTTAGGGTTATTTCAGTTTCAATTTTAATTTCTATTTCTATTTTGATTTTGACTTCAATTTTGAAACACTTACTGCCATTATCAAATTGATGTTTATTGTGTATATCTGCCATTGTATTAAATGCCATAATCAAATTGATTTTAATTTTGATTTTAATTTTGATTTTAATTTCGATTCTGATTTTGATGATTTTGATTTAGGATTTCAATGCCATTATCAAATTGATGTTTATTGTGTATATCTGCCATTGTATTAATGCCATTATCAAACTTTTGTTTATTATTTGTATCTGCCATTGTACGAATGCCATTATAAAACTTATGTTTGTTTTGTATATTTGATGGTTGTGTTTGTATTAAAATTATTCTTGTATTGGTTGTTGTCTGCCATGAGCATGACAGAAATGGTTATTTTTGTATTAAAGTGTTGGGTATTTTGTATTGGTTATTGTTTGACAGAAATGGTTAAAGTGTCTACCTATGTTGTCTGCCTTTATTGATGAGTACATTGTTTGGCAGGTTTAATTGATGACAATCTTAATGAGAATGAAGAAGACATGTCTGGTAGTAATGTGTTTGGTAGTGATATGTCTGGTAGTGATGCATCTAAAAGTGATAGGGATGATATAGGAGTTAATTTAGATGGTTTAAACATGGACGATATAGGAGTAGGTGAACTGTGTGATAATGATGATTCTGGGAGGTTAGATAGTGCACATGAATCTGACTCAGATGGCCAAAATTGGCCTGAGTTCAACCTAGAGACTGGCATGAGTAATCCTACACTTAAGGTTGGAATGTTATTTAAGTCTAAGGATAGTCTAAAAGAAGCTACCAAGTAGTATGGTAGGTTGAACAATTACTTTATCAAGTTTCCCAAAAATGATTTAAAAATGTTAAAGACAGTCTGCAGTGAAAAATGTCCTTGGTTCATATGGGCTTCTAGACTAAACCTTGATGACCCTATAGACCAGACTTGGCAAATTAGGAGTTCAAACCCTAACCATACTTGTTCTAAAGTATATAAAAATAAGAATGTAACCTCATCTTGGATAGGTGAACATTATAAAGAATAATTCATTGATGATCCTGATTATTCTCTGAAATCATTACAACAAGATGTCAAAAGAGATTTGAGTTGCATAGTCTCACTAACCAAATGTAGGAGGGCTAAACTTAGGGCATTGGAATTAATTGAAGGAGCTTATAAGGCTCAATATGAGAAGATTTATGAGTATTTGTTGGAGGTTAGGACACAAAATGTGAGAATAACAACAATCTGTTATCTGGATAACAGGTTGTTTCAAAGGATGTATATTTGTCTGCAGGCATGCAAAGATGGCTATAGGGCTGGTTGTAGGAGGATAGTAGGTTTAGATGGATGTTTCTTGAAGGGCTACTATGGCGGCTACTTGCTTGCAGCTGTTGGGATTGATGCAAATAATGGCATCTATCCTCTTGCATATGTTGTTGTGGAAAGTGAAAAACAAGCATCATGGCTTTGGTTCTTGGAGTTGCTTGCAATAGACTTGGAAATTGTGAGCTTGTACCAAATATCTTTCATGTTTGACAAACAAGAGGTAAAACTCCATTTACTCATTTTTTATGTTGTTTCTATTTAGGGATTATCGAAGAATTAAACTACTTTCTTTTTTCTAATTGTAGGGACTTTTAGAAGCAATATGTATGTTGTTTCCTAATGCAGAAACAAGACACTGTGTTAGACATCTACATGCCAATTTCAAGAAGGTTGGTTTCCAATCAAAAGAATTGAAAGATTTGCTTTGGAAAGCTGCCAGAGCAAGCACTACAAGGGATTTTGAGGATGCTATGGATGAATTGAGGAAAACCAATCAGCAAGCTTATGATTGCTTGAAGGATAAGAACCCTACTCACTGGTCAAGGTCTCACTTCTCAATTAGGAGCCATTCTGACATGTTGGTGAATAATCTTTCTGAATCATTTAACAAGGTAAATCCCTATGTTTTATGTTTCTTACTAATCACTAGCAATTCATTAATCATTTATGTTTACTGACAGATGATATTGGAAGCAAGAGAAAGCCTATTCTGACCATGATGGAGACAATAAGGACCAAGATTATGTTGCTTATTGTCAAGAAGAAAGAAGAAGCTGACAAATGGAAATGAATGTTGTGTCCAAAGATCAAGAAAAAGCTGGCTGTAAACATAAAAGATTTCTTGAGGTAAAGTTGCCATTTTTAATCTTTTTGATGCCTTTATTGCTGACTTCATGTTGCTTTCATTCTGATTTCATATTACTGGTCACATGCTATTTTTTAATATGCATGCAGTAATTGTTGGCGTGTTAACTATTTTTTAATATGCATGTAGTGAGTTTTTTTATAATATGCATATAGTGACTATTTTTTAGGGGGGTGTATCTTTATTGGTGGGGCTGCTGAAAAAGTTGTTTTAGTGATTATTTTTTAACCAAGCATGCTTTACTATTTTTTAGGTGTGTTCCATCACATGTTGGTGGGGATAAGTATCAGGTTGAATGTGGTCCTGGTAGCTAGCATGTAGTGGACTTAGTTGAGAGTTGCTACTCCTGCAGGAGTTGGGAACTCACTGGCATCCCTTGCATGCATGCATTGGCTGTCATTCATCTAAAAGATGAGTTCCAGAGACCTATGTACAAACCTGGCACACCAAGCAAACCCAGCTTCAAATTTACTCCAACTTTATGAGTTCGGTAAGGGGTCCTAAACAATGGGCCTCTTTGTCAAACATGCTGTCAATACTGCCTCCTACTCTAAGAAGACCACCTGGCAGACCTACTAAGATGAGAAGAAAAGAACCTGATGAAACACAAACAGCAGAAAGGTTGAGCAAGAGAGGGGTGGACATGAGGTGCAGTAAATAAAAAAAAGAATAGGCCACAATAAGAGGAGTTGCAAAGGGGAAGTTGGCCAAAACATTCTAGTAAGCAATTTGCCTTAAGTTTTAGTATACTTCTGTTTATGAATTTGTTTCACAGATTTCTCTTGTTCCTGTAGGTCAAAAGACATAAAGTTGGTGTCCCAACTCAACAACATGCTACCCCAAATCAGCAAGAGAGTACTCCAACTCAACAGGCTACCTCAATTCAGTTACCTACTGCCCTAACTCATCAACAAGCTGCCCTAAGAGAAAAGCTCCCATTGAAGAGAAGACCAACCACTGTTAGATGGATGCCTTCTACTCAAGAGTCATCCATGACAAACCATTGATGATGATGTGAACAGACTGCATTTTGTTAACATTTTGAAAATGTGTAAATTTTCCTGCTACTGATTTAGTAACTTAGGCAGATAATTTTTTTTGTAAATTTGCCTATGATTGCTATTGCTACTGTTGATAAACTTATGCATAGATTCATTGAAATTTTTTGTAAATTTCCCTACAATTTACATCTGTTCACTTGTGTTGAAATATAGGAAAATTTGGCAATATTTTGCTCCAATTCCTTTTTTAAACAGTTTGGCCTTTTGGCCTTAATATATGAGAAATACAGATGTGTTTTACCATCTATTATTTCTTAAGATATACATTTGTAATCAACATTGAAAAATGTTGTTATCTTCTGGTTTGTTATCTCTTATCTTCTGCATTTTGAGTATTGAGAAATACATTTGTGTTTTTCATCTATTTGATTTCTTCACAAGCTGATAGTGTAACATTGAAACATCGTGTTTCTCATTCTTCCTTGTTTGTTGCTCATAAAAATAAGGGAAAATGGGTATTGCAAGGTGTTGTATTGCTGTTCTGACATTTAGTTACTGAAAATACTTGCAGCCATGTATACTAGCAGCCATGTATAACATATGTTAAGCAATAATATACAATTTGTAATCAACAAAACTATCCCATTTCAATTTTCAAGTGTTTGTAAACAACAACATGAGCTGGTTAGCATGTATACCAACAGCCATGTTTAACATATGTTAAGCAACAATTACCAGCAGCCAGCAGCCATGTATACCAACATAACCAATGATATACCAGTAAAAAAAATTACAAAACATAAGCTGGTTTTCAATGCTAACAACGACAACAGAAGCTGAACATAAGCTGGTTTTTAAGGTTTAAAAAAATAGTATAGTTACAAATACAAGCACCAAAAACCAGGTTCTTCTCTCCCTCCTCCTTGCATCCTCCAATGTCCTCACTTTTTCAGAAGACCCAACAACAGAATTCGTAGACGGGAGGCGTCAATGGCGGATCAAACCAACTGAAAAACCGACATTATTTTCAAAATCTAGAGCCAAATTTGTTACACCCAAAAAACCTCCTACCTGGGTTATCTTTGGACCAAGATGTGTTCAACTTGGCTGGGTTTCCACAATAGCACACCGGAATCACTTGAGGCATCTCTAGTTTTCCTCTTCTCATTCTTTTTCTTTTTCTTCTTCTCTTCTTTTTCTTTTTCTTTTTCTTTTTCTTAGCCCTAAAATGGTGCTACTACTGGTGTGTTAAAGTCTCAATAACCGGCCAGCTAGACTTAAGGTTGACAGTAAGGACGCCGTCACATGCCACATCACTTTGCCGTGACGTCTGTGACGAAAAATGGCAAAAAGGACTATTTTGTAACATTTCAAAAGTTAAGTGACTAAAATGAAACCTAGGTGACTATTTTGTCAGTTACCCCAAAGTTGGGTGACTGTTGGTGTAATTTACCCTTTCGGCAATGAAGGCTAAAAATATGATGGGAAAAGGCTTTGAGGCTTACTTAGCCTACGTGATGAATTCAGTTAGTAAGGAGTTGAGAGTTTAGGATATTCATACTATTAGGGATTTTCCTAATGTGTTTCCTGAAAAGTTGCTTGGTTTGCCACGAGATGGTGAAGTTGAGTTTGGCATTGAACTCTATCCTAGTACTACACCACTGTCTATTGCGCCCTATTGCATGATACCAAAAGAGCTTAAGGAGTTAAAGATGTAGTTACAAGAGTTGTTGGATAAGGGGTTATTCGACCGAGTGTATCTCCGTGTGGTGCATCGATTTTGTTTATAAAGAAGAATGATGGTAGGATGAGGATGTGTATTGACTATAGGTAGTTGAACAAGTTAACTATCCAGAATAAGTATCCCTTGCCTCGAACTGATGACTTGTTTGATCATTTTTGAGGTGCAATGGTGTTTACAAAGATTGACTTAAGATCTGGATATTACCAATTGAAGATGAATGAGTCGGATGTGTTGAAAACTACTTTTAGGACTTGGTATGGGCATTATGAGTTTTGGTGATGCCGTTTGGATTAATTAATGCCCCTATTGTGTTTATGGATTTGATGAACTGAGTATTTAATTCATACTTTGATCAATCAGTTTGTGGTTGTCTTCATAGATGACATCTTGGTGTATTCTCATTTTGAGGAGGATCATGACAAGCACTTAAGGATTATTCTACAAATTCTTTAGACTAAGCAGTTATTTACAAAGTTGAGTAAATGTGAATTCTGGCTTAAGGAAATGGCATTCTTGGGTCATGTGGTTTCGACAGAAGGGATTCGTATGGACCCAAAGAAGACTGAGGCAATTTTAGAATGGAAGTTGCCTAGGAGTGTTACTTAAGTTCAGTGTTTGTTAGGTTTAGCAGGTTACTATCATAGATTCATTGAAAAGTTTTCTCTCATTGTTACACCCTTAACGAAACTACTTCAGAAGAGTGTGGTGTTCGAATGGACTGGCGAAAGGCAGAAGAGTTTTGATAAGCTTAAGGCTATGTTGATGAAGGCACTTGTGTTGATTCAACCGGAACCTGGAAAAGATTTTTTAGTTTATAGTGATGCTTTGCATTCAAGACTTGGTTGCATTTTAATGCAAGAGGGTATAGTGGTGTCTTATGCTTCAAAGCAGTTAAAGAAGCATGAACAAAACTATCCTACTCATGATTTAGAGTTAGCTGTCGTGGTGTTTGCATTTAACATCTGGTGCCACTATCTTTATGGAGAGAAGTGTGTGATTTACATTGATCATAAGAGCCTTAAGTACCTCCTCTACCAAAATGAGTTGAATTTAAGGCAAAGGCATTGGATTGACCTTTTAAAGGACTATGACTATGTGATTGAGTATCACTCTGGCAAGGTGAATATTATTGTTGATGCTTTAAGTAGGAAGTCGATGACGGAGTTGAGAGCTATGTTTGTGCTCTTGAGTTTAGCTAGTGATGGTGGTTTGTGTGTTGAATTTCAAGTGAGGCCTAATTTGTCACAATAGATTAAGGAAAAAAAATCGTTAGATGGAGATTTGTTAAGAAAGATTCAACAAGAGGAGCAAGGTGTTAAGGGAGATTTTGATATTGATGCAGAAGGTATTTTGAATTTCTAAGGTAGATTGTGTGTGCCGCAAGATGTGGATTTAAGGCAAGTGATCCTTATTGTGGAGCATAGTAGCCCTTACGCTATGCATTCCGGTAGTGGTAAAATGTATCATGATCTTCGTGAGATTTATTGGTGGCCTGGGTTGAAGTGTGACGTTACGGATTTTGTGGCTCGATGTTTGGTTTGTCAAATGGTGAAAGCTGAACATTAATTTCCTTCAGGGTTGTTGCAACCTATTGCGATTACTGAATGGAAGTGGGAAAGGATTACTATGGATTTTGTTTTGGGTTTGCCATTGGCTCCGTCGAGGAAAGATTTGGTATGGGTTATAGTTGATCGATTTTCGAAGAGTGCGCATTTCTTAGCAATGCAAATTGATTATTCATTGTAGAAGTTGGCAAAGTTGTATATTGCTGAGATTGTTCGTTTTCCTGGGGTTCTAGTTTTGATTATTTCTGATAAGGATTCGAGGATTACTTCAAAGTTTTGGAAGAATTTACAAGAGGCTTAGGGGTCGAAGCTTACTTTTAGTATGACCTATCACCCCTAAACTGATGGCCAATCTCAGAGGGTAATTCAAGTTTTAGAAGACATGTTACGAAGTTGTGTGTTGAGTTTAGTGGTAGTTAGGAGTGATATTTGCACTTAGCAGAGTTTGCTTACAACAACAGTTTCCAAGCGAGTATTTGCATGGCTCTGTTTGAGGTGTTGTATGGTTGGAAGTGTAGAACTCCTTTGTGTTGGACGGACCTGGATGAAAAGCTAGTTGTTGTACCAGATTTAGTTCAAGAGACCGAAGAGAAAGTGAAGTTGATATGTGAGAGGTTGAAGGTAGCAACAGATAGGCATAAATCTTATGCGAATTTGAAACATCGAGACATCGCATTTCAAATTGGTGATAAGGTGTTCTTCAAAGTTTCTCATTGGAAGAAGGTTTTGAGGTTTGGAAGGAAGGGTAAGTTAAGTCCAAGGTATGTCAGACCATATGAAGTTGTCGAGAGGGTTGGCCCGGTAGCGTATCTATTTAAGTTACCTTCGAAACTTGAGCAAATCCATGATGTTTTCCATGTGTCTATGCTTTGGAAGTATCGTTCAGATCCATCGCATATTGTGCCAATAGAGGAGATTGATGTTCAACCTAATCTCACTTTTGATGAGGAACCAATAAAGATTTTAGATCATGAAGTGAAAGTGTTGCGAAACAAAAGAGTTCTGTTGGTTAAAGTTTTGTGGCACAACCACATAGTGGAAAAGGCTACTTGGGAAACTGAGAAAGCGATGAGATGCCAATATCTGTATTTGTTTAGCTCAGGAAAATTTCAAGGACAAAATTCTTTTTAGTGGGGGAGAGTTGTCACACCCCAAAATAGGGCCTAGGAGTTTTATGGGTATTTTGGCCTATATGAGCTCGAAATTTCGTAAGGTTGGTACTCGATAATGTATAATGTTTCCGATAGTGGTTTTCATAAAGTTAATTCAATTTTTGGAAATGAGTATTGATTGCCTTTAATTTTAGAAAAAGGACTGATTTGTAAAAGGGTCAAAACAATGAGCATTTATGTAGTAATTTAACCAATTTTTAAATTTGAACCTAAAAGTCACCCCCACATACAATTTTCACGATTATTTCATCTCCCTTTAGGCTTGTGCCACCCTTGCCATTCCCCTTGAGTTTTAAACCAATTTTTGATTCCCAAACCATAATACCTTGATTTCCTATCATTCCCAAGTCATTTACCATCATAAATCTTCAAGAAAAAAACACCCAAAACTCCATAGATTTCATCAACTTCTCCAAACGTGGGTTTTCAGAATTGCGTCCAAACTCATCTAATTATCTATCAAAGGTAACATTTCGAATTCCTACGACTTTCTCATGATATCTAGTCTTTAAAAATGAATTATTAGCCCTCAAGTCGCATGTTTTAAATAAAAGCCGAAAATTGAGCCATTAATGGTGGATTTCAGGATTTTGCATAACAATGCAGTTTCAAAGTGTTTTTCAACTTGTTTCAGCATGATTAGAAGGTTTTTAAACTTACCTCGAAGTTTCATTAATGATTTCCCATTTTTTAATGATTTTTTTTGAAAATTGCCTAAAATATGTTGAAAAATGTTGATACGATGAATTGAGTAGATTTGTCTAGTTTAAAAGGTGCACATTAGGCGTAGATGATTAATTAGATGAACGGAACTAATTTTAGGCAAAAATATTGAGTATAGATCGAGATATTAGAATTTAAAGTTTGTTATGTAAATAGTTTAAGTTACATAGGAACTTAGCTTAAAGCTTGTGTTTTAGTTGGTTCGAGTGAATTTTTGGTTGTTATTTGATTGTGGTTATTGTATGATTTTTGTGTGTAAAGCCTCAGATTCGTTACAGCTTGTTACGAGCTAGGGAAAAGTTAGTTGAGCTTTCGAATTTTTGACAAAAGCATAAAGTGGTGGGTGTATGGAATTGCTACTCGTAAACACGAGTCATGCGTTTTTGCGAAAATAGCTGTACCTAAACCCCTACTCTAAGTTCGGAGCGTATGTCTTCTTGAATCTATAATTATCTTGTGGTTATATGTTGTGCATGAAATGTGATAAGTGAGTATGGTGATATTGTGTAAAGTGCAATCATATACATGAAATAAATGTGTAATATATATGTTTTATGATTATGCTGGTGTTTTGCAAAAGATGCAAATATGCAGTGATAGTGCACAAATAATCGGTAAGTAATATGTGTTGTTTTATGATATTTTGGCCTTGTGGTATTGAAACCATTGGATATAGTTAGCATGCCATAGGATTGTAAGTACTCACTTATATGTATAGTGGTTTTGGGCATTGAGGTCCTGGGACATGCTTGGAAGGATAAGGGAATGGGAGCTAAGCTCTATTCAACGGGACATGTAAGGGGAAATAAGGAGAGTGTTAGCTAAATGCTTCACTTTTGGGACATGTTTGAATTTATTAGTCTATGTGGTGTAGTAGAGATCCGTGTATTAGATTTGTGATGATAGAGCTCACTATATGTTTCATAACCTAAGTGCCATCTTATCATATTTTATGTAATCGTGTGGAATATGTTCTATGCTTAAATGAGTATGTATGTGTTGTGAGAATAAACTATTAGATGATGCATAATTTAATACTATATGATGTTAGACTTAAGAATAAGGTACATGTGAGTAAATGATCGGTTGTTTTGCATGATGTTATGTTTGCGTTGTGGAAATTCTTTGCATTTACTGAGCTTGTTGAAGCTCACCAACTCATTTCAACATATACAAATTAGTGACGTCACGGTGTGGGCAGTGTGGTTAACGAGGGTGTGATCCAAGGAAGACTGGTTATCTATCTTAGGTGCTCTATTATTTTTATTCATTTTGGGGAAATAAGCAATGTGGTAGAACTATTTTTGGTTATTGATCTTTAAACCTTTTGATTTGGCTTATAAGAATTTCATGTTATTTTTAAGTTTGCATTTTTAAACATTGATGGTGGCATAACGATTCTTGTGTGGATGATTGGGCACTTTGGACTGATAAATTTAGCCATAGCATGATGAAATAAATAAAGTACTTGAAGCATGTTGCTTAGGAACTATTTGAAATGAATTATTTGCTCTTCTATGCTGCATTTTTAACTTTAGTAGCAGAGGTATCGATAGTTGGCTTTAAAAATCGATACCTATGTGAATTAAAACGTACAGGAAAATAGAATAGGGATTTGGTATCGATACCTTATCTCGAGTATCGATATTTGGGACAAAAGTATCGATAATTTATAGAAAGTACCGTTAATTTTTTATAATTGTTTTTGGTCGAAAAATAGTAAGCTACTTTGGTATCATTTTTCCAAGTGGTATCGATACCACTAAAAGAAAATATCGGTACCTAAATGTCAGTATCAATACCTATGGGCAATTTTATGAAATTTTTCTAAATAGCCCTTTTGAAAGATTCTAATTGTATGTAAGACTGATTAATGAATGATTTTCATGGAAAAATGTTAATTAACTAATTGGATGACTTAAAACTTATACGTGTTAACAAAAGAAGATCGGTTTGCTTTGATCTAGTTTCCTATTTTATGTACATGAGACGAGATGGTGGTGTGGCATCCCGTATTTGGTCTTGGCCACCAGGCCAGATATAGGGTGTTACAACAACACTAGTTTTAAGGAAAAGTTAACATGAAAAACTGTAGGTCGGAAGAAGAAATAGGTTGGTTTTTAAATTTTGGTCTAATTTCTTCTTAAAAACTCACAATTTTGACTCTTTTACAAATCAATCATTTTTATAAAATTAAATGTATTTAAAACTTATTTTTAGAAATTGATTTAATTTTTTAAAAACCATAATTGAAAACATTGTCAATATGCCATGTTATATAATTTCGAACACTCGAACGCTAAAATTCCTAAAATACCCCTAAAACTCCAAGGCTTTATTTTGGGGTGTGACAATTCTCCCCCTGTAAAAAGAATTTTGTCCTCAAAATTCCCTACTGACACATCATTTGCTTAATCACAAGATATGCTATTTCTATTTTTAAACTAACTATCACACTTTCGCTGCGCACTGTGATTCTCTTTCTCTCTAACTTCCTACTACTTTCTGTAATGATTTTATTCACTACTACGTACTATTCTACGATAATTTTGCCAACGATTCCCTCTATTCACTATGAAACTCTCATCTATAAATCTCATAACTACTTTTTTATTAAATCAATAGTTCTTAATGGAATTCTGTACTTATTAGTTATGTCAGCCAAAATTTACGAAGGCATAGTACCTAAGTCTACTAATAAGAATAAATATATTGATCAAAATACAAAAATACCCACAATCTCAACATTCGAATCTTGAACATGGGGTTCCCTAATAGCATAAACTCGAGCTAAATATCCAGACTCAACCTGAGTAGCTACAATATGAGCTACAATTTGCTACCCAATCGGTCTTCCATTACTTCCACCACGACCACGGCCTCTAGTAGGCGTAGAAATAGGTGCCAAAATCTGAGTCTGTGAAACCTCTACTCTATTCGGGAAATCCCTCAAAAAATGTTTCTTAGAACCACACTTAAAATATCCAACTGTCAACTTACGACACTCCCCAGGATGCCTACGCTCACAATGTAGACAAAACGGCCATCTAGAACCACCCGTCGAACCACCAATACTAACTACAACACCATCTTGCAGCTTAGACTGACTTGCTTGAATCTCATGTCGGGCACTCCTATCGGAACCTTGTGTATCACACCTTCATTAAGGTGGTCGGTCAGATACAACATCGTTTTTAAACACTGAATATCTATACCTCTATTTTAGGCCTTAAAAATATAACATGAATCAACACATTGATTATTCTTGATTAGTCCTAAACGTCATGCATCAAATACCTTATAAAATACGCAAAAAATACCTCAAATGGCAGTCCCAAACATCATATTTTCAAGTCTAAAAATACCAATCATAATAGGCACGCAATAAACTAAAAATTCATAGTAAAATCACATCACATCTACCACATTGCCTTTTATTCCCCAAGCCCAATTAAACAAATAACACCTACTAATAGCAACTAAGTTCCTGGCTTGGATCACTCCTCGAGACCACACCTTCACACCAACACTACTTATCTGTAATGGATTTAAAAGGAGTGGGTGAGCTTAACAAGCTCAATGAATGCTCAGAATAACCATTACGCAAGCAGCTCATCATGCACCAACCAAACAACTTATAGCATTTGTCCAAAACTTCTTTAACTTAGTGCCATAATTTACAAATTTAATCATCTTTCATGTATCCCTTTTACACATTAATATACAAATATTTAGGAATATATTTCGGTACATATGAATCTCATACAGTCACATATAATCCCATTTAAACACAATTTATAATAATTTGTATACATCACATTACACATATATACACTTTTTAAGATAATTTGGCACTTGAGCTATGAAATATAAAAGTGAGTTCTATCATCACTCATCAAATACACAGATCTCCAACACACCACACATAGACTCGTAGAGTTGAACATATCCTATAAGTGTAACTTATAACTAACACTCTCAAACACACCAAACACACAAATCCTAGTGAATAGAGCTTAGCTCGTATTCCTTTATCTCTCTAAAAACTGACCCTGGACCTCAACGCCCCAAATATCACAACACATATAAGTATGTGCTCACAATCGTATGGCATGCCAACTATATCCAATGGTCTCATTAAGTCAGAAGGCCAAAATATCCATACTGTCATCAAATATTACTTTACCGATTATTCATACATATTCTCTACATAACCATATCATTAACACATTATACACACTATCACATGGCATGAATAACATACCCTCATATTTACTGTCACAATAGTCATCACAACATGTTCATATTTTGTCACATCATAACTCTCTTTATCACAATTCACAAACATATTTATCTCATATTTAGCATAGGTAAAAGAAGACTTACACTTGGAATTTAGAGAAGGGATTTAGGCTACCTCTAAATTCCCAAATAACACAATGAATCGCTTAGGAGTAGCTAATCCAAAAACTCACCAAACTATACTCCTTTGTCGAAAACCAAAAACTTAGACAAGCTTTTCTTTGCCTTGATCTCTACTCGTTGAAAGTCCTATTGACTCTAACGCCTCAACAAGACAAACCACACAAATACACATTCAACAATCAGTCATCAACTTTATTAAAACAGTCACAAACATAAGCCTAAGCTACCTTATCTTTTAATCGAAACTTTTAACATATAAAACTTTAGATTTGAATATCTCGGTCTACACTTAAACTTTTCACATGAAATGAGTTCTATTTATCTACATATTCATCTATGACTAATTATCAGCTTTTAAACTACACAAAACTACAATTTTTAAGGTATCAAAATATTTCGACAATTTTTGGCCTTTATGATGAAAATTCATTAAAACTCAAGAATTTATTAACGAAACTTCAAAGTAAATTTAGAAAGCTTCTAATAATGTTAAAACAAGTTGAAAAACACATTAAAGTCAATTTTTTATCTCCAAACCCAAAATTCACCATTAATAACCCGATTTTGGGATTTTATCGAGAACATGCATTTTAGCTGCTAAAAACTTAGTTTTATATACTAGATAACATTAAAAACTCATAAGGAATTGAATCATTACCTTAGATGAAGAAAATATGTGCATTTGATTGAAAACCCAAAAAACTCAAAAGCTTGACAATAGAGGAACTATGATATTTTTGGGTGTTTTTCTTGGTCTCTTATAGAGGTTTATGGTTCAAAAGTGACAGAAATCAAAGAGGATTAGGAATTGGAGTTCAAAATTGTTTGAAATAGCAAGAGAGAATCAATGGGCGACAACACTAGTTTTGGGGAAGAGTTAATGTGAAAAACTGTAGGTGGAAGGAAGAAATAGGTTGGTTTTTAAATTTTTGTCTTATTGCTACTTAAAAACTCACAATTCTAACTATTTTACAAATTAGACTTTTTTCTAAAATTAAAGGTATTTAAAAATATTTTTTAGAAATTGATTTAATTTTCCAAAAATCATAATTGAAAACATTACTGATATGTCATGTCATAGAATTTCGAACACTCGAAGGCTAAAATTCCTAAAATACCCCTAAAACTCCGAGGCCCTATTTTGGGGTGTGGCAAGCTTTGATTTCGTAAATCAATCTCAAGTTCATCTTCTAATAGTCCATTTGAACACAAAATTTTAGAATTTTCATACACATTTCAAATTTATTGCATTTTAGTCCCTAAGTTTAAAACTAATAACTTTTACTTTATAAACTAGTCCATTAACATATCAAATATTCAAAACAAACCAAATAGCCACAAAAGCTTCAAGAAAGTATCAATGAAAACTTTAAAAAAATTTAACAATTTCATGAAATAGTCCTTGGGTTAGCTAAATCAAGCTCCCGAGATTCCAAAAACATAAAAATTACAAGAAATAGACTAAAATTCACTTACCGATTAAAACTTTTAGCATGGATGAGAGCTAGGGATTGTATTTTCTCCTCAAAATTGGTTTTGAAGTTGAAGATGACCAAATGCCATTTGTTTTCTTTCATGTTGTTTTGTTTAATTATATTTTATTACAAAATTAACTAAATAATATAAAATAAACAAACATTTCCACTGATTTTTAAGCTACCTATCATCTATGCTTTAAAAAATAAGAATATTTTCCACATAAAACCATTCAAACTTATTTTTTTAAACGCTTAGGATATGTAATTCAATAGTGATTAACTTTTGCAGCTTTTACGTTTTAGTCCTTTTTCTTTATTCAACTAGAAAAATGACAAAATTACTATACAAAAATTGAATATGACACTTAAATTACTTCATAAATATTAAATAGATAATTTTTACTAATTCAAACGTAAGAATTGTGGTCTCAAAACCACTGTTTTCGACACCACTAAAAAATGGGATGTTATAACTCTACCCCCTAAAGAAAATTTTGTCCTCGAAATTCTTACCAGAAAACAAATTGGTGTATTGAGATTTCATAGATTCCTCTATTTCCCATGTTGCTTCTTTGATACCATGGTGATGCCATAGAACCTTCACTACTGACACACTTTTATTACGAAGTTCTGTCACTTCCCGAGCCAGAATTCTCACGGTTCTACATTGTATGACAAATCTGGCTACAACTCAATTTCATCACTCGATATGACATGTGACAGATCTGAACTATAATGACACAACATCGATACATGGAAAACATTATGAATCTTTTCCAACTCTGGTGGTAGAGTCAAACGGTAAGCTACATGTCCAATTCTTTCAGGAATTTCGTACAACCCTATAAATCTTGGGCGGAGCTTCCTTTTTTCTACAGAATCGTAATACCTTTCACCAAGGCAAAACTTTCAAGAATATTTTATCCCCGATCTAAAATTCAATATCTTTTCATTTCAAATCAGCATACGATTTCTGTCGATCGGAGGCAACCTTCGACAATCATGGATAGCTCTGACTTTATCTTTTATTTCACGGATCAGATCAGTACCAACAATATTTCTTTCACTCAATTCATACCAATGCAATGGAACTCTACATTTTTGCCTGTATGATGCTTGTTTGGTAGTTTTTATTATAAACAAATTTAGCTAATGGTAAAATTTTTTTCCCAATTTCCTTCAAACCCAATAACACAACATCGCAACATATCTTCGAGCATCTACATCACTCGCTCATATTGTCCATCTATTTGGAGATGAAATGCAGTACTAAAATATAATTTCGTACCCAAAGCTTCGTGTAGTTTACCACAAAATTTAGAGGTAAATATCGGATCATGATCGGAGATAATGGATACCGACATACCATGTAATCGTACGATCTTAGAGATATACAACTCAGCTAATCTCTCAAGTGAGTAATCCGGTCTGACTAGAATAAAGTGCTTAGATTTCTTCAATCTGTTAATAATAACCCACACAACATCTTTCTTTTTTGGAGCCAGCGGTAATCCCGATACAAAATCTATTGTGACTCGTTATTATTTCTACTCCGAAATCATTATAGGCTGCAACAATCCTGATTAAACCTGATACTTGGCTTTTATTTGTTGACATACAAAGCATTTAGCTAGAAATTCAAATATTTCTCACTTCATACCTAGCCACCAGTACATTTGCTTCAAATCATTATACATTTTCATACTACTAGGATGAATCGAATAGGCATTGCTGTGTGCTTCGGTCAAAATATCTCGTTTCAGTTTCATATAATTCAAAACACACAAACAACCCCTAAAATAAAAAATACTATCATTACAAGTATTGGACTTTATAGTTTGATTATTTTTAATCGATTCACACTTCAAATTTAACTTAGAATAATTTTTCTGTAACTCAGAAATTCGTTGAAGAAAATTTGGTCTAATTCTTAATTCGGCCAGAATAGAACCGTTGGTTTTTAGAGTCAATTGATTATTCAACACTTTTAGGGAAAATAAAGACTTATGGCTCAAAGCATTTGCAACCACGTTTTCTTTGCCATGATATTAGTTAATAATCAAATCGTTGTCTTTCAATACTTTGAACCACCTACGCTGTTCAGGTTCAACTCTTTTTTAGTCATAAAATATTTCATGCTTTTATGATCAGTGCAAATATGAAAATTTTCATCGTACAAGTAGTTTCACCAAATCTTTAAAGCAAACACGACTGCAGCTAACTCAATGTCATGTGTCGGATAATTTTTTTCGTGTGATTTCAGTTGATGAAAGGCATAAACTCTCACTTTTCCATCCTGCATAAGTACACAACCCAATCCGTTCTGAGTCAACACTGAAGATTTGATTAACATTTTTTTCAATTGGTTAAAACTCTGTTGACATTTATCAGTCCAGACAAACCAAACATCTTTTTGTAGTAGTTTCATCAACAACAAAATAATTATAGGAAACCCTTTCACAAAACGACTATAATAACCTGCCAAACCCAAAAACCTATGTACCTCAGTAACATTTCGTAGAGGTTTTCAATTCAAAATTGAAAAAAATTTGTTTAGTTCAACCCGGATACCATCCAGAAAAATTAGATGCCCCAAAATCCAACCTCGAGGAACCAGAATTCACATTTGTTGAACTTCGTATAAAGTTTTTTTCCATGCAAATTTTGCAACACCACCCTCATATGCTGATCATGCTCAGTTTCATTTTTCGACTAAATTAAAATATCATCGATGAACACAACTACGAATCGATCAAAATGTGGATGAAACACTCTATTCATCAAATCCATAAATTCAGCAGGGGCATTCATCAAACTAAATGGCATAAAAAGAAATCATAATGGCCATAACAGGTTCTGAATGTTGTCTTCGGAACATCTGGTTCTTTAACTTGCAATTGAAAATATCCTGATCACAGGTCAATTTTTGAAAACACGGTGACCCTTTTCAAATTATCAAACAAGTCATTGATTCGAGGTAGCAGATATTATTCTTTATCATCACTTTATTCAATTGTCGATAATTAATACATAATTTCAAAGTGTCATCTTTCTTTTTCAAGAATAACATTGGAGCGCCCCGGTTGATACACTCGGTCTGATGAATCCTCGATCTATTATTTCTTGCAACTGTGCTTTCAAATCTTGTAGTTTTGTAGGTTCCATTCTGTATGGTGCAATAGATATCGGACCAGTCCCTGGTACAAGATTAATCACAAACTCGACTTCCCTTTTTGATGGTAACCCATGTAACTTTTTTGAAAAAACGTCAGCAAATTCTAGCACAGTCGAAACCTAGTCTAATTTTAATTCAGATGCTTGAGTATCTAAAATGCATGCTAGATAAGCTTCAACACCTTTCTAGATCATTTTTTGAGTAGTAAAAGTTGATACAATGCTAGTGGCAAAATCAAATTTGTCTGTTTCAACACTACTCAAATCACCACTTGGACGTGTCAAAACAATTCGTTTCCATTTGCAACTGAAAACTGCATCATGAACTGTTAGCCAATCCATACCTAGAATAACATTGAATTCATCAAACGAAAACAACATCAGGTTAGTAGGAAATTCGTAACCCTAAATTTTCAGTGGACAATTTTTACAAACTTTATTAATTATCACACTCTGACCTATTAGATTTGACACTCTAATATCAAAATCAACCGACTCAATTGGTTAATTCTTTTCTGTTACTAATTTCGTGCAGATATAAGAATGTGTTGATCTAGGATCAATCAATGCAATTAGAGTAACATAAAAAAGAATAAAAGTACCAGTGATGACGTCGGTTGCCATAGCCTCATCTTTAGCACAAATCGCGTAGGCTCTAGCTAGTGCTCGACCTTCGAATTTATTGGTCGCATCGCATGTCTCACTATGATTAGCCCAAAGATTATTCCCAATTCTTGGTCGTACCTCTCTAAGAAGCAATCATTGGTTTAATAGTTTGCTCTGAACCTGGTTCAGCTGTATTCAGACAATTTCTCAGAAAATGTTCGAATGAATCGCATCAGAAGCAAGCTCCTCTTTTGAATCTACAAACATCGAAATGAGTTTTGGCACAATTTTCACAAGCAAGTGTGTTTAAATTCCGAATGCTAACAACACTCGCTAAAATCTCTAAGGAAGAGATTGGCTCCTAAAATCTCTAAGTTTCTTAGCACGTACGGATAACAACATAAATTTTTTAATATCTAGTTCTCCCACATTGCTAGAATATTCTCGTTTACACCCTACTCGAATCTGGTACACATCTCAGTCGCTGAAGTTATTTGTTCCTGCGTATATTTACTTAAGTTCACAAATTTACGCTCGTACTCAACAACCGGCAAATTCCCTTATTTTAGGTCCATAAATTCTAGTTTCTTACCTTCCAGATACAATTTGTCGATATATTTCTTTCTGAACTCAGTCTGAAAGAATTGCCACGTTACTTGATCTCTTGGAATCATTGCAGTTAAAGTCACCCACCAATGGTAAGCATCTTTTCTCCATAATGAAACAACAAATCTTGATCTATCTTTAGGTGAGCAATTTAATTCGTCGAAAACACATTGCATACTTTCCAACCGATATTCGTGAAAAGTTTGTTTTCAGTGGTGTCGAAACCTGTAATTTTGCGATCACGATTTTGATGAACAAGTCAATATTTTATTATTTATTTAATATTTATAGGGTTATATTAGGGTCGTAATAAAACTTGGTTAAGAAATTTTATTATTTTGTTAGTTAATTAATAAAAAAGGACTAAATCGTAAAGCTTGCAAAGGTTTCTAAAAGTTAAATGGATTAAATGGCTATGATAATCTAAATTAATGGAATTAGATGGTAAATATACCATATTTATAGTTAGTGGAAAATTGTGGACAAGGTTATGATGAAATTTAAGTTAATTAAAGGTAAATTAGTAATTAACCAAATAAATGAATAAGCAAATAATCAAAATGCTATCATCTTCTTTCTTTTACCTTGTTTCAACTGAAAATTCCATGAAAGAAGAATCTTGAAGTTTCGACTAGGGTTATTCAATTGCATGGTATGATATTTTGGCTTGTTTTTAGTAATTTTATGTTTTTGAGTTCGTATTAGCTTAATCTAGCTAGTCCAGGGGTCAATTCATAAAAAATTTAAAATTTTAGGGACTTTCCATGAATGAGTTGAATGTGTTTTGAACTTAGTTGATAGATTATTAAGGTTGGTTGCTAAATAAAAATATTTTATTAAGTGATTTTTAGTGATTTTAATGTTTAAGGATTTATTTGTGAAAATAGTAAAATTTCATGAAAATATTGTGGAATGATGATTAAAAATAGACTATATGTGAACCCTATGAAGTTTGGTTAGAAGGTATTTTGGTTACATTTGGATAGTTCATAAGTTTCAGTTTTAGGGACTAAATTGCATAAAAGGTAAACATTGGGGTAATCTTGTAAATTCTTATTCATAAGTGTTATAAGTTGAATTAATTATTTTTAAGCTATTTGGACAATTTAATTGAATGAAATTATTATTTAGATCAAGAAAAGAACCAAACGGACGTTAATCGCGGAAAAACCAAAGTAGTGGCATAGTCGTTGGTCTCGTGTTGGAGTCAGTTCTACCAAGGTAAGTTCATATTTAAATTAAAATATTTCATTCAATAAAGAAAACCCTAAAAGCTCCTGAAGGAATTGAGGAGAAATCCTCCGTCTTGAGTATGTTTTCGGCTTCTGGGATGAATCAACTGGCTTTCTTCGAGTGAATCCCACAATTCTGGCCCTCTGGCTTGGCTCATTGGCCTAGCTAAATGCCCCCTTGAAGGTTGGCCTCTAGGGTGTTTATATAGGGTTTTGGATTGGCTTTCTTTGCCTCTAAGTACCCTAATCTGAATGAAACTCTTCTTTACTACGTCAAGGACACGCCCATGGCACACCCGTGTAAGTCGAGGCCAGGCCGTGTTCAAGTCTGTGAAGGAGGCACGACCATGTGGCTTAGGCCCAGGCCGTTTCGATTTCGTAATTTGGCCCATTTATTCTATTTTTGGCCCATTTCTCATTCTTTTCATCCTCCGGTGCTCTCCTGAGTATAAAACATGAAAACAAAGGATTAGGAGCACCTATTTCCATAATTAAAGGGATAAATCATCCAAAAACATGATAAATGTGGGATTAAAATATGTGTATATTATGGTTTATCAAATACCCCCACACTTAAGCTTTTGCTTGTCCTCAAGCAAAATTCTCAACTCACAATTAAAGCAAACTTCCTCGATTCATAATATTCATCGATAATGTTTCATCATAATTCATAGATAATTTATATATGGATGATTTAACTAAAAGAGTCCTAAAGATTCAAACAATCAAAGTCATAGTTTTTAGCATGAAAACATAGGTGTTTCCCTTTATCCGAAAAATTACCTTTGATTCAAAACTGACAAGGGTTGACGTCCTCACTAAAGATTCACTCAAGTCACTCAAGGTGTTTAAGGTTCAAAATAAAGCACTCAACAATCAAACATGAAAAGTTAATCCCATAGGCTTGCTTGAAAATCAAATCTCCACCACTATAAAATGAGATGATACACAAATCAAAAGGTCTTTAAAGGGTTGTAATGGGGCTTAGGTTAAAGGTGAAGATAAATGCTAAATTAAAGGGTTAGAATCAAGATTGAATTGACAATTTACCTAACTAGAAAAATGAACTCATCCTAAATAATTACATCAATTGAAAATTTGTAATACAAATAATACGAGCTTCTTTCTCAAGATGTTTAGTTTAAACGTGTAAGCTCTCTTTAATCACAGAACTAATAATGAATATACTTCGAATTTTTTTTAAGAAAAAATCAATAAATACATAATAAAAGAAAAATTCAACTACTGAAATAAAATAAATAGGTAACTGATCAAATCAAGTCTCGATAGAAGGGTAGTTAAAAGGAATGGTGATAACATGTAACACCCCAAACCCGGCCCATGCGTTACGACCGGATCTGGCATGTCACATGAAGAAAACATATTAAGAACTTGTAATTTGTACTAAAATAGGTATTATAAAATTATAGTTTAAGAAAACAAGTTTGGTTATAAATATTTGATAAAATACTACTAATTTCAAGAGGTTGATTGATAAATCGAAAATCGAACTAGTGAACCTTAAAATCGTGACTTTTGAAAATGACGTTGATAATTTTGAAAGAAAATCCAAGTTAAATTATTTTTCCATGTTTATTATAAAATCTATTTGTTAATCAAATTTGGAAAACCGTTATTAATGATTTTAGAAAATCCCCATTTAAAACAATTCAAGAAAGATATTAAGTACGTCTAAATGTAAAGCAAAATAAAACATATTCCAGATGCCTTATTACAACTTTAAAACCCAAAATAGTAAAAGTAACGAATTAAAATGGTAAAGAAGTTTACTAATGTTCAAAAACATTATTTCCAAAGTATGGCCTCCACCGAGTCATCCATGGCCCCAAGTCCTCGTCACTGAGCATTACTTGTAAGGATTAAGAAGGAGGGATGAGTTACTAGAACTCAGTGTATAATCCCCTTACCATTATACACTGGGCCTGAGCCCGTTTAGTAACATCTTGGGCCTAAGCCCATTTATAAAGTAATAAATAAATGAAATGAATGCAACCCATCCCATCCAGCCAATCTCTCCTGTGGGGATCAAGTCAACCCACCCTGCCATTCTCTCCAATTTGCAGTCAAGCTACCATTTATAATATTTTTATGGTCAAGCCACCGAAATCATAATTATGTGTGGCATAGCCAATATATAGATTGTGACAGAGCCACTAGAATATCATATACGGTAATATAATCGGCACACAGCCTTGGGTAAATATGTTTGGCACAAAGCCATAATCACGATGGCACAGAGCCATATTTGGGTTGGCACATAGCCATTATCAGAATTTGTGGCAGAGCCACCAGGCTACACTGCTCTTCAGTCATTAACCCGCCCCATGCAATATATAAAGATGCAACATACATAATAACATAACATATCCACATATACAACAACCATTAGTCTAGTAATTTATTACAATGAATCGACCCATTATTGAGCTTTGTAATCCGACCCACTAAGGCATTCTAGCAAGTCGACCCATAGGGGCATTTCGGTAAATCGGTCCATAGGGACATTTTGGTAATTCGGTATATAGTGACATTTTAGTAATTCGGTCCATAGGGACATTTCGATAATCGGTCCATATGGGCATTTTCGTCATTTATACAAATTAACACCGATTTTGATAAATTTTAGTATTTACGATGTTTAGGCAAAATACTCGATTCATACTATTTTACCGATATTAAGTTTTTAGGCAACATCGATCGATATTTTTAATATGATGCTAAATCACGGATTTATGGGATTTCAGTGTGTGATTACACACCGGATTACTGTAAGGACTAAACCTTCTTGATCTTCGGCACCTAAAACACCATTACACTCAATTAACCAACAAACGAGGTTTTTCTTAATCCAAATATTTAAATCTAACGATCTAATAAAGTTCTTACCCTTAGAATCGTGTACGACCACGATTTGTCTATTCTCACTAGATGATGGTCCACAACCCAGTGGGAAATCTCGAATCGTTGATACCGCTCTACGCTTGAACTTAGGAGTAGGAATCGCAAATCAACTCCTTTTGAGTTCTCCAATCGCTTTTCCTTTCAAATCGGTACCACTTGCCTCCATTGGAAAAAGTCTTAATCAAAATGATATTATGTTGATATAAATCAATTGTCTAAGGAAAAAGGTTCGGCTTACCACTATTTCCGTAGGATCCACAAGCGAATAAAAACGATCGATATAGCCCCTAGAAGAAGCGTTTATACATAATCATCAATCCATTTTAGCGGAATAACCAAATATTGTGATATATCAAGATGAACTTAAAGAAATCCCTTACCTTGACAATAATAGGTCCACTTCTATCGATTGGGCGCAAGGCTAGAAATGATTCGGCTAAGATGTGGTATTCGGCCACCCACTAGAACACTACGAAAAAGTGTTGATCATTATAAGAGAGTGTAGGAGAAAGAGACGTTTCCATTTAGAAACAAAGTGAAATAGTCGTATAGTGATGGACGTACATAATCGGCTAGAAATAAATAAAATGAAAGTGAAAAGAGGAGAATAAGGTCACTTATCGATTCATTCAAGGAGTTAGTTTCAATACAAACGAGAAAGAAATAATGAAGAATGTATGAAGGTTTCAAAAGTTCGGCTATGGAGGAGAATGAGCAAGAAGATTTGACTATGAAAATATAAATTGAAGGAGAAGAAAGATAGGTTGAAGAATTTGTGAAAAAGAAAAGAAAAGATGGAGAATGAGTGCTAACTAGTTTCGGCTATCAAAGGGAAATGAGAAAATAAATTGAACAAAATGGCTAGATGGTTTCGACAAAACAAAGGAAAAAGATGCTCACTTTTGGCTTTGGAGTTTCGGCAATGAGGGAAGAAATTGGAAAAAGAAAAAGATACCAAAATGCTAGGAAGAAAACAACCTCTCATGCACCAAAAATTGCCAAATGCCCAAAGAAAATTCGGCTATCCCTTTCCCCCTACAAACCGTGTATCACTTTTGCCAAAAGGATGAATGTTGACCAAAACAATCTTTCCAAAACATCCTCCACTTAATAGGCCAACATGTTCCCTTCTCTTGCCTTTTTCTTTTGATTCTTTCCTTCCTTTTCCCTTATCTTCCTCCTTACCATATTCGTTAGCCTCCTTTCCATAAATAAAAAGTTCTTCCTTGCCTTAATTAGGACCATGGCTGACACTTGGGATAGGAATACAAAAATAAACCCAAAATTTGAAAAAGATAGGATTCGAACCCCTTCCCTCCATGTTCTTCACTTGATGCCACACCACTCCACCATGTGCTCCACTTGTGCTAGCAAGATACACATTTATTTCTTTAAGTCATGGTGCCACATACCTATCTCTCCTTAAAGTTCTTAAATAGAAAAATTTTGCTAAGGCCCAATTCAACCTCGAGCCTTCATAGGACCCCTAAACATGCACAATAAACATTTTTAACTAGCCTATCGCAGGATATTCTTCAAAACATAAATTCCCGAATTTCAGGATGTTACAATAACCTTTCAAAATCACCTCCTAGAAAACCAACTTGAAATAATGCCGTTCTCTTGTTCTAAAAATTTTTAAACACTCCTACACTCAAGGCCCATTAGGCCCAATTCTACTAGGCCCAATTTTGGGATGTTACATAACAAATAAAAGATGGGTCTTGGGTTAATATTAGTGGGTGAATCAATAAAAGGTTTGTTAGGATCAAATGGGTTCACTAGGGGTTAATTGTGAGGGTAGGCTTTTAGTGGAGTAAGTGGGTTAATTCTTAAGTGCATTTATCATCTCAGTATATCAAATCAAAGATGTGATCTCGACATGTATAATCGAAGCAAGTTCTAGAATAACAAATCAATGTTGACACACTCATAATCAATAAAGTGAGCACAAAAAATGTATGCTCTAAAAGGCTCAAATTCTCACTCTAGTATCTTAAAGTTTTAAATTATCAATGCACAATTATCAAAAAAATTATGGGTTTTTATGACAACCTTGTAAATTTCAAACTTCAAGGTAATAATTAGATTTATGGAAACTTAGACATTTTTGGAAAAACAACCTAATTTTGGAAACCCGAACATTTTGGAAACTCAAGATGTAAGAAAAATTTTAATTTTTGAAAATAGACTCATCATGCTTGATTCTCTAGTATCTTAAAGTTTTAAATTATCAAGTTCGAGTCACTTGGGAAGCAACCATATTGAACTACAAGGGTTGGCGAATATCAAGTAGAGGAAAACCCAAACTTCCGGATTTGTGCAATCACCAAATCGGCAAAGGTGAGTTTTTCCTTACAAATCCTACTAGGATTTGGTTTTGTTTAAAAGGGTTTATTAATGTGTGTTAATGGATGGGCGAATATAGGGATTAATAGATCTAAAAATTAGATCGGATTTCTAGAAATCAAGGAACCTATTAAGCGAAAAAGGTGTGTACCCTTACTATTCTTCGATATATTATGGTTAAATATTTTAATATATGATATGAAAAATAATATGAATGTGGCTATGTACCACACATGTGGCAAAAAGTACCAAGGTACGTTTCCTACTTCTGATAGGATTGTGAAAAATGTTATTTAATAACATGCGAATATAAGAATATGAACATGAAATTAAATTATGCTTTATATGTATATATATGTTTTGGGCATTCGGGATTTATGAAAAAGGGGGAGAACAGTGTTGACTTGGTCTCACCCACTTAAAAATGTTGACTACGGTCACATTCATGTAAATATGTCGACTACGGTCACATTATGTAAATTTTGGTAACCGGTTACAATAGTGTCTAATGACACAACGTGGAGAGTAGCGGATGGAGGGTCGACTTAGTAGTCCCTACGGTGTGTTGGTTGGTACGTGTGGAGAGTAGCGGATGGCTTATAGGTTTTGGGTTTGGGTTGCATCACAATTTCGTTATTATATGGACTTGATGATTTGTACATGAATGCCTGATTTATTGAACGATAGTATGGAGTGCACATTGAGTCTGTTGACTCACCCCATTGTGGGAATTATTTTTTCGGTGATGAGCAAGTGATTTGACCGGACCGGTAGACCATGAGGAGGCCATGCATCACTCGAAGAATTTATTCAGAATTTGGACTTTATTTAATTTTAATACCTTTTTAATTTTATTTTGGGTTTATTTGATGTAATAAGGCCCTAAGGCCCAGTGGATTATTCTTTGTTTTTACTTTATTGTTTAGTTTCATGCTAAGAACTTTATTGGTTGTGTTTAATTAAATGGGCTTACAAAATCAAATAAATGGGTTTTCAATCTAAGCCCAACTCAAATCAATAGTTTTTCTAAATCTTTACAAATTTTCTCTAAGTATCAAATGTTTTTGAAACCGGTTTACTTGAGGAACATACCAGATCCGGTCCATTCTCGTGGGCCGGGTGTGGGGTGTTTCAACTTGTATCGAGCCCGCTTTTAAACTCTCGGCACTGGGCTAAGGCCCAAAACGCTTTTAAAGCGAGCCAAATGATTTTTCTTTTAAAGTAAGTGCTTTTGGCATGGCCCCTAAGTCTCCGACCCGCAGTCCACCAGGTAAGTACCCCTAACTTTATGTGTGATTCTGTGATTTATATAAGGGTAGAAAAGGCATGGAACGTAGAATAGATAATAGGAACTTGAACCCTAGGATTAGACTACTCAAACACAGACACATAAGACTTAATGTACTAAACCAACCTATGGCTAAGTCACTGAGCTAGTGGTGTGGTAACCCTTGTACGCATGTCTAGGATTGGATCCGGAAGAGCTTGGTATTTAAGCAGTCCTAGTGACTCACCTCCTCTTCGCAGGAATCCTACCTGGTGCGTAGCTTCGGTTCACCATAACTCAGAGGGCTCAGTGGTGTGGTAACCTCTGTGCGCATGTCTAGGAATGGTTTCGGTGGGAGCTTGGTATTTAAGCAATCATGTGACTCACCTCCTCTCCACATGAATCTCGCCTGTGCGTAGCTTTGTTCACCCGACCAAGAGGGCTGGGTCAAAGGCTAAACATAATGACTAAACCCGAAAGGGAACTAGCCATGTTTTAAAAAAAAAAAAGAAGAGAACAAAACAACAAACCCTAGTTTTTTTTCAAACCTTTAAAACTTTCTCTTAAATCGAGAAAAATATTCTTGCAACATTTTCCTAAAAACCTTGATTTATGAAAATTACAAAATGCCCTTAGGGGTGAAATTACCAAAACGCCTCTTGGTTTGTAAAATGTTCAACTACTCAACAACTTTACCAAAATTTCATGATTTCATAAACATTCAAAACCCTAATTTGTAAAATACCAAAATACCATGATTTTGGGAAAAATTACAAAATTGCCCCTAACTTACAAAATTACCAAAATGGCCCTAATTTTTAAATTTTTGCAACATCCCCATCTTTGAAAGAACAACTTTTGAAAAGAACCCTCAAAGTTTTACAACTTTTGAAATACCCCAAAATTTACTAATATTTTCAAATTTACCTCGATTTGTGAAAATTACCAAAATACCCCGAGGTCTAAAATTACCAAATACCCCAAATTTTGAAATTTTTCCTAAATTACCAAGACTTCAAATCTTCAAAATATACTTTTGACAAAAACACCAAGAAACATTTTTTTCCTAAAAATTACGAAAATACCCTCAGAGGATAAAATTACGAAAATACCCCGGTAGTGGAAAATAACAACAAACAACAAAACTACAACATTTCTCCGAATGAACGGAAGTTCATATTTGTTTGATGGATGAATGGAAAGATCGTGTGTTGTATGATACGAAAGAACCACTCTTAAATTCTTTTCATAAAACTTCTTCATAAATAAGTGGAACAATGACTAATACATAAAATTCCTTAATCGATCTCGCCACTAGAAAAATGAGCTCTAGAGGACGTGGTCGCCGTGGACGAGGAAGAGGAAGGATGACCGTGTTGAACCCGTTAGGGTCGTGACAAGGGTCCGACAATGAGATGCCACCGCCACCACCACCCCCACCGCCAATGTTGAGCAAAGAGCTCGCATGTGGAAGAGGCGTGTCGCAGTCGCTCGCGAGTTTTGGAATTGGTGGCCGGTGCAGGAGGAAATGGAGGAAATCGGAAGTCGGTACCTGAACGACTCCGAGCTAATGGAGCAGAAATGTTTCGAGGAGTATCCAATGTGGCACCTAGTACAGCTGAGTACTGGTTAGAAGCAACGGAACGCATCATGGATGAGCTTGATCTGACTCTGAGGAGAAGCTAAAAGGGATGGTGGCATTGTTACGCGATGAAGCGTATCAATGGTGGTTGACTGTTCGTGATGGTACCGTAGCTGAAAATCTGACCTGGGAATTTGTTAAAGAGGCCTTTCAGAAGAAGTATGTGGGAACCAGGTATACAGATGAGCAGAGGAAGGCTTTTCTAGGGTTGGTGCAAGGGAGTAAGTCCGTCGCAGAATATGAGGCGGAATTTCTGAGGTTGAGCCGCTATGCTCGAGGGGTAGTGGCAACTGAGCATGAACGCTGTGTTCGTTTTGAGGACGGGCTGAGAAATGACCTAAGACTGTTAATAGCACCGCATCAGGAGCGGGAGTTCTCTGTCTTGGTGGAAAAGGCCAAGGTGGCCGAGGGGATTAAGGATGCTACTAAGCAGACCGTGGACAAGAATAAGGCCAAAAGAGGGTTTGGGTCATCAGGAAAGGGTTACAAGAGGCCTCGGAATGACGGCCACGTAATCAACAAGTCGGGTACAAAGTGCGATTCGTCTGTGAGTATTGTGGGAAGAGGCATCTAGGGGAGTGTTGGAAAAATATAGGAGCATGTTATAGGTGTGGGTCCAAGGACCATATGTTTAGGGATTGCCCCAAACAACTGCATTTAAAGCCAACCGGTAGTTCAAAATGTTAGCTGACGGTAGAGGCGACAACAATTTCAACGGGGTCGTGGTTCGAGTAAGTGGCGTGTGGTGCAGAGGCCGTGGCACATGTGGTCGAGGTACTAATGCTAATACCGATGCAAGACAACTGGTTTGGTTTATGCGGTTCGCCAAGGGAAGATGGAGATGCTACGGACGTAATAACCCAGACGTTCTTTATTTTGACAAACCCTACTTTGCTTTGATTGATGTGGGCTCGACCCATTCCTATGTTGCAAGTAGTGTAGTGAAAACACTAGGCCTAGACTCGAACTCTCGATAGATCGATGACCGTAGTAAGCCCATTAGGCAAAACTATAGTGGTAGACAAGATCTTTCGAATGTACCCCTAGAGATTCAAGGAGTGAACTTTCGAGCGGACTTAATGGAGTTACCTTCTGAGAGTTTGAGCTTATTCTTGGAATGGATCGTTAGTGGAACACCAAGCCGTATTGGATTGTGCGGCTAAACGATGGAACTAAGAACCGGGAGGTGAAGTGGTAATAATGATCGGAGAAAGGAGGAATTATTTATCTAATGTAGTTTTGCACTAAAGGCCGAGAAGATGGTTAAGAAAGGTTGCAAAGCGTTCTTAGCTTTTGTAAGTGCGATAGGTGGGAAGGAGGAAGGTGTTAATGGAGTTAGGACAAGAAGGGACTTTGTAGATGTGTTTCAGAGGAGTTACTGGAATACCCCTGCATGTGGAGGTCGAATTTGGGATTGAATTATTACGGGGACAGCTCCCGTGTCAATCGCTCCTCACCGAATGGCACCAAAGGAGTTAGTGGAGCTCAAGGCTCGATACAAGAACTATTGGACCGTGGGTTCATCCGACCCAAGTGTCTCCGTGGGAGCACCGGTCTTATTTGTAAAGAAGAAGGATGGAACTATGCGTATGTGCATAGACTACTGTCAGCTTAAATAAGTCGACCATTAAGAACAAGTACCCTTGCCAAGGATCGAGGACTTGTTCGATCAGGTGAAAGGAGCCGCAGATGTTTTCAAGATCGATTTATTGATCGTGATACCATCGCTTGAAAGTGAAGGAGGCCGATGTTCATAAGACCGCTTTTAGGACAAGATATGGTCACTTGAGTTTGTGGTGATGCTGCTTGATTGACAAACGCCCACCTGCTCATGGACATGATGAATCGGATTTTCCAACCCTACTTGGATAGATTCGTCGTTGTGTTCATCGATGATATTTTGGTGTATTCAAAGTCGGAGGAGGAGCATGATGAGCATCTCGAATCGTGTTGGAAGTATTAAGGGAAAAGCTCATGCCAAATTCAGCAAGTGTGAATTTTGGCTTAGGAGGTGGCATTCTTAGGGCATGTGGTATCCGCAGAAGGAATAAGAGTGGACCCTAGGAAGATCAAGCGTTGTTGGATTGAAGCCACCTAGGTCCGTAGCTGAAATCCAAGTTTCTTAGGCTTGGCGTGCTATTACGTAGGTCTGTGGAAGGATTCTCGTCAATAGCCGCGCCTTTAACCAAGTTGCTAAGGAAGGAAATACCTTTCAATGGACTACTAAAGAAGAGAGCTTTGAAAAGCTTAAGAAGGTATCGACAGAGGCTCCAGTGTTAATTCAAATGGGAGGTGAAAGGAATTTGTGGTGTATCGTGATGCTTCACATACGGGTTAGGCTGTGTGCTAATGCAAGATGGCAAAGTGGTTGCTTATGCGTCTGCAGAGCTAAGGCCTCATGAGCTTAACTACCCAACTCATGACTTAGAGCTAGCAATGGTGGTTTTCGCCTTAAGGTTTGGAGGCACTACCTTTATGGAGAAAGGTCATTATCTACATGCACCACAAGAACCTTAAGTATTTATTAACTCGAAGGAGTTGAACTTGAGGCAACGAAGGTGGGTGGAATTGCTAAAGGACTCACGACTGCTCGATAGAGTATCATCCCGCAAAGCGAATGTAGTAGCCGATGCCCTAAGTCGGAAGGTTGTATCGGATCTACGGGCTTTGTTCGCCCATATAAGTCTGATGATGATGGAAGCCTGTTGGCGAGTTGCAAGTCGTGCCCACTTGGCTAAAGGAAGTGAAGGAGGACAGCTATCGATAATGACTTAAGTATTAAGTTGCGCAAAACGCAGCAGAAGGGGATTAGAGGATTATGATGTCAATAATGAAGGAGTATTGTGCTATAAGGGTAAAGTTTGTATGTCAAGAATAAGGAGTTGAGACAAAGATTCTTCTGGAAGCGATGGTAGCCCTTATGCCATGCATCCCGGAGGCATCAAGTCAGATAGAGATCTAAGGGAACAATTTTGGTGGTCCGACTTGAAACGAGAAGTGACTGAATTTGTGGGAAATGTTTGACATGTCAGCAAGTTAAGGTGAACACCAAGTTCCATCAGATTGCTCCAACCAATCGAAATTCCCCAATGGAAGTGGGATAGGATTACCATGGACTTGTTAGTGGGCTTCCCTCACGCCTACTAAGAAGGACTCTCAGATGGGTGATTGTGGACCGTTTGACCAAGTCCGCACACTTTATCCCCGTCGAATGGATTATTCTCTTCGGTTGGCTAAGTTGTATGTGGCGGAAATTGTGAGATTACATGGAGTATCAAGTCGATCATCTCGATAGAGACCCAAGGTTTACGCCTCGATTTTGAAAGCACTTCATCAAGCTTTAGGCACAAAGCTAGACTTCACTACTACTTTTCATCCACAATCGACGGGCATTCGAACGAGTTATACAAGTGTTGGAGGATATGTTGAGAGGTCGTAATGGATTTTCGAGGAAGTTGGGAAGATTACTTGCCATTAGTGAATTCGCCTACAACAACAAACTATCAAGCCAAAGATTCGGATGGCACCGCACGAGGCATTGTATGGAAGGAAGTGTAGAACACCTACTTGTTGGACCGAGTTAGAGAACGCCGAGTTTTGGGTCCGAGTTGGTGGCGTAAACCAAGAGAAGGTTGAGTTAATTCGTGCACGGTTGAAGGAAGCTTCTGATAGGCAAAAGTCGTACGCAGACCTTAAGCGAAAGGAAATAGAGTTTGAAGTGGGAGATCAAGTGTTCCTGAAAGTCTCACCTTGGAAGAAGGTAATGAGGTTTGGTCAAGGAAAGCTAAGCCCAAGATTTATAGGGCCTTATCAAGTACTAAAGCGAGTTGGGCCAGTGGCATACCAATTAGAGTTGCCACCAGAATTGCAGCAGATGCATGACGTATTTCATGTATCCATGTTACGTCGCTATCGATCGGACCCATCTCATGTGGTACCGGTTGAAGAGGTGGAACTAAGGCCAGACTTATCATACGAGGAGGAACCAATTCGGATCTTAGAACGTGATGTGAAAGTACTACGAAGGAAGACAGTTCCTCTAGTCAAGGTGCTATGGCGCAATCATGGAACAGAAGAAGCTTCATGGGAGCCAGAAGAGGCAATGAGACAGCAATACCCTCAACTATTTTAGTTAGGAAAATTTCGGGGACGAAATTTTGTTTAAGGGGGGTAGAACTGTAACATCCTGAATAGGGCCTATGCATTTCCAGTTTAATTGTATGAAATGACAAGTTTCAAGTACTATGAATAAATTTGTGAAACTTTTGGAAACCTAGAAATGCATGGAAATGGAAATGAAAATGAAAATGGAAATGGAAATGGACATTTTTGGAAACTTAGACATTTTTGGAAACTTAGACATTTATGGAAACTTAGACATTTTTGGAAACCGAGACATTTTGGGAAACCTAAACATTTTGGAAACCTAAACATTTTGGAAACCTGAACATTTTGGAAACCTGAACATTTTGGAAACCCAAGATGTAAGAAAAATGGCAAGTCACAGAGTCATGAAAATTTTAGGAAACTTAGAAATAAGGCCTAATGACAAAATTTAAAGCCCAAAATGGGAGATAAGGCGGAGGGCCTTAAAAGAAAAAGTTGGTGAATTTTGACGATAATCAAGCTTGGAAAAGTGGCACGAGGTGTCACTTAGGGTTTAAGGGAATGGCATGAGTTCGAGTCACTTGGGAAGCAATTTTGAAAGTTTAATTTTGTTTCCCAAGGCTAGGGATGGACTGACACATGCTTGCTTGAAAGGGAGAGTTTTATTTTATTAAAACTTGTCAAATTAAAGTGATAAATAGAGGATTTATTTTACTAAGATAAATAAGGAATTAAAGGATGGATTAAAGGTTATTTTAATTTAATAAAGTGATAATTAATGTTAATTATCACATGGGAGAGTAGTGGCCAAGTTTTGGACTCTTGGTCTAGCAGTTCAGTTAAAAGAGGAAAAGAGAGACTTTTCTCTCATTCACTCCACTTGCCGAATTTTTGCTCTCCCTTTTCCCTCTCATTGCCGAAACTTCCCCTAAGGAAGGACTCCATCTTTTCTTTTCCTTCCTCTTGCCATTGCCTAGCCAAAACTCTTCTCTTCCAATCCCGGTTAGATCTCCATAGCCGGATTTCAGTAACCCAAGACAAGGAAACAAGTGATTGAAGGATTCAAGGTAAGTAAGCCATTCAATTTTCTTTCTTCCTAGTTGCCGAAAGTAAAAGGCTTAATTCCTATTCTCTTTGATCATGGCCGAATATACAAGGGATCTCGGGTATCCACCATCGTTGAACATAAAGATCAAGGATCTAAGGTAAGAACAATCGATTCTTGTTCTTTTAAATCAATTTAAACAAGGTCAAGAAAATAACCCTCTTTTTGTCTATGGTCAATGTTAGAGGAGGAGTTTCGGATTTCAAAATCAAGGTAAGACACATTCGGCTAAAGGCCATCTATCAACTATTAAAGTTAGATCAAATCTAACCTATGATCTTTAGGGATTTCGACAGATATTCAAGACAAAAGGAACTTTCGGATTTGGAAATCTCTAGGTAAGCCTCTAAAATATTCGCTAAGGGTTGTGTGAGTATCTAAATCCATTCCTTAATTTTGAAAAGCCGAAAAACTAACCATATTGAACTACAAGGGTTGGCGAATATCAAGTAGAGGAAAACCCAAACTTCCGGATTTGTGCAATCACCAAATCGGCAAAGGTGAGTTTTTCCTTACAAATCCTACTAGGATTTGGTTTTGTTTAAAAAGGGTTTATTAATGTGTGTTAATGGATGGGCGAATATAGGATTAATAGATCTAAAAATTAGATCGGATTCTCGAAATCAAGGAACCTATTAAGCGAAAAAGGTGTGTACCTTTACTATTCTTCGATATATTATGGTTAAATATTTTAATATATGATATGAAAAATAATATGAATGTGGCTATGTACCACACATGTGGCAAAAAGTACCAAGGTACGCTTCCTACTCGATAGGATTGTGAAAATGTTATTTAATAACATGCGAATATAAGAATATGAACATGAAATTAAATTATGCTTTATATGTATATATATGTTTTGGGCATTTGGATTTATGAAAAGGGGGAGAACAGTGTTGACTTGGTCTCACCCACGAAAAATGTTGACTACGGTCACATTGCGAAATATGTCGACTACGGTCACATTGCGAAATTTTGGTAACTTCGTTACAATAGTGTCTAATTAAAAAAAGGTGAGAGGTAGCGGATGGAGGGTCGACTTAGTAGTCCCCACGGTGTGTTGGTTGGTACGGGTGGAGAGTAGCGGATGGCTTATAGGTTTTGGGTTTGGGTTGCATCACAATTTCGTTATTATATGGACTTGATGATTTGTACATGAATGCCTGATTTATTGAACGATAGTATGGAGTGCACATTGAGTCTGTTGACTCACCCCATTGTGGGAATTATTTTTTTCAGGTGATGAGCAGTGACGGACCGGACCGGTAGACCATGAGGAGGCCATGCATCACTCGAAGAATTTATTCAGAATTTGGACTTTATTTAATTTTAATACCTTTTTAATTTTATTTTGGGTTTATTTGATGTAATAAGGCCCTAAGGCCCAGTGGATTATTCTTTGTTTTTACTTTATTGTTTAGTTTCATGCTAAGAACTTTATTGGTTGTGTTTAATTAAATGGGCTTACAAAATCAAATAAATGGGTTTTCAATCTAAGCCCAACTCAAATCAATAGTTTTTCTAAATCTTTACAAATTTTCTCTAAGTATCAAATGTTTTTGAAACCGGTTTACTTGAGGAACATACCAGATCCGGTCCATTCTCGTGGGCCGGGTGTGGGGTGTTTCAATGAATTATTCCAAAACATATCAATAAAAATCATGAATCAACAGGAATTTCATTTAATTAGTAATATGAGACAATTACTTAAGACAAGATATCATTCAGGGATTTGAGAATAATGCAAAAAGTTAGGAACTTTTCTAAATAAGTTTTCACCCACCACACTTAAGATGTACATTGCCCTCAATGTACAAAGATATATAATAATCATATATTAAGAAAATCAAAAGAGAGGGAGAGAAGTGAAACTTCCTAAATTTTTGGATGGATTCCTTGAGTTGGAAATGTGGAAACTTGATTCGGTGGTGAAAGATAAGTTGAAGGGTGCGCCTCGAATTCCTGCGCTAGATGAAGAAATTGGGAACCTCGTGAAGAGTTATCCAGAAATAAGAATAATTCTAAATATACTAATTATATAGTTAGAGAAAAGAAAGATAAAAAGAAAGAATGTAAGAAGTAAAATAAAAGTAAAAGAAGGGATTAATGGACTGAAAAGTCCTTAATATTGGATGGTTCGCGAGGTGGGAGTGATTTCTAAGGCTTGGTGTGGTGATTCCCTAGTAGCCTTAGAACCTAAATCAAAGAAAAAGAAATAAAATAGATTAAACTAAGTAAAAGAAAACTAAAGAAAAGGAAAATAAAAGAGAAGGGAAAATAAAATGAAAAGTTAAATGGACTCAAAGGTCCTTTTCTTGTCAAGTTAATGAAGCGACCGGCATGAACTTATGGAGATCGGTCTCACAGAGGGAGACTGTGCTAGGATCCTTCCACTTCTTTGACATGGGTATGGTTAGATCTTGAGTTAGGGGAATGGATAACAAATGGAAATGAAAATGAAAGGGAATGTAAGAGAAAGGAGTTGGGAGTAGGTGAGAAAGGGAGAAGGGTGTTTTAAATAGAAATTCAGGTTTAGTACACCCCACGCCCGTTTATTGTGAGCATATCGAATCACATGGCCCTATTACGCTTCCTTCGTTTCTCCCACGCCCATGTGCAGGTCACCACGCCCGTGCTTCTAAAACAGTGTTGCCACAGTCGCACCGCACGGCCATAGTGTTTAGTTGGAGCCCGTGACTTGAAGATATTTTTCATTCTATTTCGTACTATCTCTGCCATGTCAGTACGAAAATCTGTAGCTTCCACATAGCTACGGCCACAACCGTGTGTAAGGCCGTGTGGTGCAAAAATTTGTGCTTCATTTACTTGGTTAGTTTGTAGTTAGGTAGTAAAAGAAAGAAAATAAAAATAAATGGGGTTAGTGCTCGGGTTGCCTCCCGAGAAGCGCTCGTTTAAAGTCTTAAACTAGACTTACCTCTCATTTGCACATTCATGGTGGTTTGAGGAGTGAAAAATCTTTTCTCATGCTATCAATTTTATTATCAATATATAATTCGAGTCGAGTAGCGTTTACTTTAAAAGTACCGAATATAAGATTGCTTACCTCAACTGTCTCGTATGGGAAGATATTAAGTACCTTAAACAGATCTCTTTGTTTGTAGTAAGGTTTGAAGTGGCGGTTCGAGGGTCTGTTTTCTCTAACAGTACCTGATCTCCTATTTTGAAATGATTTGATGTTTCTATAAGCTTGTCTGGGGGTTCTTTCGGTTTCACTTCGTTTTGTTTTGATTCCTCCTTGAAATGTGCCTTCCACTCGTCTAATTCATCAATCTGAAGCCTTTGTTCCTCATAAATTTCCTTGTTAGTATGAGGTCCATGATCTGGCTCAGTTATGTGGTTCCGTGGTGTTTCCTGAAAAGAAGGTTTAACCGAAGGGTTATCAATAGAATTTACGTTCTCACCTTTGTTGCTTGATGTCCTAGCTGAGTCGAGAGCTTAAAGACTAATTGATTCGTCACCTACACGAAGTGTGAGTTCGCCTGTACTAACATCAATTTTAGATCTGGTAGTTGCTAAAAAGGGCCTTCCTAAAATTAAAAGAACCGTATTATCCTTATCCATGTATAAAACAACAAAGTCTATGGGGAATATAAATTTGTCAATTTTAACGAGTACGTCTTCAATTATACCCCTAGGAATTCGAATAGTCTTATCAGTTAATTGAATACTCATCCTAATTTGTTTAGGTTTCCCTAGACATAGTTGTTTAAACATTTTATAACGCATAACATTTATGCTTGCCCCTAAATCAGCTAATGCGTTATTAATAACTAAACTACCAATTAAACATGGAATTGTAAAACTCCCTAGATCTTTTAATTTTCATGGTAGTTTGTTTTGTAACATTGCTGAGCACACTGCGTTTAATTCCACATGCGACTTCTCGTCTAACTTTCGCTTATTTGTCAAAAGCTCTTTTAAAAATTTCCTTGAATCTGACATCTGCAAAACAGCTTTGATAAACCGTAAAAGTAACATATTTTAACCCTATATTTAATATGCTTTTAGATGATTTAGCCCTTGATTTATGTAAAAAGGTGCTTTTAATCCTTTCTTTTCATGTTTATACTCAGGAAAGCACTCGAGGATAAAAAGAACACAAAACGGGCTTAAAACGGAGTAATTGAGCCTTAACAAGAAATCAACACGGCCTGGCACAAAGCCTGCACGACCGTGTCTCGACGATTACCTAGAGCACGGCCCAAACTCACGAGTTGCACGGCCACGCATCATCTCATTACCACATACGGGCGTGTCAAGCGATCTACATGGCCGTGTCCCAATCGACAGACCTGAAGCACGACCTGAAGCACGACTTGAATCTCGACTTACACGGTCGTGCCCAAAATGATAGAATCAAGGCATGGCCGAAACCTAAAATTACACGGGCATGTGCCATGGGCGTGCCCCTGCCACGGGAATGAGAAATTTCACTTGAATTGGATACTTGAAGCCAAAGAAACATACTAAGTCTACTTAAACACCCTAATAGTAATTCTACTTAAAGAAGGTACTTAGGAGCCAAATATAGCATCCCAAAGCCTATATAAACAACCCAAGGCAGACATTAAAAAGGGATATTTAGCAGAGGCTTTTAGCCGAAGCTTTCATCTTTTAGGGAATCACTTGAAGATAGTCAGTTGATCCATCTCAAGAAGCCGGAACTTTATTCAAGACGGAGGATCTCTCCTTCAATTCCTTCAAAGAGTTTTAGGGATTTCTTATGTTTTGTTTTATCTCTTCTCTTGAGATGTATTCTTATTTAGTTATGAACTAAACCCTTCAGATACCTGAAGAGGATGAAACCTATGACAGATTTTGTTATTTAAATTCTAAATTATATGATAAGTACTTAGTTTATTCTTAATTATGTTGCTTAATTTAATTTGGTGTGCTTAGGTGGAGGAGGAATAGACCCTACCTAAGAGTAGATCTAGCATAATTGAGTGGAGTTGATCAGGCGCCTAGAGATAGGGTTACGAGATTTTGACGGATTAGGGTGAAACCTAATATGGGAATCCATTGATCGATTTACTGCTTCCTTAGGGGGTTATTATAAGAGAACGAGAGTTCCACTAATTAACCTAATGTTAGACATTATTCGCCTCAAGAGAGGGTTTAATATTGGTTAGGGAGTCTCACGGATCAAGCTAAGTAAAGAAATCATATGGTTTAGGGTTAAATAATAAGTGAAGTCATAGGTGGATTCTACCTGAGGGTATCGTCTTCATCAACTGAGTTTCCCTAAAGTCTTTCTCTCATTTATTCTTTTGTCTTTGCATTTAGTTTAATTATTTCATTAGTTTTAATAAACCAATCACTCTATATTTTAGGCTAAATAATAGAAAGAAAGTGAGTAGTAGTACTTTTAGGTTCCTTTGGGTTCGATAAGATATTCTTGCCTAAACTATACTACTATTTGATAGGTGCACTTACCTCTATCGTTGTCATAGTTAGTCTACAGGTTCTATCATTCTTTTTATAAATATTAAAACGCAACTGTTTGACACGATCAAGTTTTTGGCACCGTTGCCGGGGATTACTAAAATATTAAGAAACCTCTATTTCTATTACTTGAGCCATTATTTTATTATTATTATTCTTAGATTAAATTTTTATTTTTACTAATTCTCTTTCTTTCTTTCTTGACTTGCGAGGTACCTCTAGTTTATGACTAGAAGAAACCCGAGAGGACCATTAGAATACAAAAGTGACATTGAAGCTACAGCTCGCATGAATCGCAGAGAAACCAGACGAGCTCTAGTGTAACACCCCAAACCCGGCCCATTCACTACGATCGAATTTGAAATGCCACTGTGGAAAAACGTTTGAAAAATATTTTTTTTTTTACTTGTAGTAAAACATAAAATTTTCTATGCCTTTGGAAAAACATTGTGTAATTGAAAGCCCATTAAAATTTAGTTATTACAAATTCCCGGATTAAAGCATTTACATTTATATTTTGAATAGATAAGTTGCTAAAAATAAAATCATTGGCATATAGCAATTTAATTAAATCAAGCCATAAAAATAATAACAAATATTATAAGTGGCCCTTATTACATCAACAAATTTCCCAAAATACTGATAATATAAAAATTATTATTATTTAACCAAAACATCTTTTGCATGGGCCACCTCGTATCCACTCCAACCCGGTCCGAGCATCATGCATCACATGTAAGGTTTAGTAAAATATTGGGTGAGTCAAACAGACTCAGTGCATAGTTATTACACATGTCTCCACATATGGGCTTGGCCCATATCCACACAGCCCATACACATAAATATGATATTATGACCCACCCCAACCTAGGTCCATCCATTACACCTACCTTAGCAGACTCCCTGCCCAAGGCCGTGGCTAATCCACCACCGATCACATAATGATCCACATATCTCACCTTGGCAGACTTGCTGCTCAAGGCCGTGGCTGAGCCAACGATCCCGTAGGGATCCCACATATCAATCAGTCCACGGTGATGCACACAGCTATCAACCGCCGAGATGGGCACCTAGCCAACACCTCCCTTGACGTAGCACCTAGCCAACATCAAGCGCTAATGTAGCACAAGGCTAACATTAGTCCACGTACATAATGTACACCCTTTCCTTCGATGGTCACATCCCAAGTCCCATGTATCATGCCACAATATCATAAAAATAAGCATACATCACATGCCATCACGTTTTCATACATATATCAATTATCATTTATTATCGTAAATCACTAACCTGATTATTCAATCACCCGCCACGGGTATTCACAATCTTAGCCCTTATTTCGACTATCATTCACTATATACACATACAAAAATAATACATATGAACATTCAAGAGACAGAGCGATAACTACGCACCTGATTATTTAACGAGGTCCCGATCTATTGAATCTAACACAGTCTAGAATCCTGAAACCCACGTCTAACGAGTTACACCCTTGCGATTGAAGAACTCCTTCCTACACAATCTAAGTCAGAATCGGCTAACATACATACCAAAATGGCCTATGGCCGAAAGTCACAACTATCTTACCTTACGGGTCTAAATCCAGGAACCACCCCTTGAATATGGGTTGTCAAAATCCCTGCTAAACAACTTGTTAAAATCGACTTCTATATCCAAAAATCATTAGAAAGTGTCCTTAGGTCGAATACTTCATTAACTTACCTATAACCCGAATGTGGTCACTTGTCCCTTACGTAGTTGAAATCCCTACTAACAATTATTAGAATCGGCCCTAACACATTAATCCATAAAAATGGCCTTTGGCCGAATTATCACCTTGACTTACTTTGCTTAAATCAAATCCCGAAAGGCTCTTCCTATGCTTCTTCACGTTAGCTACCTTCAAACAGAACACCACATGGCTTTATGGATATTTGACCATCTCTAAGAAAAATCAAGGTCAGAACATTTGATTCGGCACCCTTAAGAAAGAATCCAAAACCGACTTTTAAAGGAGAAAACTTACCACCCATGACACTTTCGGCTTCTCAACTAGCAACAGAAGAAGAAGAGTACTACCACTTCAAGATTCGGCTAAGCCTACAAAAAGGGTAATGGAACCTTCGGCTTCAAAGAAAATAGAAAAGGCTTGGAGAAAAGAAGAAATAGAAAAAAAATGGACAAAAGTTTAGGAGCATTCGGCAAGGAAATCAACAAGAGAGAAAAGATGAACTCTCTCTAAATTTCGACACAAGTTGGATACTCTCACAATTAAAATTTGGCACAAAAGGGGTAAAAAGAAAATCAAATTTCGGCACCCCCCTTCTTAAAAGCTTCAAACCGACAAGCACACCCCAAGAGTCCTACAATCTGCCACCTTATCTAATCCCTATTAAAACTCTTATTTTATCTCCATAACACCTATTCAAAAATAATTAAAATAAGGCCACCCTTATCTTCTATCTTAACTAAATAACTAAATAAATAATACAAAAAAAAAAACATTTATCCAGCCAAATTTAAAAACAAAAATTAGCTTACTATTTATCTATTTGAAGATCCCATGTGCCGTCCACTTCTCCTTCTCCCTAACGCCAGGTTGCAAAAATAAAACACTCACCTGCAGCCCCCAAGGTCCGAACTCCAGACCTGCTCTAGCAAGCTGCAACCACGCCCCAAGCCACTCTGCCATGGCGATGTTTGTGGCATAAACCCACCACAAATTCTTTTAAGACCTCTTTCCCTAGCTCCCTCTTGCCTTAATGGCAAAACAAAAATAAAAACACCTTGCGCTTCCATCGTGACTCGAACTTGAGTCCTCCTTCCTGCTTGGGGCGGCGTTCACCAAGGCCCTTAGTGGCGCCCCAAGCCACTCTACCAAACCGACTTTCATGTCCGAAATCCTCACCATTTATTTTTAAGACCTTCCTAGCCCAATGCCCCCATTCATAACGCAAAAATAAAATTCCCAAACGCCACTCCAGCAGCACGAACCCTCCTGCTCAAGGCGTCACTTGCCCAAGCCTTAAGTGGCGTCCTTAAGCCACTTTACCAGGGTGATTCTTATGTCCAAAAACGCCTAAAATTATTCTTAAGGCCTCATTATCCCAATTCCCCTTTTAACTTAAAAATTTCCATATTTTTCCAAAGTTTCCCCTTCCATCCTAGAGTTTCCAAAGCCCCTCAAACACCTCCAAATGCACTTAAAGCCTACTAACACTCGAGTTATGCTCCAAACGCATAACCCCTAATTTAGGATTTACATCTAGACTACTAAAGAGAAGAACAACAAGAAAGATCCAATCCTACTGAAGGGATGGACGAAAACAATCCACCGCCAAATGTGCAAGAACAGAATGCTCCGCGTACTATGTATGATTATGCTAAACCTAATTTGACAAGAGCAGAATCTAGTATTGTTAGGCCCACTATAGCTACTAATAATTTTGAATTAGAACCTAACACAATACAAATGATTCAACAGTTTGTTCAATTTGATGGTTTGCAGGATGAAGATCCAAATACTCATATATCTAATTTTTTTAGAATTCTATGATACCTTCAAAATAAATGGCGTTTCTGATGATGTCATACGTCTTAGGTTATTTCCTTTTTCATTAAGGAATAAAGCAAAGCAGTGGTTGAACTCGTTAGCACAAGGATCAATCACCACATGAGAGAAAATGACCGAAAAATTTCTTTTAAAATATTTTCCACCAGCCAAAACGGCTAAATTTAGGAATGACATATCTTCTTTTGTGCAGAATGACACAGAAACATTATATGATGCATGGGAAAGATACAAGGATCTCCTAAGGAGATGCCCACACCACAGATTACCTTTGTGGCTTCAAGTCCAAACTTTTTACAATGGTGTGAATTCTCCAACTAGACAAATGATTGACTCATCAGCCGGTGGAACTTTAAACAACAAAACTCCTGAAGCAGCCTACGATTTTATTGAAGAGATGTCGTTGAACACCTATCAATGGCAAATTATAAGAGCCAAACCAACAAAATCAACTGGAGTTTTTAACATAGACAGTGACAATGCTATCAACGCAGGTGGAGTTAATGAATAAAAAGCTTGATAACTTATGTTCTTCCCAAGTGCATCCAGTAATGCAATGCGAGGCGAGTGGAAATGTGGTGAATTCTGAGTACCCACCCTACCAACCGGGCGCAGACAATGAGCAGACAAACTATATAGGTAACAATTTCAGATCTAATAATAATCCTTATAGTAACACTTATAATGCAGGTTGGAGGAACCACCCAAATTTTTCATGTGGAGGACAAGGAAATCAAGGAAATCAAAGGCAGCAACCTCATCCTAATTACCAAAATCAGCCCTATCCACAGGAAAAGACATCAAACCTTGAAGAGATGCTGACAAAATTCATGGCAGCTACAGATTCTCGTCTCCAAAAGGCTGAAGCAACATGTGATGAACAACAAAAATCGATCAAAGGGATCGAGAATCAAGTTGGAGAACTTACTAGGTCAGTGGGACATCTTACAAAGCTAATTTCTGAATGTCAACAAGGATGTCTACCAAGCAACACAGAAATAAACCCAAAAGAACAAATCCAAGCCATCACATCTCAAGAGGATACAAAGTTAGACAAGCCCACATCAGTACAAGAAACCAAGGAAGAAAAAGGTAAAATAGAGGTAGCTCATGATAAGCCAAACTCGGCTCGCATGCCTTATCCCGAAGCATTGAAAAAAGAGGACTCAGAGGAACAATTTGGTAAGTTTCTAAAACTTCTAAAGAAATTTCATATTAACTTAACTCTTTTAGAAGCTCTTTTTCAGATGCCCGATGCAATGAGATTTTTAAGACAGCTCTTGATGAACAAACGCAAAATAGATGAAGAGCACCATGTGGAACTCAACGCAACATGCTCAGCAATGCTACAGAACAGACTACCACAGAAACTAAAAGATCCAGGGAGTTTTACAATTCCATGTTTAATTGGTAGTTTAACTATTGATAACGCGTTAGCCGATCTAGGGGCAAGTATAAATGTCATGCCTTATACATTGTTTAAAAGACTAGGTCTAGGGAAGCCCAAACAAACTAGGATGAGTATTCAACTAGCTGATAAAACTGTTAGAATTCTTAGGGGCATTATTGAATATGTGCTTGTAAAAATCGATAAATTTGTTTTCCTAGTAGAATTTGTTGTTTTAGACATGGATGAGGATAATTCAATTCCCTTAATTCTAGGAAGACCTTTTCTAACAACTGCTAGAACTAAAATTGATGTTGCCACAGGTGAACTCATACTTCACGTAGGAGAAGAATTAGTCAATCTTCAAGCTCTCGACTCAGTCAAAACAACAGAAGATGAAGCTAAGAACGTCATTTCAATAGATAACCAAATTGTTCAACCTTCATCGTAGGAAACATCACAAGGCATCAAACCTGAGCCAACTCATAGCCACCAAGTTGTCACAGAAGAATCACACTAGAAACAAAACCGGAAGATCGACAATTTAGAAGAGTAGAAGATACATATCAAAGAAAAGCCGGATCCACACGAAGTAAAATCAAAGGAACCACCAGAAGAAATCATAGGGACATCAAATCACTTTAAAATTGGAGACCATGTGCTATTAGACAAAGCTGATCTTCACATCACTTCAATAGACATGAAGAAAAAGGGCGAAATACTCCTTCAGGTACACGATATTTTCCCACACGAAATAGTCGAGGTAAGCAATCCAATATTCAGCAATTTCAAGGTAAACGCTTCTCGACCTAAACTTTGTCACGAAAATAAAACTGTCAGTAAGAGGGAAAATATTCAAACATTTAAACCTCCCTAAAACTTTCAAAGTCAAGGACAGTCTAGCTTAAGACTATAAACGAGCGCTTCTCGTGAGGCAACCCGAGCACTAACACTATTTACTTTAAAATTTATTTTCTTTTCTCTCATTCTCTCTCTTCTCTCAATATTTAAAACACAAAAATGCATATTTCCAAGCCACACAACCTTACACACGGCCGTGCCCGTGGTCGTGTGGACCACCAAAACCACCACACTGATCGAGTATAGCCGTGCAAGTTAGTCCACCCACCCCCCAACGTCATTAAGCCAACCACCCACACCACGGGCACTGACAAAATAGCATGGCCGTGCCTCATGAATGTGCTAAGATACTGACTTATTGAGCACGGGCAGACCACGCCCGTGTATTCCAACCGTGCTCATATACTGGCCTTTTAGAAACGGTCGTGCCAATCGACAAACAGGCGTGGAAGAACAACACACTCCACAACACAGCCGTACGATGTGGCCGTGTGAAACAACACACCCTCGGTACACGGGCGTGGGAACATGCCAAATTTGAAACCTTTTTTAAATCCCCATAGCCCTTTCTTTTTTTTCCCATATTCTTTCTTGTTTCTTCTTTCACTTTTCTTTCAAATTTTTCTCTGTTCATAGAAAAGGTCTAAGATTCTTGAGCAACATAAAAATCATGCCGAAGAAACATAAGAAGGTAAGCATCGTCTCCTCAAAGGAGACCTCAACATGAGTTCATGCCGGCAGCTTCAGCTAATTGACACGCCAATGGTATCCGAAACCTTTTCGGTTCTATTTTTCTTTTCTCGTCTCCTTTATTTTCCTTATCTATACTTCTTTTCTGCTTAATTTAATTTATTTCATATTAGTTTCTTGGTTTTAGGTTCTAAAGGCTGCTAGGGAATCATGCACCACAGCCTTCGAGGTCACACTCACCTCGCGAACCATCCAACAATAAGGACTCCTTAGTCCATTAGTCTTTTCTTTCAATTTTAGTTTTCTTATTAGTCTCCTTCTTTTTATTTCCTTAATCTTTAAATATATTATTAGTATATTATTATTATTTCTCTAGATCTCTTGGCTATATCCTCGCAGGCTACCCAATTTTTTCATCTAGCAAATTACTTTTCGGTAGCCACATCACCAGGCCCATAGAAAACACTATACTGCCACCAAAGACGCTAGGATCATCCAGATTTCAGGGAGTATTACTTTCCCCACTTATCTTTTTGATTTGGCATTAATTATCATTATCTACTTTGTACATTGAGGACAATGTACATCTTAAGTGTGGGGTAATAGTGCCTAACTTTTGCATAATTCTCAAAACCACAATTTAGTCTTGATCTTAAGTATTTTTCTCATATTATTAATTAGGTGAAATTTCTAATGATTTATGATTTTTATTGATATATCTTAGAATAAGTCATAGTTAATTGTGTATTGATGATTAAATTTGAAGGATACTAGAGAATCGAGCATGATAAGTCTACTTTCTAAAAATTAAAAATTGATAGGTCATTGAACTGAATTTGAGTATCACCTTGAAGTTCAAAATTTATAGGGATTGATGTCAAAAAACACCCATAATTTTTGTGAGATTTGAGCCTTATAGAGCATATATTCTTTTTCATGCTCACTTTATTGATTATGAGTGTGTCAATTTTGAACTGTTATACTAGAACTTACCTCATTTATACATGTCGAGACCATATTAATGATTTGATATACTGAGATGATAAAGGCACCTAGGCTTTAACCCGTTCACATCACTAAAAAGCCTACCTACAAATTAACCCCTAGTGAACCCCATTGAATCTTAACAACCTTTTTATTGACTCACCCACTAAAATTTACCCAAAATCCTTTTGAATTTGTTATCACCATTCTTTTGACTACCCTTTAATTGAGGTTTGATTTGATTAAATTACTGAATTATATTAGTTCAGTAGTTACATTTATTATTTATGATGTAATATTATAGTTTATTCTTAAAAAATCCAAGTATATTCAATACTAGTAGTATATTAAAGAGCTTAAAGCATTTAAACTCCAATTATTAAAGAAAAGCTTGTATTAAAGTATTATCAGATTTTAAGTGATGAAAATACTCTTTATTATAGAGTAATTATCAATAGTAGGTACTATTGGCTTTCAATTGATGTAAGTACTTATATTAGTTCATTGTTCCTAGTTAGGTAATTTGTCAAGTCAATATCGATTCTAACCTTCTAATTCAACCTTTATCCACACCTTTTAACCCTAGCCCTGTTACAACCCTGATAAAGACCTTTTGATCTGTGTATCATCTCATATACAGTGGTGGAGATTTGATTTTCTGGCAAGCCTATGGGATTAACTTTTCAAGTTCGACTTAGAGTGCTTATTCTTGAACCTTAAACACTTTGAGTGATTTGAGTGAACCTTCAGTGAGGATGTCAATCCTTGTCGGTTTTGAATTAAAGGTAATTATTCAAATAAAGGGAGACACCTATGTTTTCATACTACAAAGGTATGACTTATCGTAATTGAATCTTGAGGGTTCTTTGAGTTGAATTATCCATGTATAAATTAATCTATGAATTATGATGAGACATTGTCGATAGGAATTATGAATTATGGAAAGTTCGTTTTAATTGTAAGTTGAGAATTTTGCTTGAGGACAAGCAAAAGCTTAAGTGTGGGGGTATTTGATAAATCGTAAAAGTAACATATATTATCCCCATATTTAATATGCTTTTGGATGATTTAGCCCTTGGTTTATGTAAAAAGGTGCTTTTAATCCTTTCTTTTCATGTTTATACTCAGGAAAGCACCTGAGGATAAAAAGAACACAAAACGGGCTTAAAACGGAGTAATTGGGCCTTAGCAAGAAATCAACACAGCCGACACAAAGCCTGCATGACCGTGTCTCGATGATTACCTAGAGCACGGCCTAAACTCACGAGTTGCACGGTTGCGCATCATCTCATTACCACACACGGGCGTGTCAAGCGATCTATATGGCCGTGTCCCAATCGACAGACCTGAAGCACGGCTTGAATCTCGACATGCACGGACGTGCCCAAAACGACAGAATCAAGACACGGCCCAACCCTGAAATTACACGGGCGTGTGCCATGGACGTACCCTTGCCGCGGGGATGAGCAACTTCTCTCGAATTGGATGCTTGAAGCCAAAGAAACATACTCCTAAGTCTACTTAAACACCCTAATAGCAATTCTACTAAAAAAGGTATTTACGAGCCAAATATATGCCTATATAAACAACCTAAGGCAGACATTAAAAGGGGGAGCTTTTGTATAGGCTTTTGGCCGAAGCTTTCATCTTTTAGGGAATCACTTGAAGATAGTCAGTTGATCCATCTCAAGAAGCTGAAACTCTATTCAAGACGGAGGATCTCTCTTTCAATTCCTTCAGGGAGTTTTAGGGATTTCTTATGTTTTGTTTATCTCTTCTCTTGAGATGTATTCTTATTTAGTTATGAACTAAACCTTCAGATACTTGAAGGGGATGAAACCTATGACGGATTTTGTTATTTAAATTCTAAATTATATGATAAGTACTTAGTTTGTTCTTAATTATGTTGCTTAATTTAATCTGATGTGCTTAGGTGGAGGAGGAATAAACCCTACCTAAGAGTAGATCTAGAATAATTGAGTGGAGTTGATCGGGCGCCAAGAGATGGGGTTATGAGATTTTGTCAGATTAGGGTGATACCTAATATGGGAATCCATTGATCGATTTACTGCTTCCTTAGGGGGTTATTATAAGAGAATGAGAGTTCCACTAATTAACCTAAGGTTAAACGTTATTCGCACCGAGAGTGGGTTTAATATTGGTTAGGGAGTCTCACGGATCAAGCTAAGTAAAGAAATCATATGGTTTAGGGTTAAATAATAAGTGAAGTCATAGGTGGATTCTACCTAAGGGTATCGTTTTCATCAACTGAGTTTTCCTAAAGTCTTTCTCCCATTTTTTCTTTTGTCTTTGCATTTAGTTTACGTATTTCATTAGTTTTAATAAACCAATCAATCTATATTTTAGGCTAAATAATAGAAAAAAAGTGAGTAGTAGTACTTTTAGGTTTCTTTGGGTTCGATAAGATATTCTTGCCTAAACTATACTACTGTTTGATAGGTGCACTTGCCTCTATCGTTGTCATAGTTAGTCTACAGGTTCGATCATTCTTTTTATAAATATTAAAATGCGACTGCTTGACACGATCAAGCTTCAAGAAACGGTAAGTTAATATGTAATTTCTTTTAAAGTTTAAGAAACTTACCAAACTGTTCATCTGAATTGTCTTTCTTTATCATATCAGGATATGGTATACGAGGTTGGTATTCTTTAATTACCTGTTTTGGCTTTTCTTGGCTTACCTCAACCTTACCTTCACTTACCACAGGTTCTTGACTTGGCTCAGGTTCAGAATCTACTAATCCTTCACTATTCTGAGCGGTTATGGCTTGAAGTTGCTCTTTTGGGTTAGTCTCGGTAGTACTTGGCAAGCTACCTTGTGGTCATTCGGAGATTAGCTTAGTAAGTTGCCCTAATTGGTTCTCGATTCCTTTAATCGATGCTTGTTGATTTTTACGCGTTGTCTTAGTGTTTTGGAAATGTGTTTCTGACATCATGATGAATTTTGTTAGCATCTCCTCAAGGTTCGACTTCTTTTCCTGTGGGTAGGGCTGTTGTTGGAAGTTTTGAGGGGGTTGTTGTCTCTGATTTCCTTGACCACCCCATGAGAAATTGGGATGGTTCCTCCAACCTGGATTATATGTATTACTATAAAGGTTATTTTGAGATATGAAATTATTACCCATATAGTTCATCTATTCGCTTTCCATGCTAGGATTGTAGGGTGGGTACTCAAGATTCACCACACCTCCTAGATTTGAGTCGCATTGCATAACGGGGTGTACCTGCAAAGAACCATATAAACCATCAAGATTTTTATTTAACATCTCTTCCTAGTTTGATAGCATGGTGACTGTGAAACACCCCAAACCCGGCCCACGAGCCTTGACCGGATTGGTATGTTCCCCGGTGTAAACCGTTTCAAATTTTTTTGTTAATTAGGAAAAACTTGTGTGTTTTGGAAGAAAGGTTGTTTTGGGTTGGCTTGAGTTGAAAACAAGTTTATTTCATTATTAAAATCCTTTGCTTTAGGTGACAAAACGTTTTGGCTTTGTTTTAAAAATAGAATTTACATAATCTTTTAATAAATAGAAGTTTGTAAGCTTAATAAATAAAAAGAATAAAATAGTTCTACTAAGGCCTTATTACATCAAATAATTCCCAAAATTTAAATTCTAAATACTTAAAGTAAAATAGTCCAAATAAAAGAAAATCGAACTTCACATGGCCTCCACTAAGCATAGGCTGGTCCATCACCGGTCGTCACCGAAAAGTAATCCCACAACAGGGTGAGTCAATAGACTCAATGTGTAACCAACACTAAAATTTAATATTTCAGGCATACAAGTGTCATACATGTTCATAAAGCATTTAAACAATATGATGCAACCCAAACCCAAACCTATATGCCATCCGCTACACACCACCGTACCATCCTCGGACTTTGTGGGGACTACTAAGTCAACCCTCCTTCCGCTACACTCCATATCGCGGTCTTAGGTCACCGTTCAGATTTCTATGGTCTTAGGTCACCACGTTCAGATTTCGTGGTCTTAGGTCACCATTCATTCATCTTAGGTCACCGTGTTTGTGGTCTTAGGTCACCACATTCACTTCCCTTTTCATATAACCCATATGCCCCATATTTCATACACAATATGAAAAATCATTCCTTAATTCACATTCTTATCACTTTTCACATGTTAAAAATAACATATATTCATATTCCTAGTAGGAGTAGGAAACGTACCTTAGTACTTTGTACCATAGTATGGTACCTTAGCCATATTCACATTCTTATAAACATACACATTTAATTTAAAACATAGCCATGAACATATTATAGTACCTTAGCCATACTCACATTCTTATAAACATACACATTTAATTTAAAACATAGCCATGAACATATTAAAACTTAGGGTAGGGTACACACCTGATTCGCTTAATGATTTCACTTGAAATCCCGAATTTCGATCTTAGATCTTTAACTCCCTACATTCGGCCCATATTAAATATTTAATGAAAAACTCATTCGGCCATAAAACCAAATCCTAGTAGGATTTGTGTACTAAAACTTACCTTAATATCGATTTGCTTATTACTCAAATCCCAAAAACTTCGTTATTCTTCTCCTTGTATCCGGCCAAACACTGGATCTCTACATAAGTTAGTTTTGGCTTTTCAACAATTATGAAATAGATCTAGATATCCAAAATAGGCCTTGGCCGAACATACCTATGTGCTTACCTTATGGATTTTAAATCCCGAAATTCCCCAAATAACTAGGGAACACGTGACCTATGGTGTACCTTCGGGAAAAGAACTTCTCCTTCTTGTAGTTGACTTAAACAAATCCCGAAAAGATCTCTTCAAAGTTTCAGTAACAAGATATTAATGGGGTTAGTCCTAGATTTCGGCAAATCTTAAAAGAAAAAGGATGAAACCGAATGAGATCTTATCCTTACTTGAAGAAATCGATTGCACCTTCACTTCAACCTTCAAAGATTCGGTTATGGCTAGATGATGATCTCACAACTTTCGACTTTTGGAGGGATTAGAAAGAAAAGAGAAGGAAGAATAAAGATGGAGGATTCAACTAGAACACAAGGTATTTCGCTTGGCAAAAATAAAAGAAGAAGAAGATTTGGTGAAGAGAATTGGCAGAGGCTTTCAAAGAATGTAAAATAATGCGAATGGCCTCTCTTTTCCTTTTATAGCCAAAATTACTAACTTAGAATCCCTTACTTGGCCATCACTCTTCTATTTTGATAGCTTTATCTCTTTAATTATCGCCTAAAATAAAAGATAATTCAGAACTATCCTTACTTAGCGAAATTATTAAACTCAAAGTCCCTTACTTGGCCATCACTTCTCCCTTATTTTCCTAATTAAAGAATAATTCCTCATTTATCTCTTGAAAATAATCTAAAATAAATCCATTATTTATCCCCTAATTAGCGAATTTAAAGAGAGTGAAACTCCTCTTTGCAAGCCTTGTCTCTGTCCACCTCTGTGCTTCTAGAAGCAAAAATAAAACTTCTTTTATTTGCTTCCTAAGTGACTCGATCCCCGGCCCAAATACACTTGCATGTGGCGCCATTTCAGAGGCCCTAAGTGGCATCTTCAGCCACTTTTTCCAAGCTTTGTTTGTGTGTCAAATTTCACATACTTTTTCTCTTAAGGCCACCTTGCCTTAATTTCCTCTTTTAAACTTTAAAACTCGACATTTCTAAGTCATTTCTAAGTTTCCAAAATTTTCGTTTGGCTCTTTAAACTTGACATTTCCTTACATTTCCTAGTTTTAAATGTTCACTTTCCTCTTTTGAATAATTTCTAAATCATTTTCCTAGTTTCCATAAATGTTCACTTTCCTCTTTTGAATCATTTCTAAATCATTTTCCTAGTTTCCATAAATGTTCACTTTCCTCTTTTTAACTTAGCATTTCCAAAATGTTCACTTTCCTCTTTTAACTTAACATTTCCAAATCATTTCTTACATTTCCAAGACATTTCCCTACATTTCCTTACATTTCCATACATTTCCATACATTTCCTTATATTTCCATACATTTCCATACATTTCCATACATTTCCATACATTTCCATACATTTCCTTACATTTCCATACATTTCCTTCCATTTCCATACATTTCCATACATTTCCTTACATTTCCAAGGTTCTAAAAATGCACACCACATATCACAGTAAACATGCTATTTCATAAAATTAAGCAAAAATGCACACAATGGGATTCAAACCTCTTCTCTCAAAGTACTTCACTTGATGCCATAACCCTTGCACCTTAGGTGGCGTCCCTTGCCACTTTTCCACATCACTTCTTGTTTTTAACTTAAAAACCAATAATTGTCCAAAGCTTTCTCTTCCATCCTAGGATTTTAAAAACCCTTAATTCACTTCCAAACACTGCTAAAACCTACTACTCATAAATTATGCACAAACGCATAACCCCTAATCTAGGATGTTACAGTTCTACCCTCCTTAAAAATAATTTCGTCCTCGAAATTACTTACTAACAATCGTACAATCCTTCTCACCAAGACTATGCTTACGCAAGACTCGATCTTAATAGAACCATCATACTTTCCAGCACAATCTCTAAGTTCACGCCCTCGAACTCATTTCTAACGTCGCGATTTAATCGATTAAGAAGTTTTATGTATTAAAAATTTTGTTTCACCGATTAACCGCGAAGAAGTTTTATGGAAAGAATTTTTTTTAGAAGTGGTTCTTTCGTATTCATACATGCACATAGTCTTTACATTCATACATCCATCAATCAATTATGAACTTTCGTTCATTCAAAGAAATGTTGTAGTTTTCATTGTTGTTGTTTTTCCACTACCCAGGGGTATTTTCATAATTTGTCCTATAGGGGTATTTTTCGCAATTTATCGAAACAAGGTTCCTTGGTGTTTTTGTCAATGAGGGTATCTTGGAAATTTTGCATTCCCGGGGGTATTTTGGAAAATTTTAAAATCCGAGGGTATTTTGGTAATTAACCCGGGTGAATTTGTAAATCTTAATAAATCACGGACATTTTAGAATTTACAAAACTTGAGGGTTATTTTTGAGAATTTGTTTTCCAAATCAGTGTTGTTACAAAATTTTTTTTGAAGATCGGGGGTCGTTCTGGTAATTTTGTAACTCAGGGGTATTTCGGTAATTTGTAGGGTAGGGGTAATTTCGTAATCTTTTCTAAAATCAGGGTATTTTGTCATTTTGCAAATTAGGGTTTTTGAACATTTTATAATGTAATGAAATTTTGATAGGAACTGTGGGTATTTTGAAAATTTCATAAACAAAGGGCAATTTTGTAATTTTACCATTAGGGGTATTTTTGTAATTTTATAAATCTGAAATATTTCAAGAAAATTTTATAAAAATAATCTTTTTCAAATCAAGAAAATAATTTAGAAATTTTAAAACTAGGGTTTCCATAAAATACGGCTAGTCCCTTTCGGGTTTTAGTTAGGGGTTTAGCCCGTGTATAAGTCCTCTTGGTTAGGGTAAACTGAGGCTACGCACTAGGTAGGATTCGAGTGGGGAGGAGGTGAGTCACGCGGACTACTTAAATACCATGCTCCTACTGAAACCAATCCTAGACATGCGTACCATGGTTGCCACACCCTAACTCGGTGACTCAACCACAGGTTTGTTTAATTAGATATTTAAGTCTTATGTATTTGTTGGGGTACACTAGTCCTAGGGTTCAAATACTTATCAGACTAATCTACGTTGCCATAAAATCCCATACATTTCACATATTCAAATCACTTGTAAGTCAAGTACTTTACGGTGGATCATGGGTTGGAGACTTAGTGGGCCATGCTAGAGAAAACCTGCTTAATTCACAAAATCCCTTTTGGGCTTAACTTTGAAAACATTTTGGGCCCTAAACCCAAGACCGAGAGTTTAAAATTGGGCTCTGATACCAAACTGAAACACCCCAAACTCATTACATGACCTTGATGGATCTCGTATGTTCCGGTGTAAACTGCTTCAAATTCTTTTGTTACTTAGGAAAAACTTGTGTGTTTTGGAAGAAAGGTTGTTTTGGGTTGGCTTGAGTTGAAAACAAGTTTATTTCATTATTAAAATCCTTTGCTTTAGGTGACACAACGTTTGGGCTTTGTTTTAAAAATAGAATTTACTTAATCTTTTAATAAATAGAAGTTTGTAAGCTTAATAAATAAAAGCAGAATAAAATAGTTCTACTAAGGCCTTATTACATCAAATAATTCCCAAAATTTAAATTCTAAATACTTAAAGTAAAATAGTCCAAATAAAAGAAAATCTGAACTTCACATGGCCTCCACTAAGCATCTACCTACCGTTCCATCACCGGTCGTCACCGAAAAGTAATCCCACAACGGGTGAGTCAACAGACTCAATGTGTAACCAACACTAAAATTTAATATTTCGTGCATACAAGTGTCATACATGTTCATAAAGCATTTAAACAATATGATGCAACCGAACCCAAACCTATATGCCATCCGCTACACACCACCCGTACCATCCTCGCACACCGTGGGACTACTAAGTCAACCCTCCTTCCGCTACACTCCATATCGCGGTCTTAGGTCAATGCATTCGTGGTCTTAGGTCACCACGTTCAGATTTCGTGGTCTTAGGTCACCACATTCAGATTATCGTGGTCTTAGGTCACAACATTCAGATATCACGGTCTTAGGTCACCGTGTTTGTGGTCTTAGGTCACCACATTCACTTCCCTTTTCATATAACCCATATGCCCCATATTTCATACACAATATGCAAAATCATGCCTTAATTCACATTCTTATCACTTTTCACATGTTAAAATAACATATATTCATATTCCTAGTAGGAGTAGGAAATGTACCTTAGTACTTTGTACCATAGTATGGTACCTTAGCCATATTCACATTCTTATAAACATACACATTTAATTTAAAACATAGCCATGAACATATTATGGTACCTTAGCCATATTCACATTCTTATAAACATACACATTTAATCTAAAACATAGCCATGAACATATTAAAACTTAGGGTAGGGTACACACCTGATTCGCTTAACGATTTCACTTGAAATCCCGAATTCCGATCTTAGATCTTTAACTCCCTACATTCGGCCCATATTAAATATTTAATGATAAACTCATTCGGCCATAAAACCAAATCCTAGTAGGATTTGTGTACTAAAACTTACCTTAATATCGATTTGCTTATTACTCAAATCCCGAAAACTTTGTTATTCTTCTCCTTGTATTCGGCCAAACATTGGATCTCTACATAGGTTAGTTTCGACTTTTCAACAATTATGAAATAGATCTAGATATCCAAAATAGGCCTTGGCCGAACATACCTATGTGCTTACCTTGTGGATTTTAAATCCCGATATTCACCAAATAACTGGGGAACACGTGGCCTATGGTGTACCTTCGAGAAAAGAACTTCTCCTTCTTGTAGTTGACTTAAACAAATCCCGAAAAGATCTCTTCAAAGTTTCGGCAACAAGATATTAATGGGGTTAGTCCTAGATTTTGGCAAATCTTAAAAGAAAAAGGATGAAACCGAATAAGATCTTATCCTTACTTGAAGAAATCGATTGCACCTTCACTTCAACCTTCAAAGATTCGGTTATGGCTAGATGATGATCTCTCAACTTTCAACTTTTGGTGGGATTAGAAAGAAAAAGAGAAGGAAGAATAAAGATGGAGGATTCGGCTAGAACACAAGGTATTTCGGCTTGGCAAAAATAAAAGAAGAAGAAGATTTGGTGAAGAGAATTCGGCAGAGGCTTTCAAAGAACAGAAAATAATGCAGAATGGCCTCTCTTTTCCTTTTATAGCCAAAATTACTAACTTAGAATCCCTTACTTGGCCATCACTCTTCTCTTTTGATAGCTTTATCTCTTTAATTATCGCCTAAAATAAAAGATAATTCATCAACTATCCTTACTTAGCCGAAATTATTAAACTCAAAGTCCCTTACTTGGCCATCACTTCTCCCTTATTTTCTAATTAAAGAATAATTCCTCATTTATCTCTTGAAAATAATCTAAAATAAATCCATTATTTATCCCCTAATTAGCCGAATTTAAAAGAGAATGAAACTCCTCTTTTGCAAGCCTTGTGCCGTCCACCTCTGTGCTTCTAGAAGCAAAAATAAAACTTCTTTTATTTGCTTCCTAAGTGACTCGATCCCTGGCCCAAATACACTTGCATGTGGCGCCATTTCCAGAGGCCCTAAGTGGCATCTTTAGGCCACTTTTTCCAAGCCTGTTTGTGTGTCAAATTTCACATACTTTTTCTCTTAAGGCCACCTTGCCTTAATTTCCTCTTTTAAACTTTAAAACTCGACATTTCTAAGTCATTTCTAAGTTTCCAAAATTTTGTTTGGCTCTTTAAACTTGACATTTCATTACATTTCATAGTTTCCAGAAATGTTCACTTTCCTCTTTTGAATCATTTCTAAATCATTTTCCTAGTTTCCATAAATGTTCACTTTCCTCTTTTGAATCATTTCTAAATCATTTTCCTAGTTTCCATAAATGTTCACTTTCCTCTTTTTAACTTAGCATTTCCAAAATGTTCACTTTCCTCTTTTAACTTAACATTTCCAAATCATTTCTTACATTTCCAGGACATTTCCCTACATTTCCTTACATTTCCCTTTATTTCCTTATATTTCCCTACATTTCCTTACATTTCCATACATTTCCATGCATTTCCTTATATTTTCATACATTTCCATACATTTCATACATTTACATTTCCATACATTTCCTTACATTTCCATGGTTCTAAAATGCACACCACATATCACAAGAAACATGCTATTTCATAAAATTAAGCAAAATGCACACAATGGGATTGAACCTCTTCCTCAAAGTACTTCACTTGATGCCATAACCCTTGCACCTTAGGTGGCGTCCCTTGCCACTTTTCCACATCACTTCTTGTTTTTAACTTAAAAACCAATAATTGTCCAAAGCTTTCTATTCCATCCTAGGATTTTTAAAACCCTTAATTCACTTCCAAACACTACCAAAACCTACTACTCATGAATTATGCACAAACGCATAACCCCTAATCTAGGATGTTACAGACTGCGTCGAGGTTGAAAACTCTAGCTATTTTTGTTGGCCTTGTTCTTGTAACTTGCCACTGATAGTTGTTCAGTGATATCTCCTTTATAAATTCATAGGCCGCCTCAGGAGTTTTGTTATTCAGGGTTCCACCGGCTGCTGATTCAATTAACTACTGGGTTGAGGGGTTAACACCGTTGTAAAAAGTTTGGACTTGTAGCCACAAGGGTAAACCATTGTGTGGGCACCTTCTCAACAAATCCCTGTATCTCTCCCATGCATCATATAGTGTTTCTAAATCTATCTGCACAAAAGAAAAGATATCATTCCTTAATTTAGCTGGGGAAAATATTTTAATAAAATTTTTGGTCATTTGATCCCATGTAGTGCTTGATCCTCATGGAAGAGAATTCAGTCACTGTTTAGCTTTATTCCTCAAAGAGAAGGGAAATAACCGAAGACGGATGGCATCATCAGAAACACCATTAGTTTTGAAAGTATCACAAATTTCTAGGAAATTTGTCTAAGTGATTATTTGGGTTTTCATCCTGCAAACTATCAAACTGAACAAATTGATGTATCATTTCTACAGTGTTAGGTTTTAGTTCAAAATTATTGGTAGCAATAGCAGGTCTAACAATACTTGACTCAGTTCCTGTTAAATTAGGTTTAGCATAATCATACATAGTTTGAGGAGCATGATTTTCGGCCACCTCTAGAGGTAGTGAATTATTCTCAACCATATCTTTGTTCGTATTAATTTCATCTTCTTACTCTTCTTGTATGTATTGTAGGCTTCTCCTTATTTCTCTTCGGTTTCTACGAACTGTGCTTTCAATTTCACTATCGTAAAGTAGTGGTCCTATCGGGTTCCTTCTAGTCATAAACTAAAGGTACCTACCAGAAAAAGAAAAACAAAAATAGAAAAGTAAAAATAAAATTTAATTGCAAAAAATAAAATATGGCTAAAGTAATAAACATTGAGCATTCTTAATATTTCAGTTTCCCGGCACTGGTTCCAAAAACTTGATCGTGTGTCAGGGTATTAAAAATTTATAAAAAGAATGATCGAACCTAGAAACTAACTAAGACAACGATGGAGGCAAGCGTACCTAAGACAACGATGGAGGTAAGCGCACCTATCGAACAATAGTATAGTTTAATGGCAAGAACGGATTGTCGAACCCAAAGGAACCAAAAGTACTAATACTAACTTTCTTTTTATTATCTAGCCTAAGAATTAAGGGAATTGTTATCTAATCTAAAATTAACTAACAACTAAGCTAAATATGCTAAGACAAAGAGAATGAAGTGGGGAAATACTTGTGGGAAAACCAATTGATGAAGAAAATACCTGAGGAAAAATCCACCTAGACTTCACTTGTTATTTAACTCTGAACCAAACGATTTATTCACTTGGCTTGATCTGTAGGATTCCCTAGTTTATATCAATACATCTTTCGAGGCTACTAATATCTAACCCTAGGTTGATTAATTGAAATCTCTATCTAATTAAAACCCCTAAAATTGCATTCAATCGATCTATGGACTCCCATATTAGGTATGACCCTAATCCGGTAGATTTTCGTCATCCTATTTCTAAGGTTACAATCAACTCTGCTTAACTATGCTAGACCTACTCTTAAATAGGGACTTTTGCTCGACTACCTAAGCACATCAATACATGAATCAATATCCTGGAATATCAAAGCTAAAATTAATAACACATAATTAAGAACAAATCAAGTATTTATCATACAGCTTAGAAAACAATAACAAGATTCATCTTAGGTTTCATCCCCCTCAGGTATCTGAGGGTTTAGTTAATAATTATAAAATAGAACATCTCAGAAAAAAATATTAAATAAAACATAAAGAAAACCCTAAAACCCCCTGAAGGAATTGAAGGAGATATCCTCCGTATTGAGTATGATTCCGGCTTCTGGGATGAATCAACTGGCTTTCTTCGAGTGAATCCCACAATTTTGGCCCTCTGGCTTGGTTCCTTGGCCTAGCTAAATGCCCCCTTGAAAGTTGGCCTCTAGGGTGTTTATATAGACTTTTGGATTGGCTTTCTTTGCCTCTGAGTACCCAAATCTGAATGAAACTCTTCTTTGTTGCGTCAGGGACACGTCCATGCCACATGTCTGTGTAAGTCGAGGCCAGGCCGTGTTCGAGTCTGTGAAGGAGGCACGGCCGTGTGGCTTAGGCCCAGGCCATGTTGATTTCATAATTCAGCCTATTTATTTCGTTTTTGGCCCGTTTCTCATTCTTTTCATCCTCCTGAGTATTAGGAGCACTTATTTCCATAATTAAAGGGATAAATCATCCGAAAACATGCTAAATTTGGTATTAAAATATGTGTATATTATGGTTTATCAATGATACTCTATTAATGGAGTAATTGATATTGGATAGGATGTTGAAGTCCTAGTGGACTACAATGAATATGAAAAGGCTATCATCGAGATATAGAATAGATAAAGTCCCATATAAGACCATGTCGACATGGCCTCGACACCGAGTTGAGATCTCGTATAAGACCATATCCGGAATATCGCTTTGATAATGAATATGAGAATCGTATAAGACCATATTTGGGATATGGCATCGATACTTGATGTGAAAGCCCATATAAGACCTTATCTGGGATATGGCCTTGGCATTTAGAAGTGACTCCATGAAAGACCACCTCGGGGATGTGGCATTAGCTTTGTACCTACATTAATGACGACGAATATGCGTCTCTCACTATCCCTAGTGATTAATGGGATAATTAGGTGAGTTTAGAAGTAGAAATGTGAATTGTACTAAGTCATGTGAATGAGTGAATACAGGTACTCATGAACGAATCACGAAGAAACGAGTACGATGTGTGGCACGGTATGTGCTAAATAAGGGCAATTGTAAGTAAGTATGGCAAGAAACCTATGACTTATGTATGGTTAGTTAATGCCATGGATGGTATTTTAAATAAGCGTGAAGAGAGTTTTACTAAGACGTTAAAATTCAGGTCGGATAAGATTTTCGTTGTTGATGTTACCTTGAGGTAGAAATTGTATGTTGATGAATTCAGAACTTATGTAGAAGTTTTGGTGTGAGACTTAGTAATAGCATGTCCACTCATACAAGAATAAGAAAAATTGTAGTTATATGAATAAACATTTTGATAATTAAGTACATTTCACAATATGATTGAGTTTATGATCAGAAGCAGTCGATCACTAAAAGCTAAATTTTCAGAGTATTCAAGTCAGGACTATTATAGTCAGTGAGTGTCCTAGTGATAAAGTGAGATAAAATACAATAGATTTCAAATTTGAAGTGACTTGATTTCCAAGGAGGGGGATGTCATCCGAATTTTAGTGAAGTATGCGATAAAGATCCGAATGATCATTTTGGCATGTACCGAGTTCACAGTTGTAAGATTACTGAGTATAGGTGCCCGAGAGGAAGAGTAATCTAGGTCTCAAGTTGTGCTTCAATCTTGTGTACAACAGCTTAAAGGTTGTTGGCGAGAGAAACTTGAGGATAAGTCAATTTGTGATTTTGAAGAGTTGGTGGAAATGTTTCAGGAATGTTAAGAGCAACTTCTCCTGGTAAGATTTTCGGGGACGAAAATCCCTAAAGGGGGAGAACTATAACAGCCTGATTTAGGGGCTAGTCAAAACAGTGATCTCGGGATCACTAATCCGAGGTTAGAGAAATTATTTTCATGTTATTTTATGTGTTATAAGATGTTTATAATGGTGCATGAAAATTGTGGTGCTTTAATTTTAGCGATTTCATGCTTAATCGAGAAAAAGGACTAAATCGCATAAAGTGCGAAAGTTCCATTCTATAGGCTAAAGGTACCAAATAGCCATGAAATGTTAATTGGAAGTCTATAAAGGGAAATTAGACCATCTAGAATGTGTTGGCCAGCCATGTGGACAAGGGGGACAAGAGCATTTAATTTTTGTTCAAAGTTGGTAAGTTTGGTGGATTAAATTGATGTTTTATAATAAATTAATGAAAGGAAAAAGTTTACATCTTTCCTCTCTTCTCCTCCACAAAAAATTTTTAGAAAACAAGGGGTGTTTGAAAGCTCAAAATTTCAGCAAGCTTTCTCCACTCAAGTAAGTGACTTTGATGGTATTTCTTGAAGATAATTGTACTTTTGAGACCCCTAAATCTTAAGGTTTCTAAAGAGGGGACTATCTTGCATTATGGTAAAAAAATTTAGGGATTTTCCATGTGATCTTTTAAGTTGTTTGCTACATTTTTATGGAAGAAAATGAAGGTTAGGGAGATGAGAAACAACTTCTGTGAAAGGTGTTGTCATGAAAACACCTAATTGGGACTAAAATGCAAAAGTTGTAGTTTATTCCTTAAGGCATGGAATAGTTCGAATTAGTAGTTTTAAGAGGATTAAATGTTTAGCTAGGCTTTTTTAATGTGAAAATGTGATGAAAAGTGATTTACGAGCCTAGGGGCAAAATTGTAATTTTGTCAAAGTGTAAGGGAAAAATAGTTATTTTTGCCTAAGTGTAAATTATGAAGTATTATGATTAGTGTGGTGATTAAAAGAGTGAATTTTATTGTTCTAGATCAAAGAAAACGAGATTCGGACCTAGAACGGGAGAAAAGAGAAATGTGGGCAAAAAGGTCTGAAACACCCCAAACCCGGCCCAAAAAGCCTAACCGGATTTGGTATGTTCCTCGAGTAAGACTTTAGCGAAATCAAATTGTAAAGTAATTTTGTCTTTTAAAACATTATTTTTAGAAGGAATTAATTAAATCAAAAAGGAAACCAACTTTAAGAAAATTTCTTTAAAACATTTATATATTAGTGACAAACACATTTTTAAATTATTTATCGAAAAACCATTTAGTTATTTAATAGATATTTGTTCATGGCAAAATAAAAAAATAAATCCCAACACAAAATTAAAGATAGTTTATAGTGGCCTTATTACATAAAATTGGCAAATCCATAATAAAGTCTAAATAATAAAATTAATAAGTTTAAGTAGGAAAATTTCCAAACTTCATTGTTTGAGCAATGGCCACCTCGAAATCTTTGTTGCTTAGATCCATCGCACTACTTAATTATCTCGAAAAGTTGTCCCACAAAAATGGGTGAGTTATAAACTCAATGTGTAACACATACATCAAAAAGCCCATTTTATCATATGCTTTAAAGCCCAAAGTTTCACATATGGCCATAGGCCCATTTAACTCATAATTAGCCCAAAGGCCCACTTAGCTCATAATTAGCCCAAAAGCCCATTTTCATAGTAGATTAATAGATAATCAATTAAATAACATGGATATGTATAAATAATGAAATGCAAGCCCTACCAACCTAAATATCCATCCGCTACACACCACCGTACCAACCAACACACCGTGGGATTACTAAATCAACCCTCCATCCGCTACACACCATCGAAGGCGATTCTTTGCAGTCAACATGCACATCGCCTTATAATATTGTGGCAAAGCCACCAAACAGATGTGACCAAGTCACCGATCAAGTCCAAATTTCAAATACATGATCGAAGTCACCAGATTCACATATGTGACCGAGTCACCGGAGTCAAATATGTGACCAAGTCACTGGAGCTAAATATACGTGACCAAGTCAAGGAGTCAAATATGTGACCGAAGTCACCGAAATGTGGTAAAACCACCGAATACTTCCTCAATTATCAAATATACCCATATGCCCATGCACATACATATCAAATCAGATTTCATGCTATTTACCCCACAAATCATAATATAGTCATGCTTATTTCACTTTTATGCATATAGCAAAATGAACAAAATATTGGGGTAAACATACCTGAATATCGTATACCACTGAATGGTATCCAAAATCACAATCATATACATGGTCATATAGTCACATTTAAATATATGTAAATCTTATGAGATTTTTAATGTAAGGTTACACACCTAGTGACAGTGAGAACAATACTCTCTCGCTCGTCAACACTTATTAAATTATCACAATTGGTTAGTATAAACTTTTACTAATAAAACTATGTTTATTGATGAGGGATCTAAATCCTTACCCTCGGATTCTCGAACGATAGTTATTTGTGGTTTTCTCCACTAGATGGATCAAAACCACCGATATTCCACCAACGTAAAGTGGTTGGTTTATGCGACTACTTCAAATAACCGATCCTCGTTAGCGAGTGTCCACAACCCGTGGAAAGTCTCTAACGCCGACATCATCCTTCGTTTGAAGTTTGATGGTAAAGGAATGCCTCATCTCTTCCAAACACTCAGACGGCCCTTTTCTTACCTATCTTGTTAGTCTTAAATCGCCCCTAAAAATAACGATCGATTAGTAGTCTATCTAAAGAAATTGATATGATCTAAATTAATAACCTTACCTTGATGATTTCGAATGGTCACTTCTTAAGAGTTGTCTTCAACAAAGATCTTTGAAAAATATTTTCAATGGATTCAGCCTAGGAGAGAAAATAAGAGATCATAATTCTAAATTTGCCAAAGTAAAAAGAAAGAAATAATGAAAATGATGGACGAAAAGTTTTTACTTACTCAGTTGAAGATTGGGCCTAAATCAAAAAGAAGAGAAGGATTGATGATTCGGCTTGGACAAAAAGATAGAAGAAAAAGATAGTGATTTTTAGCATATAATAGTTTCGGTTTTCAATAAAAGAAAAGGAGAAAGAAGATTGAAAAATAATATGATTTGGCTTGAAGAAAAATAAGAAAAGGATTGATGATTCTTGGTTTTAGTAGAAAATAGTTTCTATTGAGAGAAGAAAGAAAGAAAATAAAATGAGAAGGAAAGAGAAAAAGGAAGAAAAAGAGAAAGATCAAAAAGAAAGGAGATAGGTTTTGGGGCTTAGGTGCATTCGGCCAAGAGGGAGAAATGAAAAAGAAAATGGTGCTTGAACTTTGGTACTTTAAGAATGAGAGAAAAGAAAGAAAAGAAGAAAGGCTTTCCAACTTTTGAGGCTTTTGACAAGAATTTTGAGAGAAAGGAATTTTAACCAAATGGTCAAAATAAGAACCAAAACAAAGAGAAATTTTAACTAATGTTCAAAGCAAGATTCTGGCTAAGAGAAGAGTTTTGGAGAAATGAGAAAAGATGCACAATTGCTAGAACTTTTGGCCAACTTTCATCCCCTAACTCAAGTCAAAATTCGGCCAACAAGGAAGCCAACACAATCCCCTTTTCCTCCACAATTCTTCCCTATCAACACCATAATTTGCAACACAATTAAACCACTCTCTATCCCCTTATGACGTCTAGGTTCATGGTCAAATGACCATGAACAAACTCCCAAAACATTGCCCAATATCATGCCTTTTGTCCTCCCTTTCTTATCATCTTCTTATGATTCCTTGCCATAAGTTCCTAGCTTCCTTTTCATATGGTCAAATGGCCAAAATAAAAGAATACCCATCCACTCTAGAACATTCTTGGCCGACACTATAGGAAGAAAACATAAAATTAAAAATTTTCCCATTTCCTAGCTAGGGGATTCGAACCTCTCCCCTCAAGCACTAATCCATGCATCCTAACCACTTTGCCAATTACTCAACTTATGCTTAAAACTCCTTGTCATTAATTCTTCAGGCCTAACTTGCTTAGCTCTCTCTTAATTAATAGAAATTAAAAGTTTCACTAAGCATTCATTTAATTAATGAAGCTCAAAATAATTTCCAAAATACACTCAATAATAATTAAGCATGCAACATCATTCAATTAAGTAGAAAATGCGCAACCCCTAATTATCAGGATGCTACAGTTCTACCCCCCTTAAAAATAATTTCGTCCTCGAAATTACCTGGCTGGAATAAGTGAGGGTATTGCTGTCGCATTGCTTCCTCCAGTTCCCACGAAGCTTCTTCTGATCCATGATTACGCCATAATACTTTGACGAGAGGAATCGATTTTCTCCGTAAAACCTTTACATCTCGCTCCAGAATTTGAATTGGCTCCTCTTCATATGACAAATCTGATCTTAATTCCACCTCCTCAACTGGCACTACATGAGATGGATCTGACCGGTAATGGCGTAACATTGAAACATCAAACACATCGTGCATTTGCTTCAATTTCGAAGGCAAATCTAACTGATATGCCACAAATCCGACCTGCTTCACAATCCGATAAGGTCCAATGAATCTGGGACTTAGCTTTCCTTTGCGACCAATTCTCATCACATTTTTCCAAGGTGAAACCTTTAGGAAAACTTGGTCCCCCACAGCAAACTCTATTTCTTTCCGCTTAAGATTTGCGTACGATTTTTGTCTGTCAGACGCTTCCTTTAACCAAGCCCGGATTACCTTAACCTTTTCTTCGGATTCAGCCACTATCTCTGGACCCAAAATCTGACGTTCCCCTAATTCTGTCCAACACGTAGGAGTGCGGCACTTCCGTCCATATAGTGCTTCATATGGTGCCATCCGTATATTGGATTGGAAACTGTTGTTGTACGCAAATTCTGCCAACGGTAAGAATTCCTCCCAACTTCACTTGAAATCTATCACACATCCCCTTAACATATCTTCTAAGATTTGGATTACTCTTTCAGACTGACCGTCCGACTGAGGATGAAATGCCGTACTGAAGTCCAATTTGGTGCCCAAAGCCTGATGCAATGGTTTCCAAAATCGCGACATAAATCTCGGATCTCTATCCAAAATAATCGACAACGGCATTCCATGCAATCTCACAATCTCAGCCACATATAACTTTGCCAATTTCTACAAAGAGTAATCAATCCAAACTGGGATAAAATGTGCAGATTTTGTCAATCGGTCCACTATCACCCATACAGAGTCTTTCTTAGTAGGCGTAAGAGGAAGCCCACTAACAAAGTCCATGGTGATTCTCTCCCACTTCCACTGTGGAATCTTTATTGGCTGAAGCAATCCCGAAGGTACTTGATGTTCAGCCTTGACTTGTTGACATGTCAAGCACTTTCCTACAAACTCCGTAACTTCCGCTTAAGTCAAGCCATCAAAATTGATCTCTCAAATCTCAGATAACTTACTTCCTCCGGGATGCATAGCATAGGGGCTACCATGCGATTCTGCAGATCTTTTGCCTCAACTCCTGATCCCTTGGCATATAGACTTTACCTTTAAAACACAATACCCGTCACATCATTAATACCAAAATCTTCCACTTTCCCACTCGCACTGTCAAGCTTTTCACTCGGATCATCATCTACTAAGCGCCTCTCTTTCACTTGACTTAACCATGTCGCTTAACTTGCGCTCGCCAACAAGCTTCCATCATCATAAAGACTAAGATGTACAAACATCGCTCTCAAATCTGACACCACTTTTCGACTTAGAGCGTCTGCCACCACATTCGCCTTGCCCGGGTGATACTCGATAGAACAGTCGTAGTCTTTCAACAACTCTATCCACCTTTGTTGCCTCAAATTCAGTTCTTTCTGAGTCAAGAGATATTTCGGACTTTTGTGGTCCGTGTATATCATCGACTTTTCCCGTATAAATAATGTCTCCGGACTTTAAGAGCAAAGACTACAGCTGCCAACTCCAAGTCATGCGTCGGGTAATTAACCTCGTACGGCCTCAACTGCCGAGACGCATAAGCAACTACCTTACCGTCTTGCATCAGAACACATTCTAATCCCATGTGAGAAGCGTCACAATACACGCATTTAAATCCTTTCCCGCCTCAAAGTTGAATCAAAATCAAGCTTAGTCAAAACTTTCTTGAGCTTTTAAAACTCTCTTGCCGCTTATCAGCCCACACGAAAGGTACTTCCTTTCTCAATAATTTCGTTAAAGGTGCAGCTATCGATGAAAATCCTTCGACAAATCTTCGATAATATCCGGCTAAACCCAAGAAACTGCGAACTTTAGTTATGGACTTAGGTGGTTTCCAATCTAGCACAGCCTCAATCTTCCGAGGATCCACCCTTATCCCTTCCGCAGATACTACATGGCCTAAAAATGTAACTTCTTTCAGCCAAAATTCACACTTGCTGAATTTGGCATACAGCTTCTTCTCCCTTAAAACTTGCAACACAATCCGGAGATGCTCATCATGTTCCATCTCGGACTTAGAATACACCAGGATGTCGTCTATGAATACCATGACGAATTGATCCAAGTAGGGCTGAAAAATTTGATTCATCATATCCATGAACGCAGCTGGGGCGTTCATCAATCCGAATGGCATTACCAGAAATTCATAATGCCCATATCTAGTTCGAAAAGTCGTCTTATGGATATCCGCTTCTTTCACTTTAAGCTGATGATACCTCGACCTTAGATCAATCTTTGAGAATACCGCAGCTCCCTTAAGTTGATCGAACAAGTCGTCGATCCTTGGCAAAGGATACTTGTTCTTGATGGTCAGCTTATTCAACTGCCGGTAGTCTATACACATCCTCATCGATCCGTCCTTCTTCTTCACAAATAGGACCGGTGCTCCCCATGGAGACACACTAGGTCGAATGAATCCACGATCAAGCAACTCCTAAATTTGAGCCTTAAGCTCAACCAACTCCTTCAGTGCCATTCTATATGGAGCAATAGAAACTGGCACCGTTCCAGGCAATAAATCAATCCCGAATTCTACCTCACGATCCGGAGGCAAACCTGGAAGTTCTTCCAGAAAAACATCTACAAATTCCTTCACTGTCCTGACTTCATTAGCAGTTGTCTCCTTAACCTCCAAAGCATTCACTAACATCAGGAAGGCTTCACATCCCTTCCTAACCATCTTTTCCGCCTTAAGAGCGGATACTACATTAGATAAGTAGTTCCGTCTCTCGCCCAACACTACAACTTCCTTGTCATCAAAAGTTCTTAAGGACATTCTCTTAGCAGCAAAATCCACATTTGCACGGTACTTCACAAGCCAATCCATGCCTAAGATTAGGTCGAATTCTCTGAATGGTAACTCCATTAAATCACCAAAATCTGATCCTTGAACTTCTAAAGGCACTTCCTTAAAAGTTTATCTACAACTCGCTCATCCTAAAGGACTAAGTATACCATCTTCCTAGGTACAGATTTGAAGTCACATGCAAAGTCCAGATACTTCACTAGCAATATAGGAATGAGTTGACCCTATATCTATCAAAGCAATAAAGGGCATCCCGTAAATCGAAACGCATTCGTGATAACATCAAAAGGCCATCGCCTTCTCTTCGATTTAACCGCATACACCAAACCTGGTTGTCTCGCCTCAGAGCTACCACTGCCTCTGCCTGAAGTTCTGTGACTCTACTAGAACCATTGCCCCTTCCATTTGGACCACGGCCTCTTATCGGCAGCTGTCCACTTCTGTCAGCCTGATTAGCACCCTGACTTGCTGGACGGTTCTTTTCTGAATTTATCGGGCAATCCTTGATCATATGATCCTTCGAACCGCACTTCAAACATTCGTAAGTCTTTTTCCAACATTCTCCCGTGTGCATTTTCCCACATTGAGAATAAGTACGATTTTGTCCACCCGTAGCAGTCTGTTGACCTCACGGTCCATCATATCTTGATTTCTTCTAAAAATTCCCGGACGATCCTGAAGACCCAAAGCTTCTCTTATTCTTGCTCTGGCCTCTGTCCCGGTTCCGTCTCTTGGTCCATTTAGCCTCTTTGACAATTCTTGCCCTTTCCACTAAGATTGCAAAATCTCTTTCACGGTGTGGAGCAATCATCACTCGAAGCTCATCTCTAAGTCCATCTTCAAATTTGATACACCGTTCATATTCCGTAGCCACTATCCCTCTGGCATAACGGCTAAGTCACAAAAATTCTGCTTCATATTCAGCTATCGACTTGTTTCCTTGTACTAGATTCAGAAATGTCTTCCTCTGGGAGTCGATGTAGCTAGCTCCAACATACTTTCCTTCGAATTTCACTTTAAAATACCCCCAATCTAGACGATCCACAGGGGTACTCTCCTTGAAAGTGAGCCACCACTGGTAGACTTCATCACGGAGAAGTGAAATAGCACCTTTCAATTTCTCTTCATCAGTGCAGTCTATATCGTCCATGATCCTTTCGACTGCCTCCAACCAATATTCAGCTACATTAGGAGCTACTCCAGATACTCCTCTAAAAACCTCAGCTCCATTCGATCTAAGTCTCTCAGCTACAGACTTTCGAGACCCATTTCCAGAACTAGCTTCTGCTACTCGTTCCAAAACTCGCAGCATAGCTTGTGATACTGCGTCACCTCCTTCATTTTGTTCTTGAAAGTCCACCCCAACAGCCGGTGGTGAAGCTTCATTCTCGAAACCTTGACCAGATCGAATCGGTTCAAACGATCATTCTTCCTCTTCCACGCCCACGACGCCCACGCCCCTAGAACTCATGTCTACTACGCAGATTATCTGCTTTTACTGAAAAAGTCTTATGTATTAGAGTCTTTTCACTTCTTATTAAAGGAAAGTTTTATAAACAGATATTCAGTAGTTTTTCCGTAGTAGCACACAAACACCTAAGGTCCATGTCTCTAAAGTATAGTTTCCTTAGGCTTATCACATGTTCATATCACTTATCAATAAGGATACATACCTGATGGATCTGGGCCGAGAACTCGAGTGCAATGCTCTTATAAAACTATTTAACTTAAGAAAACTTTCAAAAAGTCATTTGGGCCAAATTTTTGAAAACGTTGTGGGCTTCAAAACCCAAGGCCGAGAGTTTAAATCTGGGCTCTGATACCAAGCTGAAACACCCCAAACCTGGCCCAAAAAGCCTAACCAAATTTGGTATGTTCCTCGAGTAAGACTTTAGCGAAATCAAATTGTAAAGTAATTTTGTCTTTTAAAACATTATTTTTAGAAGGAATTAATTAAATCAAAAAGGAAACCAACTTTAAGAAAATTTCTTTAAAACATTTATATATTAGTGACAAACACATTTTTAAATTATTTATCGAAAAACCATTTAGTTATTTAATAGATATTTGTTCATGGCAAAATAAAAAAATAAATCCCAACACAAAATTAAAGATGGTTTATAGTGGCCTTATTACATAAAATTGGCAAATCCATAATAAAGTCTAAATAATAAAAATTAATAAGTTTAAGTAGAAAATTTTCCAAACTTCATTGTTTGAGCAATGGCCACCTCGAAATCTTTTTTGCTTAGATCCATCGTGACTACAAATTATCTCGAAAAGTTGTCCCACAAAATGGGTGAGTTATAAACTCATTGTGTAACACATGCATCAAAAAGCCCATTTTATCATATGCTTTAAAGCCCAAAAGTTTCACATATGGCCATAGGCCCATTTAACTCATATTTAGCCCAAAGGCCCACTTAGCTCATAATTAGCCCAAAAGCCCATTTTCATAGCAGATTAATAGATAATCAATTAAATAACATGGATATGTATAAATAATGAAATGCAAGCCCAGCCCAACCTAAATATCCATCCGCCACACACCACCCGTACGAACCAACACACCGTGGGGATTACTAAATCGACCCTCCATCCGCTACACACCATCGAAGGCAGTTGCTGCAGTCAACATGCACATCGCCCTTATAATATTGTGGCAAAGCCACCAAACAGATGTGACCGAAGTCACCTGAACAAAGTCCAAATTTCAAATACGTGACCGAAGTCACCAGATTCACATATGTGACCGAAGTCACCGAGTCAAATATGTGACTGAGGTCACCGGAGCCAAATATACGTGACCGAAGTCACCAGAGTCAAATATGTGACCGAAGTCACCGAAAATGTGGTAAAACCACCAGAATACTTCCTCCATTACCAAATATACCCATATGCCCATGCATATACATATCAAATAAGATTTCATGCTATTTGCCCCACAAATCATAATATAGTCATGCTTATTTCACTTTTATGCATATAGCAAAATGAACAAAATATTTGGGTAAACATACCTGAATATTGTATACCACTGAATGGTATCCAAAATCACAATCATATACATGGTCATATAGTCACATTTAAATATATGTAAATCTTATGAGATTTTTAATGTAAGGTTACACACCTAGTGACAGTGAGAACAATACTCTCTCGCTCGTCAACACCTATTAAATTATCACAATTGGTTAGTATAAACTTTTACTAATAAAACTATGTTTATTGATGAGGATCTAAATCCTTACCCTCAATTCTCGAACGCGAGTTATTTGTGGTTTTCTCCACTAGATGGATCAAAACCCACGATATTCCACCAACGTAAAGTGGTTCGGTTTATGCACTACTTCAAATAACCGATCCTTGTTAGCAGAGGGTCCACAACCCGGTGGAAAGTCTCTAATCATCGATACTGTCCTTCGTTTGAAGTTTGATGGTAAAGGAATGCCTCCTCTCTTCCAAACACTCCGTACGGCCCTTTTATTACCTATCTTGTTAGTCTTAAATCGCCCCAAAAATACGATCGATTAGTAGTCTATCTAAAGAAATCGATATGATCTAAATTAATAACCTTACCTTGATGATTTGAATGGTCACTTCTTAAGAGTTGTCTTCAACAAAGATCTTTGAAAAATCTTTTCAATGGATTCGCCTAGAGAGAAAATAAGAGATCATAATTCTAAATTTGCCAAAGTAAAAAGAAAGAAATAATGAAAACGATGGACGAAAAGTTTTTACTTACTCACTTTAAGATTCGGCCTAAATCAAAAAGAAGAGAAGGATTGATGATTTGGCTTGGACAAAAAGATAGAAGAAAAAGATAGTGATTTTTAGCATATAATAGTTTCGGTTTTCAATAAAAGAAAAGGAGAAAGGAGATTGAAAAAGAATATGATTTGGCTTGAAGAAAAATAAGAAAAGGATTGATGATTCTTGGTTTTAGTAGAAAATAGTTTCTATTGAGAGAAGAAAGAAAGAAAATAAAATGAGAAGGAAAGAGAAAAAGGAAGAAAAAGAGAAAGATCGAAAATAAAGGAGATAGGTTTTGGGGCTTAGGTGCATTCGGCCAAGAGGGAGAAATGAAGAAGAAAATGGTGCTTGAACTTTGGTACTTTCGGCAATGAGAGAAAAGAGAGAAAAGAAGAAAGGCTTTCCAACTTTTGAGGCTTTTGACAAGAATTTTGAGAGAAAGGAATTTTAACCAAATGGTCAAAATAAGAACCAAAACAAAGAGAAATTTTTAACTAATGTTCAAAGCAAGATTCGGCTAAGAGAAGAGTTTTTGGAGAAATGAGAAAAGATGCACAATTGCTAGAACTTTTGGCCAACTTTCATCCCCCTAACTCAAGTCAAAATTTGGCCAACAAGGAAGCCAACACAACCCCCCTTTTCCCTCCACAATTCTTCCCTATCAACACCATAATTTGCAACACATTTAAACCACTCTCTAGCCCCTTATGCCGTCTAGGTTCATGGTCAAATGACCATGAACAAACTCCCAAAACATTGCCCAATATCATGCCTTTTATCCTCCCTTTCTTATCATCTTCTTATGATTCCTTGCCATAAGTTCCTAGCTTCCTTTTCATATGGTCAAATGGCCAAAAATAAAAGAATACTCATCCACTCTAGAACATTCTTGGCCGACACTATAGGGAAGAAAACATAAAAATTAAAATTTTTCCATTTGCTAGCTAGGGGATTCGAACCTCTCCCCTCAAGCACTAATCCATGCATCCTAACCACTTTGCCAATTACTCAACTTATGCTTAAAACTCCTTGTCATTAATTCTTAAGGCCTAACTTGCTTAGCTCTCTCTTAATTAATAGAAATTAAAAGTTTCACTAAGCATTCACTTAATTAATGAAGCTCAAAATAATTTCCAAAATAACTCAATAATAATTAAGCATGCAACATCATTCAATTAAGTAGAAAATGCGCAACCCCTAATTATCCAGGATGTTACAAGGTCCCTTTCTACCCTTTTCGGTATCGAGGTAAGTTCATGTGTTAAATTGTACAAGTCTAAGTGAAGTATTTTTAATATTTCGATGTTGTATAAATTGTTTAATGCCTCTATGTATACATTAAATATGTTTTGATGTGATGTCAAGAAATAAAGTCTTGATTTAAACCATGAATAGTGGAAATGCAAATAGCATGATACGATGGTAATTAAGGTCCCGTGTAAGACCACATTTAGAATATGGCCTCGGTGTGGGATTCGTATAAGACCATGTCGGGGACATGGAATCGGTATGTTAATTCTTGTAAGACTCTATCAGGGGTATGATGTTAATGTGACATTATGTGTATGAGACTGAAAGGTGTTATTTAACAAATCGAGTGATTCAACAAGTATGATGAAAATGGGAATAAATGTGGTTGTACCACGAGAGGTACAAGTATGTGTTAGAACTGAATTGAGATGAATTCGGTATATGATGAACCCATAGTGGGTTATGTGTAAATGATGCACTTCATAATGGGTTTTGTGTAAATGATGCACTTTGGTTGCATAATTTATAATTATTAATGCATTGTGTGAATGCGAACGATTATCGTAGAAAGCTAAGTAAGAATGGTAGTGTGTGAGGATGTTCCCGGATGAACATTTGAAATAGAGAAATGCATGTGGACATGTGGATAACTATCCACGAATGTATAATAACGGTGGGCTATGTGCGATACCACCTTGTTAATTGTTAGTTATGGGCTATGTGCGATACCATCAACAATATTATTAACGGTGGGCTGTGTGCATTGCCATCTTATTAATTATTAAATAATGGCCTGTGTGCGATACCATCACTTATATCATCCTTTGGTGGGATAAGTGCCATACCACCATAATTATAAATGATTGGTGGGCTATTGCGATACCACCTTATTAGAGATTGAGGGTGGGCTAAATGCAAAACCACCGAGGGATTGGTAGTATGGGTGGTTTATTAAAAATGTTTGATGTGTTGTTTTATGTGATCATGTGGTGACAATCGCAAGGATGAATACTAATTAACATGAGCATTTGGCTTGTGGCAAGGTTAGAATGTGGTAAGAGACAGAATGAGTAAGCTTTAAGAATGATTGTGGCATGAATGAACTTCGTATACCATGTATTCATCATGTGGAGAAAGGCTTCCCTAGCCTCTTCTCCTCCTCTCTGACTCACAATTGTGGGTCTATTCTCATTTTCATTCGGCACCATCCCTTCAGCGGGATCCGGCTCATTACTTTCCACATCATCTACCACAGCTCTATCGGGATCCATTTACTATATGAAAATACAATTTAAATCGTCAGGAGTCGTCACACTATCAATATGTAAATACTCATGTGTATGGCATGCATAGCTAGACTCATGCTTATGCTACGTTAGTCCGAGAATCGACTAAATCGTAGCTCTGATACCACTAAATAAATCACCCCTTACCCATGTTCAACGTCAAAATCGGGCACGAGGCATTACCGGACTTAACTTGCTTGAACATACATTATCAGGCTATAATTTAATTTCAAACTTAAAACTTTTCATTCATATTCACAACCTCCTTATTATGGGTTTACGAGGCCCTAAACATACATACGGGAGGTTTCAAAATTAGTCTAGAAACTTTTGCGCTCTTAGAAATTTTTTGCCTAAATAGGGGCCACACGTCTGTGTGAAATAGAACACGCCCGTGTGGGTAGGCCTTGTGATCACACACGCCTATGTTCCTAGACCAAGTGAAATTTATTGTTCACTTCAAACCTACAGGGGTTGTCACACGGTCGGACACACGCCCGTGTCTTTAGTCCATGTCCCTCACACGGCCTAGACATGCCCATGTCCTCCCCCGTGTGTGAAAACCTGGGTATTCTTTTTATGACATCAGCAACCTCTTAAGGGGCACACGACCTAGGCACACGCCTGTGTGCTGGCCCGTGTGACGAATCAAATTTTCACAATTTGATACAGGCGACACACGGCCTATCAACACATCCATGGGGCTGACCGTGTCCCACACACTACCTAGACACACGCCAGTGTGTCTACCCGTGTGGACAATTAGAAGGCTATTTTCCAAGCCAATCGCCACCCTGAAACATAAACACACTTGTGCCAACACAAGCAATACTTAACATGGCAATAATACAATATGAAAAATCACTAAGCATCATTCAATCACTCCATATTTCACTCCAACAATTGCATGAACTTTCACTTCATAAAACTCATCATCATTAAAATATGAAACTTGACAAATATTGGTCAATTCACAATGGTCGTATACAAAATGAGTGAATAACATTAATAGCCAACACTTTGGCTCTCAAATATGACATAACACAAAATTACCAAGTTCCTATACATGCCATACTCATAATAAATCAACTTTACTATACCAAAAGAATGATTGATAGTGTGATCCGAGCTCCGACGTTCTACGATCCCTAAGCTAGATTGGCGATACTACAAGGAAAAGGGAAAAGAGACGGGTAAGCATATAGCTTAGTAAGTTTGCATGAATTAAAATAGCAATATAAGTACTCATGGTAAAAATTTCATTCATCTCATTGAATAATACACAATTTGTCGAACACATCAACATAACTTACTCATGTATACACTTAGCAATTTACATATCACATTTTGCATTCATTTCTCGTAAGTTACTCATGGGGTACATGTATCACTTCATCACATAACATTAGCACTTTTATACTCTTTAAACATAGACTTAACTCTTTGTCATTGGTACATAAACATAGCTCTTTGCTCGTTGAACTACTTGGAATATCAGAGGATACTCCATCTCATCATACATGTATCATGATGCCAATGCCATATCCCAAATATGGTCTTACATAGGATCACCTCTTGATACCGATGCCATATCCCAGATATGGTATTACATGGGATCTCTTAACTCGATGTCGATTCCATGTACCAGACATGGTCTTATACGAGATCATACATAGATGTCGATGCCATGTCCCAAACATGGTTTTACACGAGATCTTTCTTTGGTGCCGAAGCCATGTCCCAGACATGGTCTTATACAGGACCTTCCTTATTCGATGCCGATGCCATGTCCCAGACATGGTCTTATATAGGATCTACATTCGGTGTCAATTCCATGTCCTAGACATGGTCTTATACGGGACCTACATTTGGTTCCAATGCCATGTCCCAGACATGGTCTTATACGGAACCGTCCTTATCTCATGTCGTGACATAGGTATCCTCGTTATTTCGAACCTTCAACCAGGACTTCAACTTAACATATTCTCTTTACTTTCTCATCGAGGTATCATTAATCAATTTCATGGAAATAATTATATACATTTTTCATAATAAAAAGAAATTTAAATACGATAATATATGGAGCCATAATTTCATACAAACTTACCTCGGTACTCAAAATTTGCATAGATGTTGAATTTAGTCTAAGACTTTGTTCTTGCCTCGATTTTGGTCTGGGCTTCGTGTTTCTTCATCTATAATGACAATTTCACTTTTTAATACTCAAATTGACTAAATTGACTCATGAATTATACTTTTGCAAAAATTATAGATTTGCCCCTAAACTTTCACATAATTACACTTTTGCCCCTATGCTCGTAAAATGATTTTTATTCAACTTTCATGTATTTTAAGCCTAGCCAAATTATTTTCTTAACTACAACAACCCCTAATTTCCTCTATTTTCCTCATGTATAACCATTTTTACAACTTTTACAATTTGGTCATTTTATGCATTTTTCATGAAAACCACTTAGAAAAAAGATGTTTATTGTAACACCCCTTACCCGAATTCTATGTCGAAATAGGGCACGAGGCATTACCAGACTTCATCTACTTAAATCGTACAACTTCAACCCCAACTTGACATTTCTCTTTCATCATCACAACACACATCATTAAGGACCTATGAGGCCTTAAACATACATACAAGGGATTTCGAAACCCTACCGGAAACTTTTACGATCTTAAAATTTCTTTCATCTAATCAAGGGCCATACGCCCGTGGGGTTAGGTTGTGCGGTCACACACGCCCATGTCCCTACCCCGTGTATAAAAACTTGGTAAATCTATTTGTGTCACACAGCCTAAGAACACGCCCGTGTTCTACACCCGTGGTGAACACTAACCATCTCACACGGCCTAGGCACACGCCTATGTGGCTAGCCCGTGGTCCAATCTAACTTAAAAGACTAACATGCAGGGGACACACAGCGTATTAACACACCCATATCGGTTGACCGTGTGTCACACATGGCCTAGACACACGCTCGTGTGTCTACTCATGTGGACCAATTCAAGGATATTTTCCAAGCCATTTAGCCACCCTATCTTGCTTATACTCATACACCATCACACAACATTCTTTAATCATCAATACTATTCTTGAATTAAACACATTTGATTCATACAAATGAAATCTTTGTCCCAAACACAAGTGAGAACTATTTCTAGCACAATTACAATCGATTTAAACCATCATCTATGGCTATTCACAACCAAATCATAAACTCTCTTGGCCAACACATTTGGCTATATTAACTATGACTTAGTCAACTTTAAAAGAGACCCCTATACATGCCATAACTCATAAGGACTTGAAATCTCATACCAAGTGTCTGCTCGATAGTTTGAAAACATCTCTGGTGGTCTCCAACCCAAGCTAGCTAAGTTAACCTATAAGAGATGACAAAGGAAGAAGAGTAAGCAATAATGCTTAGTAAGCTCATACGCATATAATAATCAACTACTGATATTCATTGATTTAACTCTGCCATAAGGTATTATAATGAGTTTTACTCTTAAACTCATGGTTACCTACTCAATCATTCTTGAACCTTACTCATTCCGTCTCTTACCACATTCTAACCATGCCACAGCCAAACACTTATGTTAATTAGCAAATGTCCCTGCACTTGTCACCACATAATCACATAAAACAACACATCAAACAATTTTTTCTTCCATAAGCCACTCATACTACCAATCACTCGGTGGTTTTGCACTTAGCCCACCCTCAAGAATAATTATGGTGGTATCGCACTTAGCCCACCCTCAAGAATAATTACGGTGGCATTACACTTAGTCCACCCTCAAGAATAATTACAGTGGTATCACACTTAGCCCACCAAATGATATTATAAGCGATGGTATCGCACACGGCCCATCATTTAATAATTAATAAGGTGGTAACGCACACAGCCCACCATTAATAATATTGTTGATGGTATCGCACACAGCTCATCGCTAACAATTAATAATGTGGTATCGCACATAGCCCACCGTTATTATACACTCATGGACAGTTATCCACATGCATTTCTTTATTTCAAGTGTTCATCCGGGAACATCCTCACACACTACCATTTTTACTTAGCTTTCTACGATAATCGTTCGCATTCATGCAATGCATTACTAATTATAACTTATGCAACCAAGGTGTATCATTTACACTTAACCCACTGTGGTTTCATCATATACCGTATTTATCTCAACTCAATTCTAACACATACCTGTACCTCTCGTGGTACAAACAGATTCATTCTTATTTTCAACATACTTGTTGAATCACTCAAATTGTTAAATAACACTCTTGAGTCTTATACACATAATGTCACATTAACATTATACCCCCGATAGGGTCTTACATGATTTAACATATCGATGCCATGTCTTCGACTTGGTTTTATATGAAAACCAACACCGAGGCCATATTCTAAATATGGTCTTATACGAAACCTTAATTACCATCGTACCATGCTATTTGCATGTCCATTATTCATGGTTTAAATCATGACTTCCATTTCTTGACATCACATTAAAACGTATTTAACATATACATGGAGGTAATAAAAAAATTCATATAACATCAAAATATTAAAAATACTTCACTAAGAGTTCTAGAATTTAATACATGAACTTACCTCGATACCGAAGAGGGTAAAAATGAACTCTATTTGTCCCCGTTTCTCTTTTCTCCCGTTCTAGGTCTGAATCTCTTTTTCTTGATCTAGAACAATAGAATTTTACTCATTTAATCACTTATAAATCATAATACATCATAATCTACACTTAGGCAAAAATGACTATTTTGCCCTTATATTTTGGCAAATTATGATTTTGCCCCTAGGTTCGTAAATCACTTTTCATCACATTTTCTTATCAAACAAGCGTAGATAAACATTTAATCCTCTTACAACTATTCATAGTTCCAACTATTTCATGCATTAATGAACAAATTATAACATTTGCATCTTAGTCCTAATTAGGTGTTTTCATGACAACACCTTTCACAAAAGCTGTTTCTCATCTTCCCAACATTCATTTTCTTCCATAAAAACTCAGCAAACAACACAAACTCTCTCATGGTAAGTCCTTAGACTTTCAACCATCTTGCAAAATAGTCCCCTCTTTAGAAAGCTTAAGCTTTGGGGACTCTAAAAGTATAAAAATTATCAACTAAAACCATCAAAATCACTTACTTGAAGAGAAAATGAGTTTCTAAAATTTTAGCTTTCAAACACCCCTTGTTTGCTGAAAATTTTGGTGGAGAAGAGAAGAAAATAAAAAAATGATAGCTTTTTGCTTATTTCATCTTATTTTATTCATTTATTCAACAGAAGTCACCAACTCTTGTCAAACTTTTAATTCCTTGTCCCCTTGACCGTCCATCTCTCTTAGGTAGGTGTAATTGAACTTTAAAGACCTCTAATTTACACTTCATGGCTACTTAATACCTTTAGCATATAGAATGGAACTTTTACACTTTGTGCGATTTAGTCCTTTTTCGCGATTAAGCAAGAAATCGCTAAAATTAAAGCACCAAAATTTCCATACATCCTTATAAACATGTTATAGCACATAAAATAACATGAAAATAATTTTATCAAACCTCAGATTAGTGATCTCGAGATCACTATTTTGACTAGCCCCTAAATTGGACTTTTACTTTTATCATACATCAAACTTTCATATTCTTCCATAAAACATCAAATTACATGCATGTCATACATGGGTGAATTTTTGAACATAAACCCTAGCTCAAAATATAGCTAGAAATAGCTAAATCGAGCTATAAGGGTCTCAAAAATACGAAGAACATTAAAAACGGGGCTAGGATGCAGTTACTATCAAGCTTGGAAGTTGAAGAAACCCTAGCTTGAAGAAGGTGAGCAAATTTTTGCTTCATTTTTCCCTTTTAATCTTTTATTAACCAAATAACTAAAATGCCCTTAAGTCCCTTTATTGAGATTTTTCCTTCCCATGTCTATTTTTGTCCATCTTGACATTTAATGGTCTAATTCCTAAATAAGGACCTCTAGTAATTTTTATGATTCTATTTCATACTTGAATCTTCTAGAATCTCATATTTTCTAATCTTTGCAATTTAGTCCTAATGGACAATTTGATCTCTAATTAATAAAATTTTCGTCATAAAATTTTCATAAAATTATGCAAACATCTCATAAGCTTCATAAAATTATAAAACACATATTTCTACTTCAGATTTGTGGTCTCGTGATCGTTGCAAACAAACGAGTTTTAATATTTATAAAGAATGATCGAACCTGTAGACTAACTATGACAACGATTGAGGCAAGTGCACCTATCGAACAATAGTATAGTTTAGGCAGGATTATTTTATCGAACCCAAAGAAACCTAAAAGTACTACTACTCACTTTCTTTCTATTATTTAGCCTAAAATAAGGAGTGATTTATTAATCTAAAGCTAATGAAAAACTAAACTAGATGCAAAGACAAAAGAATAAAACTTTGGGAAAAGACTATGGAAAAACTCAGTTGATTTTAGACGATACCCTCAGGAAGAATCCACCTATGAATTCTCTTGTTATCTAACTTTTAATTCATATGACTTCTTTACTTAGCTTGATTCGTGAGACTCCCTAACCTATACTAAACCCTCTCTCGAGGCGAATAACGTTTAACCTTAGGTTAATTAGTGGAACTCTCGTTCTCTTATAATAACCCCTTAAGGAAGTAGTAAATCGATCAATGAACTCCGATATTAGGTTTCACCCTAATCCAAAAAAATCTTGTCACCCTATCTCTAGGCGTACGATCAACTCCGCTTAATTATGCTAGATCTACTCTTAGGCGGGGTCTATTCCTCCTCCACCTAAGCAAATCAGATTAAATTAAGCAACATAATTAAGAACAAACTAAGTACTTATCATATAATTTAGAAATCAAATAAAAATATCCATCATAGGTTTCATCCCCTTTAGGTATCTAAAGGGTTTAGTTCATAACAAAATGAGAAAACATCTCAAGAGAAAAGATAAAACAAAACATAAGAAATCCCTAAAACCCCTTGAAGGAATTGAAGAGGAGATCCTCTGTCTTGAGTAGAACTCTGGCTTCTTGAGATGGATCAACTGGCTATCTTCGAGTAATTCCCTGAATAAAAGCTCTGACAGAAAACTCTGCCTAAAACTTCCTCCCTTAGAACTGCTGCCTTGGGTTGTTTATATAGGCTCTTTAGATGCTTTACTTAGCTCCCAAGTATGTCCTTCAAGTAGAATTACTATTAAGGTGTTTAAGTAGACTTATGAGTATGTTTCTTTGGCTTTAAGCATCCAAATCTGAGTGAAATTGCACATTCCCATGGCAGGGGCACGCCCATGGCACACGCCCATGTAAATCGTCTTTAGGCCGTGTCTCGATTCTGTCGATTGGGGCACTACTGTGTAAATCGTGGCATGGCCATGTGAAGTAATTTGACGAGGCATAGTCGTGTGGCTTGAAGTCCAGGCCGTGTCGATTTCTTGGGTTGGCACAATTTGGTCTGTTTTAAGCCTGTTTTATGTTCTTTTTATCCTTAGGTGCTTTGTTGAGTATAAGACATGAAAAGAAATGATTAAGAGCACCTTTTTACCTAAATTAGGGATAAATTATCCAAAAGCATACTAAATGTGGGATTGAAATATGTTACTTTTACAGTTTATCAAATACCCCCACACTTAAGCTTTTGCTTGTAGTCAAGCAAAATTCTCAACTTACTATTAAAACAAACTTTCCATAATTCATAATTCTTATCGACAATGTCTCATCATAATTCATAGATAATTTATCCATAGATAATTCAACTCAAAGAGTCCTAAAGATTCAATCACGATAAGTTATACTTTTGTAGTACGAAAACATAGATGTCTCCCTTTACCTAAATAATTACCTTTAATTCAAAACCGACAAGGATTGACATCCTCACTAAATGTTCACTCAAATCACCCAAAGTGTTTAAGGTTCAAGAATAAGCACTCATAAGTCAAACCTGAAAAGTTAATCCCATAGGCTTGCCTAAAAATCAAATCTCCACCACTGTATATGAGATGATACACAAATCAAAAGGTCTTTAATCAGGGTTGAAATGGGGCTTGGGTTAAAAGGTGTGGATAAAGGCTAAATTAGAAGGTTAAAATCGAGATCGAATTGACAAGTTACCTAACTAAAAACAATGAACTAGAAAATAAATGATTACATCAATTGAAACTTTAAAATAATAATAATATGAGATTTTTCTTTGATAATCGAAATTTAAATGCACAAGCTCACTTTCTATACTACTAATATTGAATATACTTTTTTTCAAGCAACATAATTACATACTAAAGAAAGAACTTTATCAACCGAAATAAACTAATTAGGAAACTGATCAAATCAATTCTCGAAAGAAGGGTAGTCAAAAGAATGGTGATAACAAATTCAAAGGGGTTTTGGGTTAATATTAGTGGGTGAATAAATAAAGGGTTGTTAGGATTAAAAAGGGTTCACTAAGGGTTAATTATGTGGGTAGGCTTTTTAGTGGTGTGAATGGGTTAAAACCTAGGTGCCTTTATCATCTCAGTATATCAAATCAAAAGTGTGGTCTCGACATGTATAAACGAGCAAGTTCTAGAATAACAGTTCAAAGTTGACACACTCATAATCAATAAAGTGAGCATGAAAAAGAATATATGCTCTATAAGGCTCAAAATCTCACAAATATTATGGGTGTTTTTGACATCAATCTTTATAAATTCCAAATTTCAAAGTAATACTCAAATTCAGTTCAACGACCCATTAATTTTTAATTTTTAGAAAGTAGACTTATTATGCTAGATTCTCTAGTATCCTTCAAATTTAATCATCAAAGCACAATTAACTATGACTTACTCTAAAACATATCAATAACAATCATAAATCATTAGAAATTTCATCCTAATTAGTAATATGAGAATGATACTTAAAAACAAGTTTAAATTCAGGATTTTTTTAGAACAATGAAAAATTAGGCATTAATTTGAGAATAATGCAAAAAGTTAGGCACTTTTATCCCCCCACACTTAAGATGTACATTGCCCTCAATGTACAAAGATAGGTAATAACAATTAATATAAGATCAAAAGAGAGGGAGAGAGTGTCACTTCCTGAATTTTGGGTGATTTCGGAGGATGGCAGAGAAATATAAGTTGGAGGGGCCGGTCTGGATGACTTATGTAGTAGTGAATTACTCCTAGTGATTTGTTTGTGTATGTGGAGTGTGTGATTGGAACTGCGATGTCATTAGTTAGATATTTCGGAGGTGTAAAATAAATAAATGTTAGGAATACTCGAAGATTAGATAAGTAACACTAATTATAATAAAAGTCTGCAAATGAAGAAAATTATTAAGTTATGATAATAATAGAATAAAAGTACAAATAAAATAGAACTAAAAATAAAATGTAAATAATCATAAGGGACTCAAAGGTCCTCATCATCATCTAGATCTTGAGGTGGAAATTTGGTGATGTGATATGGAGGTCTTGGCATATTTGTTGGAGGGTGGCCTCTATCCCATCAAAACGTCAAGTGTTGTCGATGAAATATTGCTCGAACTGGTCGAGGCGTGCAGAGATGTCTGCCCATGATGTTGCAGCATGTGATGGACCTTGTCTCGAAGCTGGTGGGACATCGTCAGTAATGTCCTCGGGCTCCCCCTCATCTGTAGATGTTACTAAGCGATATTGAGGGGGGTCGGTCCCTCGACCAAGTTTAATCATCCTCATGTGCAGCATCGTCTGGATGCCTTGAGGCACCATCTAACAGATCAGTGTGAGGGATGATCTCTACTCTTCAGTTCTAAGTAGGCCGAAGTGTTGCGCCAACCGTGTTATAAATGGGCCCATCCATAGAATTCCCCTACTGCGGGCCTCTGTTTGATGCTGTATGCACTGGCGATGAAGTATGCAAGGTCAAATACGTGCCCTCCCAACATGCAGAATAAGTAGTAAACATAGTGTCGGTTTACCATGCCGGTGCTCTCCTGACGACCTGTAATGATGTGCGCGAGAAGTGCATTAATGTACCTTAAGGCTGGGTTGAGCGCTATTGCCTTAGAGTGACTAGGGTCATAGGCGTTTGTCCTGGGGCCTAAGCTGCGCCAGCAGTGGAGAGGGGTACAATGAAGTTGTCGGTCTAAGTTATCGAGTTGGTTCTCTTCTAAAAATTCCTGCGTATAGAGTCCGAGTGCTAATCCAAATTGCGATACACTTAGTCGACGTACCGTCCCCCCTAACCAGAATTGGATGGTACCTGGATCATCATAGTTTGTCATCACTATTTTGAAAGTGAACATGGTGCAAAACTCGAGTGTGAGCTCTAAATACGTCGGCTCTGTGATAGAGAAGAATTGCTCCTACGGATCTGTTGATATAAGTGCTCGAATGTTGGTTGTGAGTCCAACTTATTCTAGCATGTCCCAATCGATGCACCTATCGGTGCTGAGTGGTCTATCCCCCTTGTATCGATCTTCCTGAGTTACTTGAGAGAATCGGATAAATGGGTGTCATAACTCGGAAGAGGCGCTAGTGGATAACGAGCCGAGTCCTTTTCACTTTTTCGAGCTCAGGGCTGTTGATCTCTTTCCTTGGGATGACGACATTATACCTGAAATTTGTAATTAAATATAAAGCAAGTTTTTTTAAGTCTCAATAATAATATAGCCAAAATATTCTATAATAGATAAAATGTGAAGAGTTAGAATCATCAAAAAATTGCAGAGATTATATTAAACAATGAATTATCTTAGTTCTAAAATGCAAGAACATGCAATCCAGCGATCAATAAATAGCAACCAATCATGCCTAAATTTTGATTATTCATAAGTTCTTGAGGTAAATTCCTAAATATAATCCTTCCTAATACTAAGCTAAAATAAAAATATAGCAAAGTAGTAGCAAATTTATCAAGCTATAAGTTGAGAAATTTAAGTAATGAGGGAAACCAGGGGTTTGTGGTGGGGAAAATTGTTTGAGCATGGGCGGAGCACGGTGGTGCTGTGGGGATTTCTACAGGTACATGGCTGTAGGGAGGGCATGGTCTGCTACAGCACGGAGGTGGTGAGGGCGTGTGGATGGTTTTGTGTGGTTTTCTTGAATAAATGAGAAGGTTGAGAGGTCTATTTGTGGATTAAGGGCGTGGGTGTGGCCGAAATGGGGAAGAAGGAGGCTGAAAATTTTTTTAAGGTTAAATTTTAGGGGATAAATGGTTAAAGTTTCTTAAATAAGGGTGGGGGCACAGGTAGTTGGCACACCTGTGTGATGCCCGTGCTTTTTGTGATTTTTAAAAATAGGTATGTTTAGGGTTCTTGGCACGGTCGTGGGTTATTGGACTCACCGTGTGTATTAAGTCAGTATCTCCACAAGGTCATCTGGCAAGGGCATGTCTCAATCGTGCTCAATAAGTCAGTAACCTCATACGGTTAGGGGACACGGCCGTTTCTATCTCGTGCTTAATAATTTAGTAACCTCACACGGTTAGGGGACATGGCCGTTTCTATCCCGTGCTCAATAAGTCAGTAACCTCACACGAGTTGGGGCACGGGCGTGGTCCCTTATCGCAGGCCATGTTGGGAAAATAATTTATTCTTTGTCGTACACGGCTATTGGCCCACCCTTGGTTTTACCCTCTGGCTTCCGCACGGCCACGGGCACGCCCATGTGTAAGGCCGTGTTGTCTTAATTCTGTACTTAATTAAGTTAGATGATGAATAATGAAAATAAAATGTTTAGGGAGGTTAGTGCTCGGGTTGCCTCCCGAGAAGCGCTTGTTTAAAGTCTTAAGCTAGACTTTCCCTGTTTTCTATTCTAAAAGGAGGTTCATGGAGCAGAAACTCCTCTCTCATACCTCCAAAATCTGCACCATTATAAATTTTGAGTCGGTGACCATTTACCTTGAATGTGCCCTTAGTGGGGTGAGTTACCTCAATTGTGCCATACAGAAAAATTTTTTTAATCATGAATGGGCCAGACCATCTTGATTTCAGCTTCCCAAGAAATAATTTAAGCCTTGAGTTATACAGTAGGACCAAGTCTCCTACTTCAAATTGTTTCAACTTCTTTAGGTGAGAGTCGTGGCGTCACTTTGTTGCCTCTTTGTATAATTTCGAGTTCTCATAGGCCTCGATCTCCATTCTTCTAGCTCATTCATCTGCATCATTCTTTTCTTTTCTATAGTTCTAAGATCAAAATTTAAAAACTTTAAGGCCCAAAAAGCTTTGTGTTCTAACTCGAATGGTAGATGACAGCTTTTCACGTATACTAGTTTGTATGGTGATGTCCCTAAAGGTGTTTTAAATGCTATTCTATAGGCCCATAAAATGTCATTTACTTTTAATGGACAATCTTTTCTATTTGATTCAACCGTTTTTTCTAGGATGTGCTTAAGTTCTCGGTTTGCTACTTCAACTTGTCCACTGGTTTAAGGGTGATATGGGGTAGTTGTCCTGTGATATAATCCATATTCTTTTAGCACTTTTTCAAATTGAGTATTACAAAAATGAGTACCCCTCTCACTAATGATAGCTCTAGGTGTCCCGAATCGAGAAAATAGTTTCTTGAGAAATTTAACTACTACCCTAGCATCATTGGTAGTTAAAGCTTCTGCTTCTACCCATTTTGACATGTAATCAATTGCCACTAGGATGTATTTATTTCCAAATGAACTAGGGAATGGTCCCATAAAATCAATACCCCATACATCAAATAATTCACAGGATAACATGTATGTTTGAGACATTTCATCACGTTTAGAAATATTACCTGTTCTTTGGAATCTATCACATGAGGTAACATACTTGTTGGCATCTTTAAATAGAGTAGGCCAATAAAAACCTGATTCGAGTATTTTGTGTGCTGTCTTAATTGTAGTGTCCTCTTGATGGTCCTGAATGGCAATGGTCCAAGATTTTGTATCTTCTATCTTTGTAACACATCTTCGAATTACCTGATCTGCACATATGCGGAAAAGAAATGGATCTTCCCAAAAATAATTTTTCACATCAGCAAAGAATAGCTTCTTTTGGTGATGTGTCAATTCTTTGTAGAACGTTAGTTGATAAATAATTTGTGATATTTGCAAACTATGGTATCTCGAAATGTGTTATAGAAAAGAGTTTTTCTTCGGGAAACGAATCATTTATTTTACCTTCGTCAAGCTCTTTGATGTGTGGATTTTCAAGTCTAGAAAGGTGATCTGCTGCAAGATTCTCGGCTCCCTTCTTATCTTGTATTTCTAATTCGAATTCCTGTAACAGTAAAATCTATCGTATGAGTCTAGGTTTTGCATCAGGTTTGTTTAAAAGATATCTAAGAGCTGAATGGTCAGTGTAAATGATAACTTTAGATAGTATTAGATACTGTCTAAATTTATCAAAAGTAAAAACTACGGCTAGTAATTCTTTCTCTGTAGTGGTATAATTTTCTTGTGCGAGCGTTAGTGTTCTGCTGGTGTAGTAAATTGGTTGAAAGTGCTTGTCTCTTTGTTGTCCCAAAACTGCACCTACTGCAAAATCACTTGCATCGCACATTAGTTAAAAGGGTAAGTTCCAATCAAGTGCAATTATAATCGGTGCATTTATTAGTTTATCCTTAAGGATATTGAATGCATTTAAGCATTCCTGATTGAAATTAAAAGGAACATCCTTTTCTAGTAATTTTGTCAATGGCTTATCTATTTTAGAAAAATATTTAATAAATCTTCTATAGAATATTGCATGTCCAAAAAAGCTTCTAATAGCCTTAACCGAACTAGGGGGAGGTAGTTTTTCTATGGCTTCAATCTTTGCTTTGCCTACCTCAATCCCTTTACTATAAATCTTATGTCCTAACACAATCCCTTTCCTAACCATAAAGTGACATTTTTCCCAATTCAAAACAAGGTTCTTTTTCTCACATCTCATTAGAACTCTTTTTAAATTTTTGAGGCAAAGATGGAAAGAATTACCAAACACCGAGAAGTCATCCATAAATACCTCCATGATGTCTTCCATAAGTTCGTTAAAGATTGCCATGATGCAGTCGCTGGAAAGTACCACGAGCATTACACAATCCAAAAGCATTCTACAATAAGAAAACATACCATATGGGCATGTAAATGTCGTATTCTCTTGATCTTTAGGAGCTATGGGGATTTGGAAGTAACCGGAGAGTCTGTCCAAGAAACAGTAATACATATGCTTGGATAATCTTTCCAGCATTTGATCTATGAAGGACAGAGGGAAGTCATCTTTTTTGGTGGCATCATTCAGTTATCTATAGTCTATACAGACTCTCCATCCTGTAACTGTTCTTGTGGGAATTAACTTATTCTTTTCATTGGGCACTGCCGTCATTCCTTCTTTCTTTGGAACTACCTGCACAGGACTTACCCAAGTGCTGTCAGAAATAGGATAAATTATTCCTGCATCTAGAAGTTTAATTACCTCGGCTTTGACCCTTCTTTCATATTGGGGTTTAGCCGTCTCTGAGGTTGCACACACGGCTTATATTCTTCTTCCATTAAAATTTTGTGGGTGCAAAATGTGGGGCTTATTCCCTTGATGTCAGAAATTTTCCAAGTTATGACTCTCTTGTGTTCTCTTAGTACCTTTATCAGCTCCTCTTTTTCTTTGGATTCTAATTCTAAAGAGATGATTATCGGTAGTGTAGAATTGTCCCCAAGGAATGTGTATTCTAAGTGTTTTGGTAATTGTTTTAATTCCAATTTGGGCGGCTCTTCGATGGAGGTTTTTTGTTTTATTTCATTATTATCTTTAATGCTTTCTTCTTTTATTCATCTGGAAGATGATATATTCAGATTCAACTCATCGTCCTCATCTTCTTCCTCCTCTTCTTGACTGAGGCATAGTTCCATCGTGTCGTCATGTATGATTTCTTGTAATGAGTTTTGAATGATATGATCAGTAGTATCAATAAAATAACAGGAATCATCTTGCTCTTTAGAATATCGCAGAGCATCATAAATTTGAAAAATAATTTTTTCATCACCTATCCTCAGTGCAAGTTTACTGTCACCTACATTGATAACGGCTTTAGCAGTGGCTAAAAAAGGACGCCCTAAGATTAAAGGAACATTAATGTCTTCATCCATGTCTAACACAATAAAATCAACAGGGAAAATGGATTTGTCAATTTTTACCAAGACATCTGCGATAACTCCTCTAGGATATTTAATAGATCTATCTGCTAACTGAATACTCATCCTAGTGGGTGTTGGTTCCCCAAGATCCAATTGTTTAAACATTTTATAAGGCATTAAATTTATACTAGCGCCTAGATCACCTAATGCCTTCTTAATATTCAAGCTATCAATTAAACAAGGGATAGTAAAACTTCCTGGGTCTTTTAATTTGGTTGGTAGCTTATTTTGGAGGATGGCTGAGCACTTTTCATTAAGTTCCACCGTTGACACTTCTTCAAACTTCCTTTTATTCGTCAGGAGTTCCTTTAAGAATTTTGCATACTTCGGCATCTATGAAATGGCTTCAACAAAAGGTAAGTTAATATCTATTTGTTTAAAAAGTTTGAGAAACTTACCATATTGAGCATCCAATTGTTCATTCTTCAGTTTTGTTGGATATGGAATTGGTGCTCTTTTTTCTGGATGCGTTGGAGTATTGGTTTCAACTTCTACACTCCTTTCCTTGATAATCACATGTGGTTTTTTTCTTGGTGGTTCCATTAGCTCTTTACCACTTCTTTGTGTAACTGCCTTTACATGTTGTGTGCCTTTGGAAAGAATCTCTGTTTGTATTTCACATACCACCTCAGTAAGTAATCTAATTTGATTCTCGATCCCTTTGATCGATTTTTGTTGTTTATCAAGTACTACTTCAGTCTTTTGGAAACGAGAATCTATGGCTGCCATGAATTTCGTCAGCATCTCTTCGAGGTTTGATTTCCTCTCCTATGGATCTGGTTGATTTTGATAATTTGGGGGAGGTTGCTGCCTTTGATTTCCTTGTCCTCCCCACAAAAAATTTGGGTGGTTCCTCCATCCTGCGTTATAAGTGTTACTATAATGATTATTATTGGATCTAAAATTGTTACCTATATAGTTTTTCTGCTCATGTTCTGCTCCTGGTTGGTAGGGTGGGAACTCAGGATTCGGCACATTCCCACTCGCTTCGCATTGCATTACTGGGTGTACCTGTGAAGAACATAAATTATCAAGCTTTTTATTTATCATCTCCACCTGTGTTGACAGCATTATTACTGCGTCTATGTTAAAAACTCTGGCTGATTTTTTCGATTTGGCCCTTGTAATTTGCCATTGATAGGTATTCAACGACATCTCTTCAATGAAGTCGTAAGTCACCTCAGGAGTTTTGTTATTAAAAGTTCCACCGGCTGATGAGTCAATCATTTGCCTCGTTGAAGAATTCACACCGTTGTAAAAAGTTTGAACTTGAAGCCACAAAGGTAATCCGTGGTGTGGACATCTTCTCAGGAGATCCTTATATCTTTCCCATGCATCATGTAATGTTTCTGCATTATTCTGCACAAAAAGAAGATATGTCATTCCTAAATTTGGCTGTTTTGGCTGGTGGAAATTTATTTGATCCCATGTGGTGATTGACCCTCATGGTAACTAGTTCTTTACTTTATTCCTTAATGAAAAGGGAAATAATCGAAGACGAATGGCATCATTAGAAACACCATTTATTTTGAAGGTATCATAGAACTCTAAGAAATTAGCTATATGAGTATTTGGGTCTTCGTCCTACAAACCATCAAATTGAACAAACTGTTGAATCATTTGTATTATATTAGGCTTTAATTCAAAATTATTAGCAGCTATAGCTGGACTAACAATACTAGATTTTGCTCCTATCAAATTCGGTTTAGCATAATCATACATAGTACGCGGAGCATTCTGTTCTTGCACATTTGGCGGTGGATTATTTTCGTCCATCTCTTCAGTAGGATTGGATCTGTCTTATTGTTCTTCTCTTTGGTAGTCTAGAGCTCGTCTAGTTTCTCTGCGATTCCTGCGAGCGGTAGCTTCAATGTCACTTTCGTATGCTAAAGGTCCTCTCGGGTTCCTTCTAGTCATAAACTAGAGATACCTGATAGGAGAAGAAAGAAAGAAATTTTTAAATGAAATTTTAACCTAAACTAAAAATAAAAGTAAATTGCGAAAAAATAATAAAATAATGGCTAAAGTAATAGAAATAGAGCTTTCTTAATATTTTAGTGTTCCCGGCAACGGCGCCAAAAACTTGATCATGTCAAATAATCGAGTTTTAATATTTACAAAGAATGATCAAACCTGTAGACTAACTATGACAACGATTGAGGCAAGTGCACCTATCGAACAATAGTAAAGTTTAGGCAAGATTATTTTATCGAACCCAAAGGAACCTAAAAGTACTATTACTCACTTTCTTTCTATTATTTAGCCTAAAATATGGAGTGACTTATTAATCTAAAACTAATGAAAAACTAAACTAGATGCAAAGACAAAAGAATGAAACTTTAGGAAAGACTGTGGAAAAACTCAGTTGATTTTGGACGATACCCTCAGGAAGAATCCACATATGACTTCTCTTGTTATGTAACTTTTAATTCATATGACTTCTTTACTTATCTTGATCTATGAGACTCCCTAACCTATATTAAACCCTCTCTCGAGGCAAATAACGTCTAACCTTAGGTTAATTAGTGGAACTCTCGTTCTCTTATAATAACCCCCTAAGGAAGCAGTAAATCGATCAACGAACTCCCATATTAGGTTTCACCCTAATCCGGTAAAATCTCATCACCCTATCTCTAGGCGTGCGATCAAGTCCGCTTAATTATGCTAGATCTACTCTTAGGCAGGCTCTATTCCTCCTCCACCTAAGCACATCAGATTAAATTAAGCAACATAATTGAGAACAAACTAAGTACTTATCATATAATTTAAAAATCAAATAACAAAATCCATCATAGGTTTTATCCCCTTCAGGTATCTGAAGGGTTTAGTTCATAACAAAATAAGAAAACATCTCAAGAGAAAATATGAAACAAAACATAAGAAATCCTTAAAACCCCCTGAAGGAATTGAAGAAGAGATCCTCTGTCTTGAGTAGAACTCCGCCTTCTTGAGATGATCAACTGGCTATCTTCGAGTAATTCTTGAATAAAAGCTCTGCCAGAAAACTCTGCGTAAAACTTCCTCCCTTAGAACGACTACCTTGGGTTGTTTATATAGGCTCTTTAGATGCTTTACTTGGCTCCTAAGTACCTCCTTCAAGTAGAATTACTATTAAAGTGTTTAAGTAGACTTAGGAGTATTCTTCTTTGGCTTCAATCATCCAAATCCGAGTGAAATTGCTCATTCCCGTGGCAGGGGCACGCCCATGGCACACGCTCGTGCAAATCATCTTCAGGCCGTGTCTCAATTCTGTTGATTGGGGCACTGCCGTGTGAAGTAATTTGACGAGGCACGGTCGTGTGGCTTGAAGTCCAGGCCGTGTCGATTTCTTGGGTTGGCCCAATTTGGTCCGTTTTAAGCCTGTTTTATGTTCTTTTTATCCTTAGGTGCTTTCCTGAGTATAAGACATGAAAAGAAAGGATTAAGAGCACCTTTTTACATAAATCAGGGATAAATCATCCAAAAGCATACTAAATGTGGGATTAAAATATGTTACTTTTACACTTTATCATCTCGCAACCACTATTCCAACTAGGCCCTAAATCGGGCTGTTACAATCATGCTATAACACATAGAATAATATTAAAATAATTTTTTTAACCTCGGATTAGTGGTTTCAAAACCACTGTGTCGACTAGCCTCTAAATTGGGCTATTACAATTATCCCCTTTAAGGATTTCGTCCCCAAAAATCTTTCCGGTGAAAAGGTTGGGATATTGGTTTCTCATAGCCTCTTCGGGCTCCCATGTAGCCTCTTCTACCCCATGTCTTTGCCATAGTACTTTCACAAGGGCTATACTTTTGTTTCTCAACTATTTGACTTATTGTGCCAAAATCTTAATCGGTTCTTCACCATAAGTCATGTCTGAACAAATCTCAAACTCTATTGGTGAAATCACATGTGATGTCAGAACGGTATCGGCGCAACATAGACACATGGAAGACATTATGAATCTTCTCCAACTTTGATGGCAATGCCAAATGATAAATGATCGGCCCTATCCTCTCGGTAACCTCATACAATCCGATAAAACGTGGACTCAATTTGTCTTTCTGGCCAAATCTGAGAACCTTCTTCCATGGTGATACTTTTAAAAACACTTTATCACTGACTTGAAACTCAATCTCTTTTCGTTTCAAGTCTGCATAGGACTTTTTTCTATCTGAGGCAGATTTTAAACACTCACGTATCACTTGTACTTTCTCTTCGATTTCTCTGACCAAGTCCACCAATCCATCGATTCTCGTGAATCGATTCTCCGAGTGAATCTAATTCTCTGCCTCATGAGTTCAAGCTTGATTAAAATTATTATAGGCAAATATAAAGGCATTGCCTTGAAACTCAAAACACAACATCGAGCATGTCCTCAAGAACTGGATTACTCCCATACAATGCCTCGTGAGGCACTAAAGCTCAATTTTGTGCCTAAGGCCTCTTGTAAGTCTATCAATAACGACCCATACTGCATCCTTCTTTTTTGGTTTCAATGGTAAACACCTCACAAAATCCATAGCAATCCGGTCCCATTTTCACTCGAGAACTATAATAGGCTGAAGTAGACCCTAAGGTACTTGGTGTTCAGCCTTCATTTGTTGACAAATTAGGCATCTCGATACAAACTCAGAAATATCTTTCTTCATACTCGGCCACCAATACCATTTCTTCAAGTCGTTATACATCTTTGTGCTGCCTGGATGTACAGACAAACATCCACTATGTGCTTCGTGCAAAATCTTCTGAATAAGCTCATCATTCCTCAATACACAGACTCTGTCTCGGAATGTTAAACATCCTTTAGAATTAATTTGAAAATCTGACTCAGCACCCAACTCGCATTGTACTCTCTTGGCTTGCAAATCTTTATTGCCTTTTTGAGCTTCACAAATTTCTTGGAGAAACATCGGTCTAGCTCTCAACTCGGCTAGGATAGAACCATCATCTAACAAAATCATCCGTTTATTCATGGCTCTTAGTGCAAACAAGGATTTCCCACTCAAGGCATCAGCGACCACGTTTGCCTTTCCCGGATGATAGTCAATTACTAACTCGTAATCCTTTATCAACTCTAACCATCTTCGTTGCCTAAGGTTCAACTCTTTTTGAGTCATCAAGTACATTAAGCTCTTATGATTAGTGAACACCCAACATTTCTCCCTATATAAATGGTGTCTCCAAATCTTTAGTGCAAACACAATTGCGGCTCTAAATCGGGGGTCGAATAATTCTTCTCATCCGGCTTTAATTGTATAGAGGCATATGCTATCACCTTGCCCTCTTTCATGAGTAAACAACCCAATCCATTCAAGGATCCATCGCAATAAACCACAAAATTTTTTTTTTGGTTCGGGTTGTACTAGAACTGGAGCCTCAGTCAATAATGTCTTCAATCTCTCAAAACTCTGTTGGCACTTTTCTGTCCACTCAAACTTCACATCTTTTTGCAATAGCCTCGTCATTGGAGTAGTTATCATGGAAAATCCCTTGACAAATCATCTATTGTAGCCAGCTAGGCCCAGAAAACTCCTAACCTCGGCTACGTTCCTTGGTGGTTTCCATTCAACAATAGCTGAAATCTTACTCGGGTCAACTCGAATACAGTCACCCGAGACAATATGCCCCAAAAATCCAACTTTCTTAAGACAAAATTCACTTTTACTAAACTTGGCATATAATTTTTTATCTCTCAAAATTTGCAGAACCGTCTTCAAATGCTCAGTATGCTCGTTCTCATCTCGAGAGTAGATCAATATATCATCAATAAAAACTATAACAAATTTATCCAAATATGGCTGAACGATGCGATTCATCAAATCCATGAAAACTGCAGGGGCATTTGTTAAACTGAAAGGCATGACCAAAAATTCATAGATACCATAACTTGTCCGGAATGCGGTTTTCAGCACATCTAAGTCTTTGACTCTTAACTGATAATATCCAGACCTCAAGTATATCTTGGAAAACACCGTGGCTCCCTTCAATTGATCAAAAAAATCATCGATTCTTGGCAACAGGTACTTGTTCTTCACAGTTAGCTTATTAAGCTGCCGATAATCTATACATAACCTCATGGAACTATCTTTTTCACAAATAAAACGAGAGCACCCCAGAGAGAAGAACTTGGTCTTGCAAAGCCTTTGTCCGTCAACTCTTGTAAACTGTGCCTTTAGTTCTTTTAGCTTTGTTGGAGCTATTCTGTATGGAGCAATCGATATAGGCACAGTACAAAGAGCAAACTCAATCCCAAATTCAATCTCTCTAACCGAAGGTAAACCTAGTAGTTCTTCTAAGAAAACATATGGATACTCGCATACTATGGGTACCGATTCAATTCTTAACTCAGTCTCTTTAGCATTCATCCTAAAGGCAAGGTAAGCTTCATACCCTTTTCTCAAATATTTCTGAGTCAACAAGGAAGATATCACTACTGGCAATTTGTCTTGCTCATCTGATTCAACACGAAGAATATCCCCATTTTCACATTTTAACTCAATAAATTTCCTTCCAAAATTCACTATCACATCATGAGTAGTTAACCAGTCCATCCCAAGGATGACATCGAATTCATCAAACGGCAATAGCATGAGATTAGCTGGAAAGTAATGACCTCTAATCATCAAAGGACAATCTGTGCATACTCTATCAACTAAAACACATTTTCCTAGGGGATTTAACACTCAAATTACAAATTCGGTAGACTCTATAGACATGTTCATGCTAGATACTAATTTCATGCAAATATACGAGTGGGTAGATCTCAGATGAATTACAACTATAACATGAGTATCATAGAGAGAAAATGTACCCGTGATCACGTTAGGGGAGGACGCCTCTTCTCGAACGCGAATAGAATACGTCCTCGCAGCGCACTACCCTCAGATCTTGTAGTCTGCTCTCTAGGTGTATTCTTACTACTCATTTCATTTCCCCGATTTCTCTCTAGCCTTCCTTTAGTAGTACTTCCATGTCTTGCACTCTGAGGTTTCTCTTTCTCACCCACCTCGGGGCAATCTTTGATGAAATGGTCTAAAGATCCACACTTGAAACAAGCTTTCTCATTTGCTCGACATCCCGAGATGACGTTTGCCACACTGCGAACATTCTGGTCTACTTGGTCGAGTGTTGCCAACACTAGCAATTGATGTGGTCTGAGCTTTAGATCCCGAGCACTGTTTACCCTTACTTCTATTTGGGAACCCAGCTGAAGTGTCCAATTGGGTTGTAAACTCTCTTAATTTCTTGGACGAGGATTGAAATGATTTGCCCATCTGTCTTTTCCTCGAGTCATGAGACTCAATTTCAGCTCTTCTTTTCTCTTTGACCAGTTCTTCGACCTTACAGGTTCTATCCACTAACACAAAAAATTCTTTTAGTTCTAGGACACCAACAAATAAACGAACATCCTCATTTAACCCATCCTCGAACCTTTTTCACATAATGGCTTCTATCGATACGCACTCCCGAGCGTATTTACTAAGTCTTACAAACTCAGTCTCATATTTGGTCACCATCATTTGACCTTGCTTTAGCTCCAAGAATTTCTTTCTTTTCTAGCCAATGAACTTTTGACTAATATACTTCTTTGCAACTCTTCTTGGAAGGATTTCCAGTTAACTTTCTCTCTTGGTATAACCGACACAAGGGTGCTCCACCACTAATAGGTTGAATCTCTCAAGAGAGATACCATACACTTCATGCACTCTTCAGGTGTGCATGAAAACTCATCGAATACCCTGATGGTATTCTAAAGTCAGAATTCCTCCCACTCCGGATCATCATTTTTACTAGCTCGAAATTCCTCAGCTCCTTGCTTCCAGATTCTATCAATCAGAGGTCTTTCTCTTCTTACTACCTCTACCACTTGGGGAGCTATAGGGGTAGGCTGAGGAATAGGTGGGGGTGGAGGGGGTTGAGCATTAGGATTCACTCGAACAAATTCAGTGTACCAGTTGCTCATCATATGGGGAAAGGCTTCTCGAGCCTCTTCTCCCTAACCCAAAGTCTAGGGTCTACTTTCTACTGGCACGGTCTCTTGTGCGGGAGCCAGTGCATTACTTGCAGCATCATCGGTCGCAGCTTAGTCGGGATCCATTGACTATACGAAAACATAATTAAAATCGTCAGGAGTCATCACACTATCATTATGTAAACACTCATATGTATGGAATGTATAGCTAGACTCATACTTACGCTACGTTAGTCCGAGAATTGACTATACTGTAGCTCTGATACCACTAAATGTAGCAACCCTTACCCTTATTCGACACCTGAACCTGGTACGAGGCATTACCGTACTTATCTTACTCAAATATAGAATCTCACTCCTACTTAAAACTTCTCATTCAAAACCATAACATCCCTCTTGTAGGTCTACTAGACCTTAAACATACATATGAAATGGTTTAGGACTAAACCGAAAACTTCTGAACACTTAGAAAATTTTTACACAAAATAGGGCAACACGCCCGTGTGAAGAGGGACAAGCCCGTGTGGGAATGCTTGTAATCACATAGGTCCATGTCCATAGTCCATGTGGATTTTATTTTCATTTCGAACCTACAGGGGTTTTCACACGGCCTGACACACGCCCGTGTCCATAGCCCATGTCCCTCACATGGCCATGACACGCCTGTGTCTTCACCCATGTGTGAAAACCTTGACATTCTATTTATGACGTCATCATCTCAATAAGGTCACACTGCCAAGGCATAAGCCCATGTCCCTAGACCGTGTGCCGAATTAAATTCCTGATTTTAGGTGCAAACTTCATAGGGCGTAGGCACATGCCCATGTCTTAGGCCGTATTTTCCACACGGTTGAGATACACGGCCATGCCTCGATCCTGTGCTTTTACTACTGGGTATTTTGACTTACCAACCTAGCATGCAGGGGGACACACGGCCTATCAACACGCCCATGGGGTAATCGTGTGTCACACACGATATAAACACACGCCCGTGTTTCTAACCGTGTGGACAATTGTAAGGCTATCTACCAAGCTAGTTGCCACCCTACAAAGCAATCACACTTGTACCAATTCAATGCAACATACATCATGACTATAAAGCACTTCTAAGAACCCAAAATCAAGACATCCACACAAGCATGCACTTCATGAACTTCATTATCATTGAATATATAACTTGTCAAGTATCGGCCAATTCCAATAACCATTTACAAAATGAATTTAGTGACATTAATAGCCACACATTGGCTAACAACTATGACATAACACAAAATAACCAAGTTCCTATACATGCCATACTCAAAATTAATCAAACTTTGTTATACCAAAGAGAAGTTGATAGTGTGATTCCGAACTCCGACGTCCCATGATCCGCGATTTAGTTTAGCGATACTACAAGGAGAAGGGAAATAAGAGAGTTAAGCATAAAGCTTAGTAAGTTTGCATGGAATAAATAGCAACATAAAGGCTCATAATGTCATCCATCCATTGCATGGAATAAAGCAAAACACAAAGTTTCAAGCACAATGCCATAACTTACTCATGCTTACTCTTACCAATTACTTATGACAAAGTCTCAAGCACATTACCATAACTTACTCATGCTTACTCTTACCAATTACTTATGACATATTGTAAACATTTCTCATGAATTATTTGCATGTACCTGTATCACTTCATCACATAGCTTTAGTACTAATTTCATCTCTATTGTAAGCTTAACTATTTATCCCATTGATTCACTTGGAATACTCGAGGATACACAATCATCATATACATAAACACGATGCCAATGCCATATCTGAGATATGGTCTTAATGGGGTCACATCTCGATGTCGATGCCATATCCCAGATATGGTCTTATACGGGATCTCATGTCAATGTCGATGCCATATCCCAGATATGGTCTTATACTATTTTTAAATTCGATGCCGATGCCATATCCCAGATATGGTCTTATATGGGATCTCATTTCGATGCCGAGGCCATGTCCCAGATATGGTCTTATATGGGACTTTACCAATCTCATGTCTTGATCATGACATCCTCTCACTTCTTAAAGTCCAACTGGGACTTCAACATCATAAATTTTCATCATTTTCTCATTGAACATCATTATTAAATTTCATTGAAATAATATGCATCTTCACGAATATCAAACATTTTAAAACTTAACAACATGATGTTGAATTTATCACACACAAACTTACCTCGATACCAAAATTGGTCAATTTGTCGATCTAATTCGAAACCTTACATTTTCCTCGGTCAATGTTAATTTCTCATTCTTCTTGATCTATAATAACAAATTCACTTATTTAATTACCACATTAATCAATACATTTCAATGATTTCTACTTTGCCAAAAATTATTGTTTTGCCCTTATATTTTGGCAAAATTATGATTTTTCCCCTAGGCTCGTAAATTGTTTTTCATCAAATTTCATCATTTAACAAGCCTAGATGAACATTTATTACTCTTATAACAACTCAAAATACCAATCATTTCATGCATTTACCACCCAATTTACAACATTTACAAAAAGGTCCTTTTATGTTTTTTCATGCAAACACCTTTCGCAAAAGTTGTTTATTTAACAACCATAATTCATTTTCTTCACTAAAAACTCAGAAAACAACATAAGCACTCTCATGGAAAATCCTTAAACTTTCAACCATTTTGCAAAATAATCCCCTCTTTAACTAGCTTAAGCTTTAGGGTTTCCAAAAGTACAAATATTATCAAGAAATACCACTAAAATCACTTACTTGCAAGGAGAAAAGCTTGGCTGCAATTTTGAGCTCTCAAACCCCTATTTTGCTGCTAATTTTTGGTGGGGAAGAAGATGAGAAAAGATGATATCTTTTCTTTTCTTTATTTTATGATTAAAATCAATTTAGTCACTAAATTTTCACCTAATCAATTGACAAAGTCTTTTCTTTGTCCCTATGGCCGGCCACCACCCTAAACAAGGCCTAATTGCACATTAGGGACCTCCAATTTATATTCTACAGCTATTAGACACCTTTAGCTTGTAAAATAGAACTTTCGCACGTTATACGATTTAGTCTTTTTTCGTAATTAAGAATGAAATCGCTAAAATTAATGCACGAATATTTTCATGCACTCTTGTAATCATGCTATAACACATAGAATAATATTAAAATAATTTTGTTCAACCTCGAAATAGTGGTTCTAAAACCACTGTTCTAACTAGCCCGTGTGTCTATCCGTGTGGACAAATTCAAAGCTATCTACCAAGCCATTTGTCACCCTGAAAAGCAACCACACTTATTCCATTTTAGGTACCACATAACAAGACAATAATATGCTTCGAATACCTATTATCAAGATATCCACACCCTAAATTTTCACTCTACTTCATCAAGCACATACTCCACACATTATTCACTCAATTTCATAAACTTGCACTTTATGAATTTCATCATCATTGAATAGGTATAACTTAGCTAGTTTGGTTGATTCAAATGGCCATTTACAAAATGAGTTGAGTGACATCAATAGCCAACACATTGGCTAACAAATATGACATATCACAAAATGACCAAGTATCTATACATGCCATACCCAAAAGAATCAAACTTTACTATACCAAAAGAATAGATGATAGTGTGAATCAAACTCCGACTTCCTTCGATCCCTAAGCTAGCTTGGTGATACTACAAGGAAAAAGGAAAAGAGAGGGAGTAAGCATAAAGCTTAGTAAGTTTTCATGAAATACATTGCAACATAAAGGCTTATGATAACATCCATACATTACATTGAATACTAACACAAGTTCTCAAGCACATTGCTATAACTTACTCATGCTTACTATTACCAATCACATATCACACATCACATATCGAACACATTCCTCGTAAGTTACTCATGTGTACCTGTATCACTTCAAACATAACTTTAGCACTATTTTCACCTTTAACATAAACTTAACTCATTATCCCATTGAACCACTTGGAATACTTGAGGATACACAAGAATCATCACACACGTAATACGATCCCATATATGGTCTTACATGGGATCACATCTCAATACCGATGCCATATCCCAGATATGGTCTTATATGATATCGTATATCGATGCCATGTCCCTAACATGGTCTTTCAAGATTTCATACCGAAGCCAGGTACCAGACGTGGTCTTACACAGACTCGATGCCAATGCCATATCCCATATATGGTCTTATACGGGATCTCAATTTGGTACTGAGGCTATGTCTCAGACATGGTCTTATATGGGACCTTCTTAATCTGATGTCATGACAATGGTATCCTTTCTATTTCTAAGGTTCAATCGGGTCTTCGACTTAATAAAATCTCATCATAATTTCATCGAGACATCATTAATCAGTTTCATAGAGATACTATACATTTCTCACGATATCAAGCATTTAAAAACACAATAACATTATGTAGCTTTATTACACACAAACTTACCTCGATAACAAAATATGTATAGTCATTCAATTTAGTCCACCACCTTGTTCTTTCCTCAGTTTTGGTCTGGATTTTGTGTTTCTTGATCTATAATGACAATTTCACTTATTCAATGATCATATTGACTAAAATAACCCATGAATCATACTTTGGAAAAATTATGATTTTGCCTCTAAGCTTTCACATATTTACAAGATGGTCCCTAGGCTCGTATAATGAAACATATTCATTTCCTTAGTTACCCAAACCTAGCTGAACATTTATTGAGCTTATAATAGCTCACACTTTCCTTCAAAACTGATTTTTACTATACTTTTTATCACTTTTACAATTAGGTCCTTTTTACAAGTTTTCCTTGAAAATCACTTAGGAAAAGATGTTTATCATACATCAAACTTTCATATTCCTCCATTAAACATCAAAATACATGCATGTCATACATGGATAAATTTTTGAACATGAACCCTAGCTCAAAATAATGGTAGAAAAAGCTAAATCAAGCTATGAGGATCTAAAAAATACGAAGAGCATAAAAAAGGGGGCTAGGAGGTACTTACAATCAAGCTTGAAAGTTGAAGAAACCATAGCTATGGTGTCCTTGAGAATTTCAGTCAAGCATGGATAAGATGGACAAGATTTTTGACTTACTTTTCCCTTTTTATTAACTTATTAACTAAATGACCAAAATGCCCTTAAGGCCTCTTTCTTGAGATTTTTCCTTCCCATGTCTATTTTTGTCCATAATATGATATAATGGTCTAATTGCTAATTAAGGACCTCTAATCAATTTTCTAATGCTATCTCATACTTGAATATTCTAGAATCTCATATTTTTCAATCTTTGCAGTTTAGTCCTAATGGATAAATTGACCCCTAAATTATAAAATTTCTTCATGAAATTTTCAAAAAATCATGGAAACATGTCATAGACCTCATAAAAACCATAAAACACATATTTCTTCTTCAAATTTGTGGTCTCACAACCACTATTCTGACTAGGCCCTAAACCGAGCTGTTACAATTCTCCCCCTTAGGGATCTTCGTCCCACAAAATCTTTCCAGTAAAAAGGTTTAGATATTGGTTTCTTATAGCCTCCTTGGGCTCCCATGTAGCCTTTTCTACCCCATGTATTTGTCACAATACTTTCACAAGAGCTATACTTTTATTTCTTAACTATTTGACTTTCCGTGCTAAAATCTTAACCGACTCTTCACCATAAGTCATATCGGGTTGAATTTCAACCTCTGTCAGTACAATCACATGTGAAGGATCTGATTGGTAACGTCGCAACATAAACACGTGAAATACATCATGAATCATTTCCAACTCAGATGGAAAAGCCAAACGATAAGCTACCGGTCCTATCCTCTCGGTAATCTCATAAGGTCCGATAAAACGTGGACTAAATTTGCCTTTTGGCCAAACCTGAGAACCTTCTTCCATGGTGATACTTTCAAAACACCTTATCACCCACTTGAAACTCTATCTCTTTCCGTTTCAAATCTGCATAGGACTTTTGTCTATTTGAAGCAGCTTTTAAAAAATCACAAATCACTTTTCCTTTCTCTTCGATTTCTCTGACCAAATTGACCCTGTGAATCTAATTTTCTCTAAGTTCAGTCCAATACAAAGGTGTTTGGCACTTACGCCCATACAATGCTTCATAAGATGCCATTCTCAAGCTCGACTGAAAACTGTTATTGCAGGAAATTTCTACTAATGGTAAGTATTTTTTCCAATTACCTTGGAATTTCAAAACAGGCATCGGAGCATGTATTCAAGTACCTGTATTACCCTTTTCGACTGATCATTGATTTGCGGATGGAAAGTTGTACTAAAACTCAACTTTGTGCCCAAGGCTTCTTACAACTTTTTCCAAAATCGTGATGTGAATCTCAGATTTCTGCCCGATATAATTGAAAAAGGCAGTCCGTACAATCTAACAATTTTTGACACATACAAATCTGCCAACTTATCAAGTGAATAGTCAATGTGTACTAGTCTAAAGTGAGCCGATTTTTTAAGCCTATCAACCACAACCCATATAGCGTCTTTCTTTTTCGATGTCAATGGCAAACCCGTCACAATATCCATAGCAATGCGGTTCCATTTCCACTCGAGAACCATAATAGGATGAAGTAAACTCGAAGGTACTCGGTGTTCAACTTTCACTTACTGATAGATCAAGCATCTCGATATAAACTCGAAAATATCTTTCTTCATACTCGACCACCAATACCATTTCTTCAAGTCGTTATACATTTTTGTACTACCTGGATGTACAGATAAAAATCCACTATGAGCTTCATGCAAAACTTTCTGAATAAGTTCATTATCTCTTGGTCTCAAAACATCAAACATCCATCTGAATTAATACAAAAGTCTAACTTAACACCCGACTCACACTGAATTCTTTTGGATTGTAACTCGTTGTCGCCTTTCTAAGCTTCACAAATCTCTTGGAGAAACATCGGTTTATCTCTCAACTCATCTATCCGATAAAGCTAACCACGTATTCATAGCTCTCACTGCAAACAAATATTTCCTACTCAAAGCATTGGCGACCATGTTCGTCTTTCCCGGGTGGTAGTCAATCACCAACTCGTAATCCTTTATGAACTCCAACCATCTTTGTTGCCTTAGGTTCAATTCCTTTTGAGTCATCAAGTACTTTAAACTTTTATGACCAGTGAATACCCGACATTTCTCACCATATAAATAGTGTCTCCAAATCTTCAACACAAACACAATGGCTACTAACTCCAAATCATGAGTCGGGTAATTCTTCTCATGTGGCTTTAACTATCTAGAGGCCTAAGTTATCACCTTGGCCTCTTGCATGAGTACACAACCCAAACCATTCAAAGACGCATCACTATAAACCATGAATTTTTTCCCGATTCAGGTTATACTAAAATAGGAGCTTTAGTCAACAATGTCTTTAGCTTTTCAAAACTCTGTTGGCACTTTTCTATCCATTCAAACTTTAAATCTTTTTGTAATAGCCTCGTCATCGGAGTAGCTATCATAGAAAATCCCTTGACAAACCATCTGTAATAGCCAGCTAGGCCCAGAAAAATTCTAACCTCAGATACATTCCTTGGCAGTTTTCAATTGACAATCGCTAAAATTTTACTCGGGCCAACTCGAATTCCATCTCCCGAAACAATGTGCCCTAAAAATTGACTTCTTTAAGCCAGAATTCACTTTTACTAAACTTGGCATATAACCGATTATCTCGTAAAATTTGTAAAACCATTTTCAAGTGCTCAGCATGTTCGTTTTCATCATGAGAGTAAATCAATATATCAACAATAAAGACCACAACAAATTTATCCCAGTATGGCCGAAAGATGAAGTTTATTATTAAATCCATAAACACGGTAGGGACATTTGTTAAGCCGAAAGGCATGACTAAGAATTCATAGTGACCATACCTTGTCTGAAATATAGTTTTCGGCACATCTGCATCTTTGACTCTCAACTGGTAATAACCAGATCTCAAGTCTATCTTGGAAAACACAGTGGCTCCCTTCAATTGGTCAAACAAATTATCAATTCTTGGCAATGGGTACTTGTTCTTTATGGTTACCTTATTAAGCTGCCGATAATCTACACATAACCTCATGGAATCATCTTTCTTTTTCACAAATAATACTGGAGCACCCGAATAGAGAATAAATCGGTTTACGAAACCTTTATCCGTCAACTCTTGTAATTGTGCCTCTAATTCTTTCAACTCGGTTGGAGTCATTTTGTATAGAGCAATCGAAATAGGCGTAGTACCAGGGGCTAACTCAATGCCAAGTTCGATCTCCCTAACCGGAGGCAACCCTGGCAATTCTTCTGGAAATACATCTGGATACTCACATATTATGGGCACTGATTCAATTCTTAACCCTGATTCTTTAGAATTCATCACAAAAGCAAGATAAGCTTCATATCCCTTTCTTATGTATTTCTGAGCAGACATGAAAGAAATCATTATAGGCATTCTATCCTATTCATCTGATTCAACATGAAGAGTATCCCCATTTTTCACATTTCAATTCAATATATTTCTTTCCACAATTTACTATCACATCATGAGCATTTAACCAATCCATACAAAGAATTACATCGAATTCATCAAACATCAATAACATGAGATTAGCCGAACAATAATGACCTCTAATCATCAAAGGGCAATCTTTGCATACTTTGTCAACTAACACACATTTGCTTAGGGGATTTGACACTTTTATCACGGATTCTGTAGACTCTACAGGCATGTTCATACTAGATACTAATTTCATACATACATACGAGTGGGTAGATCCCGGATCAATTAAAGCAACAACATGAGTATCATAGAAAGAAAATGTACCCGTAATCACATCAGGGGAGGACGCCTCTTCGCGAGCGCGAATGGCGTAAGTCCTGCAAACACTCTACCCTCAGATCTCACAGTCTGCTCTTTTGGTGTATTTTTACTATTCATTCCATTTCTCGAATTTCTCCATGGCCTCCCTCTAGTAGTACTTCCCAATCTTGCACTCTGAATTTTCTCTTTTTCAACTAGCTCAGGGCAATCTCTAATAAAATGATCTTGGGATCCACAATTAAAACAAGCTCTCTCATTTGCTTGGTGCTCACAGGGGTGACATCTGCCACACTGTGGACATTTCGATTTACTTGGTCGAGCATTACCAACACTAGCAATCAAAGTGGTCTGAGCTTTAGAACCCAAGTACTGTTTACCTTACTTCTGTTTGAGAACCCAACTAAAGTAACTCATCGAGTAGTGAACTCTCTTGATTACTTGGATGAGGGTTGAAATGACTTACCCAATTGTCTCTTCCTCGAGTCACGAGACTTAATCTCATCCTTTCTTTTCTCTTTGGCCAATTCATCGGCCTTGCAAGCTCTATCTACTAGCACAAAAAAATTTTTTAGTTCTAAAATACCAACAAACAATCTGATATCCTCAATTAGTCCATCCTCAAACCTTTTACACATGATGGCTTCACTGGATACACACTCGAGTGTATTTACTGAGCCTTACAAAATCACATTCATATTCAGTTAATGTCATTCTGCCTTGTTTTAGTTCAAGAAATTCCTTTCTTTTTTGATCGATGAATCTTTGGCTAATATACTTCTTTCGAAACTCTTGTTGGAAAAATTCCCAATTAACTTTCTCCCTTGGTACAACCGGCACAAGGGTGTTCCACCACTCGTAGGCTAAATCTCTTAAGAGAGAAACAACACATTTCATGCACTATTCAGGTGTGCAAGCCAATTCATCAAATATCCTGATGGTATTTTCAAGCCAAAATACTGCCCTCTCTGGGCCATCATCTTTGTTAGCTCGAAATTCCTCAGCTCTTTGTTTCTAGATTCTATCAACCGGGGGCTTTTCTCTTCTTACCACTTCTAAAACTTGGGGAACTATTGGGGTAGGCTGAGGAATAGGTGGGGGTGGAGGGGGTTGCGTGTTCGGGTTCATTCGAACGAACTCTGTATACCAGGCATTCATCATGTGGAGAAAGGCTTCCCTAGCCTCTTCTCCTCCTTTCAGACTCATAGTCGTTGGTCTATTCTCATTTTCAATTGGCACCGTCCCATGGGCGGTAGCCGGCACGTTACTTTCTACATCATCTGCCACTGCTCTGTCGGGATCCATTTACTATATGAAAACATAATTTAAATTATTAGGAGTCATCACAATATCATTATATAAATACTCATATGTATGGCATGTATAGATAGACTCATGCATAGGCTACGTTAGTCCGAGAATCGACTAAATCGTAGCTCTGATACCACTAAATGTAACACCCCTTACCCGTATTCGACGTCGAAACCTAGTACGAGGCATTATCGGACTTAACTTACTTAAACATACAATATCGAGCCATAAAATTTCATTTCAACTTAAATCTTTTACTTTTTTAATCATAATGTCCTTATTATTGGTCTACAAAACCCTAAACATACATATAAAGTGGTTTGGGGCTAACCTGAAAACTTACGAACACTTAAATGTTTTTTACTCAAAACAGGGCCACATGTTTGTGTCTTAACCCGTGTGTGAAAACCTTGACATTCTGTTTATGATGTCAGATGACCTTTAGGGCCACACAGTCAGGTCACACGCCCGTGTCCTAGCCTGTGTGGCGAACTAAATTTTTTGTAAATTAAGTGCAGATTTCACACGGTCTAGCACACACCCACGGCTGAGACACATGGCCGTGTCTCTTCCTGTGTGCTTACTACTAAGCATTCTGTTTTGCTAATTTTGGATGCAGGGGAACACATGGCCTATCAACACGCCCATGGGGCTGACCATGTGTCACATATAGTCTAAACACACGCCCGTGTGTCTATCTGTGTGGGCAAATTCAAGGCTGTCTACCAAGCCATTTGCCACCATGAAAAGCAACCACACTTATTCCATTTCAGGTACCATATAACAAGACAATAATATACTTAAAATATCTATTATCGAGACATCCACACTCTAAATTTTCACTCTACATCATCAAGTGCATACTCTACACATTATTCACTCAATTTCATAAACTTGTACTTCATGAATTTCATCATCATTGAATAGATATAACTTAGCTAGTTTGGCTGATTCAAATGGCCATTTACAAAATGAATTGAGTGACATCAATAGCCAACACATTGGCTAACAAATACGAAATATCATAAAATGACCAAGTACCTATACATGCCATACCCAAATGAATCAAACTTTATTATACCAAAAGAATATATGATAGTGTGAATCGAACTCCAACTTCCTTCAATCCCTGAGCTAGCTTGGCGATACTACAAGGAAAAAGGAAAAGAGAGGGAGTAAGCATAAAGCTTAGTAAGGTTGCATGAAATACATAGCAACATAAAGGCTTATGATAACATCCATACATTACACTGAATAAAAACACAAGTTCTCAAGCACATTGCTATAACTTACTCATGCCTACTCTTACCAATCACATATCACATATCACATATCGAACACATTTCTCGTAAGTTACTCATGTGTACCTGTATCATTTCATCACATAACTTTAGCACTATTTTCACCTTTAACATAAACTTAACTCATTATCCGCTGAACCACTTGGAATACTTGAGGATACACAAGAATCATCACACACGTAATATGATGCCAATTCCATATCCCAGATATGGTCTTACATGGGATCACATCTCGATGCCGATGCCATATGTAACAGCCCAAATTAGGGGCTAGTTGGAACAGTAATCTCGGGGTCACTAATTTGAGGTTAGAGAAAATCATTTTCATGATATTTTATGAGTTATAGCATGATTATATTAGTGCATGAAAATTTTGGTGCTTTAATTTTATCAATTTCTTGCTTAATCGCGAAAAAGGATTAAATCGCATAAAGTCTAGGGGACTATCTTGCATTATGGTGAAAAGTCTAGGGATATGTCATGTGAGCTTTTAAGTTGTTTGCTACATTTTTATGGGAGGAAATGAGTCTTGGTTGTTACATGAACAACTTTTGTAAAGGGTGTTGCCATAAAAACGCCTAATTGGACATTGTAGTAAAGGTTATAAAACTTGTAGTAAACATGTGAAAAGTTTATTTTTGATGATCGCCATAAGAGTATTAAATTTTCACCTAGGCTTTTTGAAGGTAGAAATATGATTAGAATTCATTTTTGAGACTAGGAGAAAAATAGTAATTTTGCCAAATAATGATTATTAAAATGCATTTATTTATGTGATGATTAAAATGAGCTAAATTTGCTATTATAAAGCAAGAAAAACCAAGAATTCACCTCGATCGGGGAAGAACAAAATCTCATATTAGATCGACGAGCTAGCTCATTTCGAGATCATGGTAAGCTTGTATGTGATAAATTTAACATTTATGTTAGCATGGATGAGAATGCTTGGCACTATATTGATGCATGATGCTCTACTAAATTGAGTAGCTAATGTTGAATGAGAACTTAAAGTTGTAGTGGGCCATATTCAATATGAAAATGCTATCAACGAGATATGAAATGGATAAGGTCCAGTATAAGACCATGTTCGGGACATGGCCTCGGCACCGAGTTTAGATCCCGTATAAGACCATATTCGGGATATGGCTTGGTAATGAATATGAAAATTGTATAAGACCATATCCAGGTTATGGCATCAATACTTGATGTGAAATTCCATATAAGACCATATCCGAGACATGGCATTGGCATTTAGTGGTGACTCTATGTAAGACCACCTTGGGGATGTGGCATTGGCTTCGTACCTACATTAATGATGACGAATATGTGTCTTTGAGTATCCCTAGTGATTAATGGGATAAGTAGATGAGTTTAGAAGTAGAAATGAGATTTGTATTAAAGTCATGTGAATGAGTGAATACAGGTACTCGTGAATGAGTCACCAAGAAACGATTACGATATGTGGTATGGTATGTGCTAAATAAGGGCAAGTGTGAGTAAGTATGGCAAGAAGCCTTTGACTTGTGTATGGTTAGTTAATTCCATGGATGGATTATATTATGTGCTCATTGTTGCTATTTATTTCCATGCAAACTTACTAAGCTTTATGCTTACCCCTTGTCATTGCCCTTATTCCTTGTAGTATTGTCAAGATAACTCGAGGAACGTGGATCGTCAGAGTTAAAAAATCACACTATCGACATCACTTTGGTATAAAAATTTAGACTTATTTTGAGTATGGCATGTATAGGACTTGGGTATTTAGTTAGGTCATAATTGTTAGCCAAAGTGTTGGCCATGTATGTATCAAAGTCATTTTGTAAATGGTCATTAGAATTGGGCCAATACATGATACTTTATATATTCAATGATGATAGAATTATAAAGTTTATGCTTGTGTGATTGTTATGAATTTAGTTCTTGGATCTGCCTTTGAGTTATGAGTTGTTTGGTATGAGTATGAAATCTTGTTAGGGTGGCAATGGCTTGGTAGATAGCCATCTAATTGTCCACACGGGTAGACACACGGGCATGTGTCTAGGCCGTGTGAGACATACGGTCCGCCCCATGGGCATTTTGATCGACCGTGTGTCCCCTTGCATGCTAGGCTTACAAGTCAGTATGCTTAGTAGTAAACACACGGGCAGAGACACGGTTGTGTGGATGACACAGCCTAGGACATGGGCGTATGCCTTGGTTGTGTGAAGTCTGCACATTAAATGTGGAATTTAATTTGACGCACTGAGGTCAAGGGTGTGTGTCTTGGCCATGTGAGGGACATGGGCCAGAGACACTGACGTCTGTCTGATCGTGTGAAATAAGTTAGTTTCGACCACGAATGGTGAACACGGGCAAGTCTTAGGGGCACACGGGCATGTCCCTAAATTAATACGGGTGTGTGGCCCTTGTTTTGATGAAAAGTTTCCAAGCTCATAAAAGTTCCCAATTAGATCCTGAAACCTCCTAGAGGTATGTTTAGGGCCTCATAGGCTGAGAATGAGCAAGCAATGGGTTTAAAGGAAATTTTTATAGCCTAATGTGTCATGTTTAAGCGAGACGAGTTAGGTAGTGCCTCAAGCCTAGTTCCAACTTCGAATACGGGTAAGGGGGTGTTACATTTATTGGTATCAGAGCTATGATTTAGTCGATTCTAGGACTAATGTAGTGTAAGTATGAGTCTAGCTATACATGCCATATGTAAGCGTATCTGTGTAATGATAGTGTGATGGCTCCTGACGTTTAAAATTATGTTTTATGTAGTATATTGATTCTGATCCAGACCAAACTGCAGCCGATGATGCTGGGAGTAATGCGTCGGCTCCCACTCATGGAATCGCAGTGGTGAATAGTAGACCTGAGACTTTGGGTCAAGGAGAAGAGGCCCGAGAAACCTTTCTCCGTATGATGAGCAACTAGTATACTGAGTATACCCGAGCAAATCCTAATGCTCAACCCTCCACCCCCACCTATTCTTCAACCTGCTCCTGTAGCTCTTCAAGTGGTTGAGGTAGTGAGAAGAGAAAGGCCTCTGGTTGATAAGATCCGAAAGTAAGGAGTCGAAGAATTTTGGGCTAGTAAAGATGATGATCCAGAGAGAGCGAAATTCTAGCTCAAGAATACCATCAGTGTATTCGGTGAGTTATCCTATACGCCTAAGGAGTGCTTAAAGTGTGCAGTATCCCCCTTAAGAGATTGAACCTATCGGTGGTGGAATACCCTGGTATCAGTGGCACCAAGGGAGAGAGTTAGCTGGGATATCTTCCAAAAGGAATTCTGGAAGAAGTATATCAGCCAGAGATTCATCGATCATAAGAGAAAGGAGTTCCTAGAATTAAAGTAAGGCCGTATGTCAGTGATCGACTATGAACGGGAGTTTGTAAGGCTTAGCAAGTATACCCAGGAGTGCGTGTCTATCGAGGCCATCATGTGCAAGAGATTTGAGGACGGCTTAAATAAAGATATCCATTTATACGTGAGAGTCCTTGAATTAAAAGAATTTGTGGTGTTGGTGGATAGAGCTTGTAAGGATGAAGAGTTGGCTAAGGAGAAAAGAAGAGCTGAGAATGAGTCTCGTGACTCGAGGAAAAGACAACTAAATAAGTCACTACAATCCTTATCTAAGAAATTGAAGGATTTCGCTGCCCGATCAGACACCGCAGCCAAGTTTTAAAACCAAAGTAAGGACAAATAATTTTTGGCGTCTAAATGGCAGAACACATCAGTTGCTAGTGTAGGCAATGTTCGATCGAGTAGACTAGAATGCCTGCAATATGACAGGCGCCATTCTGGTGAGTGCCGAGCAAATGAGAAAGCTTGTTTCAGATATAGGTCCTTAGACCACTTTATCAGAGATTGCCCCAAGGTGGGCAAGAAAGAGAAGTCTCAGAATGTAAGACCGGGAAGTACGAATAGAGGAAGACCATAGAGAAACCCAAAATAATGAAATGGGTAACAAGAATCCATCCACAGAGCAAGCTACAAGAGTCGAGGGTAGAGCACCGATGAGGACATATGCCATTCATGCTTGTGAAGAGGCATCTTCCCTCGACGTAATCACGGGTATATTTTCTCTTTATGATACTCGTGTTATAGCTTTAATTGATCCAGGATCTACCCACTCATACATATGCATGAAATTAGCCTCTAGTATGAGCATGCCTATAGAGTCTACTAAATTCGTAATAAGAGTGTCTAATCCCCTAAGCAAGTATGTGTTGGTTGATAGAGTATGAAAATGATGCCTTTGATGATTAAGGGTCATTATTTTCCATTTGATCTTATCCTATTGCCGTTTGATGAGTTTGATGTCATCCTGGGGGTGGATTGGTTAGTTACTCATTTTGTAGTTGTAAATTGTGGAAAGAAACATATTGAGTTGAAAAACAAAAATGGGGATTTTCTTCGTGTTAAATCAGATAAGCAAGATAGGTCACTAGTAATGATATCATCCTTATCGACTCAGAGGTATTTAAGGAAGGGGTACGAGGCTTACCTAGCCTTTGTGCGGACCACTAAAGAGATTGATTTGAAAATGGAGTCGGTACCCATTGTATGTGAGTACCCAGATCTTTTCCTGGAACAATTGCCAGGGCTACCTCCGGTTAGAGAGATTGAATTTGGGATTGAGTTGGCTCCGGGTGTAACAGCCTAATTTTGGGACTAGTCAAAACACGTGGTCTCGAGACCACTAATCCGAGGTTGAGGAAAATTATTTTAGTATTACTTTATGTGTTATGGTATTAGTATATGGTTATATGGAAATTTTGGTGCTTTAATTTTAACAATAGCATGTTTAATTGTGAAAAAGGACTAAATCGCATAAGATGCGAAAGTTCTATTTTATAAGGTAGGGGTACCTAATAGCCATAGAATGTAATTTGGAGGATTTTAAAGTGCAATTAGGCTATATTGAGGGTGTTGGCTGACCATAGGAAGCTAGGGGGACAAGAGCATTAATTTTACTAAATTTTGGTGACTTTAGGTGATAAAGGATGAATAAAAAATGCTAAGAGGAAAGACATCATCTTTCACTATTCATTCTTCACCTCCACTAAAAATTTCAAGCTTAGAGGGGTTTTGAATGCTTTAAAATTTCAGCCAAGTTATCTCCCTACAAGTAAGTGATTTTAGAGGTCTTTCTTGGTGATTTTTATGTTTTTGAAGTCCCCAAAGCTTAAGCTAGCTAATGAGGGGACCAATTTGCAATATGGTTGAAAGTCTAGGGACTTGCCATGGGAGTAGTTATGTTGTTAGCTGAGTTTTCATGGAAGAAAATGAATGTTAGGGAGGTGAGAAACAACTTTTGTGAAAGGTGTTAGCATGGAAACACCTAAATAGGACCTGAATGCAAAGATTTAATTTGTGTCATAAATGCATGAAATATTTGGAATTTTGAGTAGTTGTAAGAGAAATAAATGTTCAACTAGGCTTTTTTATTGAGAAAATGTGTTGAAAAATAAATTACGAGCCTAGGGGAAAAGCCGTAATTTTGCCAATGTATAAGGGCAAAATGGTCATTTTTCCCCAAGTGTAGAATTTGATGTATTATGATCATAAAATTATTTAAATGACTTAATTTGATTTTTATAGATCAAGAAGAGCGCGGAATCAACCTTGACCGTGGGAAAGGCAAGGTGATCGAGTAAATTGCTAATTAACACGTTTTGCACCGAGGTAAGTTTATGTGTAAACAATGCATATTTTTGTAAACATTATGTTGCTAATTAGTGTATGGCATGATTGAGAACATATGTGATTCCATTAGATTGAATAATTATTGTATGAATGATGAAATAATCATATAATTGTGTAAAGACAATGCTTGATGGTGGGCTAAGTGCGACAACACCTTATTGTTTAATTACGATGGGCTATGTGCAATACCATCGTCTATTTACATTTGGTGTTTTGGTGGGCTATGTGCGATACCACCGTAACTAATCTTTTGGTGGGCTATGTGCGATACCACCCTAATGAAGGCCGATGGTGGGCTAAGTGCGAAACCACCGAGTAATTCGACTTGAGTGATGGAGATAGATATAGTGATGAATTGTATTATGTGACCTTGTGATGCTAAGTGCAGGGGAACTTGTTAATGAATGTATGCAATATGCTTGTGATATGGTTGAAATGTGGGAATTGAGTAAGTGAGTAAGCATGATCATGAATGCAGATTGTTTCTTGCTTAGTATATTAAGCTATGAAATTGTTGATTACATGTTAAAATGTGATATTGTTTACATGTAAACTTACTAAGCTTAAAGCTTACTCCCCTTTCTTTCCCTTGTTTTATAGAGCTAAAGAGTCGAGCCGGGATATGTCGATAACTAGGAGTCCGCCCACACTATCTGCTCACCTCGGTATATTTAGACTTAGTGATTTTGTGTTTGGCATGCATAGGGGCTAGACTAGTTAGATTATTTTGTTATTTTGGCCACAGAAGTATTGGCTCTTGCTAAGACAATTATTTTGTAAATTGCCAAGGTTGATGGCTCACCTTATCATTTATGAAATTATGAGTTACTTACGGGAATTTATATTGAAATCATAAATTGTTTATTAGTATGATGAATAAAGTTATGTGGTATGCGCTAGGGGAATGTAAAGAACTTGGCAAATAGCCTCGTTCTCATCCACCTGGGTAGGCACGCGGGCGTATGTCTAGACTATGTGTGATACATGGTCAGCCCACGGGTGTGCAACCTAGCTGTGTATCCCCTGCATTTTAGAATTTTAAGTCAGGATAGACCACAGACTAACCATACGAGCGTGTCCAACCCGTGTGAAATTAGTCAATGTCGACCAGGGGTGGAAGACATAGGCATTTCTTGAGGGTACATGGGCGTGTCTTATTCCACATAGGCGTGTGCCCTAGTCGTGGGACTTTGGCAGAATGATGGGGTTTTTTGGGCACGATTTGGGTGTGTAAGACTACACACGGGCGTGTACTGCCTATTTAGTTGAGAAAAAATTTTATGGATCGTACGAGTTTCTGATATAGTCTCGAGATCCCTCGTAATTACGAGTAAGGTCTCGTAAGTCAAAAATGAAGTTGTTGTAGAGACTTAAGTAGAGTAGTCGCGTTGAGCCTAAGTGTCGATCAAATAGTTTTGTACGATAACACCTCGTGCTCGATTCCAGCGATGATTACGGGTAAGGGGTGTTACATTTAGTGGTATCAGAGCTATGGTTTAGTCAGTTTTAGGACTACCGTAGCGTGTGTAAGAGTCTAGTTATACATGCCATAAGCGTATAATGATAATGTGGCGGCTTCTGCTGATTTTGAATTTGTTCTATGTAGTATATGGATCCCGATCAGCTAGCTGCTGATGACGTAGCTAGTAATGTGCTGGCTCCAGCGCAAGGGATCGCGCCTTTCCAGAGTGAACCTAAGACTAGGGGTCAAAGCAAAGAGGCTCGAAAAGCCTTTCTTCAAATGATGAGTAACTGGTACACTAAATATGTACGAGCAAACCCCAATGCCCAATCTCCTCTACCTCCTCCTATACCTCCGCGCACTGTGACTCCCCAAGGTGTAGAAATGGTGAAGACAACTAAGCCCTCGGTAGACAAAATTTGGAAGCAAGGGGCTGAAGATTTTTGAGCTAATATAGATGATGACCCCGAGCAGGTGGAGTTCTGGCTTGAGAACTCAATGAGAATTTTTTATGAACTCTCCTATACACCTGAGGAAAGCTTAAAGTGTGTTGTGCCTTTGCTGAGGGACTTGGCATACCATTGGTGGAAAACTTTGACCTCGATGGTTCCTAAGGAGAGGGTAATGTGGGACTTCTTTTTGGAAGAGTTCGAAAGAAGTATATAAGTCAACAGTTTATGGATCAGAAGAGGAAGGAATTCCTTGAGCTGAAGTAAGGAAAATTGACTGTGGCAGAATATGAGCGTGAATTTGTTTGGCTCAGTAAGTACGCACAAGAGTGTGTGTCCACGGAATCTATCCTATGCAAGAGATTTAAAGATGGGTTGAATGAAGATATCAGACTCTTAGTCGGGATTTTAGAGCTAAAGGAGTTTGTGGTGTTGGTGGATAGGGCCAGTAAGGCCGAAGAATTGAGTAAGGCAAAGAGGAAGGCTGTGAGTGAGGCCCGGGACGCGAGAAAAAGACTGATGAGCAAATCTTATCAAGCTCAATCTAAGAGGTCAAGGAAGTAACCCTCGGGCGACTGCATCAGTCGAGTACTTGCAAAGGGAGCGAGGTAACAATTACTCAGGTTCAAGAGTTTAGGCCACTTCGATGGCAAGTGTGGGCAATCCAAAGTCCAAACCGGAGTGCCCAAGTTGTGGCAGACATCATAGTGGGGAGTGTTGGGGAAACAAACAAAATTGTTACAAATGTGGTTCCCCCGACCATTTCATCCGAAACTGCTCTGAAAGAGATGATAAAAAGAAAAAGCAAGAGGAGAGATCAAGCAATGTATCCTCTAGAGGTAGGCCACAAAAAAACTTGGGAGGTGGGACTAGTGGTAAAGGTGTAACATGAGACTCTACTGTGAGGTTAGAGGGCCGAGTGCCAGCAAGAACCTATGCTATTCATGCTCGAGAAGAGGCATCATCGCCAAATGTAATAACGGGTACCTTTTTCTTCATGACACCTTTTTTATTGCTTTGATTGACCCAGGGTCAATCCATTCTTATATTTGTATGAGATTGGCATCTAGTTTGAATATGACTATTGAGTCTACTAATTTGTGGTAAAGGTGTCCAACCCGTTAGGAAAATATGTGTTAGTGGACAAGGTTTGTAAGAACTATCCCTTGACAATTAGGGGACATTGTTTTCTGGCAAACCTTATGTTGTTGCCGTTTGATGATTTTGATCTGATTCTTGGTATGGATTGGTTGAATACCCATATTGTTTTAGTGAATTGTGGTAGTAAATTCATTGAATTGAAACGTGAAAATGGAGATGTTATTTGAGTTGAATCAGGTGAGTCAGATAATTTACCGAAGATGATCTCTTCCTTGGTGGCTGAGAAATATTTTAGAAAAATATGTGAGTCATATCTCGCTTTTGTACTGAACACCCAAGAGTCTGATGTAACAGCCCGATTTAGGGGCTAGTCAGAGTAGTGATCTCGGGATCACTAATTCAAGATTTTAGAATTTATTTTCATGATATATTATGAGTTAGAACATGATCGCATATAAGCATGAAGATTTTGGTACTTTAATTTTAGCGATTTCATGTTTAATCACGAAAAAAGACTAAATCGCATAAAGTGCGAAAGTTCTATTTTATTTGCTAGAGGTGCCAAATAGTTATGGGCTAGTAATTGGAGGTCCCAAATGTGCAATTTGGCCTTATTTAATTGATATGGCCGGTTAAGAGGATGAGAAAGGTTGAAAAGTCAAATTTTGGTATGGGTTGGTATATGATGACATAAGCAAAAGTTAATAAAATAATAAGTGGTCATCTCCCTTCCTGACTTTTCCCTCTCTCTTCCGAAATTTAAGAAGAAAAACCTCCATGGAAGCTAAAATTTTCAGCCACTTCTCATCACCTTAAGTAAGTGATTTTGCTAGCTTCTCTTGATAAAAATTGTACTTTTGGAGCCCCCAAAGCTTAAGCTAGCTAATGAGGGGACCAATTTGCAACATGCTTGAGAGTTTAGGGACTTACCATGGTAGAGGTTTATGTTGGTTGATGAGTTTTTATGGAAGAAAATGAATGATGGGATGATGATAAACAACTTTTGTGAAAGGTATTGTTATGAAAACACCTAATTTGGACTAAAATGCAAAAGTTGTGAATTGTTCATTAAGGCATGAAATTAATGGAATTGTGAATAGTTATAAGAGGACTAAGTGATCAGCTAGGCTTGTTTAATGAGAAAATGTGATGAAAATTTATTTACGAGCTTAGGGGCAAAATCATAATTTTGCCAAAGTGTAGGGGCAAAATAGTCATTTTTGCCTAAAGTGTAGATGATGATATATTATGATTTATAAGTGATTAAATTATTAAATTACATTGTTCTAGATCAAAGAAAATGGGATTCGGACCTAGAACGAGCGAAAAGGGAAATGTGGGCAAAATGTCCCTTTTGGCCTTTTCGACATCGAGGTAAGTTCATGTGCAAATGTTGTAATTACGTATGAGTTATTTTAATATTCCAATTTTGTATGTAATGTATAATTACTCAATGAATGTTTGAAATGTTTGTTGATGAGTTGTTAAGATAATTGAACCTTAGAATGGTAAGAAACGTAAATAGTATGAAATGATGATAGTTAAAGTTCCGTGTAAGACCATATTGGAATATGGCTTTAGTGAGAGATATTAAATAAGACCATTTCAAGGTCATGGAAATGATGTGATACTTCGTATAAGACCTTGTCGGGGACATGGTATCGATATGTTAATGTATGACCCTATTAGGGGTATGATGTCAATGTGACAATATGTGTATGAAACTTAACAGTGTTATTTAACAGTTGGAGATGAATTCAGTATATGATGGACCTCTAAGGGGATAAGTGTAATCAATACACCTAAGTGTATGAGAGAGATTTGTTACTGCACTGTGAGAGTGCGAATGAGAATTGTAGAAAGTTAAGGAAGAATGATAGTGAGTGATGATGTTTACGGATGAACATTTTGATTAGAGAAAAGCATTAAGATAGATATTTGTGAATGCATTAATATCTGTGGGCTGTGTGCGTTACCACCCGATATATTATTACTTGATGGGCTGTGTGCGATACCATCAACAACATTAATATCGGTGGGCTGTGTGCGTTACCACCTGATATATTATTAATTGATGGGCTGTGTGAGATACCATCAACTATATTACTATCGGTGAGCTGTGTCTGTTACCACCTGATTAGTTAGTAATCGATGGGTTGTGTGCAATACCATAGTTATAAATGATTGGTGGGTTGTGTGTGATACCACCCTATAAGAGATTCAATGATTGGCTAAGTGCGTAACCACCGAGAGATTAGTAGTATGAGAGAATTATTGAAAATGCCTGATGTGTTGTTTTATATGATCTTGTGGTGATCAGTGCAGGATTGTATACTAATTAAATAAGTAACTGGTTTGTGGCATGGTAAGAATGTGGTAGGAGATAAAATGAGTGGGCTTTAAAAGTGGTTGAGTAAGTAGCCATAAATTAAAGGAAAGAAAAAAATTTTGGTATAATAGTTTGTGTTTATCTATATTCAGTGAATATCAATAATGGTCAGATTATGCAGATGAACTTACTAAGCATTATTGCTTACTCCTTTTCTTTTCTCGTCTCTTATAGGTTATTTTAGCTAGCTGGGGTTGGAGATCATTAGAGATGTTTTCACACTATCGAGCAGACACTCAGTATGAGGTATCAAGTCCCCATGAGTTATGGCATGTATAGGGCTAGTACTTAAGGGTGATTAAGTTATTGTTGATGTATCCAAATTGTGTTGGCCTAAGTTGTTTGTAATTATATAGGAAATAGTCCTCCCTAATGTATGGGATGAAAATCTTATTTCTTTTATATCAAACATCTTTAATTTAAGAGTTTTATTAATGTTATGTGCAGCTATGCGATAAGGTATGAGTGTATGCAAATGTGGGTGGCAAAAGGCTTAGTAGATAGCTTGATAATTGTCTACATGGGTAGACACATGGGCGTGTGTGCAAACCGTGTGGGAGGCACGGCTAGAACATGGGCGTCTACCCAGGCCGTGTGAAGTCTACACCTTGTTCATAAAATGGTAAATTTCTCATGGCCAAGATACACTGGTGTGTGCATAGGCCGTGTGGTTAAGTTAAAATGCTAAGGTTTTACACACATGTTAGGGCCATGGGCGTGCCATGGCCGTGTGATATTAGTCAGTGTCAACCATGAGTGGGAGACACAGGGGTGTCTTAGGGGTGCATGGGAGTGCCCAAGACTAACACGGGCATGTGCCTTGTCGTGGAGCATTTGGTAGAATGCTTGAGTTTAAGCATGGTTTGGGGGAAATGGGCGTGTGTATGTCTACACACGGGCGTGTTTCCTCATACGCGAGCATGTGAGCCCTGTAGAAAAGAGAAAAATTTTAAGATTTGAAAAAAAAAAGTTTTGATAGGGCCTCGAGAGTCCTCGTGTGCATGAGTGAGGTCTCGTAAGTCGAGAAAGAGGTTGATGAGGTGACTTAAGAGAATAGTCATGATGAACCTATATGGCGATCAAGTGGATTTCAATATGGTAACGCATCGGGCCCGATTTCGGCATAGAACTCGAGTAAAGGGTGTTACATCTGAAGTGAAGATTGAAATAGTATTGGTTGTATGTGAGTATCCGGATGTATTCCCGGAAGAGTTATTTGGATTACCTCTAACTAGAGAGGTCAAGTTTGGAATTAAGCTAGTTTCAGGAACAACACCTATTTCTATCGTCCCGTATATGATGCCACCGTTGGATTTGAAAGAGTTGAAGGTTCAGCTGCAAGAGCTGACGGATAGGGGTTTTGCAAGACCTAACTATTCACCGTGGGGTGCCCCAGTACTCTTTGTAAAGAAGAAAGATTGGTCGATGACATTGTGCATAGACTATAGATAGCTCAACAAAGTAACTGTGAAGAACAAGTATCCTTTACCGAGGATAGATGATCTATTTGATCAACTGAAGGGAGCTATGGTGTTCTTCAAGATTGACCTGAGATTCGGCTATTACCAGTTAAGGGTTAAGGAGCAAGATGTTCTGAAAATGGTATTTCGGACGAGGTATGGCCATTATGAGTTTCTGGTCATGCTGTTCGGTTTAACGAATGCTCCTGCAATTTTCATGGACTTAATGAATCGTGTCTTCTGGCCATATTTGGACAAGTTCGTAGTTATTTTTATTGATGGCATATTGGTTTACTCCCGAGATGAAAGTGATCATGCGGAGCATCTGAGGATCGTCTTATAGATTTTGAGAGACAAGCAGTTATATGCTAAATTTAGTAAGAGCGAGTTTTGCCTTTGAGAGGTTGGATTCTTAGGACACATTGTGTCAAGTGAGGGTATTAGAGTTGATCCGGGAAAGGTCTCGGCTATTGTGGAGTGGAAATTATCGAGGAACGTGTTGGAAGTCAGAAGCTTTTTGGGTTTAGCAGGGTACTATAGGCGATTCGTGAAAGGATTCTCGTGATTGGTGGATGGAAACTATTGCACAAGGATGTTAAGTTTGAATGGTGAAAATGCAAAGAGTTTCAAGAGATTGAAAATATTGTTGACAGAGGCACCGGTTTTGGTACAACATGAGTCGAAAAAAGAGTTTATGGTCTATAGTGACGCATCGCTAAATGGTCTCGTTTGTGTGTTGATGCAAAAGGGTAAGGTAGTCACTTACGCCTCGAGACAGCTAAAACCACATGAGAAGAATTACCCGACTCATGATTTGGAGTTGGCCGCAATTATTTTTGCGTTGAATATTTACCGACATTATTTATATGGTGAGAAGTGTCGAATCTTCACGGATCATAAGATTTTGAGGTACTTGATAAATCAAAAGGAGTTAAATTTACAGCAACGACGATGGCTTGAATTATTGAAGGACTACGAGCTAGTGATCGATTACCACCCCGGAAAGCGAATGTAGTTGTGGATGCTTTAAGTAGAAAATACTTGTATGCTCTGGGAGCCATGAGCATGAGTGTGTCATTGTCTAATGATGGTGCTATACTAGCTGAGTTGAAAGCTAGTCCACTATTTGTTCAACAAATATGTGAAGCTCAAAGGAATGATAGCGAGATACTAGCTAAAAGGGCTAAGTGTGAATCAGGAGCCGATTTTGAATTTCGGATAAGTTTGAATGGTTGCATAATGTTCCATGATAGAATTTGTGTACCCAGAGATGACGAGTTAATCCAAAAACTTTTACAAGAGGCACATAGTAGTTATTTCTCAGTACAACTGGGCAGTTCGAAAATGTACAATGATCTGAAGAAATTCTATTGGTGGCCAGGAATGAAAAGAGACATCTCAGAGTATGTAACAAGATGTCTAATTTGTCAACAAGTAAAAGCTGAACATCAAGTGCCTTCGGGATTACTTCAACCAGTGATGGTTCCCGAGTGGAAGTGGGATCGGATCACCATGGACTTCGTGACGGGGTTTCTTTGACTCTGAAAAACAAAGATGCTGTGTGGGTTGTTGTTGATAGGTTAATGAAGTCGGCTCACTTTGTACCTATGCGTGTTGATTATTCGTTGGAAAAGTTAGCTGAGTTGTATATTACGGAGGTAGTAAAGTTACATGCAGTGCCTGTATCTATTATCTCGGACAGAGACCCGAGATTTACTTCTAGGTTTTGGAAGAAGTTGCAGGAGGCCTTGGGTACAAGATTGAACTTTAGCATTGCATTCCATCCTCAGACTAATTGTCAATCTGATAGAGTGATCCAAGTTCTTGAGGATATGCTCCAATGCTGTGTGTTAGAATTTGAAGGTAGTTGGGAAAGATACCTACCCTTGGTTGAATTTGCTTACAACAATAGTTACCACTCGAGCATACAGATGGCACCATATGAAGCCTTATATGGTCGTAAGTGTCAGACTCCCTTGTATTGGACCGAGCTGAGTGAGAAACAAATCCATGGGTTGATTTAGTTAAAGAGACTGAAGGAAAGTGAAGGTTATTCGGGATAGTCTGAAAGCTGATTCAGATCGACAAAAATCGTACCCAAATTTGAAAAGAAAAGAAATTGAGTTTCGAGTGGGCGATAAGGTATTTCTAAAAGTATCCCCGTGGAAGAAAATATTGAGATTTGGTCAAAACGATAACTTGAGTCTGAGATTTATAGGGCCGTATGAGATTACCGAAAGGATTGGGCCAGTGGCATATCAGTTGGCTTTATCGGTAGAGTTAGAGAAAATCCATAACGTGTTTCATGTATCAATGTTAAGGCGTTAACGCTTCGATCCTTCGCATGTGATTCCTCCAATAGAAGTTGAGATACGACCGGATATGTCATATGAGGAAGAGCCGATTAAAATATTAGTTCGAGAAGTGAAACAGTTGAGGAATAAATACATATCCTTAGTAAAAGTGTTGTGGCAAAGACACGGGGTAGAAGAGGCTACGTTGGAACCGCAAGAAGCCATGAAAGAGCAATATCCAAACCTCTTTACCGGTAAGATTTTCGAGGGCGAAAATCCCTAAAGGGGGGAGAGTTGTAACAACCCGATTTTGGGACTAGTCAGAATAGTGGTCTCGAGACCACTAATCCGAGGTTGAGGAAAATTATTTTAATATTACTTTATGTGTTATGGTATTAATATATGGTTATATGGAAATTTTGGTGCTTTAATTTTAACAATAGCTTGTTTAATTGTGAAAAAGGACTAAATCGCATAAGATGCGAAAGTTCTATTTTATAAGGTAGGGGTACCTAATAGCCATAGAATGTAATTTGGAGGATTTTAAAGTGCAATTAGACCATATTGAGGGTGTTGGCGGCCATAGGAAGCTAGGGGGACAAGAGCATTAATTTTAGCCAATTTTGGTGACATTAGGTGATAAAGGATGAATAAAAAAAAATGCTAAATAGGAAAGATATCATCTTTCACTATTCATTCTTCACCTCCACCAAATATTTCAAGCTTAGAGGGGTTCTGAATGCTTTAAGATTTCATCCAAGTTATCTCTCTACAAGTAAGTGATTTTAGAGGTCTTTCTTGGTAATTTTTATGTTTTTGGAGTCCCCAAAGCTTAAGCTAGCTAATGAGGGGACCAATTTGCAATATAGTTGAAAGTATAGGGACTTTCCATGAGAGTATTTATGTTGTTAGCTGAGTTTTCATGGAAGAAAATGAATTTTAGGGAAGTGAGAAACAACTTTTGTGAAAGGTGTTAGCATGGAAACACCTAAATAGGATTTGAATGCAAATATTTAATTTGTGTCATAAATGCATGGAATAGTTGGAGTTTTGAGTAGTTGTAAGAGAAATAAATGTTTAGCTAGGCTTGTTTATTGAGAAAATGTGTTGAAAAATAAATTACGAGCCTAGGGGCAAAACCGTAATTTTGCCAATGTACAAGGGCAAAATGGTCATTTTTGCCCAGGTGTAGAATTTGATGTATTATGATCATATAATGATTTAAATGAATTAATTTCATTGTTATAGATCAAGAAGAGCACAGAATCAACCTTGACCTTGGGAAAGACAAGGTGATCGAGTAAATTGCTAATTAACACGTTTTGCACCGAGGTATGTTTATGTGTAAACAATGCATATTTTTGTAAACATTATGTTGCTAATTAGTGTATGGTATGATTGAGAACATATGTGATTCCAGTGGATTGAATTATTATTGTATGAATGATGAAATAATCATATAAATGTGTAAAGACAACGCTTGATGGTGGGCTAAGTGCGATACCACCTTATTGTTTAATTACGATGGGCTATGTGCGATACCACCGTCTATTTACCATTTTGTGGGCTATGTACGTTACCACCGTAACTAATCTTTTGGTGGGCTATGTGCGTTACCATCGTAACTATTCTTTTGGTGGGCTATGTGTGATACCACCATAACTAATCTTTTGGTGGGCTATGTGCAATGCCACCCTAATGAAGGTTGATGGTGGGCTAAGTGTGAAACCACCGAGTAATTCGACATGAGTGAGGGAGTCAGATATAGTGACGAATTGTATTATGTGACCTTGTGATGCTAAGTGCAGGGGAACTTGTTAATGAATGTATGCGGTATGCTTGTGATATGGTTGAAATGTGGGAATTGAGTACGTGAGTAAGCATGATCATGAATGTAGATTGTTTCTTGCTTAGTATATTAAGCTATGAAATTGTTGATTACATGTTAAAATGTTATATTGTGTACATTTAAACTTACTAAGCTTAAAGCTTACTCTCCTTTCTTTCCCTTGTTTTACAGAGCTAAAGAGTTGAGCCGGGATACGTCGATAACTAGGAATCTGCCCACATTATCTACTCACCTAGGTATATTTAGACTTAGTGATTTTGTGTTTGGCATGTATAGGGGCTAGACTAGTTAGATTATTTTGTTATTTTGGCCACAGATGTATTGGCTCTTGCTAAGACAATTATTTTGTAAATTTCCAAGATTGATGGCTCACCTTATCATTTATGAAATTATGAGTTACTTATGGGAATTTATATTGAAATCATGAGTTTTTTATTAGTATGATGAATAAAGTTATGTGGTATGAGCTAGGGGAATGTAAAGAACTTGACAAACAGCCTCGTTCTCGTCCATATGGGTAGGCACACGGACATGTGTCTAGACCACGTGTTACACATGATCAGCCCACGTGCGTGCAACCTGGCCTTGTGTCCCCTGAATTTTAGCATTTTAAGTTAGGATAGACGATGGACTAACCAAACGAGCGTGTCCAGGCTGTGTGAAATTAGTCAGTGTCGACTACGAGTGGAAGACACGGGCATTTCTTGAGGGTACACGGGTGTGTCTTATTCCACATGGGCGTGTGCCCTAGCAGTGCGACTTTGGCAAAATGATGGGGTTTTTAGGCACGATTTGGGCACATGGCCATGTGAGACTACACATGGGCGTGTGTGTCTTTTAACACGAGCGTGTACTCCTTGTTTTGTTGAGAAAAAAATTTTATGGATCGTAGGAGTTTCTGATATAGTCTCGAGAGCCCTCGTAATTACGAGTAAGTTCTCGTAACTCGAAAATGAAGTTGTTATAGAGACTCAAGTAGAGTAGTTGCGTTGAGCCTAAGTGGCGATCAAATAGTTTTGTACGATAACGCCTCATGCCCAATTTCGGCGAGGATTACGGGTAAAAGGTGTTACACCGAGTACTGCCCCTATTTCTATTGCTCCATATAGAATGGCCATAACCAAGCTAAAGGAGTTGAAAGCCCAATTACAAGAACTAACGGATAAAGGTTTTGCAAGGCTGAGTTTTTCTCCATAGGGTGATCCCATCTTATTCGTTAAGAAGAAAGATTGTTCTATGAGATTATGCATTGATTATCGACAGCTCAACAAGGTAACTGTGAAGAACAAGTACCCGTTGCCAAGGATCGATGATTTACTCGATCAGTTGAAGGGAGCCATGGTATTTTCCAAGATAGATTTGAGATCCGGGTACTATCAGCTGAGAGCCAAGGATCAAATGTACCGAAAATCGTATTTAGGACTAGGTATGGCCACTATGAATTTTTGGTCATGCCTTTTGGTTTGATGAATGCCCCTGCGATCTTCATGGATTTGATGAATCACATTTTTCAGCCATACTTGGATAAATTTGTCGTAGTCTTCATCGACGGCATACTAATCTACTCTCAAGATGAGATACCGAGCATTTGAGTATGGTTCTGCAAATTTTGAGAGAAAAATAATTGTATGCCAAATTCAGCAAGAGTGAATTTTGGCTTAAGGAAGTAGGATTTTTGGGGCACATTGTCTCGGGAGATGGAATTAGAGTAGACTCGAGTAAGATTTCAACAATTATTGATTGGAAACCGCCGAGGAGCGTAACTAAAGTAAGGAGATTTCTAGGCCTAACCGGCTATTATAGGCGTTTTGCCAAGGGGTTTTCCATGATAGCTACCCCGATGATGAGATTGTTGCAAAAGGAGGCGAAGTTTGATTGGACAGAAAAGTGTCAACAAAGTTTTAAGAAATTGAAGACACTCTTGACTGAGGCTCTTGTTTTGGTACACCCTAAATCGGGAAGAGAATTTGTGGTTTATAGTGATGCATCCCTGAACGGATTGGGTTGTGTACTTATGCAAAAGGGTAAGGTGATTGCATACACCTCTAGGCAATTAAAGCCACACGAGAAGAATTACTTGACTCATGATTTAGAGTTGGCCGCAATTGTGTTCGCGTTGAAGATTTGGAGACACCATTTATATGGTGAAAGGTGTTGGATTTTCACCAACCACAAAAGTCTAAAATATTTGTTGACTTAAAAAGAATTGAATTTGAGGCAAAGAATGTGGTTGGAGCTGATTAAGTAGTATGAGTTAGTGATTAACTACCATCCGGGAAAGGCGAATGTAATCACCGACGCTTTGAGTAGAAAATCTTTGTTCGTGCTGAGAGCCATGAATACTCAAATGGCTTTGTTAGATGATGGTTCCATTCTAGTTAAGATGAGGGCTAGACCACTATTCCTCCATCAGATTTTTGAATCCCAGAGAGAAGACTTGCAATCCAAAAGAGTTTTATGCGAGTCAAATGTTGAGTCATTTTTTTGAGTAAATCCTGATGGATGTTTGATGTTTTGAGATAGGGCCTATGTACCCAGGAATGATGAACTTATTCGTAAGATTTTGAATGAAGCACATAGCGGATGTTTAACAATGCACTCGGGTAACACGAAGATGTACATCGACTTGAGAAAATGGTATTGGTGGCCTAGTATGAAGAAAGATATTTCCGAATTTGTATTAAAATGCCTAATTTGTTAGCAAGTGAAGGCTAAACACCAAGTACCTTCGGGTTTACTTTAGCCCATTATGGTTTCTAAGTGGAAATGGGACCGAATTACCATGGACTTTGTGACAGGCTTACCGTTGACTCCAAAGAAGAAAGATGCGGTATGGGTAGTGGTTGATAGACTCACAAAGTCGGCCCATTTCATACCAGTGCGAGTTGATTATTCGCTTGATAAATTGGCGGACTTGTACGTGGCAGAGATAGTAAGACTTCATGGTGTACCATTATCGATCATTTCAAATAGAGATCCGAGATTTATGTCACGGTTTTGGAAAAAGTTGCAAGAGGCCTTGGGCACAAAATTGAGTTTTAGTACAGCCTTCCATCCACAAACCAACGGACAGTCGGAAAGGGTAATTCAGACACCTGAAGACATGCTTCGATGTTGTGTCTTGGAGTTTCATGGTAATTGGGAGAAATACTTACTGTTGGTGGAATTTGCCTACAACAACAGTTTTCAGTCAAGTTTGAAGATGGCACCTTATGAGGCATTGTATGGACGTAAGTGTCAAACGCTCTTGTATTGGTCAGAACTCAGAGAGAAATAGATATACGGAGTTGATTTGATCAGGGAAACTGAAGAGCAGGTAAAAGTAATACGTGACTATCTGAAGGTTGCCTTAGATAGGAAAAAGTCCTATTCAAATTTAAAAAAGGAAAGAGATTGAATTCAAAGTCAGTGATAAAGTGTTCTTGAAAGTATCATCTTGGAGAAAAGTCCTCAGATTTGGCCGGAAGGGTAAATTAATTTCGTGTTTTATCGGACCTTATGAAGTTATCGAGAGGATAGGGCTAGTAGCTTATCAGTTGGCTTTGCCACCTAAGCTGGAAAAGATTCATGATGTCTTTCACGTATCCATGTTGCGTCGATACCGTTCAGACCCTTCACATGTCATAGCACCAATAGAGGTAGAGATGCAGCTAGATTTGACTTATGGTGAAGAGCCGGTTAAAATTTTGGCGCGAGAGGTCAAACAGTTGAGAAACAAAAGTATAGCCCTTGTAAAAGTGCTGTGGCAAAGGCATGGAATAGAAGAGGATATATGGGTGCCCGAGGAGACTATGAGAAACCAATATCCCAACCTTTTCACCGTTAAGGTTTTCAGGGACGAAAATCCTTAAGGGGGAGAATTGTAACAACCCGAATTAGGGGCTTGTCAGAACAGTGATCTCAGAGTCACTAATTCGAAGTTAGAGAAAATTATTTTCATGATATTTTATGAGTCAGAGCATGATTATATTAGTGCATGAAAATTTTGGTGCTTTAATATTATCAATTTCTTGCTTAATCGCGAAAAAGGACTAAATCGCATAAAGTGTGAAAGTTTCATTCTATTGGCTAAAGGTGCCAAATAACCATGAATTGTAAATGAGTGGTCTTTAAAAGGCAATTAGCCCTTTGATAGATAGTTGACTGGCCATAGGAGATGATAGGAGACAAAGATGGACAAATTTGGTCAATGTTGGTAATAGTTGTTGACTAATTTGACTTGTATTAATAAAATAAAGAAAGAAAGGATATCTTTTTTCTCTCCATCCTTCTCCACCGAAAATAGCAAACAAAATAGGGGTTTTTAAAGCTCAAATTTTTAGCAAGCTCTCGTTCATCCTAGTAAGTGATTTTAAAGGTTTTTATTGAAGATAATAGTACTTTTGAGACCCCTAAAGCTTAAGCTTTCTAAAGAGGGGACTATCTTGCATTATGGTGAAAAGTCTAGGGATTTTTCATGTGAGCTTTTAAGTTGTTTGCAGCATTTTTATGGGAGAAAATGAGTCTTGGTTGTTAGATGAACAATTTTTGTAAAGGGTGTTGCCATAAAAACACCTAATTGGACCTTGTAGTAAAGGTTATAAAACTTCTAGTAAATGTGTGAAAAGTTGATTTTTGATGATAGTCATAAGATTATTAAATTTTCACCTAGGCTTTTTGAAGGTAGAAATATGATTAGAATTAATTTTTGAGCCTAGGGGCAAAATAGTAATTTTGCCAAAGCATGATTATTAAAATGCTTTTATTTATGTGATGATTAAAATGAGCTAAATTTTCTATTATAAAGCAAGAAGAACCAAGAATTTACCTTGATCGGGGAAGAACAAAATCTCGGATTAGACCAACGAGCTAGCTCATTTTGAGATTGAGGTAAGCTTGTATGTGATAGACATAACATTTATGTTAGCATGGATGAGAATGCTTGGCACTATATTGATGCATGATGCTCTACTAAATTAAGTAGTTAATGTTGAATGAGATGTTAAAGTCCTAGTGGACCATATTGAATATGAAAATGCTATCAACGATATATGAAATGGATAAGGTCCAGTATAAGACCATGTCCGGGACATGGCCTCGGCACCGAGTTGAGATCCCGTATAAGACCATATTCGGGATATGGCTTGGTAATGAATATGAAAATTGTATAAGACCATATCTGGGATATGGCATCGATACTTGATGTGAAACTCCAAATAAGACCATAACAGGAATATGGCATTGGCATTTAGTGGCGACTCCATGTAAGACCACCTTAGGGATGTGGCATTGGCTTCGTACCTACATTAATGACGACGAATATGCGTCTTTGATTATCCCTAGTGATTAATGGTATAAGTAGATGAGTTTAGAAGTAGAAATGAGATTTGTACTAAAGTCATGTGAATGAGTGAAAACAGGTACTTGTGAATCAGTCACGAAGAAATGATTACAATTGGTATGAGTTAAAAAAGGGAAAGTGTGAGTAAGTATGGTAAGAAGCCTATGACTTGTGTATGGTTAGTTAATGCCATGGATGAATTATATTATGAGCTCATTGTTGCTATTTATTTCCATGCAAACTTACTAAGCTTTATGCTTACCCCGTTTCATTGCCCTTTTTCCTTGTATTATTTCCAAGATAACTCAAGGAATTTGGATCGTCGGAGTTCGAAAATCACACTATGGACATCACTTTGGTATAACAATTTAGACTTATTTTGAGTATGGCATGTATAGGACTTGGGTATTTAGTTAGGTCATAATTGTTAGCCAAAGTGTTGGCTATGTATGTATCAAAGACATTTTGTAAATGGTCATTAGAATTGGGCCAATACTTGATACTTTATATATTCAATGATGATGGAATTATTAAGTTTATGCTTGTGTGATTGTTATGAATTTAGTTCTTGGATGTGCCTTTGAGTTATGAAATGTTTGGTATGAGTATGAAATCTTGTTAGGGTGGCAATGGCTTGGTAGATAGCCATCTAATTGTCTACACAGTCAGCCCCATAAGCGTGTTGATCGACCGTGTGTCGCCTTGCATGCTAGGCTTACAAGTCAGTATGCTTAGTAGTAAACACACGGGCAGAGACACGACCGTGTGTCTCATCCGTGAGGATGACACGGCCTAGGACTTGGGCGTGTGCCTTAGCCGTGTGAATTCTGCACATTAAATGTGGAATTTAATTCGACGCATGGTCTAAGGACACAGGCATGTGCCTTGGCCGTGTGGCCTTAGTGCAGTAATGATGTCATAAACAAAATGCGAAGGTTTTGGCACACGAGCTAAGTCACAGGCGTGTTGAGGCCATGTGAGGGAAACGGGCTAGGGACACCAGCATGTGTCCAGCCGTGTGAAATAAGTCAGTGTCGACCACGGGTGGTGAACACGGGCATGTCTTAGGGTCACAGGGGCGTGCCCCTAGATCAACATGGGCGTGTGGCCCTTGTTTTGATGAAAAGTTTCCAAGCTCGTAAAAGTTCTCGGTTAGATCTCAAAACCTCCCGAAGGTATGTTTAGGGCCTCGTAGGCCGAGAATGAGCAAGTAATGGGTTTAACGGAAATTTTTATAGCCTAATGTGTGTTGTTTAAGCGAGACGAGTTAGTTAATGCCACAAGCCTGTTTCGGCTTCGAATACGGGTAAGGGGGTGTTACACCATATCCCAGATATGGTCTTACACGGGATCTCATAGCGATGTCAATGCCATATCCCAGATATGGTCTTATACAAGATCGTATATCGATGCCATGTCCCAGACATGGTCTTACACGATTTCATACCGAAGCTAGGTCCCAAACGTGGTGTTACACAGAATTATTGCCCGATGCCGATGCCATATCCCAAATATGGTCTTATATGGGATCTCAATTCGGTTCCAAGGCCATGTCCCAGACATGGTCTTATATGTGACCTTCTTAATCTCATGTCATGACAATGGTATCCTTTCTATTCCTAAGGTTCAATCGGGACTTCAACTTAATAAAATCTCATCATACTTTCATCGAGACCTCATTAATCAGTTTCATAGAGATACTATACATTTCTCACGATATCAAGCATTTAAAAATACAATAACATTATGTAGCTTTATTACACACAAACTTACCCCGGTAATAAAATATGTATAGTCGTTCAATTTAGTCCACTACCTTGTTCTTTCCTCGATTTCGATCTGAACTTTGTGTTTCTTGATCTATAATGACAATTTCACTTATTCAATGATCACATTGACTAAAATAACCCATGAATCATACTTTAAAAAAATTACAATTTTACCCCTAAACTTTTACAAATTTTCAAGATGGTCCCTAGGCTCGTATAAGGAAACGTGCTCCTTTCCTTAGTTATCCAAACCTAGCTAAACATTTATTAACCATATAATAGCTCACACTTTCCTTCAAACCTGATTTTTACTACACTTTTTATCACTTTTACAATTAGGTCCTTTTTACAAGTTCTTCATGAAAATCACTTAGGAAAAAATGTTTATCATACATCAAAATTTCATATTCCTCCATTAAACATCAAAATACATGCATGTCATACATGATTAAATTTTTAACATGAAACCTAGCTCAAAATAATGGTAGAAATACCTAAATCAAGCTACGAGGATCTAAAAATACGAGAAGCATAAAAAACGGGGCTAAGAAGTACTCACAATCAAGCTTGAAAGTTGAAGAAACCCTAGCTATGGTGTCCTTGAGAATTTCGGCCAAGCATGGAGAAGATGGACAAGATTTTTTACTTATTTTTCCCTTTTTATTAACTTATTAACCAAATGACCAAAATGCCCTTAAGGCTTCTTTCTTGATATTTTTCCTTCTCATGTCTATTTTTTTCCATCATAAGATATAATGGTCTAATTGCTAAATAAGGACCTCTAATAAATTTTCTAATGTTATCTCATACTTGAATCTTTATGATCTCATATTTTTCAATCTTTGCAATTTAGTCCTAATGGATAAATTGACCCCTAAATTATAAAATTTCTTCATGAAATTTTAACAAAATCATGCAAACATGTCATAGACCTCATAAAAACCATAAAATACATATTTCTTCTTTGAATTTGTGGTTTCCCAACCACTATTCTGACTAGGTCCTGAATCGGGTTGTTACAAGTATATTCGACGAAGTTCCAGCAAGAGAGAAATCCCGGTTGAACCTTAGGAATAGATTAGGATACAAGTGACATGTCAGTAGGAAGCCATGTGATTATGTGATTTATGTGTCTCGGGTGCTGGTCTTGTACGTCCTATCGGTGGTTGGGTATACCAGTATATGATGCGGATACCTGACAGCTTGTGTGAGCAGCACTAAGTAGCTACGTCTTGACTGACAGCTTGTGTGAGCAAGCCCATGGATTTGCTCGAGAGCGAGCTTATATGTGTTATGAGAATTGTGATAGCATTGGCTACATATGTGGCACTTATGTGCAAAGTTTTCTGTGTATCCGATAGTATTTCAAGTGGTTCAACGGGTATGTCAAAGACGAGAATATATGCGACTATGTTATGAGTTGGTACAGGTATGTATGAAAACCTCAAAGGAAATGAATTCGATATTTGATGAACTATTGGTAAGAATGTGATTGAGTACGTTAGGTTCACGAGGTTTTAAATGACATTTAGGTTGATATACATATGTTACTTATATGGAAATTATATGGTTAATGTTGTTCATTATTTGCATATGAACTTACTAAGCTACATAGCTTACTCCCTTCTCTTTCCCTTTTCTTATAGTGTCACCAAGCTAGCTCAGGATTGAAGATCGTTGGAGATCCATTCACACTATCAACTATTATTTTGGTACCAATGAATTCAACATTTCGAGTTATGGCATGTATAGGGGACTTGGTCATTTTGTTATGTGTCATAATTTATTTAGCCAAATGTGTTGGCTTATATTGGTCAAAAGCTCATTTTGTATAAGGCCATTGGAAATTGGCTATTATTGGTTAAGCATATTCATATGATGATGCCTTTCATGGATGTGGGAATCTACTTGATTTGGATTGATAAGTATGTAATGTTTGTGTATGATAGATGGTAGCATGTAAATGATGTGTTGTTGTCTTGTTTGTGGCTGATTTGGTTGTATGTATCTGTTTGGTTTGGTGCTATGTTATGTTGTGTAGGTGTGTACATTAAAGGGTGGCAAAAAGGCTTGGTAAATAGCCTTATTTTTGTCCACACGGGTAGACAAAAAGACGTGTGTTTAGGCCGTGTGTGACACACGGTATGCCTCACGGGCATGTGTTTTAAGCTGTGTGTCCCCTACACCTTAATTGTTGCAAAATAGAATGTCCAAAATTGAGTACAAGGGGGCAGAGACACAGGCGTGTGTCTCAGTCGTGTGAAGTCTGCACCTATTTTACGAAAAATTATAAAAATTAAATCGACCACACGGCCTAGTGCACGAGCGTGTGGCACGGCCATGTGGCACAAGTCAGAGAGCACCCTATTTTGAACACGGCCTATAGCACGGGCGTGTCTAAGGGTCACACGGGCATGTCCCTTGGACCACACAGGCGTGTGAGCCTTATAACATGAAAAATATTCTAAGTTTTGTAAAATTTTCTAAGGTTCTTGATTTAGTCCCGAACCATTTCCAAAGCATGTATTGAGCCTCGTAGGCTTGTTTTAGGGACGATATGAATGTGTATGAAAAGTTTTAATTTGAATGGAAATTTGTGACTCAGAAATGTATGTTTGCTTGTGTTTATGTCCGGTAATGCCTCGTACCCTGTTCCGGCGTTGAGTACGGGTAAGGGGTGTTACACGACCAATTTTTAAAAATTGGGTCATTGTCTATTTAACTACCTTTAGTTTCTTCACTTTTTCAAATAGGTTGTAACAGCCCAATTTAGGGGCTAGCCAGAACAGTGGTTTCAGAATCATTAATTTGAGATAAGAGAAAATTATTTTATGTTATTTTATGAGTTAGAGCATGATTATATAAGTGCATGAAAATTTTGATGCTTTAATTTTAGCGATTTCATGCTTAATCGCGAAATAGGACTAAACCGCATAAAGTGTGAAAGTTCTATTTTATAAGCTAAAGGTACCCAATAGCCATAGAATATTAATTGGAGGCCTTTAATGTGCAAAGAGACCCTTAAACATAGGGTGGCCTGCGATAGGGGACAAAAAGAGGTCAAAATTAGTTAAGTAGGTGGATTAAGTGGATTAAATTGAAGGAAATAAAGAAAGAAAGAAAAAGAAGATATCACACTATTCATCCACCTCCTTCCACTATAATTACCAGAAAAAATAAGGGTTTGAAAGCTTAAAATTTTCAGCAACTTATCCTCCTTACAAGTAAGTGATTTTGGTGACTTTTCTTGATGATTTTTGTACTTTTAGAACCCTTGTATCATGATCTTGCTAATGAGGAGTCAATTTTACAAAATGGTTAAGGGTCTAGAGTTTTTCCATGTGAGTAATTATGTTGGTTGCTGCATTTTTATGGAAGAAAATGAGTTTTAGTTGTTAGAAAAACAACATTTGTGAAAGGTGTTTCCATGAAAACACCTTAAAGGACCTTTTTGTAAAGGTTGTAAAGTAAAAGGTAAGTGTGTGAAATAATGGGTTTTGATGGTTTCCATAAGAGTAATAAATGTTCACCTAGGCTTGTTAAAGAAAGAAATTTGATTAGAATTGATTTTCGAGTCTAGGGGTAAAATAGTCATTTCGTGAAAGTCTAAGGGCAAAATGGTAATTTTGCCAAAGCATGATTATTGAAATGCATTAGTTAATGTGATAATTAAATGGGCTAATTTGCTACTATAGATTAAAAAGAACAAAGAATTAACCTCGATTGGGGAAAGAATAAAGCATCGGACTAGATCGACAATCTAGCCTATTTTGAAATCGAGGTAAGTTTGTGTGTAATAAATTCAACATCATGTTATTAAGTTTCTAAATGTTTGACAGTAGCGATGTTGTATAAAATTTCTATGAATTTTGAGTTATGATGTTAAATGAGAAAATGATGAGAATTGTAATGTGAAAGTCTCGGTTGGACTTTAATAAGTGAGAGAATAAGGTAATCGAAATATAAGAAAGATAAGGTCTCGTATAAGACCATGTCCAGGACATGGCCTCGACACCAAGTAGAGATCTCGTATAAGACCATATCTGGGATATGACATCGGCATCAAGTATGAGAATCATATAAGACCATATTCGGGATGTGGCATCGACATCTAGAAGTGACCCCACGTAAGGCCCCATCTGGGATGTGGCATTAGTGTCGTAATTTTGTGAATGAGGATGATTATATATATTCTTCAATAACTAAAGTAGTTTCCATGTGGTAAAAGGTTAAGCTTATGCCAGAGATGAGATTAATGCTAATACTAAGTGATGAGGTGATACAGGTATATGTGAGTAATTCATGAGAATGGTTCATGATATGTGGCATGTTATGTAATTGGTAAGAGTAAGTATGAGTAAGTATGGAAATGACTTTAAGACTTGTGTTTTGTTCAATGAAATGGATGAATGACATTATAAGTTTTATGTTACTATTTATTTCATGCAAACTTACTAAGCTTTATGCTTACCCCTCTCATTTCCCTTTTCCTTGTGGTATTGCCAAGATAGCTCGAGGATCGTGGGATGTCAGAGTTCGGAATCACACTATCGGCATCTCTTTGGTATAACAAAGTTAGATTTATTTTGAGTATGGCATGTATAGGACTTTGGTATTTTTTTTATGTCATAATTGTTAGCCAAAATGTTGGCTATTTATGATATCAATTTCATTTTGTAACTGGTCATTGGAATTGGTTCAATACTTGGCAAGTTTATATAAATTCAATGATGATGAAATTATAAAGTTTATACTTGTGTGGATGCTTTGATTTGAGTTCTTGGAGTGCCTTAGGGTTATGAGTTATGTTGAATTGAGTTGGTATAAGTATAGTTGCTATGTAGTATGGCATTTGGCTTGGAATATAGCCTTTTTAATGCACACACTGGTAGACACACGGGCGTGTGTCTAGGCCGTGTATGACACACGGTCAGCCCCATAGGCGTGTTAATCTGCCATGTGTCCCCTTGCATGCTAGGTTTACAAGTCAGTATGCTCAGTAGTAAACACATGGGCAGAGACACGACCGTGTGTCTTAGACGTGTGGGAGGCACGACCGTGGACATGGGCGTGTACCCAAGCCGTGTAAAGTCTGTACCTAAAATTTGGAATTTAATTCAACACACGGTCTGAGGACACGAGCGTGTGTCTTGGCCGTGTGACCATAGTGAGGTGATGATGTCATAAATAGAATGCCATGGTTTTGGGACACGGGCTAAGACACAGGCGTGTCGAGGCCGTGTAAGGGACACGGGCCAGAGACACATGCATTTGTCCGGCCGTGTGAAAACCCTTGTAGGTTCAAATTAGAACATAAATTCCACACAGGCTAGGGACATGGGCGTGTGTGACCACACGGCCTACCCACATGGGCGTGTCCCATTCCACACGGGCGTGTGGCCCCTGTTTAGGCAAAAAAATATAAGTGCACAAAAGTTCCCAATTTAATTTCGAAGCCCTCCGTATGTATGTTTGAGGCCTTGTATGTCCATAATAAGAATGTTTAGCATATGAATGAGAAGTTTTAAGTTAGAAATGAATCTTTTTAAGGCCCAAAGTTGTATATTTAAGCAAGTTAAGTCCAGTAATGCCTCGTACCCAGTTCCAGAGATGAATACGGGGAAATGTGTTATATTTAGTGGTATCAGAGCTACGATTTAGTCGATTCTCAGACTAACGTAGCGTAAGTATGAGTCTAGATATACATGCCATATGTAAGAGTATTTGTGTCATGATAGTGTTATAACTCCTGACGATTTGAATTGTGTTTTTATATAGTAAATAGATCCGATCTCGTCGAAATTGCGGTAGATGATCTTTGCAAGTAATGCGTCGACTCCCGCGCAAGGGACCATGCTAGTAGAGAGTAGACCTGAGACTATAAGTCAGGGAGAAGAGGCTCGAGAAGCCTTTCACCATATGATGAGCAACTGGTAAACCGAGTATATTCGAGCAAATCCTACTGCTCAACCCCCTCTACCCTACCTATTCCTCAGCCCGCTCCTGTAGCTCCTCAAGTGGTATAGGTAGTAAGAAGAGAAAGGCCTCCGGTCTATAAGATTTAGAAACAAGGAGCAGAGGAATTTCGAGCTAGTAAAGATGACGATCCAGAGAGGGCAAAATTATGGCTTGAGAATACCATCAAGGTATCCGATGAGTTGTCTTGCATGCCTGATGAGTGCATGAAGTGTGTGGTATCTCTCTTGAGAGATTCTGCCTATCAGTGGTGGAACACCCTTGTGTCGATGGTACCAAGGGAGAGAGTTAACTGGGAATCCTTCCAAGAGGAATTCCGAAAGAAGTACATTAGTCAAAGATTCATCGACTAGAAAACGAAAGAGTTCTTGGAGTTAAAGCAGGGCCGAATGACGGTGACCAAATACGAACGTGAATTTGTAAGGCTTAGTAAATACGCTCGAGAGTGTGTGTCTACCAAGGCTATCATGTAACACCCCTTACCCGTATTTCTCGAAGAAACTGGGCCCGAGGCATTACCGGATTAAAACCACTTGATCGCCACTTAGGCTCAAAATGACTACTCTTATTTGTCACCACAATAACCTCATTCTCGACTTACGAGGCCTCATTCATACACACGAGGGCTCTCGATACTATTTCAAAAACTCTATGATCTTAAAACTTTCTCCACTTAGACAGGACTACACGCCCGTGCTAGATGGCACACGTAGACAAACACGCCTGTGTCCACCAATCGTGTACAAAACTCAACCATACTGCTAAAATCCAACGGCTAGAGCACACGCCCATGCCCACCACCCGTGGTGAACACTGACTATTTCACACGGCCTTGAGTCTAGGTACATGCCTGTGTGGCTACCCTGTGGCCGACACTGCTCAATTCTATCAAAGAGACACGGGCAATACACACGCCCGTGGGCTGGCCGTGTGTCACACATGACCTAGACACATGCTTGTGTGCCTATCCACATGGACAAGAACAAGGCTATTTTCCAATCTCTTTTCACCCCGTATGCATATACAACATACACTCATCCAACACATCCATAATCAACTAATTTTGAAACATAAACTCACATAGATATCTACATCTTTTCGTATAATAAAGTAGCCAACAACTATCGCATTATACAAAATAGACTATCCATCTATAGGCTAACACATCTTAACCATTTACAACAAAATTCACTAACTTGTCTAGCCTCTATACATGCCATATACAAAACATTAAGTCTATTGTACCAGAGTGTGCTGATAGTGTGGGCTATCTTTGATTAATCCACATATCTTGATTCAACCCTCTTTCTCTATAAGACAAGGGAAAAGAAAAGGAGTAAGCTTTGAGCTTAATAAGTTTACACATAACAATTTAAGCATTCTAGTATAAACTAAACAACAATTAGCATTATACTACCAAATAAATTCACATCCACAATTATGCTTACTCTTTCTATCCCTTACCACATTTCCAACACATCATGAATCACATACTCATAATCATTCACATGCACTCCTGCACTCAATATCACATTTACTCAACATAAAACACATCACTATTTCTCAATAATACATCCACACAGCTAATTTCTCGGTGGTTTCACACTTAGCCCACCACAATCAATTTATAAGGTAGTATCGCACTTATCCTACCAACAAAGGTATTCATAGTGGTTTCGCACATAGCCCACTAGACAATATACTTAACAATAGCATTGCACATAGCCCAACTCATCGTTGTTAAGTATTAGGGTGGTATCGCACTTAGCCCACCATCAAATATTATCTCTACACATCCACATATATACTTTTTCATTCATTCATGATATCTACCACATTCATTCCATTTGAACCACATAGGTTCTCAATCATTCTCAATCATTCTCATTCATACTACACACTAGCTAGCATTAAGAATGTGTAGGTATAAATGCATTGATTACGCATAAACTTACCTCAGCACTCAAAAGTATAGAGACGTGCAATTTAGTCCACTACCTTGCTCTTGCCTCGGTCTCGATCCGGGCTTCGTCTTTCTTGATCTATAATGATAAATCAATCCATTCAATGCACACATTGACTAAATTGACCCTTATCCATCCTTTAGCAAAATTATTATTTTGCCCTTAATTTTACTCATATTTACACTTTTGCCCCAAGGCCCGTAAAGTGATTTTCATTCAACTTTCTAGCCTTTCATGCTTAGCTGAATCATTTACGCAACTAAAGCAATCATCAATTCTCACTAAAACACACATGTATGACCAAACTCAAGACTTTCACAAACTAGTCCCTACATGCATTTTTTATGGAATTCACTTAGCAAACGATGTTTCTACTACATCAAGCTTTCATATTCTTCCATAAAACATCAAAATACATGCATGTAATACATGGGTACATTTTTGAACATCCATCTTAGCTAAACATATAGCTAAAAATAGCTTACTCATGCTACTAGGACATCAAAAATACGAAGAATATCAAAAACGGGGCTTGGATACACTTACTAGCAAGCTTGAAAAATTGAAAAGCCCTAACAATGGCTTCTTGAAAATTTTGGCAGCTTGGAGAAGAAGATGAATGAATTTTGTCATCTTTTCCCTATTTTTAATCATTTAATTGACAAATGACTAAAATGCCCTTCTCATTAAACTTTTCAATGTCATCCACTATTGCCCATTTTTGTCCAAAAATTAGAAATTGGGAAAATTGCTATTTAACGACCTCTAATTGATATTCCAAAACTATTTCACACAAATAACTTCTAGAATCTCACATTTTGCAACTTTTTCAATTTATCCCTTTTGGACAATTCAACCGTAATTTAACAAATTTATTTCATGAAACTTTCACACTAACATACAAACATGGCATACACCTCGAAAACTCATACATATACCTCAGATTTGTGGTCTCACTCCAATATTCTGACTAGGCCCTAAATCTGGATGTTACAACTCTTTCACATTTAGAGATCTTTGCCCCAAAAATCTTACCAATAAAGAGGTTTGGATGTTGCTCTCTCATAGCTTATTCCGTTTCCTACGTAGCCTCTTCCAAACTGTGTTTTTGCCACAACACTTTCACTAGGGCTATGTTCTTATTCCTAAACGGTTTCACTTCTCGAGCCAAGATCTTAATCGGGTCCTCTTCATAAGACATATCCGATCTTATCTCAATTTTCGTTGAAGGAATCACATGTGAAGGATTGAGTGATACCATCGTAACATCGACACATGGAACACATTATGAATCTTTTCCAACTCTACTGGCAAAGCTAGCCAGTAAGCTACTGGCCCAACTCTATTTGTAATTTCATATGGGCCTATGAATCTTTGATTCAATTTCCCTTTTCTTTTCAAATCCGCAAACGACTTCTTTCGGTCTGAAATAGCTTTCAGACCATCACGGATCACTTTCACTTTCTCTTCAGTTTCTTTCACTAGATAAACCCCATGGATTCGCTTTTCATTAAGCTTGGTCCAATACAAAGGAGTCCGACACCTACGACTATACAAGGCCTCATACGAAGCCATCCGTATACTCAACTAATAACTATTTTTGTAAGCAAATTCGACCAAAGGTAGATATCTCTCCCAACTACCTTCGAATTCTAACACACAGCATCGAAGCATATCTTCAAGAACTTGAATCACTCTTTCAGACTGACCATCAGTTTGCGGATGGAACACAATACTAAAATTTAACCTCGGATCTCTATACGATATTATAGAAATAGGCACACCATGTAATCTCACTATCTCTGCCACATATAATTCGGCTAATTTATCCAGTGAGTAATCAACACGTAGTGGAATAAAATGAGCCGACTTCGTCAATCTGTCCACAACAACCCACACAGCATCTTTCTTTTTTGGAGTCAAAGGTAACCCCATCACAAAATCCATGGTAACCCGATCCCATTTCCATTCAGGTACCATCACTGGCCGAAGTAATCCCGAAGGCACTTGATGTTCAGCTTTCACCTGTTGACAAATCAGACATTTTCCACAAACTCTGAAATGTCTCTTTTCATACTCGGCCACCAATAAAACTTTCTCAAGTCATTGTACATTTTTGTACTACCCGGGTGTACTGACAAATAACCACTATGTGCCTCAAGCAAAACCTTTCAGATTAACTCTTCATCTCTTGGTACACAAATTCTATTATGATACAACAAACAACCATTCGAGCCCACTCAAAAATCAGAATCACTTCCTGATCTGCACTTAGCTATCTTAGCTTGCATCTCACTATCATTTCTCTGAGCCTCACATAACTGTTGAACAAATAGTGGCTTAGCTCTCAGCTCTGCCAAATTATCACCATCATCAGACAATGCTTAACTCGTGCTCATAACTCTTAGAGCACACAAGGATTTCCTACTCAGGGCATCCGCAACCATATTTGCTTTTCCTGGGTGGTAATCAATGACTAACTCATAGTCTTTCAATAACTCGAGCCACCGTCTCTATCTCAAATTTAAATTTCTCTGATCCATCAAATACCTCAAACTCTTATGATCCGTAAAGATTCGGCACTTCTCACCATATAAGTAATGTCTCTAAATCTATAATACAAAAATAATCGTAGCCAACTCCAAATTATGAGTCAGATCAGATAATCCTTCTCGTGCGATTTTAGCTATCTCGAGGCGTAAGCGACTAAACTTACCCTCTTGCATCAACACGTAACCGAGATTATTAAACGACACATCATTGTAAACCACAAACTCTTTCCCGATTCTGGTTGAACCAAAATTGGTGCCTCAATCAACAATGTTTTCAAACTCTCAAAACTCTGTTGACACACATTCTTTAGCACATTTGCTAAGCCTAACAAACTCGCGCTCATATTTTGGTACTGACATTCTTCCTTGCTTCAACTCAATGAATTCCTTCCTTTTTCGATAAGTGAATCGTTGTCTTATATGCATCTTATGGAACTCTTCCAGAAAGAAGTCCCACATCACCCACTCTTTTGGGACCACTAACGTCAACATTTTCCACCAATTGTATGCCGAGTCCCTCACCAAAGTTACGACACACTTCAAGCACTCTTCGAGTGTACATGAGAGCTCATCGAATGCCCTCATTGAGTTCTCTAACCAAAACTCTGCCCTCTCAGGGTTATCATCTACCTTAGCTCTAAACTCCTCAGCCCCGTGTTTCCTAATCTTATCCACTGGGGGTTTTGATATCCTCACTACATCAATACCTTCAGGAGCCACTAGAATTGGCTGAGGTATAGGAGGAGGTGGAGGAGGTTGAGCATTAAGGTTCGCTCAAACATAATCTGAGTACCCATTACTCATCATCTAGAGAAAGGCTTCCCGTGCCTCTTGCCCTTGACCTCTAGCCTCGGGTCCACTTTAAACAGGCACGGTCCCTTGCGTAAGAGTTGGCGCATTACTAGCTGCTTCATCAGCAGTTGATGGATTGGAATCCATATACTATATCAAACAAGATTTAAAATCATCAAAAACCACCACACTGCCCTTGTACACTTATGGCATGTATAGCTAGACTCTTACACCCGCTACGGTAGTCCTAGAACTGATTAAACCATAGCTTTGATACCACTAAATGTAACACCCCTTACCCGTATTTCTCACCAAAATTGGGCCCGAGGCATTACTGGATTAAAACCACTTGATTGCCAATTAGGCTCAATGTGATTACCCCTTTAGTCACCACAACAACCTTATTCTCGACTTACGAGGCCTCACTCATACACACGAGGGTACTCAAGACTATTTTAGAAACTCTATGATCTTAAAATTTTCTCCATCTAGGTAGGACTACACGCCCGTGTTAGATGGCACACGCCTGTGTGTAGACACACACGCCCATGTCCACCAACCATGCACAAAACTGAACCATACTACTAAAATCTCACGGCTAGAGCACACGTCCGTGCCCACCATTCATGGTGAACACTGACTACTTTACACAATCTTGAGTCTAGGCACACACACTGTGGCTACCCTGTAAACCTTTGCTCAATTTCACAAAGAGACACAGCCAATGCACACGCCCGTGGGCTGGCCGTGTGTCACAGATGGCCTAGACACATGCCCGTGTGCCTATCCACATGGATAAGAACAAGGCTATTTTCTAATCTCTTTTCACCCCTTATGCATATACAACATAAACTCATCCAACACATCCATAATCAACTCATTTTGAAACATAAACTCACATGGATATCTACATCTTTTCATATAAGAAAGTAGCCAACATCTATCGCATTATACAAAATAGACTATCCATCTATAGGCTAACACATCTTACCCATTTACAACAAAATTCACTAATTTGTCTAGCCTCTATACATGCCATATACAAAATATTAAGTCTATTGTACCAGAGTGTGCTGATAGTGTGGGCGATCTTCCGATTAATCCATGTATCTCGATTCAACCCTCTTTCTCCATAAGACAAGGGAAAAAAAGGAGTAAGATTTGAGCTGAGTAAGTTTACACATAATAATTTAAGCATTCTAGTATAATCTAAACAACAATTAACATTATACTATGAAATAAATTCATAATCACAACTATGCTTACTATTTCTATCCCTTACCACATTTCCAACACATCATGAGTCACATACTCATAATCATTCACATGCATCCCTGCACTCAATATCACATTTACTCAATATAAAACACATCATTATTTCTCAATAATACATCCACACAGCTAATTTCTTGGTGGTTCGCACTCAGCCCACCACAATCAATTTATAAGGTAGTATCACACTTATCCTACCAACAAATGTATTCATAATGGTTTCGCACATAGCCCACTAGACAATATACTTAACAATAGCATCACATACAGTCCAGCTCACCGTTGTTGAGTATTAAGGTGGTAGCGCACTGTAACATCCTTAAACGAGGCATTTGCATTTTGTGTGACTGCATGTTGATAGTATGGTCGTCATGCTTGTTCAGGGTGATCTAAGGGTCCAGGCATTAGTTAGGGGTAGGCTAGAGCCTTATCAAAATTTTCTTGTTGGGCACTTAGAAGGGGGAGCTGAATGAGATAGGAGTAAGGGTAGTTAGTGGTAGGTTTTGACACAAGAAGTGCCTTGGTAAAGTGGCAAGGAGGCGCCACTTAAAGCACAAGGAAGTGACGCCTCAGGGGGAGCTGATAGGGACTTGGTTTGAGCTGCGGGAATCCTACTTTAAGTTATTTTTTTGATGCCAAGGCCAGGAAGTGTTGCATTCGGTTTGGACTCTGGTGGATGAGCATTGAAGGGGTCAACAGATTTGGATAAGGGGAAGAGAGAAATTTTAAGAGTGTGGTAAATTCAAATTGGCATGATGATAAGAGGATAGAGGGGACGGCACAAGGGGGTGCTAGTCGAATTATTTTGAAGAGTTTGGGGGAAGTGGACTCTTAGTTTTGGCTCTTGGTGAGGGTGCCAAAATTTAGTTGCTAAAGAGTAGTATTTTCGGCATTTAGATGAGTTTTCACTTTTCAACCTAGCTTTTTCCTCTCAATTTCTCTTTTGCCGAAAAACACCTAAGCTCTTCTCCTCTTTTCTCTCCTTTTGACCATAGCCGAAACCTCTTGAGGCTCTTCTCTTCTTCTTCTTTTTGTGATAACCGAATCCCTACTAATCTTTTCTCCATCTTTGTCCCAAAGCCAAATCACTACTTCACCCTCTCTTCCATCTTGTCTATTCACTTCAAAACACCTTACAAGCTGAAACCCCTTGATTTTCATTACCCTGATTTACTCATCTTTCATTTACTAAAAGTCAAAGACCACACTTTCTTTTGGAAGCCAAATCTTTCTTGCTATAATTACTTATGCCGAATCCTGAGAAAAGCCAAAGGTATGTGGATGTTGATGATATGTTCAACCGAATGGCCACTCCCTTATCCCATTCTCTTTTGTCGAATCTCACCAGGTACTTGTGTAGGTGCGATTATCGAGTGGTATAAGCCTGCTAACTCCGAAATCTAATCGATAGGTAGGAACTTCCTTCTTAGTGGTTCTATTAATCGATCTAATGATTATCTATTGTTCTAACCTAGTGGGGTGGAGATCTCAAAATCACATCTCTCGTAGCGGGTTTTAACGAAACTTTTAATGGATGCAAGAAATATACTAGAAGGAGAGGGAAATCAACCATCAGGTTCGATCCCTAAGTTCAAGAAGAGGGCTGTGTCTGCTGTTCGTGATTGGCCACCTGGGTGTGGGCCAGCATCTAAGCAAAGTAGTAGGCAGATAGCGGTAGTGCCTATCAACGAGAGTGTCGACGTAGAGAGTATCGTGTTGTGAGTAATCAAGTGTGTAACTTTTACACACTTCATATGTTTAATATATTATTTCTGTGTGTTGTCAAAAGCCGAAATAACAGTGGGAATCACTATGTTACCCTTGTGGGTAAAATCAAGGACTCCGGGTAAGTCCATTATGGTGGATAACGTGATTTGTCTATATTAAACATGCATGTGCCATGTTATATTTTCTTAAAGTGTTAAGCATGATCATATGGTATTGAAAAGCATATACATGAAAAATGGGTATGATGATAGGAGAGGAAGGTATGATTTATCAAACTGTCACCAGTGGTTAGGTACCATATGTGGGTTGGCCCCACATATCATTACTCTGTGACTAAGTCTCAGTGGTTTGGAACCACCAGTGGTTAGGTACCACATATGTTTATTATTTGTGGCTCGTCCTAGTGGTTTGGTACGACAGTGGGTTGGCCCTACATATCGATATAAGGGATCATCACTAGTGGTTAGGTACCACAAGTGGGTTGGTCCCACATATGAATATTTGTGACTTCGGTCACCAGTGGTTAGGTACCACCAGTGGCTAGGTGCCACAAGGGTAGACTTGGGAGACTCGGATGGATACCTAGGTTGGATGGGTTGCATGACATGCATATTTGCATATGAATCTATGTAAGAGCTTAACATCTTTCGGGATAGAGATTTATACACTGAGTCTCGGTGACTCACCCTTTCCGTTAACTTTTTGTAGATAATTCCTAGATCTCGGATATAGAGCCGAGGTGGACTCGAGGTGGCCATTCTTAATATTCTGTTTTGTTTTATTTTAATGTTTATTTTAGATTTATTTTATTTCTAATTTAAGTTGGATTTCAGCTTTGTAATAAGGCCACTTAGATTTACTTTGGGGTTATTTATTTATTTTAAATTTCTTTAAAATTTTGTGAAACATTAAGGGCACGCCTAGTAAACTGTGGAATGGACGTTTTCAAAACTTGAATAAACTTTTGGGATTATTTTGAGGTTTTACATCGGGTAATTAACAAACAAAGGATAGTCACAAGGCAACTCTATTTTGCTAAACTAAGTTTCCAAAATGTTTTAGCAGTTCACTCAATCCAAATTCAATTCTTTTATAAACTTACAAAGGTTTCCTTCCCAACCCAAGACGATAAACTAGTTTCCAAAACGTTTTCTTCCCTGTGACATGCTAGATTCGGTCGTAGCGTTTGGACCGAGTTTGGGGTGTTACATTTTTGGTATCAGAGCTAGGTTTAAAAGCTCGGTAGTGGGTATTAGGCCCAAAATGTTTTCAATAAAGGGTCTGTAAAATGATTTTTTTGGAAATGCAGATTTCGAAAAGCATGGCACCTGAGTCTCTAGTACCGATCCACCTAGGTAAATACCCTAATTCTTGATGTGATATATATGTTGGGTTTAATTAGTTTTATAGGGGCATAGATAGGTATGCTAGGGCTTATGGACCTTAGGCCTAGTTACTCAACCTCTTAAATTCCATAAAACTTAATTTCCCTAAATAAACATGTCTGTGAACAAGCCATAAGGGTTAGGGTGTGGTAACAGGCATACGCATGTCTAGGATTGGATCCAGGAAGAGCTTGGTATTTAAGCAGTCCTAGTGACTCACCTCCTCTTTTCTGGAATTCTACCTGGCGTGTAGTGACTGTTCACCTTAGCCACGAGGACTTATTGATGGGCCAAAATTTATAACTAAAACCCGAAAAGGGACCAGTACCCTGTTTTTGTAAAATTTCTTATATGTCCCGAATTTTGTAAAATTAACCACAATACCCTAGGATGAGGTAATTCACCGCTATACCCTTAATTTTGTAAATGACCAAAATACCCTCAATTTTGGTAAAATGACCAAAATACCCTTGATTTTGTAAAATGACCAAAATACCTTTGTTTGGAAAATTACCAAAGTACCCTTATTTGAGAAATTATTGAATTACCCTTGATTTACGAAAGCCACCAAAATTGACAAAATTAGCAAAATACACTCGGATTGCAAATTATCGAAATACCCCTATTTTGAAAAAAAACACCAAGAAACCTTATTCTGAAAAAAGTTAAGAAAATACCCCTGTAGGTTAAAATTACAAAAATACCCCCGGATGGTGAAATGACGAAAATACCCCTAGGTGATGAATGTGAGTTCATGGATGTACTTGTGTGTTTGATGCATGGATGTGGTGCTCTGCTGGATGTTGATTGAATGTGAATTCTATAGTTAGGAAATACAGACCTGAGAACTGAACTATGTAGCTATAGATCGAGTTCGAGAGAACCACTGTTAAAACTCATTTCCATAAGACTGTTCGTTATTAATTAGTGGAAGAAAGAATTATTAATCCATAAAATTTCTAAACAGATAAATTGTGAACACTAATCATGAGCACTCGAGGACGTGGGTGTAATGTGCGTGGTCGTGGTAGGGGTAGGATGACTGTGTCGAAACCAGTAGGGTCTGGTTATGAGTCGAAGAATAAGGTACCAGAGCCGCCAGCTGTGGGCGCTGAGTTTTAGGAGAAAACAGGTGGTGATGACGCGGTTTCGCAGGCAATGCTGCCGGTCTTGGAGAGAGTTACTGGAGCAGGTGTAGGTACGGGGGCTCAAAAATCTGCGTCTGAACAACTTTGAGATAATGGAGCAGAGGTATTTAGGGGAGTTTTTGGTGTAGCTCCCAACACTGCTGAGTACTGGTTAGAAGCGACAGAGCGCGTAATGGATGACCTGGACTTCACGACTGAGGAGAAGTTGAAAGGGATAGTGTCTCTTCTCCAGGATGAGTCTTATCAGTGGTGGATTGGAGGGGTATAGTTTGAGCAGTGATGGAGTGCTGCATTTTCAGGGGAAAGTTTGCATGCCTAAAGATGTGGAGTTAAGGCAGAAGATTCTTCAGGAGGCACATAGCAGTCCATACGCTATGCATCCTGGAGGTAGTAAGATGTACCCAGATTTGCGGGAGCAGTTTTGGTGGCCGGGCCTAAAGTGGAAGGTAACTAAATTTGTGAGTAAGTGTTTGACGTGTCAGCAGGTCAAAGCTGAACATCAGTTACCCTCAAGATTGTTACAACCGGTAAAGATTTCACAGTGGAAATGGGAAAGGATCACGATGGATTTTGTTAGTGGGCTACCCCTCACGCCTACTAAAAAGGATTCGGTCTGGGTAGTTGTTGACCGTCTAACAAAGTCTGCTCATTTCATACCAGTACATGTGGATTACTTACTTCAAAAGTCAGCTAGATTATATATAGCGAAGATTGTGAGGTTGCATAGGGTGCCAGTATCAATTATTACAGACAGAAACCCTAGATTTACGTCAAGATTCTAGAAGGCATTGCATTAGGCATTAGGTACAAGGTTGGATTTCAGTACGGCATTTCATCCCCAGTCAGATGGGCAGTCGAAGAGGGTAATTCAGAGTTTAGAAGATACATTGAGGGGTTGTGTCTTGGATTTTAGAGGAAGTTGGGAAGAATTTCTACCGTTGGCGGAGTTCGCATATAATAATAGTTACCAGGCAAGTATTCAGATGGCACCATATGAAGCGTTATATAGACAGAAGTGTCGTACCCCTACATGTTGGACAGAGTTAGGGGAGCGGCAGTTGTTGGGTCCAGAGTTGGTTGCTGAAACAGAAGATAAGGTTAGGCTGATTCGAGCTCGTCTGAAGAAAGCATTGGACAGGCAAAAGTCCCATGCCGATCTTAAGCGGAAGGATATACAATTTACAGAGGGTGACAGGGTTTTCTTGAAGGTGTCCCCGTGGAAGAAAGTGCTGAGATTTTGTCGGAAAGGCAAGCTGAGCTATAGGTTTATCGAGCCTTATCGTGTGTTGAAGCGTATGGGACCAGTAGCTTACCAGCTCAAGTTGCCATCAGAGTTGAGTCAGATCCATAATGTGTTTCATGTTTCCATGCTTCGAAGCTATCGTTTAGATCCGTCTCATGTTGTGTAGGTAGAAGAAATTGAAGTAAGCCCAGACTTATCTTTTGAGGAGGAACCAGTGCAGATCTTGGATCGAGATGTCAAAGTATTGCGTAGGAAACTAGTCCCTTTGGTGAAGGTATTATGGTGGAACCATGGATCAGAAGAAGCCACATGAGGTCAAAATTATTTTTAAGGGGGTAGATCTGTAACATCCTTAAATGGGGCCTTTGCATTTTGTGTGACTGCATGTAGATAGTATGGTCGTCATGCTTGTTCAGGGTGATCTAAGGGTCCAGGCATGAGTTAGGGGTAGGCTAGAGCCTTATCAAAATTTTCTTGTTGGGCACTTTGAAGGGGGAGCTGAATGAGATAGGAGTAAGGGTGGTTAGTGGTAGGTTTTGACACAAAAAGTGCCTTGGTAAAGTAGCAAGGAGGCGCCACTTAATGCACAAGGAAATGACGCCTCAGGGGGAGCTGATAGGGACTTTGTTTGAGCTGCGAGAATCCCCCTTTAAGTTGTTTTTTTGACGCCAAGGCCAGGAGGTGTTGCATTCGGTTTGGACTCTGGTGGATGAGCATTGAAGGGGTCAACAGATTTGGATAAGGGGAAGAGAGAAATTTTAGGAGTGTGGTGAATTCAATTTTGTATGATGATAGGAGGATAGAGGCGACAACACAACAGGGGTGTTAGCCAAATTCTTTTGAAGAGTTTGGGGGGAAGGGGACTCTCGGTTTTGGCTCTTGGTGAGGGTGCTGAAATTTAGTTGCTACAGAGTAGTATTTTCAGCATTTAGGTGAGTTTTCACTTTTCAGCCTAGCTTTTTCCTCTCAATTTCTCTTTTGCCGAAAAACACCTAAGCTCTTCTCCTCTTTTCTCTCCTTTTGACCATAGCCGAAACCTCTTGAGGCTCTTCTCTTCTTCTTCTTTTTGTGATAATCGAATCCCTACTACTCTTTTCTCCATCTTTGTCCCAAAGCCGAATCACTACTTCACCCTCTCTTCCATCTTGTCTATTCGCTTCAAAACACCTTGCTAGTCGAAACCCCTTGATTCTCATTACCCTGATTTACTCATCATTCATTTACTAAAAGTCGAAGACCACACTTTCTTTTAGAAGTCGAATCTTTCTCGCTGTAATTACTTGTGCCGAATCCTGAGGAAAGCCAAAGGTATGTGGATGTTGATGATATGTTCGGCTGAATGGCCACTCCCTTACCCCATTCTCTTTTGTCGAATCTCACCAGGTACTTGTGTAGGTGCGATTATCGGGTGGTCTAAGCCTGCTAACTCCGGGATCTAATCGGTAGGTAGGAACTCCCTTCTTAGTGGTTCTATTAATTGATCTATTGATTATCTATTGTTCTAACCTAGTGGGGTGGAGATCTCAAAATCACATCCCTCGTAGTGGGTTTTGACGAAGCTTTTTATGGATGCAAGAAATATACCAGAAGGAGAGGGAAATCAACCTTCAAGTTTGATCCCTAAGTTCAAGAAGAGGGCTATGTCTGCTGTTCGTGATTGGCCACCTGGGTGTGGGCCAGCATCTGAGCAGAATAGTAGGCAGATAGCGGTAGTGCCCATCAAGGAAAGTGTCAATGTAGAGAGTATTGTGTTACGAGTAATCAGGTGTGTAACTTTTACACACTTCATATGTTTAATATGTTATTTCTGTATGTTGTCAAAAGCCGAAGTAACAGTGGGAATCACTATATTACCCTTGTAGGTAAAAGCAAGGACTCCGGGTAAGTCCATTATGGTGGATAACGTGATTTGTCTATATTAAACCTGCATGTGCCATGTTATATTTTCTTAAAGTGTTAAGCATGATCATATGGTATTGAAAAGCATATACATGAAAAATGGGTATGATGAGAGGAGGGGGAAGGTATGATTTATCAGACTGTCACCAGTGGTTAGGTACCACACGTGGGTTGGCCCCACATATCATTCCTCTGTGATTAAGTCTCAGTGGTTTGGAACCACCAGTGGTTAGGTCCCACATATGTTTATTATTTATGACTCATCCCAGTGGTTTTGTACCACAGTGGATTGGCCCCACATATCGATACAAGGGATCGTCACCAGTGGTTAGGTACCACAAGTGGGTTGGCCCCATATATGAATATTTGTGACTTCGGTCACCAGTGGTTAGGTACCACCAGTGGCTAGGTGCCACAAGGGGTAGACTTGGGAGACTCGGATGGATACCTAGGTTGGATGGGTTGCATGACATGCATATTTACATATGAATCTGTGTAAGAGCTTAACATCTTTCGGGATGGGGATTTATACACTGAGTCTCGGTGACTCACCCCTTCCGTTAACTTTTTTACAGATAATTCCTAGATCTCAGATATGGAGCTGGGTGGACTCGAGGTGGCCATGCTCAATATTTTATTTTGTTTTATTTTAAAATTTATTTCGGATTTATTTTATTTCTACTTTAAGTTGGATTTCAGCTTTGTAATAAGGCCACTTAGATTTACTTTGGGGTTATTTATTTATTTTAAATTTCTTTAAAATTTTGTGAAACATTAAGGGCATGCCTAGTAAACTATGGAATGGATGTTTTCAAAACTTGAATAAACTTTTGGGATTATTCTGAGGTTTTACATCGGGTAATTAACAAACAAGGGATAGTCACAAGGCAACTCTATTTTGCTAAACTAAGTTTCCAAAATGTTTTAGTAGTCCACTCAATCCAAACTCAATTTTTTTGTAAATGTACAAAGGTTTCCTTCCCAACTCAAGACGACAAACTAGTTTCCAAAACTTTTCCTTCCCTCTGACATGCCAGATTCAGTCGTAGCATTTGGACCGGGTTTGGGGTGTTTCACGCACTTAGCCCACCATCAAATATTATTACTACACATCCACATATCTACTTACTCATTCATTCATTCATTCAGATATCTACCACATTCATTCCATTTGAACCATATAGGTTCTCAATCATTCTCAATCATTCTCATTCATGCTACACACTAGCTAGCATTAAGAATGTATAGGTATAAATGCATTGATTACATATAAACTTACCTCGGTACTCAAAAGTATAGGGACATGCAATTTAGTCCAGTACCTTGCTCTTACCTCGGTCTCGATCCGGGCTTCATCTTTCTTGATCTATAATGATAAATCAATCCATTCAATACACACATTGACTAAATTCACCCTTATCCCATCCTTTAGCAAAATTACTATTTTTCCCTAATCTTTCTCATATTTACCCTTTTCCCCAAGGCTCGTAAAGTGATTTTCATTCAACTTTCTAGCCTTTCATTCCTATCCGAATCATTTACTCAACTAAAGCAACCATCAATTCTCACTAAATCACACATGTATGGCCAAACTCAAGACTTTCACAAACTAGTCCTTACATGCATTTTTCATGGAATTCTCTAAGCAAAAGATGTTTCTACTACATCAAGCTTTCATATTCTTCCATAAAACATCAAAATACATGCATGTCATACATGGGTACATTTTTAACATCCATCTTAGCTCAACATATAGCTAAAAATAGCTTATTCATGCTACTAGGACTTCAAAAATACAAAGAATATCAAAAACAGGGCTTGGATGCACTTACTAGCAAGCTTGAAAATTTAAAAAGCCCTAACAATGGATTCTTGAAAATTTCGGTAGCTTGGAGAAGAAGATGAATGAATTTTGTCATCTTTTCCTCCTTTTTAATCATTTAATTGACAAATGACTAAAATGCCCTTTTCACTAAACTTTTCAATGTCATCCACTAATGCCCATTTTTGTCCAAAAATTAGAAATTGGGAAAATTGCTATTTAAGGACCTTTAATTGATATTCCAAAACTATTTCACACAAATAGCTTCTAGAATCTCACATTTTGTAACTTTTGCAATTTAGTCCTTTTGAACAATTCTACCGCAATTTAACAAAATTGCTTCATGAAACTTTCACACTAACATGCAAAAATGTCATAAACCTCAAAAACTCATACATATACCTCAAATTTATGGTCCCAAACCACTAATCTGACTAGGCCCTAAATCGAGATGTTACATATCATGTGCAAAAGGTTTGAGGACGGGTTAAATGAAGATGTCTGTTTATATGTTGGAGTCCTCGAACTAAAAGAATTTTTGGTGTTAGTAGATAGAGCCTGTAAGGCTGAAGAGTTGGTCAAAGAGAAAAGAATAGCTGAAATTGAGTCTCGTGACTTGAAAAAGAGGCAACTGAGTAAGTCATACCAATCCTTGTCTAAGAAATCAAAGGATTTCGCCTCGATCAGCCACTTCAGTCGAGTTTCCAAAACAAAGTAAGGGCAAAAAGTTCTCGGGGTCTAAAGCCCAGACTACATCAGTTGCTAGTGTTGGCAATGCTCGGTCAAGTAGATCGGAATGCCCGCAGCGTGGCAGACGTCACCTCGGGGAGTGTCAAGCAAACGAGAAAGCTTGTTTCAAGTGTGGATCTCTAGACCACTTTATCAGAGATTGCCCTAAGGCGGGTGAGAAAGAGAAACCTCAGAATACAATACTGAGAAGTACTGCTAAAGGAATACCATAGAGAAACCCAAAAAATGAGATGAGTAGCAAGAATTTATCTAGAGAGCAGACTGCAAGAGTTAAAGGTAGAGCACCGGCGAGAACATATTCCATTCGTGCTCGCGAAGAGGCGTCCTCCCCCGATGTGATCACAGGTACATTTTCTCTCAATGATATTCATGTTGTATCTTTAATTGATCCAGGGTCTACTCACTTGTACATTTATGAAATTAGTCTCTAGCATGAGTATGCCTATAGAGTCTACTAAATTTGTGATAAGAGTGTCAAATCCCCTAGGCAAATATGTATTGGTCGATAGAGTATGCAAAGGTTACCCTTTGATGATTAGGGGTCATTGTTTTCCTGCTAATCTCATGCTATTGTTGTTTGACGAATTTGATGTCATCTTTGGGATGGATTGGTTAGCTACTCATGATGTGATAGTGAATTGTGAAAAGAAGTTTATTGAGTTAAAATGTGAAAGTGGGGATCTTATTCATGTTGAATCAGATAAGCAAGACAAATTGCCAGTAGTGATATCTTCCTTGTTGACTCAAAAGTATTTAAGAAAGGGGTACGAAGCTTACATTGCCTTTGTGATAAATATGAGAGGGACTGAGTTAAGAATCGAATCAGTGCCCATAGTATGTGAATATCCAGACGTTTTTCTAAAAGAATTGCCAGGGCTACCTCCGGCTAGAGAAATCGAATTTGGGATTGAGTTAGCTCTTAGTACTGCCCCTATTTTTAATACTCCATACAGAATGGCTCCAACCGAGCTAAAGGAACTAAAGGCACAGTTGCAAGAGTTAACGGATAAAGGCTTTGCAAGACCGAGTTTTTCTTCGTGGGGTGCTCCCATTTTATTTGTGAAGAAAAAAGATGGTTCCATGAGGTTATGTATATATTATCGGTAACCCAACAAGGTATCTATGAAGAATAAGTACCCGCTGCCAAGAATTGATGATTTATTTGACCAATTGAAGGGAGCCACGGTGTTTTCCAAGATAGACTTAAGGTCTGGGTATTATCAGTTGAGTGTCAAGGACTCGGATGTGCCGAAACTACATTTAGGATAAGGTATGGCGACTATGAATTTTTGGTCATGCCTTTTGGTTTAACAAATGCCCCTACCATTTTCATGGATTTGATGAATCGTATTTTTCTGCCATATTTGGACAAATTTATGGTGGTCTTTATCGATGATATATTGATCTACTCTCGAGATGAGAACGAACAATCCGAGCATTTGAGAAAGGTTTTGCAAATTTTGAGAGATAAACAATTATATGCCAAGTTTAGTAAGAGTGAATTTTGGTTGAAGGAAGTTGGATTTTTGGGGCACATCATCTCGGGAGATGGAATTAGAGTTAACCCAAGTAAGATTTTAGCAATTGTAGATTGAAAGCCACCAAGGAATGTTACCGAGGTTAGGAGTTTTTTGGGCCTAGCCGGTTACTATAGACGTTTTGTTAAGAGATTTTCTGTGATAGCTACTCCGATAATGAGGTTGTTACAGAAGGATGTAAAGTTTTAATGGACAAAAAGGTGCCAATAGAGTTTTGAGAAACTAAAGGCGTTGTTGACTGAGGCTCCTATTTTGGTGCAACCTGAGCCGGGAAGAGAATTTGTGGCTTTTAGTGATGCATCCATGAATGGATTGGGTTGTGTACTTATGCAAGAGGGCAAGGTGATTCCATATGCTTCTAGACAATTAAAGCCGCACGAGAAAAATTACCTGACCCATGATTTAGAGTTAACTATTACTATGTTTGCATTAAAGATATAGAGACACCATTTATATGGTGAAAGGTGTCAGATATTCACCGACCATAAAAGCCTAAAATACTTGATGACTCAAAAGGAATTGAATTGTAGGAAACGAAGATGGTTAGAGTTGATCAAGGATTATGAGCTAGTGATTGACTATCTTCGAGAAAAGAGAACGTGGTCGGTGATACTTTGAGCAGGAAATCCTTATTTGCGCTGAGAGCCATGAATACACGAATGGCTTTGTTAGAGGATGGTTCTATTCTAGCCGTGTTGAGTGTTAGACCATTGTTTCTCCAAGAGATTTGTGAAGCCCAGAAAGGTGACAACAATTTACAAGCCAAAAGAATTATATGTGAGTCAAATATTAAGTCAGACTTTTGAATAAGTACTGATGGATGTTTAATGTTCCGAGATAGGGTTTGTGTACCCAAAAATGATGAACTTATTTGGAAGATCTTGTAAGAAACACACAGTGGATGTTTGTCTGTACGTCCAGGCAGCACAAATATGTATAACGATTTGAAGAAGTGGTATTGGTGGCTGAATATGAAGAAAGACATTTTCGAGTTCGTGTCGAGATGCATAATTTTTCAACAAGTGAAGGCTAACCACCAAGTATTTTTTGGGTCTACTTTAGCCTATTATGGTTCCCGAGTGGAAGTGGGACCGTATTACTATGGACTTCATGATGGGTTTACCATTGACGATGGGAAATAAATATGCTGCATGGGTTGTTGTCGATAGACTTACGAAGTTAGCCCATTTCATACCAGTACGAGTCGATTATTCTCTTGATAAGTTGGCGAATTTGTATGTGTCAGAGATACTAAGACTTCATGGTGTAGTTGTCGATTATTTCGGATAGAGATCTAAGATTCACGTCACGATTTTGGAAATAGTTGCAAGAGGCTTTAGGCACAAAATTGAGTTTTAGTACAGCTTTCAATCCGCAAACAGATGGGAAGTCGGAGAGAGTGATACAGATATTTGAAAACATGCTTCAATGTTGTGTTTTGGAATTCCAAGGTAATGGGAAGAATACTTATTGTTGGTGGAATTCGCATACAACAATAGTTTTCAGTCAAGTTTGAAGATGGCGCCTTATGAGGCATTGTACGGGCGTAAGTGTCAAACGCCCTTGTATTAGACTGAACTCAGAAAGAATCAAATTCATGGGGTCGATTTGGTCAGGGAAACAGAAGAGAAAGTAAAGGTGATACGTGAATGTCTGAAAGCGGCCTCAGATAGACAAAAGCCCTATTCGGATTTAAAAAGGAAAGAGATTGAGTTTCAAGTAGGTGATAAAGTGATCCTGAAAGTATAACCATTGAGAAAAGTCCTCAAATTTGGTCGGAAAGGCAAATTGAGTCCTCGTTTTATTAGACCTTATGAAATTACCGAGAGGATAGGGCCAATAGCTTATCGTTTGACCTTGCCACCTGAGTTGCAAAAGATTCATGATGTCTTTTCGTGTCCATGTTACGCTGATACTATTCGGACCCTTCACATGTAATTGTACCATCAGAAGTGGAGATTTAACCAGACATGACTTATGCCGAAGAGCCGATTAAAATTTTGGCACGAGAAGTCAAACAGTTGAGAAAGAAAAGTATAGACCTTGTTAAAATACTATGGAAGAGACATGGAATAGAAGAAGTCACATAAAAGCCCAAAGAGACCATGAGAAACTAATACCCCAACCTTTTCACCGGTAAGATTTTCTGGGATGAAAATCCTTTAGGGGGAGAATTGTAACAGCCCAATTTAAGGGCTAGCCGGAATAGTGGTTTTAGAATCACTAATCCAAGGTCAGAGAAAAGTATTTTATGTTATTTTATGAGTTAGAGCATGATTATATAAGTGCATGAAAATTCTGGTGCTCTAATTTTAGCGATTTCATGCTTAATCGTGAAACAAGACTAAATTGCATAAAGTGCGAAAGTTCTCTTTTATAAGCTAAAGGTACCCAATAGCCATAGAATATTAATTGGAGGCCTTTAATGTGCAAATAGACCCTTAGACATAGGGTGGCCAGGCATAGGGGACAAAAAGAGGTCAAAATTGGTCAAGTAGGTGGATTAGGTGGATTAAATCGAGGGAAATAAAGAAATAAAGAAAAAGATAATATCACATTATTCATCCACCTCCTTCCACCGAAATTACCAGCAAAAATAAGGGTTCGAAAGCTTAAAATTTTCAGCAACTTGTCCTCCTTACAAGTAAGTGATTTTGGTGAATTTTCTTGATGGTTTTTGTACTTTTAGGACCCTTGTATCATGATCTTACTAATTAGGGGTCTATTTTACAAAATGGTTAAGGGTATAGAGTTTTTCCATGTGAGTAATTATGTTGGTTGCTGCATTTTTATGGAAGAAAATGAGTTTTAGTTGTTAGAAAAGTAACATTTGTGAAAGGTGTTCCCATGAAAACACCATAAAGGACCTTTTTGTAAAGGTTGTAAAGTAAGAGGTAAGTGTGTTAAACAATGGGTTTTGATGGTTTCCATAAGAGTAATAAGTGTTCACATAGGCTTGTTAAAGAAAGAAATTTAATTAGAATTGATTTCTGAGTCTAGGGGTAAAATGGTCATTTTGTGAAAGTCTAAGGGCAAAATGGTAATTTTGCCAAAGCATGTTATTGAAATGCATTAGCTAATGTGATAATTAAATGAGCTAATTTGCTACTATAGATCAAGCAAAAAAAAAATTAACCTTTATCGGGGAAAAAACAAATCATCGAACTAGATCGACAATCTAACCTATTTTGAAATCGAGGTAAGTTTGTGTGTAATAAATTTAACATCATGTTATTAAGTTTCTAAATCTTTGATAGTAGCGATGTTGTATAAAATTTTTATGAATTTTGAGTTATGATGTTAAATGGGAAAATGATGAGAATTGTAATGTGAAAGTCCCGGTTGGACTTTAATAAGTGAGAGAATAAGATCATCAAAATATGAGAAAGATAAGGTCCCGTATAAGACCATGTCTGGGACATGGCCTCTACACCGAGTAGAGATCTGTATAAGACCATATCTTGGATATGGCATCGGTATCAAATATGAGAATTGTATAAGACCATATCCGGGATATGGCATCGACATCTAGAAGTGACCTCACGTAAGACCCTATCTGGGAAGTGGCATTGGTGTCATAATTTTGTGAATGATGATGATTATATATATCCTTCAATAACTTAAGTAGTTTCCATGTGGTAAAAGGTTAAGCTTATGCTAGAGATGAGATTAATGCTAATACTAAGTGATGAGGTGATACAGGTATATGTGAGTAATTCATGAGAATGGTTTACGATATGTGGCATGTTATGTAATTGGTAAGAGTAAGTATGTGTAAGTATGGAAATGAGCTTAAGACTTGTGTTTTCTTCAATAAAATGGATGAATGACATTATGAGTTTTATGTTTCTATTTATTTCATGCATACTTACTAAGCTTTATCCTTTCCCCTTTCATTTCCCTTTTCCTTGTAGTATTGCCAAGATAAGTCGAGGATCGTGGGACGTCGGAGTTCAGAATCACATTATCGACATCTCTTTGGTATAACAAAGATAGATTTATTTTGAGTATGGCATGTATAGGACTTGGGTATTTTGTTAAGTCATAATTGTTAGCTAAAGTGTTGGCTATTTATGTTATCAATTTCATTTTGTAAGTGGTCATTAGAATTAGGCCAATACTTGGCAAGTTTATATAAATTCAATGATGAAATTATGAAGTTTATACTTGTGTGGATGCTTTGATTTGAGTTCTTGGAGTGCCTTAGGGTCATAAGTTATGTTGAATTGAGTTAGTATAAGTATGGTTGCTATGTAGGGTGGCATTTGGCTTGGAATATAACACGGGTAGACACACGGGACATGGGCGTGTGTGACCACACGGCCTGCCCACACGAGCGTGTCCCATTTCACACGGACGTGTGGCCCCTGTTGAGGCAAAAAATTTTAAGTGCACAAAAGTTCTTAGTTTAATTCTGAAACCCTCCGTATGTATGCTTGAGGCCTCGTAGGTCCATAATAAGAATGTTAAGCATATGAATGAAAAGTTTTAAGTTTTAAAGCCCAAAGTTGTATGTTCAAGCAAGTTAAGTCCAGTAATGCCTCGTACCCAGTTCCAGAGTTGAATACAGGTAAGGGTGTTACATAGGTCCTTATTTTCCAATCAAAACTTATTTTTTGCATTATTTTCAAATTCATCCTCATTTGAAAAATTCGTTTTAACCAAATTAATTCTTGGACATCTAATTTTTAATTTTTAAACCTTAATTTTAATTTTATTTATTTTAACATTTTATTTTATTATTCCTATTTCTTTTAATTATTTAACCTAATTATGATTTTCGATTCACTAACTCTCAATTTTCTAACCCGATTTTTTGGATGTTATAAAACTAGTTAAAAAAGTAGAAAATTTGGGGAACTGGTAAGGTTCTATGGCCTTCAGTGTACGTCAGATTTAGAAAACAAAGTTAAAAGGTTTTCAGAACAATTTTAGGGGTTCTGCATGTTTCTTGATTGGTCTTTGGGCATGCTCTAACAATGAATTTCATGTGTTCAGTATTTCAGTATCAGTAATCATGATTTTATCATGTAATCGATTTTTTTAACGGAAACAGTGGCATGTCTTAAACACGCAGTCATATTTATCAGTCTCAGTGAACATGGTTTATCATGCTAATCATATCAATAACAAAATAGTGGCATACTTTAATATCTCAAAACATATGAACATTCTCGAATCATATACACACATTTTTTTACAACATAGATTTCTTAGATCAGAGATACTTAATTGTAGCTAATCCTTTATAAAGGATTTATTTTTCACCAAGATCACTTATGCAAACGATTAGTCATAAGTATAATTAGAGTTTAAACAAACATTATTATTGTTATTAAGTATACTTTTAAATTATTTATGAGTGTATCATCCACAATCCTTTAATGGTTAGAACCCACACCTTGAATGAATTTCTCATAATACAAGATTTACTCCTTCACACTCTTATGCTTCGGATCTAACTAGATATCTCCTCGATTTCATTATAGAATAATAGCAACAACACCAAAACACACATGTGTTAGTTTGGCCATACAATCCAATGAAGTTCTCTTATTAAATCGATTGAGAATCACTTACTTTATTACTCTTTCGAACGAAGATCTAAATATTTCTCTTGCACTAAAGTAATTTTGAGAGATCTGGATTGTCACCTTCAACGATAAACAATATATATAATAAACATAATATTTATCCTTATTAAAGAAGGATAATAAATTGAGTTTAGACTAAACTAATCATCACTTACTCTTTACCGGGCTAGATCAAAAAGATTACAGTTCAATGAAAAAGTTTAGAAGATGGAGAAAAAATGACTATGGAGAAAAAAAAAAGAAAATAAAAGATGAGTATAATATAATGTATCAAATTGAAAAATATAGAATAAATAATGATAGGGATTTGGTTATAACCAAAGAAAAGGAGAGATGAGGAGAAAGGAAGAAAAATGGGTGGCGACAGCGACAGCGTGTCTGGTGGTAGAGGTCCAGCGGTGGAGTAAAAAAAGAAAGGAAAAGGCGATGGTACAATGGTGGTTGAGGTGGTGAAAATAGTGGCAAATGGTGGTGGTGTGGTGGAAAAATGAAATAAAAGTGGTTTCAAAAGGTGGTGGAGAAATGGAAAAAGGATAGAAGAGAAGAAAGATGAAGGAAAAACAAAATGAATTGCTTTCCTTAGCTACTAGGGACGACTATCAATAATAAAGGGAAGGAAAAATGGAAAGGAGGAAAACAAGGAGAAGAAATGGAAAGGAAGGGAAAATATAGAGTGAAAAGTTGAGTAAGGAAATGAGGAGGAAATAAAGGAAGGAAATAAATCAATAGGTTGACAACCCATTTGGGCGGCAAAAAGAGTTGACCAAAGCTGTGTCGAAATTAAAAGTAAAAATGTAAGCGAGGGGACTCAAACTTGGGTCACAAGGGTAACTAACCTTACTCTTAAACACGAGGCTAGAACTCCATCTTGTTCAAAAACTAATGATAACTAAATAAAAATGGGGTGTGATAACTCTACCCTAGAGGTGATCATTGGCCGGGCCGGGCTCAACTAAAAATTTAGGCCCATTTACTAGGCCCGGGCCCAAAAAATATGCCTAAAATTTTACCCAAGCCCAACCCGAATAAAAATGCTAAAACCTGGGCTCGACTCGGCCCTTTGTATTAATTTTTATATTATTTTTATATAAATTTTAAATATATATAATACATCAAAAATACTAAAAAATCAAAATAAATATTTCCCACAAATTGAAAATAAATTTTAAAAATATGTAGACTTAAATAACACTAAGATAAATACAACTTAACAAGCAAATGCCTCTAAAATAATAACAAAATTAACAAATGTCTTTAAAATAATAACAAAATTAACAATAAAATAAGTTTTATATAATATCAAAGCAATAACAATAAAATAGTAGCAACATAATAGTAAAATGGTAGCAAAATAAGAAGAAAACAACAAGAAAATAACATTAAAAAAAAAGTAGATTTTTTTTGTCTTTTAGTGAATTCGAGCCGGGTCGGGCCTAGCCCCGGCCAAAAATACCTTACTTGAAGCCCGGGTCATTTTTTAAACGGGCCTTATTTTTTTGTCCAAGCCTATTTTTCGTGCCTATATTTTTTCCCAAACCCTCCCACATTTCGGGTGGGCCTTCGGGCCGGGCCGGATGGCCCGACCCATGACCAGGTCTACTCTACCCTCCTTAAAAGAAATTTCTTCCTTGAAATTTACCTGATCCAAACAGATAGGGATATTGTTGACGAAACGAGTCTTCCAGCTCCCAAGTAGCCTATTCAGTGCCATGATTTCACTACAACACTTTTACTAGTGGAATCCGCTTTTTTCTCTAAACCTTAACCTCAAGTGCCAAGATCTAAACTGGATCCTCTTCAGAAGATAAATTTGGTCTCACCTCTATCTCTTTAATCGGAACCACATGAGATGGGTTAGATCGGTGTCGCGTCAACATATAGATATGAAACACGTCATGAATACGGTCTAGCTCTGGAGGTAACTCTAACTGATAAGGCACCAGTCTAATCCTCTTAAGGATCCTATAAGGCCCAATAAACCTCAAGCATAGCTTGCCCTTCTGACCAAATCTCAAAACATCCTTCCACTCCGATACTTTTAGAAATATCTTAAACTCTGTATCCTTTCTCTTTAAATCTGCATAGAATTTTGTTGATCCAATGTTGCTTTCAATTTGCCCTAAATCAGCTTAACAATACCCTTAGTCTCTTGAACCAATTCCTGAACCAACATTTTCTTCTCACCTAACTCAGTCCAACACTGATAACGACAAGTGCTCCTCCCAACTATCTCAAAAATCTATAACACAACTCATTAACATATCTCCAGGATATGAATAACCCGCTTAGACTACCTATCAGATTGTGGATGAAAAGTCGTACTAAAGTCTAGTTAAGTACCAAGTGCCTTATGTAACTTCTTTCATAATCGATATGTAAAACGAGGATCCCAATTTGAAATAATCGATACCGGTACCCCATTTAGTCTCACTATCTCAGAGAGGTACAACCTCACCAAATTTTGCAGAGATAAATACATACTAACCAATAAGAAGTGAGCTGACTTAGTCAATCTATCCACAATCACCCATATCGAATCTTTCTTAGTAGGTTTCAAGGGCAACCCACTAACAAAATGCATAGTTACTCGCTCACATTTCCACTGAGGAATATTAATAGGCTATAACAACCCAAAAGGGAACTGGTGCTCAGGTTTCACTTGCTGACATGTCTGATATTTAGCCACATAATCGGTTACCTTTAGACCCAGCCACTAATAAATTTCTCTTAGATCATGGTACATCTTATTACCTCCAAGATGCATAGCGTAAAGCTACTATGCGCTTTTCAAAGAATATACTGTCTCAAATCCTTGTCGCCCGACACATAATACCTTTTATGAAAACACAGAACACCATAAAAATTGAACCCAAAATTTGTAGTCTTACCCTTTTCAATCTATTTAACCTGAGGCAAAAGAGACACATCCAAAAGCTTCTTAATCTTAATCTCATTGACCAAAGTAGGCTTTACTTGCAACTCTATGAGTAAACCTTTATCCTCATACAAAATCGACTTAGCAAACATCGCTCTTATATCAATCATTGATCTCCTACTTAGTGCATCTACCATGACGTTAGCTTTCCCCGGATAGTACTCAATAGTACAATCATAATCCTTATTTGTAGCCAATCTTTTATAAAGGATTTTTTTTCACCAAAATCACTTATGCAAATGATTAGCCATAAGTATAATAAAAGTTTAAATAAAAATTATTATTGTTATTGCGTGTACTTTTAAATTATTTATGAGTGTATTGTCCATAATCCTTTAATGGTTAAAACCCACACCTTGAATGAAAGTCTCACAATACAAGATCTACTCCTTCACATTCTTAAACTTTGGATCTAAATAAATCTTACCTCGATCTGATTATAGAATATAACATGAACACCAAAATACACATGTGTTCGTTCAGCAACACAGTCCAATAAAGTTCTCTTACTAAATCGATTGAGAATCACTTACTCTATTACTCTTTCGATCGAAGATCCAAATATTTCTCTTACACTAAAGCAATTTTGAGTGATCCGGATTGTCACCTTTAATGATAAACAATATATAATAAACAAAAGATTTAGCCTTATTAAAGAAGAATGAATTGGGATTAGACTAAACTAATCATCACTTACTCTTTATCAAGCTAGACAGAAAATATTACGGTCCAACGGAAAACTTGAAAAGATGGAGGAAAAACAACTGTATATAATACAAATAAAAATAAAGAAAAGACGTGTATAATATTATGTATCAAATTGAGAAATATAGAAGAAATAATTATATGGATTTATTTATAACCAAAGAAAAGAAAAGAAGAGGAGAAAGGAAGACAAATGCATGGAGACGAAAATAGTGGCGGTGATGGCGGAGGTCTAGCTGTGGATAAAGAAAAAGAAAGGGAAAAGCAATGGTGCAAGGGTGGTTGAGGTGGTGCAAATGGTGGAAAATGGTGGTGGTGAGGCGGAAAAATGAAATAAATCCTTTATAACTGATTGGCTACAAGTGGTGGCACAATGTGATGGAGAAATGAAAAAAAATTGATAAAAGGGAAGAAATTTGAAAGAAAAACAAAATGAATTATTTTTCTTAGCTACTAGGGACAACTAGAAATAGTCAAAGGGAAGGAAAATGGAAATTAGGGGATATAGGGAGTGAAAATGGGAGTAAGTAAAGAAAGGAGGAAGATGAAAAGGGAGGAAAGAAATCAATGGGTTGACAACCCATTTAGGCAACAAAAGGAGTTGACCAAAGGTGTGTTAAAACTAAAAATAAAAATGTAAGAGAGGGGACTCAAACTTGGGTCACAAGGGTAACTAACCTTTCTCTTAAACACTAAGCTAAAACATCATCTTGTTAAAAAAACTAATGATAACTAAATAAAAATGGGGCTTGACAAGAAGGGCCATTAGGAGGGTAGGTTGGGGACCCCCTTTATAGTTAAATGGTGAAAAGAAGAAACCTACCCTATGGTAGGGTTAAAATAAAGGATATAAGTAAAGGAAGGGCGGAGTTTGCAGATATGAGGAGTCGTTCAAAGAACCATTAAACTAGTATGGTTTAGGAAAGGATTGCTTAACAACCTATCTGCCAACGAATATGTTCGGAGATAAATAAAAAACTATCAGGTCATGTGGAGAGAAATTTCCCCAAATGAGCAAGGAGGTTTTTTTTTTTTGTATTTTAGTATTATTTATTTGAACCCCAGCAAGGTGGGGTATGTTTCGTGTAATGTAGAAACTCCCTAAGTTTATTCAAACTTATAAAGGTTTGACCTGTGATTACAGGATTCGCAGGATAAAGAATTCGAGAAGGAACCAAGCTAAACCGTGTAGGATCAAGGAGTTTCGTTAGGAAGATGTCATGCGCATAGGAAGGGGGTGCCTTTAAAGACTTCGCCAAAGGGGCAAAAATGTTGTAAATAATTAGTTAAATCAAAGTTCAGACTTGAGATAGAAAACTTTTATTTAAGGATTTTTTACTAAGAGATATATATTATTTAATAAATTTTATCTTAAATTTATTAAGTTTGTAATTTGGTCCTTAGTTAAAATCGGATCCATTTGTTACACTCTGTACCCAAATTCGGTGTTCGGGTCAGGGAAGGGTGTTACATGACTTGTGAATAGTTATGCCATTATGTGCCAAGGATAGCCGTGTTAAGCGTAACAATGAATAATTTAGTTATGCTTTAAATAATCAAGGTATGTTTACTGTTTCCATTTTAACTTACTAAGCATTTCTAATGCTTACTCTAGTGTTTTCCTTCCTTGTAGATTGTCACCTAGCGAAACTTGTCGAGTCGGATCAGCGAATGAGCACACACTAATCTTGAGACAATAGTTATATCTTTAATTTGTTGTCTAGACTATGTGGCATGTACATAATGGCTTTTAGATACAAATGATCATTTTGGAATGGAAGTCTTGTGTTAGTTATGGCATGGTAAATGTGACAATGTTTGAATTTGAATGTTCAACATAATATGTACCTTATAGTTTCATTTTTGGTCAATGTTGATGTCTTGGTGAATGAAGAACACAAGCTTGGTATGGTTTAATGTGTTAAAGATTGCAAGTGTATAAACTGAAATGGCTAGGTTGATGAATGGTAGAAATTGGTAATCTTGATGATTGATTATGGCATGTGAATAGGTAGCTTTTCATATGTACTTTTGTTGGTTTGGTTTATGATAACGCAAATATTTGATGCACAAAAATGTGCAAGTATGTATGTGTTAAAGTTGTTTGATTTAGTTTGAATTGGTTAGTTGGAAAATGATGATTATGGATGGAATATTATGTTTGAAGGTTTGGTTTAAATGTTTTAGACTTGTTTTGGTTTGTTTACCACATTTTGGTATAGGTAGAATTGAGATAAGAAAGAATTCATTGATAGTTTGTGTTGGAGACACTAGAATTAGGTACCAAATGTACATTTTGAAAAAAATAGGGGCAACGTTGTGACGAGGAGTCTTTTACGTCGCAATCTTGTCTGGTAGGGAGTGGCATCATGACGTGATTATACATGTCGCGTGACGTGACTGACTAAGTTGGCAATGCCCTGACAAGGAAGTCATGAAGTCGTAATGTCATCCCAAGACTTTAAAACTTTACATTTTGGTCCTAATTGATACTTGGGTTAGCAAAAGAGCTTTCATAAGCTCGTGTGAGACCCTAGTAATGATTATGTAACCTATTGTGAATGTGATTAATATGTGTTTACATGTTTGGATGAATGAATAATGTGCAATTATTTGTAGTTGCTCCGGCAACGAATGTAGCATTCTATAGCTCAAACCTGAAGACCGGGTCGAGTAAGGGGTGTTATAGATATAGTGGGAGCAGATGTTGATGAAAAGATAGTGGCACCTACTATTGAGGGTATATCAGCTGCCTGGATAGATTTGTCAATGAAATTCCAACGTACCCTATCGTAAGCTTTTTCTAAGTCAATTTTGACGGCCATCCAATGTTTGTTCTTTCCTCTCATGGAATAAATAACTTCTTGGGCAATGATAATATTATCAGAAATGCTTCTGCTTGTGAGTTCGTCTGTAATTTTGATATATACTTCTATAACTAACATTGATTGCATACAAAATTATTATTTGATTAATGAAATGTGATTTTTTTTTTTTTTTTTTGCGGTGTTAAGTTAAACTAAGTTATGGTATGAGCTATTTTGTCCCATTGATTTGTTGTGCATTAGACATAGCTATTTTATCGTTTGTCTTTTGTGTTATAATTTTATGTGTTCAAAATATTACAAATTAAAAAACAATACATTTATAATTTATTTTATATAAATTTCAACATATTAATATATCTATATATCTAATTATTTTTCATATGTTTATATCAATATCTCCGTCCATAATATATTTCATAAAATGTTTCATGATAGTTTAATTGTTAAATCTAAAGAAAATTATTTAAAATTTGATCATTATAATTTTATTCTTGATATAATTATTATCAATGGCATTTTATAGTATATATTAATAGTGAAAACTTATTTTATTTTATTTTTTGAGACAAGCATTATTAGAGCACAAATTAAGGACAAAAATGAGCATTATTCCTAATATCTAGCTTGAATGGGAAGAGGCGGGATGCTCTACTCATGCCTGAAAAAGTTGTTTGTATCAACTCTGGTTTTCACTTTGACCAACCTCATGAAGTTGTCCTTGAAGTATCTGACTCCCCAAAGGCTAGCCTCAATGAAGCTTATGTTGATATTCTTGTTCATCCCCAAATCAAGGTCTCTATAATTCACATATGTGTTGAGATACACAAGATGTGAAGAAAAAGAAGAATTCATTGATTAACCAAGACATACAAGCAATCCATTTTAAGGAGCTAGGGTAACTATTATTTACAACAGAAAATAACGAACCAACTGTCATTAACAACCTAACTAACTAAAAACTTCCTTAACTCCTTTTCATATCACAACATGCCCCATGCATATCAATCTCTCTTTCTGGTATATTGACTTCTCCTTTGAAGACCACCTTAAGTTTATTCCTAAATTTTTCAAACAACCCAACAGACAGAGGCTTAGTCAAGATATCAGCAACTTGATCTTGCCCCGAAACATGACCAACTTGAACTGAACCTTCAGCAACTTTCTCTCTGACAAAAAACAAGTCCAATTCCACATGTTTGAACTTTGAATGCATTACAGGATTATTGGCTACAGACTATCGCGGTGAACTATCACACCAGAGCATTGCTTTGTTAACAACTGAAATACCTAGTTCAGACAGCAAGGACTTAACCCAAACCACTTCATAGAATCTGAGCTAGGCTTCGATATTAAACCTTCATTGTGGAACGAGATACCACAAATTGTTTCCTACTACTCCAGAAAATTAAATTTCCTCCCAAGTAGATGCAGAAACCTGAGGTTGACCGACGATCATAGTATCGGACGCCCAACTGGCATCAGAATATCCCTCAAGAAGAAGACTCGAAGACTTGGTAAAATGTAAACCAAAATCAAGTGTTCCTTGTAAGTACCGCAAAATTCTCTTCACAGCTTTATAATGCACATCTAAAGGTCTATGCATAAATTGACATGCTTTGTTAACTGAAAAAGCAATGTCAGGTCGCGTTATAACGACATATTGTAAAGCCCCAACAATACTTCGAAACACTCGGTCATCTTCAATAGGATTACCATCATGAGCAGACAATTTACACGTTGGCACCATTGGAGTAGGAGAAGAGTTGGACTTTTCCATGGAAGCCCAATATAATAGATCCAGAATATATTTCTTCTGACTCAAGAAGATGCCATTTGAAGTAGTAGTGACTTCAATACCAAGAAAATAACTCAACGACCCCAGGTCTTTTAAAGAAAACTTGTTATCAAGAGTTTTGACAAAATCATCAATGCTACACAAATCAGTGCCAGTAACTATTATATCATCGATGTATACAAGAACATATAGAAGCTGAGTACCTGTTCGTCGAATAAAAAGAGAGCTGTCTGCTTTAGAGACAACAAACTGAGTTGTAAGAAGAAACTCTCTTAGCTTGTGAAACCAAGCTCTAGGAGCTTGTTTAAGACCATAGAGAGCCTTCCTCAACCGGCAAACAAGAGGACTCCCATCGACACTCTGTTACTCAAAACTAGGTGGTTGAGTCATGTATATTTCTTCATGCAAATCACCATTGAGAAAGGCGTTATTAACATCCAATTGTCGAAGAGTCTATCTGCGAGAAAGAGTAAGAGCCAGTACAACTCTGACGGTTGTTGGTTTAACAACAGGGCTGAAAGTCTCAAAGAAATCAATCCCAGGCTCCTAAAGATAGCCCCGAACAACGAGTCAACCTTTATACCTAGCAACCGAACCATCTGCATGACGTTTCACCTTAAAAATCCATTTACAGCCCACAGCACGACGCCCTTCAGGTAACAAAACGAGATCCCATGTATGATTTGCTAGTAAGGCTTTATATTCAGTCTTTGCAGCATTAGTCCAAGCAGGACTGGTAAATGCTTCAGTTATCGTGGAAGGCTCCCTTTTATCTAAAATAGAAGAAAAAACTCTTGGTTTGAAAATTCCACTCTTGGAACGTGTTTGCATGGGGTGACAATTGACAAGAGGTGAACTTGATTGATCACTGACACCATCAGACAAAGTGGGGAAAGAATGAACCACATCCGCAGAAGCACTTCTAGTGGGCGAAAATGACCTGGGAGATCGCGAAAACAGTAGTTTGACCATGCAAAACAGTCCTATGACTAGGAGAGCAGGACGCTAAAGATGCTGAACCGTGAGACCCCATACTGGATCGTAGGATGCTAGAGTCAGAACTAGGTGTCATAACCACAGGTATACACGACGTGTGACGACCAAACCGAGTATTACCAGTCTCTTGGGAAGAGAGAAAACCATTTTGAAAGGGAAAATGCATCTCATCAAAGGTGACATGGCATGACACAAACACTCAACCATCAGACGCTAGACATCGAAAACCTTTTTGTTGCATTCCAAGGCCAAGAAAGACACACTTGCTGGAACAAAATTGAAGTTTATGCTTTTGAAAGGGACGGAGATGAGGATAACATTTACTACCAAAGACCTTCATTGTAGTGCAGTCAGGTTGAATCCTGTAAAGCTTTTCAAAAGGAGACACACTTTGCAACACAAGAGTAGGAAGCCTGTTGATCAGGTGAACAGCATGAGAAAAAGTGTCAGACCAGTAGTTTAAGGGCATTAAAGCTTTGGTCAATAGGGTCAACCCCATTTCAACAATATGTCGATGACGGCGCTCAACAATCCCATTTTGTTCTGAAGTGTAAGGGCATGTGATGCGATGACAAACACCAAGACGCGCAAGTTCATTAGAGAGAGCACGAAACTCGCCACCACCATCAGTCTGTAATGTTTTGATTGTTTGGCCAAATTGAACTTGAACCATTTTATAAAAATATAAGAAAACCCGAAAAACTTCTGACTCTGCCTTGAGAAAGTACATCCATATGAACCTACTATAGTGATCAACAAAAGACACATAATGAGTGTATCCATTTGACAACACGTGAGCTGGACCCCAAACATCCATAGTTACAAGTTCAAAGGGAGTTGAATACATTGTTTTGGAAGAAGTAAAAGGCAGCTTATGAGACTTGCCTATCTTACAAGCAGTACAGTTGAGGGGTAAATCACTACTCTTAAAAGGTATATTACAGGAACGTAACACACGAGTAAGGACATTTGTACACGGGTGTCCAAGTTTATTGTGCCACAGAACAAGATTAGAAGAAGCTTCTACATTGTGAACCCGAGGTGATTTGAAACCAGTAGCACGACCAGACTTACACAATCTAGCTTGAGAAAAACCAGCTTGAGAAAAATCAAAATGATACAAACCATCATGCATGCGGCCCACTAGAAGGATTCTCCCTGTCTGAATGTCCTTCACAAAACACATCACAGGATGAAACTCAAAATAGACGTTATTATCCTTTGCAAATTGTCCTCAGAGAGAGCAAGCTTTTACATACTGCAGGACATGTAGAACATTTTGAGATGTAACAACTTAGAACCACTAAGATCCGAGAGGAGCCTACATTAGTAATGAAAACCGACTCACCATTGCCCATAGACACTTGGTTTGTACCCATGTAGGGAGAGACATCCGTAAGAGTTGCTGTTGTAGGAGTAACGTGATTAGTGGCTCCTGAGTCTGGATACCAATGCTGGGTAGTCAGTGAAGCTTGACCAGTATGAGATGTTGTTAAAGAGGGTTGTAAAGTATGAGTAAAACATTGAGAGGATGTGCAGGTAGTTGACAAGTTGTCATTTAGACGATGATAGTTGATAGAAGGTGAAGAATTCGATCCAAAACCTGAGAAGGTTTCATCAAACCTATGATAGCATGTTTGGACTATATGTCCTATTTTACCACATAGCTGACACTGTGGTTTTGACCTTGACCACCCAAGACTAGAACCGCGATAATGACCACGGAATGAGCCACGAGCAGATCCTCTGTGATGGTAATGAGAATCACGACTGAGACTTGAAGTGCCCGAGGTGGACTTGATGTTGCCAGAACCATCTTGTTGAGAGACTAAGTTAGCTTGGAGAGGAACTTCAGTGAACATGGCAAGCTGACGAGCTTCACAGTCTAGGAGCATCTCAGTAACCAACTCAAGACTTATGGGTGTAGCTGAAACAAAAATACGAATATACTCGAATTCAATAGGGAGACCAGCCAAGATTATACTAACTTGTTCTTGCTCAGTAACAGAACTTCCAGCAGCAGTTAGAGTGTCACTTAGGCTTTTAACCTTAGCCAGATATTCTTTGACAGAAAGGTTGGATTTCTTGATCGAATACAAGGTGTGTTGAGGTGGAGATCTTGATCTTTGGACTTTCTTTGCAAACCGTCGACCAATGGTTGTCCAGACATCAAGACTGGTAGTAGCCATCGTTAGATGAATAAGAACATCATCAGTAACCGTGGAAAGAAGCCAGGAAGCCAAGAATTTATCCTGCTTTTTATGCACCAAGAATGTCGGGTTGTCCAGAAGATGACCATTGGCGTCAGATATAACAAAAGGTGGAGGAAGAACAATACCTAACACGAAACCTTCAAGTCCATAACCCTAAAGAATTAATAGTATTTGATGCTTCCACAACAAGAAATTATTCTCATTGAGTTTTACAGTGTCATGTTTAGTGAAGTACTGAACATTGGACGTCACGGAATTACCCAAACCTTGGGAATGGACTGTATCACCGATAGTCATGGAACGGGGCGACGTATCAATAGTCGGAAGACCATCAGTTGCCATGACCAGAGAAAAAAAAAAACCAGAAAAACCCTATGCTCTTGATACCATGTTGAGATACACAAGATGTGAAGAAAAAGAAGAATTCATTGATTAACCAAGACAAACAAGCAGTCCATTTTAAGGAGCTAGGGTAACTATTATTTACAACAGAAAATAACGAACCAATTGTCATTAACAACCTAACTAACTAAAAACTTCCTTAACTCCTTTTCATATCACAACAATATGCACCTCTGGGAAACATTGAAACGTATGGGGCCATGTAATTGTATAGCCTCCGAATCCAATCAAAATGCTTGGATGCATTATTGTCCTCATCTTACCAAAGCGTCAAGTACAGGATTTTGAATTTGGTTCCTTGCCGATGTGGGAAAGGGATTTGGGACTCGAAAATCCTGGCCATCATACCACCATATGGATTCCATATCATCAATGGACTGTCTTCCTCGAGCAGTCTTTTCCAAAGCCCTTCCAGTGCTGTTTCTTGTATAGCTTCTTTAACGAAGTCTGATTTGGCTTTAAAATAGTTCTTGAACGTCGACCTACCTTGAAGAAGAATCTCTGCAGGAGTGTTACTCGAGTAACCAGCAATGTAAAGCACTGATTTGATCCAGCTAGTTTCAGTGCAGTCTTTTCGTGTTAAACCCAGTTCAGGGAAGCTTTGTTGCATTACTCGAAGTAGCCTTTCGGCATCGCCCAGAAATAGTGCATTGTAAGATGTCGTCACCGTTTTGGCATTGTTTTTCCCAGCGTTGGCCATTTGAATTATAACTCTAATGAAAAGATCTTCGTCAAGTTTGTCTGCGACTGTTTGCCATTTATGAAGGAGCTTTGTTGCACCTTGTTCTAGAGACTTGGTCATAGTGAAAACTGTCACAGTAGCTGGGATTGGGACTAGCTTTATCTTCCATTCAAGGATAATCCCAAAGCTTGCACCTCCACCTCCTCTAATTGCCCAGAAAAATCTTCTCCCATGGCTGCTCGGTCAAGAACTCTTCCATTAACATCCACGATTCGAGCATCTATGACATTATCAGCACCGAGGCCAAATTTCCTCATCATTGAACCATATGCACCGCCGGTGATGTGCCCCCCAATGCCTAGGCTAGTAGAAAGACCTGCAGGGAAGCCATGGATGTTACTTTTCTCAGCAATTCTATAATAAACTTCACCAATGGTGGCACCAGCTTCAACCCAAGCACTGTTGTCCTGGATATCAACTTTGATTGACCGCAGTTTGGAGAGGTCAACAATGACGAAAGGTGATTCAATTTGGGATACATAAGAGAGTCCTTCGTAATCATGGCCTCCACTACGGACTCTGAGATGAATATCGAGCCTCTTTGCACAAATGATAGAAGCTTGGGCTTGGGATTCATGCAGTGATGTGATGATAAACTCAGGCTTCGACATTGAAGGCACCAAGTACCTGAGGTTTTGTGCTGTCGACTGCAGCACAGAGGTAAACGAAGCATTGTTTGGGTAAAAAGGCTGTGGAGAGTGGTATATAAAACTGGGAGCTGCCAGTAAAGCACTGGATAAACTTTTCTTGGATCAAACTCGAAGGTGGTTTTTTTCTAGGTCTGTAAATGGAAGCTGTTGCCATCGTTGAAGAAGATAGCAGGAGTAAAAGTAATGAACAAATGGAAATGCGCCGAAACGCCATTGTTTTCAATATCTTGTCTTGTTACTGCTCAAGAACATGAGAGAGACTTCAAGTATGGGCTCTTATATATATAGATGATGAGGATCGGAGAAACCCTTTGATTTTAATCCAGCCAATTTCCCAGACGTGTAATTGAGCTAATCTTAACGTCATAGTCATTCTTCTAGTGAAAGAACAATGGCCGACACCATTATTATATGTTTTAACCAAAACTCATGCCCATTTACTTGTAATTTATGTATAACACTTGCAAGGCACGATGTATCGTATAACAATTGCATTTATTCCTATATATCGATCTGTGATGATGATATAATGTAAGGAATTATGCCGATATACATTTTGGTGATACTTGATTTCTTTTTACACATTTAGATATTCTACATTTGAATAATATTTAAATTTAGAATTTTAATATCTATTTATTAAAATTGGGTACATAAATTAATTTTTCAAAAAAAATTGAATTCATTTTATTTTGGTTAAATCCTTAAATTTGGCTCAACCTTTTCAAAAGCTTATATTGAGTCTAATATTTATAAAAATATTCAAATCGTGAATTTTAACATATTTAGAATAAAATACGTGACATTTAAATCAAATATTGCTTGAAAGTAATAAAACATAATTTTAAACTTGATATATAACATTTAAAAAGGCTTTATTTGATCACTTCCAAAAAATTTGGCTCTTATTAGAGTGCTTTTGTAAAGGTTAATCCATTATATAAACATTTTGAAAAGTTTAACTCTTATGTCAACAATCTCTTAAAAGTTAAATCTCAATTTAATATTTAACTTTTAATTTTAATGGGTAATGAATTCAGAGTGTTCAAATTTATTATTAAAATAATTTTTACCACTACAGATAGTAAATTTGGATTCAAATAAATAAATCCATTAGCATTTATATTTTTCAAAATTTCTTATTAAAATTCTTTTTGAATTATCAAATTTGGGTGGCCAGCATATTTGGATATCGACCAATAAAATTATTTAATTTAACTTTAAAATCGAATAACAGTACCTAAATTAATTTTTCGTTTAGAATAATTACTAAAATTTAAGTTCAAATATTTCAAAAAATTGGGAATATCTGTGTGGCAACCCAAACACAAAGTCAGCCTATAACAGCTGCACATGTAAACACAACTCCTGATATATTTATGCGCCGTTTACTCAACTCACTCGAGCTATGATTTTTTCATGTCCTCGATTTTAACTCAACTTGTCTCTTTAACTTTTTTGCCCATACCAATAACACATGACAGCTTTCTTGGCCGTGAATTAAGTTCAAACAGTGAGTTGAACTTGAGTATTATAATGTAATTCACGAGTTTAGTCAAAATATTAATATATTTTTATTTTAAATAACTTTTGAAATTTCAGCTCGAATTCAATTCTATCCAAAAGTTATCCTAATTATGTTTTTTCTTTTTCTTTCTGTCAATGCATGGGAGAAACAAATACAAAATAATTTGCTCACCCCAAAATATGTCCGATTGACTTGTACCTATACAATTTTCTTTTTGACTTTTGCATATTCAATAAAATTAAAGTATGAAAATTAGGTGTTACAATAGTCACAAAATTGGTTTTTGGACAAAAAATGGGATGGTCATGCGCAACGTCAACCTGACCTAATATTCTCTATCTATATATTTTCTAGAATTAATCATGACTTGGATCATCGTGACTTAAAATTTTAAGTCCAAATTCGGTTCGACTTAAAAATGAACCTAAAATTTTATCTAAGTTCGATCCAAATAAAAGGTGTTAATCTCAAGCTCGATTGACCTGTCCATATTAATTCTTTTAGATTATTTTTATATAAAATAAATTTAAAAAGTATAATATATCAAATACATTAAAACATTAAAATAAATGTTTCATAACAAATTAAAAATATATTAAAAAAGTCTTTATACTTAAGTAATATTAAGATAGTTATGACTTAGAAATATCATCTTTAAAATAAAAAGTAAATTTAACAATAAAATAATAATAGTAAAATAGTCAATTCATGTCGGGCTATTATTGTAGGACTGTTTTGTTTTTATTAGGACCGAACCTCAAGTGGTACATTATTAGGACATGGGGCCTAGTTGTAAGGTGTCATGTGTCACTTTTTGTTAGACCTTTTTATTTTATTTTGAAATAACATAAGGAACCTCAAAATAAATAATTCAAAAAATATTTTAAGAAAAAAGAATGGAACAAAACAAATAGAGGATGAGAAAACAAATATATTCCTAAAGGATCTATAAAAGAAATCATGGCCACTAACATGATTTTTTTTATCTATTCCGAAATCAATGTTCTATTTTTCTTCAATATTACAATGATCGTGTTTGCTCTAAATTTTTTTATATGAAGGTATTACAATCTAATGAAATTTGAGTCCATTTTTCAATTGTCAAAAGAAGTTACGGTGTACTAATTTTACTGCTATTTTAGTTGTTCCTTGAAAAGGATCCTTCTGTATTCAATCCCCAATGCTATTCTCGTTACCAAAATTTTTTCGAATCAAAGATCAAAGAATTAAATGTGTTCAAAAAGATTTTAGCCTTGGAATTGAATTTCTTCTTTAATTAAGAGTTGCTATTTGATGCATTAACAATAGAAAGGACAAAAAAAAAAAAAAAGGTGGGATTTAGAGCAAAGGTGGATACTTGTGGGGTCCTAGGAGGGGCCTTGCTCGCCCCCCTCCCCCAAAATTTGGGATTTTTTTATTTATTCCTTAAAAGTTTTTTGCCTATTTTAATTAGCCTCAAAATTTTGGAAATTTTTATTTTCCCTTGGAAGTTTTTAGAAAATTTTGATTAGGCCTCCTCAAATTTAGAAAATTCTCATTTACCTTTTAATTTTTTTGAAAATTTTAATTAAGCTCTCTTAAAATTTTTGAAAGTTCTCATTAATCTCACAAAAATTTTAATTGCCCGCTAATTTTTTCTTTTAAATTCTCATTAAACTCTTAAAACTTTTGAAAATTTTACTAGGTCCCCAAAACTTAGTCCCAAGACTTTCCCTTAATTTAGATTATTAAAATGAGTTATTAAAACTGTTATGTATTTGCATTTGGCCAAAAAAAATATTTATTTTTAAATTATATATTTGCATTCAATCACTGTAACACCCTCACTAAACCTAGATTTTGGGACAGAAATTCTGTAATGCTACAAACAAACACCAAAATATTCACATACAAATTATAACATTGAATTCAATTAAAATCATCAAATTAATCCAAATTTATGTATAATAGAAGTTATTAGTAAAGTAGGGACTAAATCGAGCATACAAACATAGTTTAATAGATTCGAGCATTATTTAGGACCAATCAGAAAATTTTTAAAATTCAGAATTAGGTATCAATATGAAAGAACAAATACAAATACTTTTATGATAGGTATCGATATTATAATCGGTATCGATTCGGTTTTTGGCATTTTGCCATTGTCAAAACATTGTTCATTTAGTCAAGTATCAATACCTTAGTCCTTGGTATCGATACTTTTACCCAGATGACTAAAATCATAAATTTGAAAACATTTTCATGCTCTCAATCAAGACACCATTCACTAAACAATTCAAATACTAATAGACCTACATAAATATCATTCAAATGCATTTCTAACAATCCCAATCCAAGCATACTCAATAAACAACTAACAACTTCATATAATACACCATGTTGTTTCATTTCTATTCAACATATTCTTACTCACATACAAGTCATTCCAATCATTTAAACTTCAGTTTGAGGATGGAACGCAATACTGAAGTCCAACTGAGTACCGAGAGCCTCATGAAGTTTCTTCCAAAATCGAGAAGTAAAACGAGGGTCCCTATCAATGATAATCGAGACCGAAACCCCATGAAGTCTAATGATCTCAGAAACATACAACTTGGCCAATTTCTATAGCAGATAGTCTATCTTGAATAGAATAAAATGAGTAGACTTGGTCAAACGGTCCACGATGACCCAAATAGAATCCTTCTTAGTGCGTGTCAATGGAAACCCACTAATGAATTCTATATTCACACGCTTCCATTTCCAAAGGGGAATCTTAAATGGTTGAAGCAAACTCAAAGATAGTTGGTGCTCAGCCTTAACTTCCTGGCACGTCAGATGAAAAATGAAATCAGTTACCTCCCATTTCAAACCGGGCAACCAATATAACTTTTGGAGATCTCGATACATCTTATTTCTGTCGGAATGCATAGCATATAGGTTACTATGCGCTTTCCACAAAATAGATTGCCTCCACTCAGCATCATTAGGCACACAAACCCGACCTCTGAAACACAGAACCCCATCACTATTCAACCCAAAATCAAAACTCTTACCTTCTTTAACTTGTCGAAATTGCGAATTAAAGAATCATCCACTAACTGTTTAACTCGAGCTAATCTATCCAAGTCGACTTAACTTTCAACTCGGGTAACAAACTATTGCCATCAAATAGACTTAGGCGATCAAACATCGCCCTCAAATTTAACATCGATCTACGACTAAGAGAATCGGCCACAACATTGACCTTACCAAGATGATACTCAATGATGTAGTCGTAGTGCTTAAGCAACTTAATCCATCTACGCTGCCTAATATTCAACTCCTTCAGAGTAATGAGATTCTTGAAGCTTTTGTGATCAGTGTAGACGATACACCTCTAACTATACAAATAGTGCCTCTAGATTTTCAAAGCGAAGACTGCCGCAACGAAATCGAGTTCGTGCGTGGAATAGTTACCTTCATTTGACTTAAGCTGTCGAGATGCGTAAGCAAGTACTTTACCATCCTGCATCTGAACACAACTCAATCCAATGTGAGAAGCATCACTATACAGCACAAACTCTTTACGAAATCTAGGTCGTATCAAAATGGGTACCTAAACCAAAACATATTTAAGCTTCTTAAAGCTCAATTATTGCTCATCGGTCCATACAAAATGTATGTTCTTATGCAACAATTTAGTCAAAAGAGCTGCAATAAGTGAGAACCCCTCAATAAATCTCTAATAATACCTCGCTAAATCGAGAAAGCTTCAGATCTTCGACACATTCCTAGGTTGTTTCCACTTAAGCACAACCTCAATCTTTTTAGGGCTGACTCAGGTTCCCTAAATAGAAACCACATGTCCTAGAAAAGTGACCTACCTTAACCAGAACTCAACTTTCTCAACTTAGTGTAGAGCTTTTTCTCCATGAGTATCATCAAAACTACTCTAAGATGTTAATCATGATCATCATCTGTCTTAGTGTATACCAAAATATCGTCGATGAAAACCACCACAAATCGATCCAAATACAGGTAGAAAACCCGATTCATAAGATCCATGGATGTAGCTGGAGCATTCGTCAAACCGAATGGCATGACTAGGAACTTATAGTGCCCATAACGAGTCCTAAAGGCAGTCTTATGTTCATTAGCCTCTTTAACCTTTAACTGATGGTACCCAAAACGAAGATCAATCTTCGAGAATATGGATGCCCTACGAAACTAATTGAACAAGTCGTAAATCGTTGAAAGTGGGTACTTATTCTTTACCATCAACTTATTCAACTGGTAATAATCCACACACATCCTCAAAGTACCATCTTTCTTCTTAACAAAAATAACTAGTCCTCCCCACGGGGATACACTAGGTCGATGAACCTTCGATCGAGAAGTTTCTGAAGCAAAGCTTTCAATTCCATAAGCTCATTCAGTGCTATGCGGTATGGAGCAATAGACACTAGAGCTATACTAGAAAAAATCTCAATATCGAACTCAACCTCTCTATCTGGAGGCAACCCCAAAAATTTCTTGTGAAAACATCAAGAAATTCTCTAACTGTTTGAATATACCCAACAAAAGATTCCACAAAACTCGAGTCATGCATATAAGCCAAAAATGCCTCACTCCCCTTTTGAACTAACTTTTCAATTACTAGAATAGAGATCACATTGGAGAGGTAATCTCGACATTTACTAACCATGATAATCTCCATATCATCCTAGATATTAGAGTTACTGTCTTTGTAGCACCTCTGTCCTCGTGGTGTATTGTCACACACACCAAAATAGGCTGTCTCACCTCGGTCTGATTAACACCTCTGCCCATGCCCTCTTTCCTCTACCCATACCATTACCACCTCTAGCCTGCCTACAGCCCCTAAATGGTTGTTGAATTGCCCTCTGAACCTGAACCAAACATGGAGCTAGAGCTTGCACCTGATCAGAATGAAACGAACAATCCCTAATACGATACTGTATAGACCCACATCAAAGAAAAGCTCCTAATCTCCTCCAACACTCAGTCAGATGACGCCTACCACAGTCCTTACACAACTGAATCTCAAAAGTAGCAATCGATGCCTCAATCCACAGAGGCCCTTCAAATGGATGCAAAAGGAAACAAGAACTGTGACCCTCTATCTAGAAAGATAGGAACCAATCGACATAAAGGATGAACGCCATACTTCTAAGAAGTGATAAGTTTGAATGAAATAGATTGACGCCACAAGGAATGCTTGATAAGTCAATTTGAGTCAAATGAGAACAAGGAGAGTAAACACTCCCAATAAGATTAAAATTCATCAAAAGTTGTTACAAAATGTCTCAAGCCTCATATTTATAGGTTGTACAAGGAACCAGCCGAATAGGCATGAGATAAATGTGTTTAATGTCCATTAATTCATTTAAAGCATTCCTTGAGAGTTTCTATATGTTGATGATGCAAAAGCCTTGTTCACATTATGAATTTTGAGTTCCCAAACAGTCAATTAGATTGGTCCTTGAGAGTTAACTAAATGTGCATGGAATTGAATGTTTTTAATAGTGTGAACATGAATTGATGTTGCCTCGATAACTGAATGGTCACTTGCGATATGTAGAACATTAATGCAGATTGTGTCGCACGAAGAGTCTCAAGGTGTGAACAACAAGAAGTAAACGGTTCCATAGGTGTGAAATTGGTAGCCAATCGAATGGTCAAGTATGAAAACACTTGATGCTTTACTTCTCACGAAATGGCTCAAAGGAGGTTGTGTTCAACTTTTAAATATTGTTTACACAACACGAATAGTTTGGGAGGAAGCTTCCTAGCAGCAGCAATGTGAACAATATAGTCAAAACTAGGAGAAGGTTTAAATGCAACAATTTTAGACAAAAGACACACATTTAAGTTGTATTAACTTAGACAAGTATTAATGATGTAAAATCTAAGACACATAATTAAAATGCAGTATTTAAGACACATATTTAAGATGCCTAAACTTAGACATAATTAAACTCAAACTAAAATAACTAAATGGATAAAATCTTTATTTCCAGCAACCTAATCTAAACACACAAACATTAAAGTTTTACATGCAGCATATTGCATGGGATGCATGGCTGGCATGGGATGCATGGCTCGCATGAAATGCATGGGTTGCATGAAATGCATGGAACGCATGGAATGCATGAAATACATGTTTTGTATGCAACGCATGGAATGCATGAAATACATGAAATACATAGTTTGTATGGAATGTATGGAGTGCATGCCCAAACTCGGTCAATTAAACTAATGACAACTTTTTTTAAACTTCTTTGCTCGTGCGCGAGTAATTGGTCCTCTTGGAAGCTCAATTAGATCTTGCAAGGTTTCACAAGTTTCTTGTTTGACATTAAGGGTTTTGGTTGGGTCCATGATTGTATCATCCCCTCTCTCTTTGAAGTGATTTATCCCCAAATCATCCCCTATATCATAAGAAGAGAGATTAGAAACATTGAAACTTGCACTAATGTTATGCTCACATGGGAGGTCCAATTTGTATGAATTATCATTAATCTTCTCCAACACTTGGAAAGGTCCACCGCCTCGAGGTAACAACTTAGATCTTCTTTGAGTGGGGACTCTTTCTTTTCGGATGTGGATCCAAACCCAATATCTAGGTTCAAAAACTACTCGTTTGTGTCCTTTATTGGCTTTGTTTGCATACTGATCGGTTCTCTTCTCGATGTTTTCCCTCACTTTTGATGTAGATTCTTCACAAAATCAGCCTTCTTTTTGCCATGCACAAATTGATTAGTAGGTAAGGGAATTAAATCTAAGGGAGTCAAAGGATTAAAACCATAGACAACTTCAAATGGTGAGTGCTTAGTGGCCAAATGCATAAATATATTGTGATCAAGCTCGATATGAGACAAGCACTCTTTTCATGTTTTCAAATTTTTCCAAATGATTGCTCTCAATAAGGTGGATAGAACTCACTTAACAACTTCGGTTTGGCCATCTGTTTGCGGGGGGCACATTTTGGAAAATAGTAACTTGGTGCCAAGCTTGCTCCACAAAGTCCTCCAAAAATGGCTGAGGAATTTGGCATCTCGATCTGATACGATCGTCCTCAGTACTGCATGTAGCAGAACCACTTCCCTGAAAAATAGATTTGCTACATTTGAAGCATTATCTGTTTTGTGGCACGAAATAAAATAAGTCATTTTAAAGAACCTATCAACTACCATAAAAACTGAGTTTTTCCCACTTTTGTCCTAGGAAATCCTAGTACAAAATCCATAGAAATGGCTACCCATGGTTCTTCGGGAATGAGTAGTGGAGTGTACAATCCATGAGGCTTAATGCTATATTTTTCCTTCTTACAAGTGATGTATTGGTCACAACTGATGCATTGGTCACATATTCTATCGACATCTCGCCTCATTTTGGACCAAAAGAAATGTTCGTGGAGCATTGAAACACCCCACACCTGGCCCACGAGCCTGGACCGGATCTGGTATGTTCCTCAAGTAAACCGGTTCAAATTCTTTTGTTACTTTGAAAAACTTGTGCGATTTTAAAGAAAATTGTTTGGGTTGGGCTTGTGTTGAAAACCAATTTGAATTTTTATATTAGAAAGCCCTTTTTAATTTTAAGTGATAAAACATATAGAGTATATTTTAAAATAAAATACTTAGTCTTTAACTCAATCGAAATTTTTAAAACACAATTAAACAACAAGCAGAAATAAAATCGTTCATCATGGCCTTGTGGCCTTATTACATCAAATCATAATTTCCAAATAATTCAAAATACTAAAATAAATTAAGAGTCCATGAAAATATAAACTTCATGTTGTGTATGGCCACCACAAGTTCTGCCGTCCCGGTCCATCACTGCTCATCTCTGAAAAAACATTCTCTACAACGGGTGAGTCAAAGCAGACTCAATGTGTACACGACACTAAATCATAATAGAATCGGGCATACAATAGTTACACATTCAAAACATAAAATACAAGTTATGATGCATTCCCAAACCTGCACCTAATTATCCATCCACTACACACCCCCGCACTGCCGGTCACCTTTGTGGGACTACTAAGTCGACCCTCCTTCCGTTACACACCAAATAGCGGTCTTAGATCACCGCATTCGTGGTCTTAGGTCACCACTTTCAGATTACTATGGTCTTAGGTCACCACTTTTCAAATATCACGGTCTTAGGTCACCGTGTTCGTGGTCTTAGGTCACCACATTTACTTCCCCTTTCAAAATAAACCCATATGCCCATAATAATAATATGCATAATATGCCAAAGTTCACATTCTTATCATATTCTCATGTTACAAATAACATTTTTCATATTCCTAGTAGAAGTAGGAAACGTACCTGAGTACTTAGTACCATATCATGGTACTTTAGCCACTTTCATATTCTTAATATCACATATCTCAATTAAACAGGCCATGAAACATATTATAAAGTAGTGTGGGTACACACCGATTAGCTTAACGCAGTCCTCGAAATCCGAAGAAAATCAATTTCTGATTTAGATCTCAAATCCTACATAAATTCATTACTTTCTATTTAAAAGACCATTCTACCACTAATCCAAATCCTAATAGGATTAGTATTACTTACCTTATTCTTAGAATTGAATTTAAGAATCAAATGCTGGAACTTTATATTCTTCCCTTGTGAAATCGGCTAAACCCTATATTACTCCTCGGGTTAGTTTTCGGCTTCTGATAATAAATCTAAACATTTAAAATAGGCCTTTGGCCTAATGTCTTAAACACATACCTTGTGATCCCAAAAAGTACCCTTGGCTATGGAGATGTTGAAACCTACATGATATCTGTTAGATCCACTTCTAACACTTAAAACAAAGCCTTTGGATCTTATAGTTTCTTACCTTAAACCCTTGAATCTCGAAATTCTCTTCCTGATTAGCGAAATTCCTTAGATCTGAAATCCCAGAATTCCCCCTTTAATATTCGGCCAAGAGACAACCAAAAGGGTGAGTTCCTAAATCTTGATTAAAAGAGATTGAACAACAAGAATCCATTGTTCTTACCTTAACACCATAGTCGATGGCACCCTTGTTTAAAGCCACAAAGATTCGGCTATGGAGACTTAGACAAGGATCAAAGAGGTTTCGATTTTGACAGTAGAAGAGAAAAGAAGAAGAAAAGATGGATTTTTGCTTAAAGAAAATTTCGACAGAGAAAGAGTGGACTAGGGACTTTTCGGCAATCACTTAGAAAAGATGGAAGAATGGCCTCACTTCTCCTCCCTTAGCCAAATTTACTGTGCTAGAGTCCCTACTTGGCCACCACTCTTCCTTTGTGATAATATTATCCTTTAATTATCACTTTATTAAAAACATTTAATCCAACATTTATCTCTCCAATTTAAAAATCCTTTATTTATCACCCTTTTTAATCGAATATTTATGAAAATAAAACACCTCCTTTCTAGAAGCATGTGTCGTCCACCTCAGTCTTCTGGGAGCAAAAATAAAACCTCCTTTATTTGCTTCCCAAGTGACTCGAACCCAGGCCCATTCCTCTTGCATATGGCGCCATTTCCATAGGCCCTAAGTGACATCTTGAGCCATTTTTCCAAGCTTTGTTTGTGTGTCAAATTTCACAAACTTTTTCTTTTAAGGCCACCTTGCCTTAATTTCCCCTTTTAAAACTTAAAACTTGTCATTTCTAGGTCATTTCTAAGTTTCCAAAAATTTTTGTTCGGCTCTTTAAACATGACATTTCCTTACATTTCCAAGTTTCCAGAAATGTTCACTTTCCTATTTGCTTAGGTTTCCAAAATGTTCACTTTCCTATTTCACTTAGGTTTCCAAAATGTTTACTTTCCTATTTTACTTAGGTTTCCAAAATATCAACTTTCCTCTTTTTAACGTAACTTTCCCATACATTCTCAGGTTTCCAAAAATTATTCAAAATTTATTCATAATGCATAAAACATGTCATTATGTACAATTAAACCGAAAATGCATAGGCCTTTTTCAGGATGTTACAATTCTACCCCCTTAAAATAATTTCGTCCTCGAAATTTCCTAGCTAAAATAATTGAGGGTATTGCTGTCGCATTGCCTCCTCTAGTTCCCACGAAGCTTCCTCCGATCCATGATTGTGCCATAACACTTTGACTAGAGGAACTGACTTCCTCCGTAGCACTTTCACATCACGTTCCAAGATCCGAATCGGCTCTTCCTCGTAGGATAAGTCTGGCCTTAGCTCCACCTCTTCAACAGGTACCACATGAGACGGATCCGATCGGTAGCGACGTAGCATGGATACATGGAATATGTCGTGCATCTACCGCAACTCTGATGGCAACTCCAATTGGTATGCCACTGGTCCAACTCGCTTCAGTACTCGATAGGGCCCTATAAACCTTGGGCTTAACTTCCTTTTGCGACCGAACCTCATAACCTTCTTCCAAGGTGAAACCTTTAAAAACACTTGATCTCCCACTTCAAACTCTATCTCCTTCCGTCTAAGGTCTGCGTATGACTTCTGCCTATCAGAGGCTTCCTTTAATCGTGCCTTGATTATCTCAACCTTTTCTTCAGTTTCTGCCACTAACTCTGGACCCAAAACTCGGCGTTCTCCTAACTCAGTCCAACAAGTAGGAGTTCGACACTTTCGACCATACAATGCTTCATATGGTGCCATCCGAATGCTAGCCTGATAGTTGTTGTTGTAGGCGAACTCAGCTAAAGGCAAGTAATCTTCCCAACTTCCTCAGAAATCCATCACAGAGCCTCTCAACATATCCTCCAACACTTGTATAACCCGTTCAGACTGCCCATCCGATTGTGGATGAAAAGCCGTAGTGAAGTCCAACTTGGTGCCTAAAGCTTGATGAAGTGCCCTCCAAAACCGAGACGTGAACCTTGGGTCTCTATCCAAAATAATTGACACCGGCACTCCGTGTAGTCTCACGATTTCCGCCACATATAGCTTGGCTAACTTCTGAAGAGAATAGTCCACTCTTACCGGGATGAAGTGTGCGGACTTGGTCAAATGATCCACTATCACCCATACTGAGTCCTTCTTAGTAGGCGTAAGGGGAAGCCCACTAACGAAGTCCATGGTAATTCTCTCCCACTTTCATTGTAGAATTTCGATTGGTTGAAGCAATCCCGATGGGACTTGGTGTTCAGCCTTAACTTGCTGACACGTCAGGCATTTCCCCACTAGTTCGGTCACTTCCCGCTTAAGATCAGACCACCAAAATTGTTCCCTTAGATCTCTATACAGCTTAATGCCTCTGGGATGCATAGCATAAGGGCTACTATGCGCCTCCTAAAGAATCCTTTGTCTTAACTCCTTGTCGCTCGGCATACAGACTTTACCTTTGTAGCACAATACTCCTTCATCATTAATGCCATAATCCTTTAACTCTCCGTCCTGTTCTTGCTGTAACTTAGCACTTAGGTCCTTATCAACCAATTGTCCCTCTTTCACTTCCTTCAGCCATGTGGGCTTGACTTGCAACTCTGCCAACAAGCTTCCATCATCATACAGACTTAAGTGAGCGAACAAAGCCATTAGATCCGACACAACCTTCCTACTTAGGGCATCAGCTACCACATTCGCCTTGCCCGGATGATATTTTATCGAACAATCGTAGTCCTTCAACAATTCCACCCACCTTTGTTGCCTCAAGTTCAACTCCTTCTGAGTCAACAAGTACTTAAGACTTTTGTGGTCTGTGTAGATAACTGACCTTTCTCCATAAAGGTAGTGCCTCCAAACCTTAAAGGCGAAAACCACTGCTGCCAGTTCCAAGTCATGAGTTGGGTAGTTAACCTCACGAGGCCTTAACTGTCGAGACGCATAAGCGACCACTTTTCCATCTTGCATTAGCATACAGCCTAACCCTGTATGCGAAGCATCACAGTACACCACAAAATCTTTTCCCGCCTCCTATTTGAATTAACACCTGGAGCTTAGTCAACACCTTTTAAGCTTTTCAAAGCTCTCTGTTGCTTATCCGTCCATTCAAAGGGTACTTCCTTCCTTAGCAACTTTGTCAAAGGCGCGGCTATTGACGAGAACCCTTCCACAAACCTTCTGTAATAACCTGCCAAACTTAAGAAACTTCGGATCTCAGCCACAGACCTAGGTGGTTTCCAATCCAACACTGCTTCGATTTTCTTAGGATCCACTCTTATTCCTTCTGCGACATGTCCTAGGAATGCCACCTCCTTAAGCCAAAATTCACACTTGCTGAATTTGGCATAGAGCTTCTTCTCCCTTAACATTTGTAGCACAACTCGGAGATGCTCATCATGCTCCTCCTCCGACTTCGAGTATACCAAAATATCGTCGATGAACATAACGACGAACCTATCTAGGTAGAAATTGGAAAACCCGATTCATCATATCCATGAACGCAATTTGGGCGTTCATCAATCAAACAGCATCACCACAAACTCAAAATGGCCGTATCTTGTACTAAAAGCAGTCTTATGGATATCAGCCTCCTTCACCTTCAACTGATGATATCCCGACCTTAAGTCGATCTTTGAAAATACTGCAAGTCATCGATCCTTGGCAAAGGATACTTGTTCTTAATGGTCAGCTTATTCAACTGACGGTAGTCTATGCACATCCGCATAGTTCCGTCCTTCTTCTTTACAAACAGGACCGGTGCTCCCCATGGAGACACACTGGGTCGAATAAACCCACGATCCAATAACTCTTGGATTTGAACCTTGAGCTCAACTAACTCCTTTGGCGCCATTCGGTATGGAGCGATTGACACAGGAGCCATTCTCGGTAACAAATCTATTCCAAACTCCACCTCCCTATCTGAGGGTATTCCCGGTAATTCCTCCGAAAATACATCTTCAAAGTCCTTTACCGTTCTCACTCCACTAACACCTTCTTTCTTTCCACCTAGTGCACTTACAAAGGCTAAGAATGCCTTGCACCCTTTCCTAACCATTTTCTCAGCCTTCAGTGCTGAAACTACGTTAGACAGGTAGTTCTTCCTTTCTCCGATCATTACTACTACTTCATCCTCCGGGGTCCTTAGTTCCATTCGTTTAGCCGCACAATCTAACACGGCTCGGTGCTCTACTAGCCAATCCATACCAAGTATGAGCTCAAACTCTCCGAAGGGTAGTTCCATTAAGTCAGCCCGGAAGTTTACTCCCTGAATCTCTAAGGGTACATTCTGAAAGATATTATCAACCACTATAATTTGGCCTAATGGGCTTACTACAGTCATCTACCTATCAGAAAGTTCAGAGTCTAGGCCTAGTGTGTCCACTATACTATATGCAACATAGGAATGGGTCGAGCCCACATCAATTAGAGCAAAATAGGGCTAGTCAAAAATAAAAAATGTACCGGTTATAACATCCGTGCATCTCCATCCTCCCTCCGGTGAACCACATAAACCAAACCCGGTTGCCTTGCCTCAGCATTAGCAGCACCTCTGCCCTGTGTTCCACGGCCTCTACCAGTACTATTTCCTCAGTTATTTGAACCACGACTTCGTTGAGGTTGCAGTCCTCCTCTACCAGCCTGACTAACATTTTGAGCTGCTGGTCGGCTTTCCTCTGTGTTCTTGGGGCAATCCTTGACCACATGGTCCTTGGACTCACACCTAAAACATCCTCCGATTTTCCTCCAGCAGTCTCCTAGGTGCTTCTTTCCACACACATCACAAGGTCGATACCGCCCTTCTGATCCAGCTTGCTGACCTCGCGGCCCATCAACTCTAGGCCTCTTATGAACCTTTCCAGATGACCCAAAACCTCTTTTGGGCCTATTCCTATCCATAGCTTTGCTTTGTAGAATCCTTGATTCCCTCGGCCACCTTGGCCTTTTCTACCAAAGCAGAGAACTCCCGCTCCTGATGCGGTGCTATCAATAGTCTCAGATCATCCCTTAGCCCGTCCTCAAAACGGACACAACGCTCATGCTCGATTGCCATTACACCTCGAGCATAACGGCTCAACCTTAAAAATTTCGCCTCATACTACGCCACGGACTTGTTCCTTGAACCAGCCCTTAAAAGCTTTTCTTTGCTCATCGGTATACCGGTTCCACATACTTCTTCCGATAAGCTTCCTTAACGTACTCCTGTGTCGATCCTCGGTGTGGCACCATCCCGACAGTTAACCACCAGCGATACGCTTCATCGCGTAATGCGATTGCCACCATTCCTTTAACTTTCCCTCGGGCGGATCAAGCTCATCCATGATGCGCTCGATTGCTTCAACCAAGATTTCTCGGTATCTTGGGTGCTACTCTAGACACTCCACGAAACATTTTAGCTCCATTAGCTCGGAGCCGTTCAAGCACAGACTTTCAATTTCTCGAATTTCCTCCTGCACTAGCCACCAATTCCAATACTCGCAGCACAGCCTGCGACACAGCATCTTCCCCCGTCTGAGCTTACTGATCAACACCCACAGCTGGGGGTGGTGGTGGCGGTGGTATCTCATTGTCAGACCCTTGACCCGATCTAACGGGTTCTGACACAGTCATCCTTCCTCTACCTCGTCCACGACGACCACGTCCTATAGAGCTCATTTCTAGTGTCGTGATCTAATTAAGAAGTAATTAGTACTTTTATTTCACTTGTTTACCCGCGAAGGAGTTTTATGAAAAAGAATTTAGGAGTGGTTCTTTCGTATTCATAGATGCACACAGTCTTTTCATTCATTCATCCATCCACCAAATAGTTATGAACTTTCGTTCATTCAGAGAAATGTTGTAGTTTTTCATTGTTGTTGTTTTCCACTACCCAAGGGTATTTTCGTAATTTTGTCCTACAGGGGTATTTTCGTAATTTTTCAAAAGAAAAAGTTCCTTGGTGATTTTGTCACAAAGTATTTTGATATTTTTAAATTCCTGAGGTATTTTGGAAAAATTTTGAAATCCGGGGGTATTTCGATAATTTTGGACCTTAGGGGTATTTCGGTAATTTTTCACAAATCAGGGTAAATTTGTAAAATTTAATAAATCAGGGATATTTCAAAAATTATAAAACTTTGAGGGTTCTTTTTGAGAATTGCATTTTCCAAAACTGTGATGTTGCAAAAATTTTGGAAATCAGGGTCATTTTGGTAATTTTGTAAGTTAGGGGTAATTTTGTAATTTTCCAAAATCAAGGTATTTTTTTGATATTTTGCAAATTAGGGTTGTTGAATGTTTATAAAATAATGAAATTTTGATAGAACTGTTGAGTAGTTGGTTATTTTATAAACCAAGGGCATTTTGGTAATTTTACCACTAAGGGCATTTTTGTAATTTCGTAAAGTGAAAATTTTTTTCGAAAAATTTTGTAAAGATGGTTTTCACGAATTTAAAAGAAAGTTTTAAGAGTTTTAAAAGTAGGGTTTTGTTGTTTTTATAAAACACGGCTAGTTCCCTTTCGGGTTTTAGTCATTGTGTTTAGCCTATGACCGAGCCCTCTTGGTCAGGGTGAACCAAGGCTACGCACCAGGCAGGATTCGATTGGAGAGGAGGTGAGTCACGCGGACTGCTTAAATACCAAGCTCCCACCGAAACCATTCCTAGACATGCGCACAGAGGTTACCACACCCTAACTCAGTGACTTAGCTATAGGTTTGTTGAATGCATTAAGTCTTATGTATTTGTGTTTGAGTAGGCTAGTCCTAGGGTTCAAGTTCCTATCATGCCATTCTACGTTCCATGCCTTTTCTACCCTTCTAATATTCATAACATAATTCACATAATCACCCAAATAGTTAGGGGTACTTACGGTGGATCATGGAATTGGAGACTTAGGTGCCATGCCAGAAAACCTGCTTATTTCATAAAATATTTTCAAAAACTCATTTGGGCTCACTATGAAAACATTTTAGGCTTAGCCCATAGGCCAAGAGTTTTAAAACTGGGCCCTGATACCAAATTGAAACACCCCACACCCGGCCCATGAGCCTGGACCGGATCTAGTATGTTCCTCAAGTAAACCGGTTCAAATTCTTTTGTTACTTTGAAAAACTTGTGCGATTTTAAAGAAAATTGTTTGGGTTGGGCTTGTGTTGAAAACCAATTTGAATTTTTATATTAGAAAACCTTTTTTAATTTTAATTGATAAAACATATAGAGTATATTTTAAAATAAAATACTTAGTCTTTAACTCAATCAAAATTTTTAAAACACAATTAAACAACAAGCAGAAATAAAATCGTTCATCATGGCCTTGTGGCCTTATTACATCAAATCATAATTTCCAAATAATTCAAAATACTAAAATAAATTAAGAGTCCATGAAAATATAAACTTCATGTTGTGTATGGCCACCACAAGTTCTGTCGTCCCAGTCCATCACTGTTCATCTCCTGAAAAAAACATTCCTACAACGGGGTGAGTCAAACAGACTCAATGTGTATACGACACTAAATCATAATAGAATCAGGCATACAATAGTTGCACATTCAAAACATAAAATACAAGTTATGATGCACTCCCAAATCCAGACCTAATTATCCATCCGCTACACACCCCCGTACATGCCAGTCGCACCGTGGGGACTACTAAGTCGACCCTCCTTCCGCTACACACCAAATCGTGGTCTTAGATCACCATATTCGTGGTCTTAGGTCACCACTTTCAGATTACTGTGGTCTTAGGTCACCACTTTTCAGATATCACGGTCTTAGGTCACCGTGTTCGTGGTCTTAGGTCACCACATTTACTTCCCCTTTCAAAATAAACCCATATGCCCATAATAATAATATGCATAATATGCCAAAGTTCACATTCTTATCATATTCTCATGTTACAAATAACATTTTTCATATTCCTAGTAGAAGTAGGAAATGTACCTAAGTACTTAGTACCATATCATGGTACTTTAGCCACTTTCATATTCTTAATATCACATATCTTAATTAAACAGGCCATGAAACATATTATAAAGTAGTGTGGGTTTTGATTCGCTTAACGAAGTCCTCGAAATCCAGAAGAAAATCGATTTATAGATTTAGATCTCAAATCCTACATAAATCCACTTCTATTTAAAAGACCTTAATCCAAATCCTAATAGGATTAGCCTGAATTGAATTTAAGAATCAAATCGAACTTTTATTCCTCCATTGTGAAATCACTAAACCCTATATTTCGGGTTAGTTTTACCGATAATAAATCCAAACATTTAAAATAGGCCTTGAATGTCTTAAACAATATGATCCCAAAAAGTACCTTCTATGGAGATGTTGAAACCTACATGATATTAGATCCACTTCTAAATTAAACAAAGCCTTTGGATCTTATAGACCTTAAAGCCCTTGAATCCGAAATTCTCTTCCGATTAGCGAAATTCCTTAGATTTGAAATATTCCCCTTTAATATTCGCCAAGAGACAACCAAAAGGGTCGGTTCCTAAATCTTGATTAAAGAGATTGAACAACAAGAATCCATTGTTCTTACCTTAACACCACAATCGCGGCACCTTGTTTGAAGCCACAAAGATTTGGCTATGGAGACTTAGACAAGGATCAAAGAGGTTTGGTTTTGACAGTAGAAGAGAAAAGAAGAAGAAAAGATGGATTTTTCTTAAGGAAAATTTCGACAGAGAAAGAGTGGGCTAGGGAATTTTGACAATCACTTAGAAAAGATGGAAGAATGGCCTCACTTCTCCTCCCTTAGCCGAATTTACAGTGCTAGAGTCCCTACTTGGTCACCACTCTTCCTTTGTGATAATATTATCCTTTAATTATCACTTTATTAAAACATTTAATCCAACATTTATCTCTCAATTTAAAAATCATTTATTTATCACCCTTTTTAATCGAATATTAATGAAAATAAAACACCTCCTTTCTAGAAGCATGTGCCGTCCACCTCAGTCTTCTGGGAGCAAAAATAAAACCTCCCTTATTTGCTTCCCAAGTGACTCGAACCCAAGCCCATTCCTCTTGCATATGGCGCCATTTCCATAGGCCCTAAGTGACATCTTCAGGCCACTTTTCCAAGCCTGTTTATGTGTCAAATTTCACAAACTTTTTCTTTTAAGGCCACCTTGCCTTAATTTCCCCTTTTAAAACTTAAAACTCGTCATTTCTAGGTCATTTCTAAGTTTCCAAAAATTTTCGTTCGACTCTTTAAACATGACATTTCCTTACATTTCCAAGTTTCCATAAATGTTCACTTTCCTATTTGCTTAGGTTTCCAAAATGTTTACTTTCCTATTTCACTTAGGTTTTCAAAATGTTTACTTTCCTATTTTACTTAGGTTTCCAAAATATCAACTTTCCTCTTTTTAACATAACATTCCCATACATTCTCAGGTTTCCAAAAATTATTCAAAATTTATTCATAACGCATAAAACATGTCATTATGTACAATTAAACCGAAAATGCATAGGCCCTTTTCAGGATGTTACAAGCATGACTAAAGTTTTGGTCACTCTAAAGTGCCTCATGAGACCTCCACTATGTGCCTATTTCACGATCATCTCTTGAATAGAACCTTGAGGGATACATAATTTACCTTATTTAAAGAGATATCTATCATGCTTATAGTACCTTTCGGATGCCCCCTTTTTCACAAGCTTTGTATATCTCACCAAAATCAACATCATTTTCATAAAGTTCATTAAGATACGCAAAGCCAAGTAATTTAGAGTCTAATTTATTGAGAAGTGCGTATCTTCTTGATAATGCATCCATAATGACATTTGCTTTACATTTCTTGTATTTAATCTCGTAAGGAAATGATTCAAGGAATTCAACCCATTTGGCATGTCTCTTGTTCAACTTGTTTTGCCCCTTGAGATGTTTTAATGCCTCATGGTCGGTGTGAATGACAAACTCCTTGAGCCATAGGTAGTGTTGCCAAGTTTCCAATGCTCGGATTAATGCGTACATCTCCTTATATTATGTTAGGTAATTGAGGGCAGCACCATTCAATTTCTCACTGAAATAGGCTATGGCATAACCATTTTGTGTTGGAACGGCTACAATCCCTATTCTTGAAGCATCAGATTCAATCTCAAATGTTTTTGTAAAATCAGGTAATGATAAAGTGGTGCATTTTTCAAGTAATCTTTAATCAAAGTAAAATACTTCTCTTGCTCCTCACCCTAATGAAAGTTTGAACTTTTCTTGATAATTCTAGTTAAAAGAGTAGCTATGGTGCTAAAGTTAGGGAAAAGCCTTCGGTAAAAACTAGCAAGGCCATGAAAACTTCTTACTTGGCTTATGCTAGTAGGTCGTGGCCACTCTCGGATTACTTCTACCTTCTCTTGATCAACTTCAAGGCCTTTCGAGCTAACCACAAAACCTAGAAAAACAAGTTTGTTAGTGCAAAAGGAACACTTTTTAATATTTGCAAATGAAGTTTCCTTTCATAATACTTCCAACACAGATTTTAAATGATGAATATGATCTTCCAAAGACTTACTGTAAAATCAATATATCATCAAAATATACGACACAAAATTTACCAATAAAGGATCAAAGAACATGATTCATTAATCGCATAAAGGTGCTTGGTGCATTAGTTAGGTCGAAGGGCATAACCAGTCGCTCATACAAATCATGCTTGGTTTTAAATATGGTATTCCATCCGTCTCCTCCTCTTATTATTATCTAATGGTAGCCACTCTTCATATCTATTTTGGAGAAAAAGTAAACTCTACTTATCTCGTCTAACATGTCATCTAAGCACGAGATCAGGTGTCAATACTTGATGGTAATCTTATTAACTATGCGATAGTCGATGCACATGCATCAAGAGCCATCTTTCTTAGGTACCAACAGCACAAGCATGACATATAGACTCAGGCTTTCTCGAACATACCCCTTTTCCATTAGCTCGATAACTTGCCTTTATAGCTCTTTGGTTTCTTCAAGGTTACTTTGACAAGCTGGCCGATTCAGGATAGTGGCTTTGGGAATAAAGTCTACTTGATGCTCGATGCCCCTAATGGGTGGCAACCCACTTGAGATTTTTCTTGAATGTGCAATAAAGCTGTCAACATAGAAAGTGGGCTCTTTATTTCATTGATATCTTGTAAAGTTTGATTGTTGACATTTGTTTGTGTCTGCATGAATTCTTACAATGTCTCCTCTAAACTTTTAACATGCGAAGATGGTTGGGTCAAAGTGTTAGGACATTTTGGAAGTTGGGGGAAGTGAGCACTGTTATTATCTTGCCAACTAAAGTTAGGTTCGTTTCTCCATTGAGGGTTGTAAGTGCTTGAGTATGAAGAATGAAAGGGTTTTTTTGAATGTTTCCACAACATTTGCTTGATCATGCAACATCTCTTTAAAAAGTGAAATGTTTAGGCATTCCATAGTAGAATGTCCCATGATTTCACAAATACCACAAATTTATTCAATTTTCCCAGTTTAACCTCTTGTAGTTTCCTAAGCTCCATGGCTTTAACCTTTCTAGTTAAACTAGCCATCCTAGCACTTAGATCATTTTTTGAGAACACATCCTCGAACTCCTATAGCAAAGACATGATAGAAGAAGGAAGATTGTCATCAAAATCGTTAGTACTAAACATACTTTCCTTGAACATGAGCATAAGAAAAGGATGCTTCAAAAGTAGAGGCTTTCTTATTTCCCTTTCTTTTGCTAAAACATTCAACTTTTCTAACTCACTCTATTCTTTTCTTTAATTTTTCTCTCTTGTTTTTACCTCACTCTTTTTGTGTTTTTCTTTTGTTTTTAACTCATTCTTTCCTTTCTTATTTTGAATTTTCTTGTCTTTCTCACTCTCATTTTTTCCACCTTTTCTATTGGTTTCAATTTTTCATAAGACTCTCTTAATTGGAGCTGATATTCAGAATGTAACAGCCTGAACTTGGGCCTAGTCAAAATAGTGGTTTCGGGACCACAAATCCGATGAGGAAAAATTTATTTTTATTACATTTTTATGGTCTACAATTTCACGGAATGATTTCGTGAAAATTTTGTTCAAAAATTTCGATGTTTGGGCACTCAATTTAGTCAAAAGGACTAAATTACAAAAAGTGCAAAAGTTTAGTCTACATGTTAGAGGTGTCCAATTATTATGAAATTTTAAATTGGAGGTCCTTAAATGGTAATTAGACAATTGGTTAATTTTTTGGACAAAAATGGACATGAAATAGGTGAAATATAAAATTTTTAAGTTAGGGGCATTTTGGTCATTTAGTGATTAAATGATTAAATAAAAAAATTAAAAGCCAATTTTTGTCCATATTCAACCCCATGGCCGAATTTCACAAGGGAAACCATGGCTAGGGTTTTTCAAGCTTCCAAGCTCAATTGTAAGTCCGTTCTAGCCCCGTTTTTAATAATTTTTACGTTTTTGAAATCCTCGTAACAAGATCTATCTATTTCTACTACTAATTTGATATATGGTTGAAGTCTAGGGTTTTGACCCATGATGAATATGTGTGTATTTTGATGTTTAATGATATAAAATGCATGTTTATGGTTAGAGAAATGACTTTTACTAAGTGATTTTTGATGAAAATACCTAAAAGGACCAATTTATAAAAGTTATAAAATATGTTATAAAAGTGTGTTTTAATGGAAATTGTGGGATGTTATAGTTATGAAAATGGTTGGGCTAGGCTGAAAGTAAAAAGAAATTGAATGAAAATCATTTTACGAACCTAGGGGCAAAAGTGTAAATATGATAAAGTTTAGGGGCAAAAATGTAATTTTCTAAATATGATTTTTTGGCTGGTTTGATTAGTATAATGATTAAATAAGTTAAATGCGATGTTTTAGATCAAGAAAAACAAGGTTCAGATCTAGATCGGGGGAAAACAACTAATTGACGAATAAGTCCTTTTCACCGATTTTGCTTTCAAGGTAAGTTTGTATATAAATAATGCATTATTTTTACTTACTTTTTCATATTTTGATAACTGGTATGAATTGTGACTGAATATTTGATGTAATTGACAAAATATCGATGACTGATAAATTTCCCAGTTGAACCTTAGGAATAAAAATGGATACGAGTGACATGTTCACTAGAAACCTATGTGAAATCTAAGTGAAATAAGTGATCCGGGTGCTGGTCCGTATGTTCTATCGGTGGCTGAGTTATCCGGCATGTGTTAGGGATACTTGATAGCTTGTGTAAATAGCACCATGTAGTTTCGTCATGACCGTTAGTTTGTGTGAGCAGACCCGAGATTGTGACTATGTGAAACGAGTGCTGGTCTTTTAAGTTCTACCAGTGGATGAGTAATTCGACATGTGTTGCGGCTACCTGACAGCTTGTGTGAGCAGCACTGAGTAGTTACATATGACCGACAACTTGTGTGAGCAGACCCGTGAATGTGATTAACTCGAGAGCGAGCCTATGTAAAAAGTGTGATATGAAGTATCTTTAGCTACAAGTGTGGCACTTATGTGCAAATTTTTGTGTATCCGTTATTATTTCGATACGTTCAATGGGAAATGACTAAATATAAATGAATATGACTAAGTGATGAATAAGTGCAGGTATGTGTGTGTCAATTTATGAGGAATGTGCTCGATAGGTGATCGAACTTTGGTAAGTTTGATATGGGGTAAGTGTTACTATGAAAGTTAATACAAAGAAATTATGAAGGAGTAACATTTGCAAGAAAATAGTTTTGGGACCGCAGCAGTCATGTGTCTTTGAAAAATCAAAAAATGGTGGAAATTGAATTAAAAGTTGAATAAGATATTAATTTAAAGCTTATTGAGTCTATTTTCGTATAAAGGAAATAGTGTAAGCGAAAGAATTTCATATTCTGAGATATTTAAATTTTTGTGAGATAGGGTCAGAATGATTTCAGAATCTCTTGTTATGACTTTGGAAAATCACTAAAAATTGTATAAAAATAATTATGGTTTATAATTTATATGCTTAAAGTCTACCTTTAATAGAAACAAACGGGAACATAATCCGAATCCCGTACGAAGAGATATTTAATTTTTAGTGAAGAAGGGTCGAAACTGTTAGACAGCAGAACAGGGGAGAATTTAATGAATGAACTGTACTTTTGGCTAAACCAAAAATTCTAAAAATTTTATGGTAAGAATATATGTGAGTCTAGTTTCAGGGAAAATTGACAGATCATAATTTGAAGTTTCGTAACTCAAGATATAAATAATTTAGTGACTATGACTCGAGTAGACTGCTTGAGATGAACATGAGTAAATAGTGGAACTATGTGCAATTATGATTGTATTATCTTGAGAACATATTATGAAGACTTATAAAAACATGTTAATAAATTTCTTATTATTTACATACGTACTTACTAAGCTATAATGCTTACCCCCTTCCTTTCCTTTTTCCTATAGTGTCACAATGTTAGCTCGAGTTGGAGGTCGTCGAAGATTCTATCACACTAACAAGTTATTGATTGGTATTGTATCAAAGATTTTCAAGTATTTTTAAGTCCATGGCATGTATAGGGACTTGATTATGTGTGTATATGTTAATATGAGTTGGCCTAGAATGTTGGCCTATGTTATTAGAAGGTTATTGTTGTATAAGGTCGTTTAATGTGGCTAATAATTGTTATGTTATAAGTCTATGATGATGTATTTCAAGAATGTGTATGCTTGCATGTGCTGGATGAGTAAATGTGTGATAATTATGAGTGGTAAATGTGATTGGTTGTGTAAGTTGCATGATGTGAATGGTTAAGTGTGTGTGTGTGTGATTATGCATGATGAATGTGTTTTGTAAATGGTATGTGGATGTCTTAGTCTGGGTGTTTGAATGCTTAATAATACCATGTTGTGTGATGATAAATTTGTATAAGTGTATAAGTGTTTTGGGGAGGCAAAGGGCTTGGTAAATAATCTTACTTGTGGCCACACGGGCAGCCACATGGCCATGTGACCCAGGGTGTGTGAAGTCTGCACTTGATTTTCAGAAATTTGAAACGTCACACGACCTAACACACGGGCGTGTATTTAGGTTGTGTGAAGGACATGGCCTTGGACATGGGCGTGTGCCCCTATTTTTCAAGAAATTTTTTAGTTCTTTCAAAAGTTATTGGTTTAGTCCCGGACCACTTCCAAGATAAAAATTTGAAATGTTTTAATTTGGATGAAATTTTATGACTCGGTTTAATACGTTTACAAGTGTATGTGTTCCGGTAATGCCTTGTACTCTATTTTGGCGTCAGATACGAGTAAGGGGTGTTACACAAAAACTTGTCTGGGGGTAAGTGGTTCCAAAGTAACGCTCTTCCCTTGGTGTTTGAAGGTATACCAATTGGTATAACCATCATACAATACTCGATGATCAAATTGACATGGTCTCCCCAATAATAAGTGACCAACATGCATTGGCACTACGTCATAAATAACTTCGTCACTATATTTGCCCATCGAGAAAGTGATGACAGCTTGCTTAGTAACTTTGAGCTCACCACCACCATTGAGCCATTGAGTTAAGGATGTGGATGTTTGGTGGTTTCTAGGCCGAGTTTTTCTACAAACAAGCTACTAGCAACGTTAGTACAACTACCACCATTTATAATGACACTACATACCTTTCCTTGGTCATGGCAGCGCATGTGAAAGATGTTTTTGCATTGTTGCTCATTCTCTATGGTTTGGATGCTCAAGCTTTACTTAATGACAAAGATTTCACCATCCACGATACTCTAAGTCATCCTCCTCATCAGTAGGTATTTCTGGCTCATCTTCTTTTTCAAGTTTGAATTCTATCTCACCATTGTCCCTTTGATTTGGAAATTGGCTAGTAATATGGCCCTTCCCAAGTCATTTGAAAACACTTGATGTCTCGAGATCGATTTGGCATGGCCTTATTATTTCATTTACTCGAATCTCCACTCAACTTATTAGATTTTGATGCCCCACTGTTGTCTTTGGATCAAAAGGTGGTATCCTTTTTGTAGGTTCCTTGACCCCACTTTGATGTAGAAATAGAATTAGAAAGGGGTCGAGTGGTACATTTTCTTTTTGAATGTTTTTCCACCTTGATCGTCATGTGAACCATATCAATGAATTCAACATAGTGTTGCAATTCAACTATATTGGCAATGTCTCGGTTGAGGCCAGCTAGAAATCTTGCTATGGTGGCCTCTCGGTCTTCTTCAACATCGGCACGTATCATTGCTATCTCCATCTCTTTGAAGTAATCCTCCACGCTTTGATTACCTTGGGTGAGATTTTGTAATTTCTGGTACAATTCTCGATGGTAGTGGGTTGGTACGAACCTCTTTCTTATAATAGCTCTCATTTCAGCCCATGTAGACACTAGTCATTCGCCATTTCTTCTCCTACTCAAGGTTAGCTAATCCCACTAAATAATAGCATAATCATAGAATTCAATGGTAGCAAGTTTTACTTTTTTTTTTCTTCCTGAGTAGTTATGCAATTCAAAGACGAGTTCAATATTCTTTTCCCACTCCAAGTAAGCTTCGAGGTCGGTTCTCCCTTAGAACGGAGGGATTACCATTTTAATATTGGTAAGGTTATCATCTATTTTATTTTGTTCCCTCGGCTTTCGATTTCATTGACCTCAACACCTCAAGCTATGACTAGAGGCTTGATCACTTACCATTTCACTCTGATCATAGTAATCTTCTTAGTTTGGCCTTAGAGGACCTTGTTCCCTCTTTTGATTTTGAGGAGAACATCTCCTTTGGGCTCTTTCCTCCAATTGGTTCAATTGTTCTTGTATTGGCTCCAATCGGTGTTGCAACATTTTGTCCATCTCACGAATTAAAGCTTGGTATGCTAGACCAGGCACACCACCAATAGCAACATTATTCCTTTCAGGACGCACACCACCACCACCAGCATTATCCCTTTCAAGACTTCAAGATATGATGTTTTCTTAAAAACACCACCACCAGCATTATCCCTTTCGAGACTTCGAGACATGATGCTTTCTCACAAGCAAACCTCACTGATACTCTCAGAAATAAATGTTCACTCCTCTCATATTTACATTTGTTATTGGCTTTTAACCTCTCTAATGCTCTATCGCACTTTTGCATTTTACCACTCTTGCTTTCTCTCTAAGTTCTTATGTGACTTCCTTAGACTTAAGCAACAAACCTTGTGGAATCAACTTCAAAAGTGATGTAATGTAGGTATTAACGTTAGGTGATAAGGAAGGCTTAGAAGAATAAAAAAATAAAGGTAATTTGAAATGTTGTTAAAACCATTGTGGTAAATAAAAGCTTGCACTTGGGAAAAGAAACACTTTCAAAATTTTTTTGATAGAAATTTCAAATCTCCCTTTTTGTATTTTCGAACTTAGGATGTAGATATGTTGTTTTCTTTCTTTTTTGACTTTTTAAAGATTTTTCAATGCCATTCCTGGGAGAGATAAAAATGTTAGATAGTTACTTAATTTAGCTAGCTCTGATGCCAAATGATGTGAGCTCATCCTCGTTGGAAGATTATGAATCGCTAAATTTCTCGATTGAAATTAAGAATTATCAAATTTAATGTTTTTTGTGAAGGTGAAAACGTGAATGGTAGGCTTTGGAAAGCTGGTTTGATGGATAATAAAGGAATAAGGAAGGATAAGATGGAATTCGGTTTAAAGACTCAAGAATGAACCAATATTATAGAATAATACTGACCTAATCCTTATATTAGTACTTAATGCCACGCCACTCTTCAAAGAAGTGATAAGTTCGAATGAAATAGATTGACGCCACAAGGAATGCTTGTTAAGTCAATTTGAGTCAAATGAGAACAAGGAGATTGAACAATCACGATAAGATTAAAATTCATCAAAAAGTTGTAACAAAATGTCTCAAGCCTTATATTTATAGGCTGCATAAGGTACCAGCTGAATAGGCATGAGATAAATGTGTTTGATGTCCATTAATTCATTCAAAGCATCCTTTGAGAGTTTCTAGATGTTGATGTTGCCAAAAGCCTTGTTCACATTGTAAATTTTGAATTCCCAAATAGTCAGTTACATTGGTCCTTGAGAGTTAACTGAATGTGCATGAAATTGAATGGTTTCAATAGTGTGAACATGAATTGATGCTGCCTTGACAACCAAATGTTCACTTGCGATATGTAGATCATTAGTGCAAATTGTGTCGGACGAAGAGTCTCAAGGTGTGAACAGGAAGAAGTGAATGGTTTCATAGGTGTGAACTTGATAGTCGACCGAATTGTCAAGTGTGAAAACACTTGATGCTTTGCTTATCATGAAATGGCTCATGGGAGGTTGTGTTCAACTCTTTAAACGTTGTTTATGCAACACGAACAGTTTTAGAGAAACCTCCCAGTAGCAGCAATGTGAATAATCTGGTCAAAACTAAGACTGTAACACCCCTTACCCGTCTCTGACTTCGGGACTGGATACGAGGCATTACCATGCTTAACCTTACTTGAACATGTATTATCGGGCTATAAAATTTTGCTCCGACTTAAAGTTTTCCTTCTTAATCATAACATGTATATTATGGGCCTACGTAGCCTTAAACACCCATCCAAAAGATTTCAAAGTTCAACCGGAAACTTTTGCACTTTTTGAAAATTTTTGCCTAAACATGGGCCACATGCCCATGTTATCCAAGGGACAGGTCCGTGTGCCCCTAAGACATGCCCGTGTTCTTCATCATGGTCAAAACTGACTTATCTCACACGGCTAAGCACACGCCCATGTCTACAACCTATGTCCTTCACACGGCCTAGACACGCCCGTGTCCTCTGCCCGTGGAGCTCTCTGTTTATGATGTCATCATACCCTTAATAATGCACGGCAATGGCACACGCCCGTGTGACGAATTGTATTCTCATAAATTGGTGCAGGGGACACACGGCTTCTTAACACACCCATAGGGCTGACCGTGTGTCTCACACGGCCTAAATACACGCCCGTGTGGACAATTTGGGGCTATTTTCCAAGCCAATTGCCACCCTGAGACATCAACACACTTATACCAGCTCAAGCAATACTTAACATAGTCTTTATACCCTATGCATAACCCTCGAAACATTACGTGTAGAATTTATAAAACTCTTCATCAATAGGATATGGAACATAACAATATTAACCAAGCATACAACTCACAATATGACATAACATAAAATGATCAAACTTTTATACATGCCATACTCAAAATAAAGCAACTTGGCTATACCAAAATAATGATTGATAGTGTGATCCGAGCTCCGACGTCTTTGGTACCCGAGCTAGCTTGGCGATACTCCAAGGAAGAAAGAAAAGAGAAAAAAGTAAGCATATAGCTTAGTAAGTTTAAATGAAATCTTACATAATTAAACTCATTCATCATGAAGCAAGAATACAAAAATCTCAAGTGCTTAAGTTTACTTACTCATACTTACCCATCACATTAGGGTTACCTTAACTTGTATTTACTCATGGTACCTGTATCATTCATTACATAGTTTAGCGCTTAAATTACCATGAACAATAACTTGAATCTCTACCTTCCTTCACTTGAATGGAATTATCTATGATTCTTATATAACATGACTCATCATCAACTTTACTTACTTTGCTCTTAGTCACTTTTTCATGCTTACTCTTTTGCCCGTTGAATTTCTTGGAATACCAGAGGATACTCAATATCATCAAACATGTCTCTCGATGCCAATGCCATATCACAGATATGGTCTTACATGGGATCACCTCTTAGTGACGATGCCATATCCCAGACATGGTCTTACACGGGCTTCCTTAGCTTGATGTTGATGCCATATGCCAGACATGGACTTACATGAGATCTTTCTTTGGTGTTTCCTTTTGAAACTTACCATTGCCATGTCTTGACATGGTCTTACGTGGTATCCTTGCCGTATGAACTCACCAATGCCATGCCTTGGCATGGTCTTACATGGTATCCTTGCATTATAGTAACTTATCAATGCCATGTCTTGACATGGACTTACATGGTATCCTTGCCTTATTCGATGCTAATGCTATGTCCCAAGCATAGTCTTACACAGGATATACGTTCGGTGCCGATGCCATGTCCCAAACATGGTCTTACACGAGGCCTACATTCCTTGATGCCAATGCCATGTCCTAGACATGGTCTTACGCGGGCTTTCCTTATCTCATGTTATGATATATGTATCCTCGTTATTCCGAGACTTCAACCAGGACTTCTATTCACTTGTTCTCTTTGACTTCCTTATTAAGGCATTATTAATCATCTTCATGAAAATAACATACATTAATAACTTAGTAAGTAGTTTAATGATAATACACATGAAACCTTAAATTCATACAAACTTACCTCGGTACTCCAAAATAGATGTAGATGTGCAATTTAGTCCACAACTTTGTTCTTGCCTCGGTTTTGGTCTGGGCTTCGTGTTTCTTGATCTGTAATAACAATTCAACTTTTTTAATACTTACATTGAATAAATTGACTCATAATCCATACTTTGGAAAAATTTACAATTTTGCCCCTAAACTTTCTCAAAATTACACTTTTACCCTTAGGCTCGTAAAATGATTTTCATTCAACTTTCTTGCATTTCAAGCCTAGCCGAATCATATTCTCAACTATAGAAACTTTCAAATTTTACTATTTCACCCATATATGGCCATTTTTATAACTTTTACAATTTAGTCCTTTTATGGAATTTTCATGAAAATCACTTGGAAAAAGATGTTTATCCTACCTCAAACTCACATATTCTTCCATAAAATATCAAAATACATGCATGTCACACATGGGAAAATTTTTTAACATAAACCCTAGCTCAAAATATGGCTAGAAATAGCTAAACCGAGCTACAAGGATCTCAAAAATATGAAGAACATTAAAAACGGGGCTAGGATGCACTTACTATCAAGCTTGGAAGATAAAGAAACCCTAGCTATGGTTCCCTTGTGATTTTCGGCCAAGAAGGAAGAAGATGGACATGATTTTGGCTCATTTTTTCCTATTAATTCTTTAATTTACCAAATGACAAAAATGCCCTTAATGATTATTTCTTGAGATTTTTCCTTCCTATGTCCATTTTTGTCCATCTCAACATATAATGGTCTAATTGCTAAATAAGGACCTCTAATAATTTTTATAATTCTATTTCATACTTAAACTTTCTAGAATCTCATATTTTCTAATCCTTGCAATTTAGTCCTAATGGACAGTTTGTTCACTAATTAATAAAATTCTTTCATGAAATTTTCACACAACCATGCAAATACCTCATAAGCCTTATAAAATCATTTAAACACATATTTCTTCTTCAGATTTGTGGTCTAGCACCACTATTCCGACTAGGCCCTAAGTTGGGTTGTTACAAAGACAAGGTTGAAATGCAACAATTTAAGACAAAAAAGCACACATTTAAGTTGTATGAACTTAGACAAGTAATAATGATGTAAAAACTAAGACACATAATTAAAGTGCAGTATTTAAGACACACATTTAAGATGTCTAAACTTAGACATAATTAAAACTCAAACTAAAATAGCTAAATAGATAAAATCCTTTCTTCCAGCAACCTAATTTAAACACACAAATATTAAAGTTTTACATGCAGCACATTGCATGGGTTGCATGGAATGCATGAAATGCATGGGTTGCATGGAATGTATGAAATGCATGTTTTGCACGGGATGTATGAAATGCATGTTTTGCATGGAATGCATGTGTTGCATGGAACACATGGAGTGCATGCCTAAACTCGATCAATTAAAGTCATGACAGCTTCTTTAAACTTTTTGGCTCGTGCATGAGTTATTGGCCCTCTTTGAAGCTCGATTGGATCTTGCAAGGTTCTACGAGTTACTTGTTCGACATCAAGGGTTTTGGTTGGGTCCATGCTCGCATCCCTACACCCTTATGTTTCTGCTCAAGAGTACAATCTAATTTGTTCATAATTCTCTCTGTGGCCACCAACCAATACTCGGCCACATTCAAGGTGACCTCTGCGGCACCCCTAAATAGCTCTACTCCATTGGACTGGATTTATTCAATTACCGACCCCCAGCTCTCAGATCCAAAATAGGTCCTGCGACCCTTTCCAGTACTCTCAACATGGCTTGGGACAATGCGTCATCCCCAACTGTTTGAGTCTGAGACCCTGTATTAGTAGTTGGCGTACCCATAGTCTTACTCGTATCTAGATTAGGCATATTACCCATTGAGGACGCCTCAACTCGAGCCGCTCTTCGGCACCTACTGCGCCCATGGGTACCTTATCCATGGTTTCCGTACATACTCGTTATGTTGATCTTATCTACAATTTTGAAATTTTATTAATCTGCTTAAAGTTCGTTATCAAATATCTCATGTAAAAAATCTTATCAGAATCTTTTTCAGTATTGTAACACCCCAAACCCGGTCAAGACACCACGACCAAATCTGGCATGCTACGGAGTGAAAACCTTTTTAAACCAAAAGTTTTTCGGATAATTTTCCTAGAAAACCCTTTTGTAGTATGAAAAGTTTAGAAATCCTTGTTTAGGACGATTTTGAAATCGTGTGATGGCTGCTTCAAAACTCATGCCTGAAAAACCTGCTGGTTGTTGCAAGTTTTAGAAAACATACAAGTTACCTTTGTTATCATCTTATAAGTGATGTTACCCGATGGCAACGTTTAAAAAAAACCCGAAGGAGTTATGGTTTTGAAAACATTGCTTTTTACCAGTTAATTTAGCAAGTCCATATATCCAACATAGGTATAATATAATCAAAATAAAAGCAAATGATAAAAACCCAAAATAATACTTAGCGGCCTTATTACAAACCAAAACCAAATTTAAGTGAATAAATAAACTAAAATAGTAACTTAAAAGAAATCAATACCCAAACTAGCATGCATGGCCGCCTCGAGTCCTCCCCGGCTCCATATCCACAATCTACGCCCCATCTGCAAAATATAAGGGAAGGGGTGAGTCACCAAGACTCGGTGTATAAACCCCCAACCCGATAGTGCAAGCACTCACACAAATTATCAGTAAAACATGCAAATCATGCAACCCATAACCTAACCAACCGAATCTCCTTTAACTACCCCGTGTGGTCAAAATCATTGGTGGTCAAAACCACTGGTGACCATAGTCACAAATATGTTGGTGTGGTCAGAACCACTGATGACCGAAGTCACAAATCAAGTGATGGGGCCAACCCATCGTGTGGTCAAAACCACTAATGACAATCCCATAACTAACATGTGAGGCCAACCCACTGTGGTACCAAACCACCGGGGCGAGTCACAATATTCATATGTGGTCAAAACCACTGGTGGTCAAAACCACTGGGACTTAGTCACAAATATAATATCAAAGACGGGGCCAACCCGTCGTGTGGTCAAAACCACTGGTGACAGTCCAAATATTCCTTCCCCCTCCTATCATCAATCCCATCATCATGTCCATAACATATGTGACATAATATCATGTATCATGCAATAACACATAGCATAGCATATATCAATAACATGATGATGTATACCAAAAATCACATAACAGGGGACTTACCCGGAATCCAGGCACATACCACAAGGCATAACCACTGATTTCATTGGCTAAAACAGTAACATAATAGGCATATTATACTAATAAAGTGTGTAAGCGTTACACACCTATTACTAACGCTATCACTAAATCTCAAGACCGATCTCATCGCACTGATCTTCTTGATCCTACATTCAGCCAAACCCAAAATCAGTAACAAGGCCATTCGGCCACACCAACAAATCCTGAAGGGTTAACGTATGGAACCCCAAACCTTACCTTGATGTTCTTTGAATACTAGCCACCACCCAAAGTATATGAGATTAAGCCTTCCCCTACAATCAGCAATCATTAACACTCATTTCAATAGCATTCGGCTTTTAAAATATCTAATGGAAAGAATGAACTAACATGGATCCTTACCATTGACTTACCGAATTTGATTGTCAGATAATAGAGGGCTCAGATCTACTGCTTCAAAACCCAGAGATCCTAAAAGAAATCGGTCCCTATAGATGGTTAGCATTACTTACCAGCAAATGCCGAAATTCGGCTTTTACTCTCATGAGAGTCGACAGAGAGAAGAGAGAAAAGAAGTAATAAGATTTCGACCATGGACACTTACCCTCTTCAAATCCGATTAGAGAAGAACCTGAAGAAGATCTACTCTTGGTTGATATTCAGCCAAAATAACACTAGAAGAAAGAAGGAAAATTTGGCAAAGAGTTGAGTGATGAAAGGAGATTCGGCTATGGTTGATAGAAGAGAAACAAATGGGGTTCAGCTAAAGTGAAAAGAAGAGAATGGAAAAGAAAATATAGAATGGGAGAGGGAAGATTCGGCAAAGGAAGAGGATAAAGATTTTGGCACAAGGGTTTGAGAAAAGGAAAAGATGAAGTGGACTAAGATGGTTTCGACTTTGAGCAAGAAAAAGAAGAAGAAAAAGAGAGAGAGATGGGGGAGAAGAAGATTCGGCCAAGCACTTTGAGAAGGAAAAAAAAAGAAATAAAATAAAATTAAAGAACTTAGAGGGACATTCGACTACACCAAAAGCTCCCAAAACCGATAGCCCCTTACAGATCTACCATTCGCCAACTCTTTCCAAATGAGTTTGATAAGATTCAAGCTCCTAACTTTCCTCACCTTTATCTATCCAATTCAAATCCGATGATCACATCCTCATCCATTCAAGAGAGTCCCTTCTGAGCACTCCTTTTCCTTGCTTGTGGCATCAAAACAATAAGAAGAAAGTGAGATTTCTGCTGTTCGAACCTGAGTTCTCCTCCCCTGCATATGGCGTCACTCTTTAGACACCTTAGTGGCACCTCCTTGTCACTTTTCCACTTGTATTCTTGTGTCAAAAACTCCCAATAATTTCTTTTAACCCCTAACTCTCCTAGCTCCCTTTTACTAAAACTTAAAACAAAAATTTTCCCACAGCTCGGGCCTACCCTTGGCTTATTCCTAGATCTTAAAACACCTTAATTACTAACACAATCAAGCCATACCCATGCAAAAAACAATTTAAACACAACAGCCCCCCATTTTAGGATGTTACAGTTCTACCCCCTTAAAAATAATTTCAGCCTCGAAATTATCTGGTCAGAAGAGTTGAGGGTATTACTGCCGCATCACGTCCTCTGGCTCCCACGTGGCCTCCTCCGTACCATGATTCTACCATAAAACTTTCACCAGGGGTACTGACTTCTTCCGTAAGACTTTGACATCCTGATCCAAAATCTGCACCAGTTCCTCTTCGAAAGTCAAGTCAGGGCTCACCTCTATCTCCTCAACTGGTACCACATGTGACGGATCTGACCGATAGCGCCTAAGCATCAAAACATGGAAGACGTCGTGAATCTAATTTAACTCTGCTGGCAACTCGAGCTGATATGCTACCGGTCCCACTCTCCTCAACACCGTGTATGGCCCGATAAACCTAGGGCTTAGCTTCCCTTTCCATCCAAATCTTAGCACTTTCTTCCATGGTGATACCTTCAGAAAGATCTAGAAAACTCTGAATTTTCACAACCGACCTAGGCGGTTTCCAGTCCAACACTGCCTCAATCTTGCGAGGGTCCACTCTAATCCCTTCAGTAGACACTACGTGACCTAAGAAAGTCACCTCCCTAAGCCAGAACTCGCACTTACTGAACTTGGCAAATAATTGCTTTTCCCTTAGAAATTGCAAAAGCAACCGCAAATGCGTATCATGATCCTCCTCAGTCCTTGAGTACACCAATATGTCGTCTATGAATACTACGACAAACTGGTCCAAGTACTGCTAGAACACCCGATTCATCAAGTCCATGAATGCTGCCAGTGTATTGGTTAACTCGAACGGCATTACCAGAAACTCGTAGTGCCCATACCGAGTATGAAATGCCGTTTTATGAACATCAGCCTCCTTTACTTTGAGATGATGATACCCTGACCTGAGATCTATCTTTGAGAAAATCGATGCACCCTTAAGTTGATCAAACAAGTCGTCAATCCTGGGCAACGGATACTTGTTTTTGATCGTCAACTTGTTCGTTAGCGATGAGTCTATACACATCCGCATTGTACCGTCTTTTTCTTCACAAAGAGCATGAGTTCTCCCAAGGAGATATGCTTGGTCGAATGAAACCTCAGTCCAATAACTCCTGAATTTCAGCCTTCAACTCAACCAATTCCTTTGGCTCCATTCTATACGGGGCTATAGACACTGGCGCTATTCCGGGTAATAGGTCTATATCGAATTCAACCTCCCGATCTGGAGGCAGACCCGGAAGTTCTTCTGGGAATACATCCGCAAATTCCCCTACAGTTTGAACACTCTCTACAGCTGCATCCTTGGCTCCCAAAGCACAAACATCCACCATGAAGGCCTCACAACCCTTCCTTACCATTTTCTCCGCCTTCAGTGTAGAGACCACATTAGAAATGTAATCCCTTCTATTACCTATCATCACCACCTCCCTACCTTCCATTGTTCTCAACACCATGCGCTTGGCCACGCAATCCAAACTGGCCTGGTACTTCACTAGCCAATCCATCCCGAGAATCAGATCGAACTCCCCAAACGGTAGTTCCATCAAATTAGCCAAAAACACGACCCCTTGAAGTTCTAGGGGTACATTCCTACATATTCTACTTACTTTTACAGAGTGACCTAAAGGGCTTATCATAGTCATCTTCCTAGAAGTAATCTCAGAATTCAAGTTCATAGTTTCCACTATGCTACTGGCTACATATGAGTGCGTCGAACCCACATCTATCAAAACATTATAAGGTAGTCCAAAGATTAAGAATGTACCGGTTATGACATCCGGTGTGTTACCCTCCTCTCGACACCTTGCTGCGTAGACCAGTCTAGGCTGTCTAGCCTCTGTACTACCTGCACCTCTGCCTGGTGCTCCACGGCCTCTACCAGAGCCATTACCTCCCCTAGCAGCACCATGGCCCCTCTGTGGCTGCTGACCATCCCTCCTGCTACAGTACGATTCTCGATCCCAGGATCGCAACCTAGCTGACCTCTGTGGACAATCCCTCACTCGGTACCCCATCGATCCACACTCAAAACATCCCCTATTTCCAGTCCAACATTCTCCCATGTGAAACTTTCCACATCGAGCACATCGTGGCGGCCACTGAGTATCAGCAGCACTAGGCCTAGCAACTTGATTCGACCCACTATATCTACCCCATTTTTACTAATTCCCGGCTGACCCAGATGATCCAGAATTCCTCTTATTCCAAACCTTGTCCTGGTTCTGTCTAACCGACTGTTTCACTTCCTCCGCAACTTTGGCCTTTTCCACTAAGACCGCAAACTCTCTCTCCTACTGTGAAATAATCAGTAACCTCAGTTCATCCCTTAATCCGTCCTCGAATCTGACACATCGCTCATGCTCTATTGCTATGATGCCCCGAGCATATCGGCTCAACCTTAAGAATTCTGCCTCGTACTACGTCTGATTTACTCCCCGAACCAAATTTCGTAAAATCCTTTCTCTGCGCATCAATATAACTGGTCCCAACATACTTCTTTTGATAAGCTGCCTTGAAATAATCCCAAGTGAGATCATCCGCTACAGCACCATCCCGAACCGTGAGCCACCACTAGTATGACTCATCTCGGAGAAGCGACACTACTCCTTTTAGTTTCTCCTCAGCCGTCAGATCCAAATCATCCATGATTCATTCTGTCGCTTCCAACCAATACTCAGTCATATTGGGTGCCACACCAGATACACCTCAAAATACTTTAGATCCATTGGTTCGGAGTCACTCAGACACGGATTTTTGAGCTCTCGTACCCCCACCTGCTCTAGCCACTCTCTCAAAGATTTCGCAAGATCACCTGCGACATTACATCTTCCCCGCTTGATCCTCGATACTCTACACCAAAGAATGGTGGTGGTATCTCATTCTCGGACCCTTAACCAGACCTAACGGGTTCCGATACGGTCATTCCGCCTCTACCACGTCCTCGCACATTACGACCACGTCCCCTAGTACTCATATCTAAATCGCGATTTATCTGCTTAAATAAATTTATGAATTATCTTCTGTTCCACTTATTACCCACAAGTAAGTTTTATGCAAAGTGGTTTGGTAGTGGTTCTTTCGATCATCACAAAGTTTTCATTTCAATTTCCTACCCTAATTCAGTGAATCACATTTACTCATCAATAACCTTCTCCACCTACATTCCACGTGTAGGGGTATTCTCGTCATTTCACTACCCGGGGGTATTTTGTAATTTAATCTATCGGGGTATTTTAGTAGTAAAATAGGGTTAATTTGTAAACCTTTACAAATTATAGGTATTTCAAAAATTCTAAAAATCGGGGGTATTTTGGTAATTTCATAAACCATGGGTATTTTCAAATTTTTTTTCCAAAATATGGTTCCAAGTGATTTTACAAAATAAGGGTATTTTGAAAATTTTCAATTCGAGGGTACTTCGACAATTTTCCATACTAAGGGTATTTTGGTAATTTTCACAAATTAGGGGTAATTTGGTCATTTTTCAAATTAGGGGTATTTTGGTCATTTCCTAAATCAAGGATACTGTGGTAATTTCAAAACCAAGGTTTAAAGTGTTACCAAGACAAGATGGCTGGTCCCTTTCGGGTTTTAGTTATTGAATTTAGCCTGTGAATAAGTCGTCTCAGTTAGGGTGAACCGTCACTACGCACCAGGTAGGATTCGAGTGGAGAGGAGGTGAGTCACTAGGACTGCTTAAATACCAAGCTCCCCTAGAATCCATTCCTAGACATGCGCAAAACGGTTGCCACACCCTTAACTCAGTGACGATCTCATAGGTTTGTTTAGTGGATCTTTAAGTCTTATGTAATTTGTGTTAGAGTAAGCTATTCTTAGGGTTCAATAACTCCTAATCTACTATTCTACGATCCCGAAATACCCATTTTTCCCACATATAATTCACACAATAGTTAGGGATACTTACCTGGGCGGATTGGTGCCGAAGACTCGGTGCCATGCTGTTAAAACCATGTACCTTTTCCAAAAACTTTTCAAAACCCTACTTTAAAACATTTTGGGCCTCAGGCTCACAGTTGAGCTTTTGAACTTGGCTCTGATACCAAAATTGTAACACACCAAACCCGGTCAACACACCACGATCGAATCTGGCATGCTACGGAGTGAAAACCTTTTTAAACCATAAGTTTGTCGGATAATTTTCCTAGAAAACCCTTTTGCAGTATGAAAAGTTTAGAAATACTTGTTTAGGACGATTTTGAAGTCGTGTGATGGCTGCTTCAAAACTCATGCTTGAAAAACCTACTGGTTGTTGCAAGTTTTAGAAAACATACAAGTTACCTTTGTTATCATCTTATAAGTGATGTTACCTGATGGCAACGTTTAAAAAAAAACCCGAAGGAGTTATGGTTTTGAAAACATTGCTTTTTACCGGTTAATTTAGCAAGTCCATATATCCAACATAGGAATAATATAATCAAAATAAAAGCAAATGATAAAAACCCAAAATAATACTTAGCGGCCTTATTACAAACCAAAACCAAATTTAAGTGAATAAATAAACTGAAATAGTAACTTAAAAGAAATCAAAACCCAAACTAGCATGCATGGCCACCTCGAGTCCTCCCCGGCTCCATATCCGTAGTCTACGCCCCATCTGCAAAATATAAGGCAAGGGGTGAGTCACCAAGACTCAGTGTATAAACCCCCAACCCGATAGTGCAAGCACTCATACAAATTATTAGTAAAACATGCAAATCATGCAACCCATAACCTAACCAACTGAATCTCCTTTAACTACCCCGTGTGGTCAAAACCACTGGTGGTCAAAACCACTAGTGACCGTAGTCACAAATATGTCGTTGTGGTCAGAACCATTGATGACCTAAGTCACAAATCAAGTGATGGGGCCAACCCATCGTGTGGTCAAAACCACAGATGACAATCCCATAATTAACATGTGGGGCCAACCCACTGTGGTAGCAAACCACCGGGACGAGTCACAATATTCATATGTGGTCAAAACCACCGTGGTCAAAACCACCGGACTTAGTCACAAATATAATATCAAAGACGGGCCAACCCATCGTGTGGTCAAAACCACCGTGATACCAAATATTCCTTCCCCCTCCTCTCATCAATCCCATCATCATGTCCATAACATATGTGACATAATATCATGTATCATGCAATAACGCATAGCATAGCATATATCAATAACATGATATATATCAAAAATCACATAACAGGGGACTTACCCAGAATCTAGGCACATACCACAATGCATAACCACTGATTTCATTGGCTAAAATAGTAACATAATAGGCATATTATACTAATAAAGTGTGTAAGCGTTACACACCTGTTACTAACGCTATCACTAAATCCCGAAGACCCGATCTACTGCACCAGATCTTCTTGATCCTACATTCAGCCAAACCCAAAATCAATAACAAGGCCATTCGGCCACACCAAAAAATCCCAAAGGGTTAACGCATGGAACCCCAAACCTTACCTTGATGCTCTTTGAATACTAGCCACCACCCAAAGTATATGAGATTGAGCCTTCCCCTACAACTAACAATCATTAACACTCATTTCAATAGCCTTCGGCTTTTCAAATATCTAATGGAAAGACTGAACTAACATGGATCCTTACCACTGACTTACCAAATTCGATTGTCAGAGAATAGAGGGCTCAGATCTATTGCTTCAAAACCCCGGAGATCCTAAAAGAAATCGGTCCCTATAGATGGTTAGCATTACTTATCAGCAAATGCCAAAATTTAGCTTTTGGTCTCATGAGAGTCGACAGAGAGAAGAGAGAAAAGAAGTAATAAGATTTCAGCCATGGACACTTACCCTCTTCAAATCCTATTAGAGAAGAACCCGAAGAAGATCTACTCTTGGTTGATATTTAGCCAAAATAACACTGAAAGAAAGAAGGAAAATTCGGCAAAGAGTTGAGTGATGAAGGGAGATTCGGCTATGGTTGATAGAAGAGAAACAAATGGGGTTCGGCTAAAGTGAAAAGAAGAGAATGGAAAAGAAAATATAGGATGGGAGAGGGAAGATTCGGCAAGGGAAGAGGATGAAGATTTCAGCACAAGGGTTTGAGAAAAGGAAAAGATGAAGTGGACTAAGATGGTTTCGGCTTTGAGCAAGAGTAAGAAGAAGAAAGAGAGAGAGAGATGGGGGAGAAGAAGATTCAGCCAAGCACTTTGAGAAGGAAAAAAAAAGAAATAAAATAAAATTAAAGAACTTAGAGGGACATTCAACTACACCAATAGCTTCCCAAAACCGATAGCCCCCCTTGCCCACAGTCCACCATTCGGCCAACTCTTCCCAAATGAGTTTGATAAGATTCAAGCTCCTAACTTTCCTCACCTTTATCTATCCAATTCAAATCTGATGATCACATCCTCATCCATTCAAGAGAGTCCCTCCTGAGCACTCCTCTTCCTTGCTTGTGGTGTCAAAATAATAAGCAGAAAGTGAGATTTTTACTGCTGAACCTGAGTTCTCCTCCCCTGCATATGGTGTCACTCCTTAGACACCTTAGTGGCGCCTCATTGCCACTTTTCCACTCGTATTCTTGTGTCTAAAACTCCCAATAATTTCTTTTAACCCATAACTCTCCTAGCTCCCTTTTACTAAAACTTAAAACAAAAATTTTCCCACAGCTCGGGCCTACCCTTGGCTTATTCCTAGATCTTAAAACACCTTAATTACTAACACAATCAAGCCATACCCATGCAAAAACAATTTAAACACAACAGCCCCCCTTTTCAGGATGTTACAAGTATTGCTATAATCGTTAACTAAAGCAAATAATTTCTAATGCTACAGTTGTTTTTTTTGTAACTAAACAGTATAATTAAGGTAGAAATACTTACAAGATCGACGCCAAAGACTCATTATTTTATAAGCTCAATTTTTTTAGATTGAATCATAAATACATTTTGTTCAAAAACACTTCTCAAAAAAAAAAAAATTTGAACCCTAAAATCACAGCCCAAGTTTTAAACCTAGACTTTGATACCACTAAATGTAACATCTCAAACCCGACCTAGACGTTACGACCAAATTTGGAGAAGATACCATGATTCACTTTGAAAATTCATAAATCATTTGGGCTTGTAGAAATAATGCAAGCTTTTGATAAAATCAATTCTGATTTATTTTCAATGAAAATACTTTCCTTACTTAATTTGTTAATTCTGTTGATTAAATATATATTTATAAAACACTTATGTTTGCAGCGGAACTCTTAGTTAAATTCAGTTTGGAAAACGCAGTTTGAATTTTGAAAATCCAACATTTTGCTAATAGTGTAATTATAATTTTAAAACAATAAAATAGTTTAAATCAAAAAATAAAAGTCCAAAACAAAAATGGTCCAACAATATCAAAACAGAGTAAACTGATTTTTTAGTAGCACAAATTAAATATGTTTAATTGAGCTCCCGTCGCACCGACCTGTCCTATGTCTAAGGATTACCTGAGAATCAAACAAATAGAGAATGGGCTTTCAAGCTCAGTGTAACACCCCTAACTCGTATCCGTCTCCGGAATAAGGTTTCAGAGCATTACTGGACTTATCAATAAAACAATCATACAATTCTCATATTCAAACAAACATCATTCAAATACAATCATATAGTCCCTAATACGAGCCCTCGAGGTAAAAAACAATCATTAGAAGTGGTTCGGGACTAAACTGTAAACTCAGAGAAATTTTGGGAAAACATAAAAAATTTTGAAAGAACAAAGGACATACGCCCGTGTGGCCTGACCGTGAGTCTCACATGGTAAAAGACACGACTGTGTCATAGGCCGTGTGGACATTTGAAATGCGATCACATGGTCGTGTCCTAGCCCGTGTCCTACCCCAAGTAACTTCTTGACTTAGGTCACACGGCCAACCACACGCCTGTGTAACCTACCTGTGTACCCTTCGAAATGACCTCACACGCAAGTGTGCCAGGCTGTGTCACCTAACCATGTGTCACACACGGCTAAGACACACACCCATGTCTCTGCCGGTGTGGACAAAAATAGGCTATTTTCCAAGCCATCTTTCTCACCCCAAATTTACATCAACCTAAACATGTTAAATGGCATATAGCATAGAATCAATAGGCATTCAAACCCATCTCAACCAAGCCTAATTCATGCTATAATAATATCAACAATCACAAGGCACATAAGTAACACAATTAGCCATTCAATTTCATACCTATTTCACATCCAAAAATCACCTAAATGGTCACCTTCAACTATGCATTATTTTGCCTAAAACCACATGCATGCCATGTCTTAAAATGCAACCCTTTGGTACTCAAAATACCAATTCACAACAAGCATTCACATAGTAATTATAAACCACATAACAAAAGACTATTTACACATATATACATCACCAACTATACTAAAATAAGCTAAATCACATGGTTATACACATAACCAAAACATATATCACTTATAAGCCAAATTAATTGGCTAAGTACATTACAAACTTATAGGCCATATTAACCATAACTCCTACACATGCCGTATAACCAAATACACAAGTTCAAAAGTACCAAAATGAGAGCTGGATAGTGTGATGAGATCTCCGACAACCCCAATCCAAGCAAGCTTCGAAATCACTCAAATTTATACGGAGAGAATCGAGCTATCAATCCACTATTTTGTTTTTCCCCCGATCTAATTTCGAACTTCGCTTTTCTTGATATGCACTAGATGAAATTGGCCGAATGTCTAGCCCTAACTATGGCTTTCTTCTTCATCAATTTTTGGTGGAGATAAAATTTAAAGAAGATGATACATTTGTTTATGATATTTTAGTTTAACTTATTTATTAATTTACTTTATTAACCTTTGTTATTTAACATAAAGTTCACTTAATCATGTACATAAATGTCCACTCATATTTCAAATGGTCTAATTAACACATAAGGACTTTCACTTTAAGGTTCCATAGCTATTAGACACCTTTAGCTAATGGAATTCAACTTTTACACTTTATGCGATTTAGTCCTTTTATCAAATTGGGCATTCAAACGATAAAATTTCTTAACTAAATTTTTACACAATTATACTATCATGTTGTAGACCTTAAAATAATAATAAAATAAATATATTGACCTTAGATTTGTGGTCCTAAAACCACTGTTTAAATTTGACTAAAAGCAGGTTGTTACAACTCTCCTCCTTAGGAATTTTCGTCCCAAAATCTTACTAGAAAATATGTTAGGTAATGTTTTCTCATAGCTTCCTTTGGTTCCCACGTAGCCTCTTCAACACCATGCCGTTGCTAAAAACTTCACTAAAGCTATGCTTTTGTTTTTAACTCTTTATCTCTCGAGCGAATTTTGATCGGTTCTTCACTATATAGCATATCAGGTTGAATTTCAACTTCTGTTGGAGAAATTATGTGTGACGGATCTAATCTATATCAGCATAATATCGACACATGAAATACATTTTGAATCCTTTCTAACTCGATGGTAACTCAATTCAATAAGCTATCGACCTATTCTCTCGATAATCTCAGATTTACCGATAAATTGCGTACTCAATTTTCCTTTGAGACCAAATCGAAGAATCTTTTGCCAAGGAGATACTTTTAAAACACTTTATCACTAATTTGAAATTCAATGTCTTTACGCTTGAAATCCACATATGATTTCTATCGATTTGAAGTCGCTTTCAAACTTTCGCTAATTACTTTCACTTTCTCTTCTATCTCTAATCAAATCAACCCCATGAATCTTTTTCTCACTAAGCTCAATCCAAAGACAATGGAGTTCGACATTTACGACCATATAAAGCTTCATATGAAGCCATCTTCATACTCGATTGAAAACTATTATTATATGCGAATTCAACCAATGGTAAATATGCTTCCTAGTTGCCTTTAAATTCTAAAACACAACAACATAGCATATCTTCGAGAATCTAAATAATTCTCTCGGACTAACCATCTGTTAGACGATGAAATGCTATTCTAAAGAGCAATCGTGTACCCAAAGCTTCTTGCAATTTCTTCCAAAATCGCGATGTGAACCTCAGATCTCTATCCGAAATAATTGAGACTGGCAGCCCGTGCAATCTAACAATCTTAGAGATGTACTATTCAGCTAATCTCTCGAGTGAAAAGTCTACACATACTGGAATGAAATGTGTAGGTTTCATCAATCGATCAACTATAACCCAAATAGTATCTTTCTTTTTCGGAGATAGGGGTAACCCCGATACGAAATCCATAGTAACTCTATCCCATTTCTACTCTGGTATCATCACTGGCTGTAATAGTCCCGAAGGCACTTGATGTTTAGCTTTAACTTGTTGAAAAACCAAGCATCTCAACACAAATTCCAAAATGTCTCATTTCATGCTCAACCATCAGTGCAATTGTTTCAAATCATTGTACATCTTAGTACTCCCCAGATGAACAGATAAGCAACCACTATGTGCTTCATGTAGAATTTTCTGAATAAGCTCGGATTTTTGAGACACAAATTCTACTTGAACGATAAACAATCATCGATCCGATCGATACTCGAATCGAGAGTTGACTCGTATTATGTTCTTTTAGCTTGAAATTCATTGTCACATTTTTTAGCTTCACAAATTTGCTGAAGAAATACCGATTTAGTTTTTAACTCAGCTAAAATCGAACCATCATCAGACAAAAGTTAACTGCATGTTCAACACTCACAAAGCAAACAAAGACTTTCTACTCAGAGCATCTACGACTACATTCACTTTCCCCATCATCATGTCCATAACATATGTGACATAATATCATGTATCATGCAATAACGCATAGCATAGCATATATCAATAACATGATATATATCAAATATCACATAACAGGGGACTTACCCAGAATCTAGGCACATACCACAATGCATAACCACTGATTTCATTGGCTAAAATAGTAACATAATAGGCATATTATACTAATAAAGTGTGTAAGCGTTACACACCTGTTACTAACGCTATCACTAAATCCCGAAGACCCGATCTACTGCACCAGACAAAAGTTAACTGCATGTTCAACACTCACAAAGCAAACAAAGACTTTCTACTCAGAGCATCTACGACCAAATCTGGAGAAGATACCATGATTCACTTTGAAAATTCATAAATCATTTGGGCTTGTAGAAATAATGCAAGCTTTTGATAAAATCAATTCTGATTTATTTTCAATGAAAATACTTTCCTTACTTAATTTGTTAATTACATTGATTAAATATATATTTATAAAACACTTATGTTTGCAAATGAACTCTTAGTTAAATTCGGTTTGGAAAACGCAGTTTGAATTTTGAAAATCCAACATTTTGCTAATAGTGTAATTATAATTTTAAAACAATCAAATAGTTTAAATCAAAAAATAAAAGTCCAAAACAAAAATGGTCCAACAATATCAAAATAGAGTAAACTGATTTTTTAGTAGCACAAATTAAATATGTTTAATTGAGCTCCCGTCGCACCGACCTGTCCTATGTCTAAGGATTACCTGAAAATCAAACAAATAGAGAATGGGCTTTCAAGCTCAGTGTAACACCCCTAACTCGTATCCGTCTCCGGAATAAGGTTTCAGAGCATTACTGGACTTATCAATAAAACAATCATACAATTCTCATATTCAAACAAACATCATTCAAATACAATCATATAGTCCCTAATACGAGCCCTCGAGGTAAAAAACAATTATTAGAAGTGGTTCGGGACTAAACTGTAAACTCAGAGAAATTTTAGGAAAACATAAAAAATTTTGAAAGAACAAAGGACATATGCCCGTGTGGCCTGACCATGTGTCTCACATGGTAAAAGACACGCATGTGTCATAGGCCGTGTGGACATTTGACATGCGATCACATGGCCGTGTCCTAGCCCGTGTCCTACCCCAAGTAACTTCTTGACTTAGGTCACACGGCCAACCACACGCCTGTGTAACCTACCTGTGTACCCTTCGAAATGACCTCACACGCAAGTGTGCCAGGCTGTGTCACCTAACCATGTGTCACACACGGCTAAGACACACGCCCATGTCTCTGCCCATGTGGACAAAAATAGGCTATTTTCCAAGCCATCTTTCTCACCCCAAATTTACATCAACCTAAACATGTTAAATGGCATATAGCATAGAATCAATAGGCATTCAAACCCATCTCAACCAAGCCTAATTCATGCTATAATAATATCAACAATCACAAGGCACATAAGTAACACAATTAGCCATTCAATTTCATACCTATTTCACATCCAAAAATCACCTAAATGGTCACCTTCAACTATGCATTATTTTGCCTAAAACCACATGCATGCCATGTCTTAAAATGCAACCCTTTGGTACTCAAAATACCAATTCACAACAAGCATTCACATAGTAATTATAAACCACATAACAAAAGACTATTTACACATATATATACATCACCAACTATACTAAAATAAGCTAAATCACATGGTTATACACATAACCAAAACATATATCACTTATAAGCCAAATTAATTGGCTAAACTTATAGGCCATATTAACCATAACTCCTACACATGCCGTATAACCAAATACACAAGTTCAAAAGTACCACAATGATAGCTGGATAGTGTGATGAGATATCCGACAACCCCAATCCAAGCAAGCTTCGAAATCACTCAAATTTATACGGAGAGAATCGAGCTATCAATCCACTATTTTGTTTTTCCCCCGATCTAATTTCGAACTTCGCTTTTCTTGATATGCACTAGATGAAATTGGCCGAATGTCTAGCCCTAACTATGGCTTTCTTCTTAATCAATTTTTGGTGGAGATAAAATTTAAAGAAGATGATACATTTGTTTATGATATTTTACTTTAACTTATTTATTAATTTACTTTATTAACCTTTGTTATTTAACATAAAAGTTCACTTAATCATGTACATAAATGTCCACTCATATTTCAAATGGTCTAATTAACACATAAGGACTTTCACTTTAAGGTTCCATAGCTATTAGACACCTTTAGCTAATGGAATTCAACTTTTACACTTTATACGATTTAGTCCTTTTTATCAAATTGGGCATTCAAACGATAAAATTTCTTAACGAAATTTTTACACAATTATACTATCATGTTGTAGACCTTAAAATAATAATAAAATAAATATATTGACCTTAGATTTGTGGTCCTAAAACCACTGTTTCAATTTGACTAAAAACGGGTTGTTACAACTCTCCCTCCTTAAGAATTTTCGTCCCCAAAAATCTTACTAGAAAATATGTTAGGGTAATGTTTTCTCATAGCTTCCTTTGGTTCCCACGTAGCCTCTTCAACACCATGCCGTTGCTAAAAAAACTTCACTAAAGCTATGCTTTTTGTTTTTTAACTCTTTTATCTCTCGAGCCAGAATTTTGATCGGTTCTTCACTATATAGCATATCAGGTTGAATTTCAACTTCTGTTGGAGAAATTATGTGTGACGGATCTAATCTATATCAGCATAACATCGACACATGAAATACATTTTGAATCCTTTCTAACTCTGACGGTAACTCAATTCAATAAGCTACTGACCCTATTCTCTCGATAATCTCGTACGGCCTGATAAATTGCGTACTCAATTTTCCTTTGAGACCAAATCGAAGAATCTTTTGCCAAGGAGATACTTTTAAAAACACTTTATCACTAATTTGAAATTCAATGTCTTTACGTTTGAAATCCACATATGATTTCTATCGATTTGAAGCTGCTTTCAAACTTTCGCGAATTACTTTCACTTTCTCTTCTATCTCTCTAATCAAATCAACCCCATGAATCTTTTTCTCACTAAGCTCAATCCAGTACAATGGAGTTCGGCATTTACGACCATATAAAGCTTCATATGAAGCCATCTTCATACTCGATTGAAAACTATTATTATATGCGAATTCAACCAATGGTAAATATGCTTCCTAGTTGCCTTTAAATTCTAAAACACAACAACATAGCATATCTTCGAGTATCTAAATAATTCTCTCGGACTAACCATCTGTTAGACGATGAAATGCTATTCTAAAGAGCAATCGTGTACCCAAAGCTTCTTGCAATTTCTTCCAAAATCGCGATGTGAACCTCGGATCTCTATCCGAAATAATTGAGACTGACAGCCCGTGCAATCTAACAATCTCAGAGATGTACTATTCAGCTAATCTCTCGAGTGAAAAGTCTGCACATACTGGAATGAAATGTGTAGGTTTCGTCAATCGATCAACTATAACCCAAATAGTATCTTTCTTTTTCGGAGATAGGGGTAACCCCGATACGAAATCCATAGTAACTCTATCCCATTTCTACTCTGGTATCATCACTGGCTGTAATAGTCCCGAAGGCACTTGATGTTTAGCTTTAACTTGTTGAAAAACCAAGCATCTCAACACAAATTCTAAAATGTCTCATTTCATGCTCAACCATCAGTGCAATTGTTTCAAATCATTGTACATCTTAGTACTCCCTAGATGAACAGATAAGCAACCACTATGTGCTTCATGTAGAATTTTCTGAATAAGCTCGGGATTTTTCGGTGCACAAATTCTACCTCGAACAGAAAACAATCATTAGATCCGATATGATAGTCTGAATCAGTAGTTGACTCGTATTATGTTCTTTTAGCTTGAAATTCATTATCACATTTTTTAGCTTCACAAATTTGCTGAAGAAATACCGATTTAGTTTTTAACTCAACTAAAATCAAACCATCATCAGACAAAAGTTAACTGCATGTTCAACACTCACAAAGCAAACAAAGACTTTCTACTCAGAGCATCTGCGACTACATTCACTTTCCCCGGATGATAATCAATTACTAACTCATAGTATTTCAACAGCTCGAGCCATCTTCGTTGTTGAAAATTCAAATCTTTCTAAGACATTAAATACTTCAAACTCTTGTGGTTGGTAATGATATGGCATTTTTCATCGAATAAATGATGTCGCTAAATTTTTAATTCGAAAACAATAGCAGCTAACTCTAAGTCGTGATTCGGATAATTCTTTTCATACGACTTCAACTGTCTGGAAGCATAAGCTATCACTTTGCCTTGTTGTATTAAAACACATCCCAAACCGTTAAATGATGCATCATTGAAAACCACAAACTCTTTACCTGACTCAGGCTTAACTAAAGCTGGTGCTTCAATTAATAGTGCTTTCAACTGCTTAAAACTCTGTTGGCATTTCTCAGACCACTCAAATTTCACATCTTTCTACAACAATCTAGTCATCAATGTAGCAATCATTGAGAACCCTTTTACAAAACGCCTATAGTAGCCAGCTAATCCTAGAAAACTTTTGACTTTAGATATGTTTCTTAGTGGTTTCAGTCAACAACTGCTGAAATCTTACTCGAATCAACTCGGACGCCTTTCGCTGAAACAATGTGTCCCAAAAATCCAACTTCTTAGAGCCAAAACTCGTATTTGCTAAATTTGGCAAACAGTTGCTTATCTCTCAATGTTTGTAATATAATCCTCATGCCCAGATTCATCTCGAGAATAGATCAGAATGTCATCAATGAATACAACTACGAATCTGTCCAAATATGGTCTGAAAATTCTGTTCATCAAATCCATAAAAACTGCAAGAGCGTTAGTTAATGTGAAGGGCATAACAAGAAATTTATAATGCCCGTACCTTGTTCTAAATGCAATTTTTGGCACATCCGAATCTTTAACTCGTAACATATAATAGCTAGATCACAAACCAATCTTTAAAAATATTGTTGCTCCTTTCAATTGATCAAACAAATCATCAATTCTCAGAAAGGATAATTATTCTTAACTGTAACCTTGTTAAGCTGACGGTAGTCGATACACAGTCTCATTGTTCCATCTTTCTTCTTTACGAACAGAACTGGTGTACCCCAAGGTGAAAAATTAGTCGCACAAAACCTCTATCTTTTAACTCTTGTAGCTGAGCTTTCAATTCTTTCAATTCTGTAGGAGCCATTCTATACAGAGCTATCGATATCGATGATGTTCTAGGCACTAATTCAATAGCAAACTCAACTTCTCTAATCGGTGGCAACCTAAGTAAGTCTTTTGGAAACACATCTGGATATTCACAAACCATTGGCACTGATTCAATCTTTAATTTAGACTCTTTTGTATCCAGTACATAAGCAAGATAAACATCACAAACTTTCCTCACATATTTCTGAGCGAGCATTATCGATATCACAATAGGTAACCCACTCGAATCATCGGATTCAATATGAAGAATTTCACTATCCTGACATTTCAATTTAATAATCTTTCGTTTATAATTCACAACAACATCTTGCAGAGTCAACCAATTCATACCCAGGATCACATCGAATTCATCAAATGGTAAAAGCATCAAATTAACTGAAAAAAGTAACCCCGAGTCATCAAAGGACAATTCTTGCAAACTTTATCAACTAGGACATGCTAACCTAAGGGGTTCGATACTTTAATAATAATTTCAATTGAATCAACAAGTAAACTCTTACTAGACACAAAATTCTTACAAACATACGAATGAGTCGATCTAGGATCAATCAAAGCAACTACCTCAGTGTCATAAAAAGAAAATGTACCGGTGATAACATCTGGTGATGACGCATCTTCGCGAGCATGAATAGCGTAAGCTCTGGCTGGTGCTTGAGCCTCGGATCTCACAGTAGAATCCTTTGTTGCACCTCTACTAGTCACATTTCTCGTATTTTGAGGTGGTCTCCCTCTTGCAGCTGTATTGCTCGGTCTTGTATTCAGAAATTTGTCTTTCTCGTGTAACTCAGGACAATCCCGAATAAAGTGATCTTGCGAGCCACATCTAAAACAAGTTTTATTATTCATCTAGCAGTCTCCAAAATTGTAACAGCTCGATTTAGGGCCTAGTCAAAATAGTGGTGTGAGGCCACGAATTCGACGTGAATTTATGAGTTTTTAAGGTTTATTCCATGTTTGCATGCTAGTGTGAAAGTTTCATGTAGCAATTTTGTTAAATTAAGGTTGAATGGTCCAAAAGGACTAAATTGCAAAAGTTGCAAAAATATGAGTTTCTAGAAGCTTTTTGTATGAAATAGCTTTAGAATATCAATTAAAAGTCCTTAAGTATAAATTTTCCCAAATTATAATTTTTGGACAAAATTGGACATGAGTTAGTAAAATAGAAATTTTTAAAGAGAAGGGCATTTTAGTTATTTAATCTAATAAATGATTAAAATAGGAAAAAGATGATAAAAATCTATTCATCTTCTTCCTCACATTGCCGAAAATTTTGAGACTCCATAGCTAGGGTTCTTCATTTTTTTTCAAGCTTGCTAGTAAGTTCATCTTAGCCTCGTTTTTAATATTCTTCGTATTTTTGAAGTTCTCATATTATGAATTAGCTATTTTTAGCTATAAAATGAGCTAAGATGCATGTTCAAAAATCTACCCATGAATGAAATGCTTGTTAAATGATGTTTTATGGAAGTTTATGAGAGTTTGATGTTAGATAAACATCTTTTTCTATGTGAAATTCATGAAAAATGCATGTAGGGACTAGTTTGTTAATTTATGAGATTTGGTCATACATGGTAGAAATAGTGAGAATTTGCATTTTCTATAGTTGAGATAATGAGTCACCTAAGCATGAAGTTTATAAAAGTTGAATGAGAATCATTTTACGAGCCTTGGGGCAAAAGTGTAAATATGAGAAATTTTAGGGAAAAATAATAATTTTGCCAAAGTATGTGTTAAGGGCCAATTTAGTCAATGTGATTATTAAATGAGTTTAATTATTATTATAGATCAAGAAAAATGAAGCTCGGATCAAAATCGAGGCAAGAACAACGTCGAGAACTAAATTGCATATATACATACATTTTGTATATTGAGGTAAGTTTGTATGATTTTTATCATTGAATTGCTTAGTATAATGTACCCTATTTTGATGGAATTTTTAATGTTATGTTAAACAAAGAAATCAATAAGATTAAGTATGAGCAAGTCCTCATTGAAGATGAATTTCCCAGGATACTCGATCTACCACATGAGATAAGAAAGTCCGTATAAGACCAAGCCAAGGCATGGCATCGGCAATCAAGCACAGATATCATGTAAGTACAAGGCAAGCTTGGCATTGAACATATATCATGTAAGTCCAAGGCAAGCTTGGCATTGAAAAGCTATCAAGAGAAAGAGATCTTATGTAAGTCCAAGGCAAGCTTGGCATTGAAAAGCTATCAAGAGAAAGAGATCCCATGTAAGTCCAAGCTAAGGCATGGTATTGGTGAGAACAAGAAAGACTTTGTATAAGTCCATGTCAAGACATGGCCTCGAAACCAAGATGAGATATTCCATGTAAGACCGTATCTAGGGTATGGCTTTGGTATCAAGTTCGTGGGAAGAGATTTAGGATCCTCGGTTATTCGTAGAAATTTATCGGGCAAATGAGTAAAGTTAAAATTAGATGACAAGAAAGATAAGTAAGCAAAGCTATTATCAAGTTGGAAATAAGTATTATTCATGTTATGAATGATGAAGGAAAGATTATGATTATCATGTTAAAGTATACTGATCAATGTGATCAAGTGATACAGGTACCTTATTTTTCCCACAGGGATGAGACTAGTAAGTATCATGAGATATGTAAGAATCAGTATCAGTAAGTAAGCTTTATAGCTGAAATCTATGATACCAATGTTTATGTCAAATGGTTTATATTAATCAAGTATGTTTCTATGTGCATTATATGCAAACTTACTAAGCTAAATGCTTATGTCTTTTATTCTTTCTTTCTATGTAGTTCCACCAAGCCAATCTCGTGGATCATCGTCATCAGAGCTCGGAGCACACTATCAATCGCTATTTTGGTATAGCCAAGTTATTAAGTGTGGCATGTATAGGAAGAATTTCATTTTGAGAATATGTTTTAAGAAGAGCCAAAGTGTTGGCTATTAAGTTTATTATTCTTTTGTATATGGCTAAGTGTTTGGCCAAAATTGACTAAGTATGTATGTTTATTGAGATCAATGATGTATGTAGTAATGTTTATGAAAAATGTATTGAATTGAGCATGAGTTTGTTCTGGATTTTAGGGTGGCAATTGGTTTGGTAAATATCCTTTAAGTGCCCACACGGTTAGACACACGAGCATGTGTCTAGGCCGTGCGTACCCTGCACCTTAGTGTTTTAAGTCAGAATAGGCCACGGGCATATCCCACAGTCATTTGTTTAGACTGTGTGTGATACACGGTCAGAACATGGGCGTGTGCCCTAGACCGTGTGAATAAGTCGGTATATCAAAGTATAGCACATGGTTTACATCCACGGGCATGTCAAGGCCGTGTGTAATTAGTCAGTGTCGACCACGGGTGGAAGACACCGGCGTGTCCCAAGACACACGGGTGTGTGACCCCTGTTTTAAGGAAAAGTTTTCATTTGAGTTCTAAAAGTTTCCAGATACGTGTCTAAGGCCTCGTAGGCCCATGAAATGTATGATTAGATTAAGAAAGAGAATTTTTTAATTCGGAATAAAATTTTATAGCCCGTAAGTACATGTTTTAAGTAAATTCAAGCATGGTATTGTCCCGTATCCAGTCTTAGCAATGGACTTGGGTATGGGGTGTTACAAAAATGTCTTCTTCCACACTTTTGACACTCAAGTTTGTTGGCTTTAACACTACCAACACTCGATACTAAAATAGCTTGAGCTCTTGGACTCGTGTGTTGCTTCCCACGATCTCGATTAGAATACCCTACTGAAGCAGTTGAACAATTATATGAATCACGTGATTTCTTTGAAGAAGAATGGTAGGGTTTACTTATTGGCCTCTTTCTCGAATCTCTAGCCTCAAAATCAGCTTTTCTCTTTTCTTTGCCAAGTTCCTCAGCTTTTCAAGCTCGATCGACCAAAACAACAAATTCTTTCAATTCCAAAATTCCAACTAGAAGTTTAATGTCTTCGTTCAACCCATCTTCAAATTGGTTACACATAATTTCTTCAGTTGAAACACATTTTCGAGCGTATTTACTTAGTCTCACAAATTCTCTTTCGTACTCGGTCATAGTCATACGACCCTGTTTTAGTTCCAAATTTTTTTTGCATTTTTGATCGATAAACCGCTGGCTTATGTATTTCTTTCTAAACTTAGTCTGAAAGAATTCCCACGTAACTCGTTCTCTCGGCACCACAGATATCAAAGTGTTCAACCACTGATATGCAGTATCTCTCAGAAATGATACATCGCATTTAACACATTCAGCTGGCGTACAAGACAGTTCATCAAATACCCGAATTATATTCTCAAGCCAAAACTCTGCTCTCTCAGGATCATCATCAACTGTAGCTCTAAAATCTTCAGCCCCGTACTTTTGAATTTGATCCACAGGTGACTTACCCAAACGTAAAGGGTCCAAACCTTTAGGAGCTATGGAAACCGGTTGGAGAATAGGTGGGGGTAGAGGTTGTTGAGCAATCGGGTTCGTTCAAAAAAACTCAGTGAACCATCCGTTCATCATTTGGAAGAAGGCTTCCTTAGCCTCTCCTCCCTGACTATTAGACACAGGTCTCGATTCAAACGGCGTTGATCCATGAACGGAGGCAGGTGCATTACTTTCTACTCATCAACAATTATTCAATTAGGATCTATTGCTATATGAAAACACGATTTAAATCTGTTAGGAGATTTCACACTATCTCAATTATATATGTCATGTATAGCTAGACTCACATACGCTACGTTAGTCTGAGAATTGACTAAACCGTAGCTCTGATACCAATAAATGTAACACCTTTAACCCGTATCTGTCGCCAAAATAGCGTTTTGGATCATTACTGGACTTATCAATAAAACAACCATACAATTCTCATATTCAAATAAACATCATTCAAATACAATCATATAGTCCCTAATACGAGCCCTCGAGGCCAAAAACAATCATTAGAAGTGGTTCAGGACTAAATCGTGAACTTAGAGGAATTTTGGAAAAACATAAAAAATTTTCAAAGAATAGGGGACACATGCTCGTGTGGCTCGACCATATGTCTCACACGGCAACAGACACGTCCGTGTCATAGGTCATGTGGACATTTGAAATGGGATCACATGGCCGTGTCCCAGCCTGTAACATCCTAAAAAGGGCCTATGCATTTTGGCCTAATTGTACAAAAATACATGTTTTATGTGTTTTGGAATAAATTTGGAATGATTTTGGAAACCTGAGAATGTATGGAAATGTTACGTTGAAAGTAGGAAAATGACCATTTTTGGAAACCTAAGCAAATTAGGAAAGTGAACATTTTGGAAACCTAAGTAAATTAGGAAAGTAAACATTTTGGAAACTAAGCCAAAAGAGGAAACTAAACATTTTGGAAACTAAGCCAAAAGAGGAAACTAAACATTTTGGAAACTACGCTAAAAGAGGAAACTAAACATTTTGGAAACCTAGGAAATGTCAAGTTCTGAGCATGAAAATTTTGGAAACTTAAAATGACCCCAAATGTCAAATTTTAAAGTTCAAAGGGAACTTAGGGCGGTGACCCTAAAATAAAAAGCACGTGAAATTTAACCCAAAAAGGACTTGGAAAAGTGGCTCAAGATGCCACTTAGGGCCTCGTGAAATGGTCCACATGTAAGGGGTGTTGGGCACGAGTTCGAGTCACCTAGGAAGCAAATAAAAGAAGTTTTATTTTGCCTCCATGAGTAGAGAGTTGGACGGCACAAGGGATCTAGAAAGAAGAGTTTTAATTCCTTTGGAATTTTGGCTAATTAGGAGATTTGATGGAATTTAATATTGATAAAATTAAAATTTATCACATAGGAAGAGTTGGCCGATTGAGGGACTCTAAGGCTAATAGTTTCGGCCAAAGAAGGAAAGTAAAGAGCCATTCTTCATTATTTTCTCTTCAAAGGAAACCCCTGCCGAAAATACTCTAGCAAATTAGCATCAATCTTTTCTCCTCTCTTTAGCCGAATTCTCTCTGTCAAAACTCTCTCCATCTCTTTTCTTTTTCTTTTCTTTTCCTTTCTTCTACTATCCCTTCACAAAAGCCGAAACTTTGTGATCCATAAAAGTGCCATAGCCGAATAGTATAAAGGATCATTCGGGATTTGAAAATGAGGTAAGTACATCTATGTACATTCGGCCAAAAATGTCTCTTCCATACTTGAATGATAGATCAGATCTAACATGTGATTTCGGCAGGAACCTAAACTAAAAGATCAATTTCGGGATTTGAAAACTCCAAGGTAAGTGTGTTCATACATTCGGCCAAGGCTAATCTTAAGTATTTAGATCAAAAGTGATCAAAAATTAATCGATTTAAGGATTTAGGTTTTGGCCGAATACAAGGAAGAGAAAAGTGAAGTTTTCGGGATTTAAAATCCATAAGGTAAACACCTAAAAGTATTCAGCCAAGGCTTGTATGATTACATAGATCAGTTCTTTAATTATTAAAAAGCCGAAAACTAACCCATATTGAGATTCAGAGTTGGCTGAATATCAGGTGAAGGAAAACCAAGTTTTCGGGATTTGAATAATCATCAAATCGGCATCAAAGGTAAGTCTTTTACAAATCCTACTAGGATTTGGATATTATAGCCAAATAGAATTTATGCTAAGTACTAAAGGATAAATCAAATGTAGGGACTAAGGATCTAAACATTAGATCTAGCTTTTCAGAATCTCAAGGAATCGCTAAACAAATCAGGTGTGTACCCCACACTAATCTTAATAGATTTATGGCTTAAATATGATATATATGTTAATATGAAAGTGTAAGAATGTGGCTAAAGTACCATATTATGGTACAAAGTACTCAGGTACATTTTCCTACTCCTACTAGGATTTCGAAATATGTTATATTTAACATGTGAAAAGTGATGTGAAAGTGAAATTAAATATGAAATGCATGATATGTATAATTTGGGGCATTCGGGTTATTTGAGAAAGGGGAAGTGAATGTGATGACTTCGGTCTCACTAAGTGAAACGTGATGACTTTGGTCTCACTAAGAATATGTGACGACTTCGGTCTCACTAAGTGAATGTGGTGACTTTGGTCACATTAAGTGAATGTGGTAACTTCGGTTACATTATCTGAATGTGGTGGCTATGCCTCAATATTTTAAGTGGGTGATGAGCACGTTGATGGTGTGTAGCGGATGGAGGTTGACTTAGTAGTCCCCACGGTGTGCGAGGTTGGTATGGGTGGAGTGTAGCGGATGGCATATAGGTTTGGGTTGGGTTTGCAATCATTATCTTGAATTTTATATGAATATGATATGTATAGTGTGCCTATTTCTATTATGTTTTGGTGTTGGTTACACATTGAGTCTATCGACTCACCCGTTATGGGAACATGTTTGGTGATGAGCAAGAATGGACCGGACGAGAACTTGTGGTGGCCATGTTCACTTGAAGTTTAATTTAATTTGAATCTTTATTTTATTTTAAGTATTGTACAATTTTATTTTGGGTTTCGTTTTATGTAATAAGGCCATCGTGACGATTTTTATTTCTGCTTTAATTACTATGTTATGAATTTAGGGCTTTATAAAGAATAAGCCCATTTAATTTAAAATAAATTTAAACATTTTGTCACCTGAAACAAATGGGTTTTTGATATAAAATAAATTTGTTTTCAACTCGAGCCCAACCCACAACAAACTATCTTCCAAAACACACAGTTTTCAAAGTATTGAATGAATTTGAACCAAGGTTACTTCGAGGAACATACCGATCCGGTCCATTCTCGTGGGTAGTAAAAAGGGTGTTTGATTTAGTATCGAGCCTATTTTAAACTCTTGGCACGTGGCCTAAGGCCCAAAACGTTTTTCAAACAAGCCCAAAAGAGTTTTATGGAAATATTTCTGAAAATGGACAGGTATGATGGCATGGTCCCTAAGTCTCCGACCCGCAGTCCACCAGGTGAGTACCCCTATCTATCTGTGTGATTATGTGAATTATAGAAGGGTAGAAAAGGAATGGAACGTGGAATAGCATGATAGGAACTTGAACCCTAGGATTAGTCTACTCAAACACAAATACATAAGACTTAATACACTAAGCAAACCTATGGCTAAGTCAGTCAAGTTAGGGTGTGGCAACCATGGTACGCATCTCTAGGATTGGATCCTGAAGAGCTTGGTATTTAAGTAGTCCAAGTGACTCACCTCCTCTTCGTAGGAATCCTACCTGGTGCGTAGCTTCGGTTCACCCTAACCCAGAGGACTTAGTGAGTGTGGCAACCCCTGTACGCATGTCTAGGAATGGTTTCAGTGGGAGCTTGGTACTTAAGCAGTCCGTGTGACTCACCTCCTCTCCACTCAAATCCTGCCTGGTGCGTAGCTTTGGTTCACCCTGACCAAGAAGGCTCGATCATAGGCTAAACCCAATAACTAAAACCCGAAAGGGAACTAGCCATTTTTCGGAACCTTAACATTAAAATTCTTAAATTATTTTTTCCCTTAATTCACGAAAACTATTTCTTATATAAATTTACAAAAATACCCCTAGTGGTAAATTACAAAAATACCCTTGGTTTATAAAATGCCCAACTACTCAACGATTTTGCCAAAATTTCATTTTTCATAAATGTTCAAAAAACCCTAAATTGCAAACTATCAGAAAAATACCTTGATTTTTTTAAAAATTACAAAATTGCTCCTAACTTACTAAAATTACCAAAATGACCCTAATTCCAAAATTTTTGCAACTTCATCGTTTTGAAAAAAAATTTCTCCAAAGAGCCCTCAAAATTTTACAACTTCTGAAATATCCCCGATTTATTAAATTTTACAATTTACCCCGGTTTGTGGAAAAAAATTACCAAAATACCCCAAGGTCCAAAAATTTTTGAAATACCCTCGGATTTCAAAAATTTTCCAAAATACCCCGGGAACTTAAATATACCAAAAATACTTTGTGACAAAATCACCAAGGAACCTTATTTTGATAAATTACGAAAATACCTCAGAGGACAAATTACGAAAATACCCCGGGTAGTGAAAAACAACAACAAATGAAAACTACAACGTTTCTCCGAATGAACTAAGGTTCATAATTGTTTGATGGATGTATGATTGAATGAAAAGACTGTGTGCATGTATGAATACGAAAGAACCACTCCTAAACTCTTTTTCATAAAATTTCTTCGCGAGTAATAAAGTGAAACAAAAGTACTAATTTATAAAAAAAAACTTTTTAATCAGATCTCGACGTTAGAAATGAGTTCTAGAGGACGCGGTCGTCAAGGACGCGGTAGAGGAAGAATTACTGTGTCAGAACCCATTAGATCGGGTCAAGGGTCTGACAATGAGTTACCACCGCCACCACCACCCCCAGCTGTTAATGTTGAGCAGCAAGCTCAGATGGGGATGATGCTGTGTCGCAGGCTATGTTGCGAGTTTTGGAAATGGTGGCTGGCGCGGGTGGAAATACGGGAGCTCAGGAATCTGTACCCTAGAGACTCCGAGCCAACGGGGCCGAGGTGTTTCGTGGAGTGTTCGGTGTGGCACCCAATACAGCTGAGTATTGGTTGGAAGCAACCGAGAGTATTATGGATGAACTCGACCTGACCCATGAAGAGAAGTTGAAAGGGATGGTGGCACTGTTACGTGATGAAGCGTACCAATGGTGGTTAATGGTCCGGGATAGTGCCACGGCTGAGGATCTGACCTGGGAGTATGCTAAGGAGGCATATCAGAAAAAGTATGTCGGCACACGCTATATTGATGAGCAGAGGAAAGCTTTTCTCGGACTAGTTCAAGGGAACAAGTCGATAGCAGCATATGAGGTTGAATTTCTAAGGTTAAGCTGATATGCTCGAGGAGTAGTCGCAACTGAACATGAACGCTGTGTTCGTTTTGAGGACGGATTAAGGGATGACCTAAGATTATTGATAGCTCCACATCAGGAACAGGAGTTCTCCGCGTTGGTTGAAAAGGCTAAGGTAGCTGAGGGAATCAATGACTCTACTAGGCAGAATTCTGATAGGAATAGACCCAAGAGGGGTTATGGATCGTCGAAAATGTGCGTAAAAGGCCCGAGGCGAGGGGTTGAAGGGTCGACAAGTTGGTACCAGAGGCGATGTCGTCCTGTGAGCATTGTGGAAAGAAGCATTTAGGTGAGTGTTGGAAAAAGACAGGAGCATGTCTTAAGTATGGGCCCAAGAACCATATGCTCAAGGACCTGTCCAAAGATATCGGATGACAAACAACAAAGAACTCGTAATGTTAATTAATTTGGTAGGGAGGACAATGACCTCAACGAGGTCGAGGTTTGAATAACAGAGGTAATGGTGCTGGCAGAGGACGTGGCAGAGGTGCCACTAATACTGAGGTAAGGTAGCCGGGTTTGGTTTATGGGGTTCGCCGTAGGGAGGATGAAGATGTGCCGGACGTCATAACCGGTACGTTCCTCATTCATGGTAAACCCTATTATGCTTTAATTAATGTGGGCTTGACCCATTCTTATGTTGCCTGTAGTGTAGTTGAAACACTAGGCCTAGACTTTGAACTTTCTGATAGGGAGATGACGATAGTAAGCCCATTAGGCCAAACTATAGTGGTGAATAAGATCTTTCGGAATATACCCCTAGAAATTCAGGGAGTGAGCTTTCGGGTTGACCTAATGGAGTTACCTTTCGGGGAATTTGACCTCATACTTGGTATGGATTGGTTAGTAGAGCACCGAGCCGTGTTGGATTGTGCGGCTAAACGAATGGAACTAAGAACCCCTGAGGATGAGGTGGTCATTATGATAGGAGAAAGAAGAAACTACTTGACTAATGTAGTTTCGGTGCTTAAGGCTGAAAGGATGGTTCGTAAAGGGTGCGAGGCATTCTTAGCCTTTGTAAATGCGTTGGATGGAAAGGAGGAAGGTGTCAAAGGAGTTAGAACGGTAAGGGACTTCGAGGATGTGTTTCCAGAGGAATTACCAGGAATACCCCCAGATAGAGAAGTTGAATTTGGAATAGACTTACTACCAGGAACAGCACCTGTGTCAATCACTCCATACCGAATGGCGCCAAAGGAGTTAGTGGAGCTCAAGGCTCAAATCTAAGAATTGTTGGAACGTGGGTTTATTCGACCCAGTGTGTCTCCGTGGGGAGCACCGATCCTGTTTGTGAAGAAGAAGGACGGAACTATGCATATGTGCATAGACTATCGTCAATTGAATAAACTGACCATCAAGAACAAGTATCCCTTACTTAGGATTGATGACTTGTTCGACCAGCTGAAGGGAGCGACAGTGTTCTCAAAGATCGACTTAAGGTCAGGATATCACCAGTTAAAAGTAAAGGAGGTGGATATCCATAAGATAGTTTTCAGAACAAGATATGGCCATTTTGAGTTTGTGGTAATGTCGTTTGGGTTGACAAACGCCCCAGCCGTATTCATGGATATGATGAACCGAGTGTTTCAACCTTACTTAGATAGGTTCGTGGTAGTGTTCATCGACGATATTTTGGTATACTCTAAGTCTGAAGAGGAGCATGATGAGCATCTCGGACCGTGTTACAAGTATTAAGGAGAAGAAGCTTTATGCCAAATTCAAAGAAGTGTGAATTTTGGCTTAGGAAGTTGCTTTCTTAGGACACGTGGTATCTGCTGAGGGAATAAGGGTGGATCCTAAGAAAATCGAAGCTGTGTTGGATTGAAAACAACCTAAGTCAGTGGCGGAGATTCGTAGTTTCTTAGGATTGGCAGGCTATTACAGAAGGTTCGTGGAAGGATTCTCGTCGATAGCCGTGCCATTAACAAAATTGTTGAGGAAGGAAGTACCCTTTGTATGGATGGATAAGCAACAGGAGAGTTTTGAAAAACTTAAGAAGGTATTAACGGAAGCTCCAGTGTTGATTCAGCCTGAGGTAGGAAAAGATTTTGTGGTGTACTGTGACGCTTCACATATGGGGTTAGGATGTGTTCTTATGCAAGATGGAAAAGTAGTCGCTTACGCGTCTCGACAGTTAAGGCCGCATGAGGTGAACTACCCAACCCATGACTTGGAATTGGCAGCCGTGGTCATCGCTATCAAGGTGTGGAGGCATTATCTTTATGGAGAAAGGTCAGTAATCTACACAGACCACAAGAGTCTCAAGTACCTGTTGACTCAGAAGGAGTTAAACTTGAGGCAACGAAGGTGGGTGGAATTACTGAAAGACTATGACTGTTCGATAGAATATCATCCGGGCAAGGCGAATGTAGTAGCGGATGCCCTAAGTAGGAAGGTTGTGTCGGACCTAGGAGCAATGTTTGCCCATTTAAGCTTGTATGAGGATGGAAGCCTGTTGGCTGAGTTACAAGTCAAGCCAACATGGTTGAAAGAGGTGAAAGAGGGACAGTTGGTTGATGAGGATTTAAGTATTAAGTTACAAAAAGCACAGAACGAAGTGTTGGAGGACTATGAGGTTAATGATGAAGGAGTATTGTGCTACAAAGGGAAAGTCTGTATGCCAAGGGATAAGGAGTTAAGACAGAGGATTCTTCGGGAAGCGCATAGTAGCCCTTATACTATGCATCCCAGAGGCATTAAGTTGTACAGAGATTTAAGAGAACAATTTTGGTGGCCTGAACTTAAACGAGAAGTTATAGAATTCGTGGGAAGATGTTTGACGTGTCAGCAAGTTAAGGCTGAACACCAAGTTCCATCGAGATTGCTTCAGCCAATCCAGATTCCGCAGTGGAAGTGGGAAAGAATTACCATGGACTTCGTTAGTGGGCTTCCCCTTACGCCTACTAAGAAGGACTTGGTATGGGTAATAGTGGATCATTTGACTAAATCCGCACATTTCATCCCAGTAAGAGTGGATTATTCCCTTCAAAAGTTAGCCAAGCTATATGTGGTAGAAATTGTGAGGCTACATGGAGTGTCGGTGTCAATTATTTCAGACAGAGACCCAAGATTCACGTCTCGGTTTTGGAGGGCACTTCATCAAGCTTTAGGCACCAAGTTGGATTTCACTACGGCCTTTCATCCACAATCAGACGGGCAGTCTAAATGAGTAATACAAGTGTTGGAGGATATGTTGAGAGGATGTGTGATGGAGTTCAGAGGAAGTTGGGAGGAGTATTTGCCTTTAGCAGAGTTCGCCTACAACAACAGTTATCAGGCTAGCATTCGAATGGCACCATATAAAGCATTGTACGGACGGAAGTGTCATACTCCTACTTGTTAGACTGAGTTAGGAAAACGTCGAGTTTTGGGACCAGAGATAGTGGCAGAGACGGAAGAGAAGGTTGAGATAATTCGAGCACGGTTAAAGGAAGCCTCGGATACGCAGAAGTCTTATGCCGACCTCAAGTGGAAGGAAATAGAGTTTGAAGTAGGAGACCAAGTGTTTCTAAAAGTTTCACCATGGAAGAATGTGATGAGGTTTGGTCGGAAAGGGAAGTTAAGCCCAAGGTTTATCGGGCCCTATCGGGTACTAAAGAGAGTGGGACCAGTGGCATACCGGCTAGAGTTGCCACCGGAGTTGCAGAAAATGCACGATGTATTCCATGTGTCCATGCTACGTCGCTACCGATCGGATCCCTCTCACGTAGTACCAGTAGAAGAAGTGGAGCTAAGGCCAGACTTAACCTACGAGGAAGAGCCGATTCAGATTCTGGAACGTGATGTGAAAGTACTATGGAGGAAGTCGGTTCCTCTAGTCAAAGTATTGTGGCGCAATCATGGATCGGAGGAAGCTTCGTGGGAGCCAGAGGAGGCAATGCGACAGCAATACCCTCAATTATTTAGTTAGGAAATTTCAAGGACGAAATTATTTTAATGGGGTAGAACTGTAACATCCTAAAAAGGGCCTATGCATTTTGGCCTAATTGTACAAAACGACATGTTTTATGTGTTTTGGAATAAATTTGGAATGATTTTGGAAACCTGAGAATGTATGGAAATGTTACCTTGAAAGTAGGAAAATGACCATTTTTGGAAACCTAAGCAAATTAGGAAAGTGAACATTTTGGAAACCTAAGTAAATTAGGAAAGTAAACATTTTGGAAACTAAGCCAAAAAGGAAACTAAACATTTTGGAAACTAAGCCAAAAGAGGAAACTAAACATTTTGGAAACTACGCTAAAAGAGGAAACTAAACATTTTGGAAACCTAGGAAATGTCAAGTTCTGAGCCATGTGAAAATTTTTGGAAACTTAAAATGACCCCAAAATATCAATTTTAAAGTTCAAAGGGAACTTAGGGCAGTGACCCTAAAATAAAAAGCACGTGAAATTTGACCCAAAAGCAGACTTGGAAAAGTGGCTCAAGATGCCACTTAGGGCCTCGTGAAATGGTCCACATGCAAGGGTGTTGGGCCTAAGTTCGAGTCACCTAGGAAGCAAATAAAAGAAGTTTTATTTTGCCTCCATGAGCGAGAGTTGACGGCACAAGGGATCTAGAAAGAAGAGTTTTAATTCCTTTGGAATTTTCAGCTAATTAGGAGATTTGATGGAATTTAATATTGATAAAATTAAAATTTATCACATAGGAAGAGTTGGCGATTGAGGGACTCTAAGGCTAATAGTTTGACCAAAGAAGGAAAGTAAAGAGCCATTCTTCATTCTTTTCTCTTCAAAGGAAACCCCCATGAAAATACTCTAGCAAATTAGCATCAATCTTTTCTCCTCTCTTTAGCCGAATTCTCTCTGTCAAAACTCTCTCCATCTTTTTTCTTTTTCTTTTCTTTTCCTTTCTTCTACTATCCCTTCACAAAAGCCGAAACTTTGTGATCCATAAATGTGCCATAGCCGAATAGTATAAAGGATCATTCGGGATTTGAAAACGAGGTAAGTACATCTATGTACATTCGGCCAAAAATGTCTCTTCCATACTTGAATGATAGATCAGATCTAACATGTGATTTCGGCAGGAACCTAAACTAAAAGATCAATTTCGGGATTTGAAAACTCCAAGGTAAGTGTGTTCATACATTCGGCCAAGGCTAATCTTAAGTATTTAGATCAAAAGTGATCAAAAATTAATCGATTTAAGGATTTAGGTTTTGGCCGAATACAAGGAAGAGAAAAGTGAAGCTTTCGGGATTTAAAATCCATAAGGTAAACACCTAAAAGTATTCGGCCAAGGCTTGTATGATTAAATAGATCAGTTCTTTAATTATTAAAAAGCCGAAAACTAACCCATATTGAGATTCAGAGTTGGCCGAATATCAAGTGAAGGAAAACCAAGTTTTCTGGATTTGAATAATCATCAAATCGGCATCAAAGGTAAGTCTTTTACAAATCCTACTAGGATTTGGATATTATAGCCAAATAGAATTTATGCTAAGTACTAAAGGATAAATGTAGGGACTAAGGATCTAAACATTAGATCTAGCTTTTCAGAATCTCAAGGAATCGCTAAACAAATCGGTGTGTACCCACACTAATCTTAATAGATTTATGGCTTAAATATGATATATATGTTAATATGAAAGTGTAAGAATGTGGCTAAAGTACCATATTATGGTACAAAGTACTGTGCACGTTTTCCTACTCCTACTAGGATTTGAAATATGTTATATTTAACATGTGAAAAGTGATGTGAAAGTGAAATTAAATATGAAATGCATGATATGTATAATTTGGGGCATTCGGGTTATTTGAGAAAGGGGAAGTGAATGTGATGACTTCGGTCTCACTAAGTGAAATGTGATGACTTTGGTCTCACTAAGAATATGTGACGACTTTGGTCTTACTAAGTGAATGTGGTGACTTCAGTCACATTAAGTGAATATGGTAACTTCAGTTACATTATCTGAATGTCGTGGCTATGCCACAATATTTTAAGTGGGCGATGAGCACGTCGACTGCAGCGACTGCCTTCGATGGTGTGGAGCGGATGGAGGGTTGACTTAGTAGTCCCCACGGTGTGCAGGCTAGTACGGGTGGAGTGTAGCAGATGGCATATAGGTTTGGGTTTGGGTTTGCATCATTATCTTGAATTTTATATGAATATGATATGTATAGTGTGCCTATTTCTATTATGTTTTGGTGTTGGTTACACATTGAGTCTATCGACTCACCCCGTTGTGGGAACATGTTTCAGGTGAAAAGCAGTAATGGACCGGGACGGCAGAACTTGTGGTGGCCATGTTCAGCTTGAAGTTTAATTTAATTTGAATCTTTATTTTATTTTAAGTACTGTACAATTTTATTTTGGGTTTCATTTTATGTAATAAGGCCATCGTGATGATTTTTATTTCTGCTTTAATTACTATGTTATGAATTTAGGGCTTTATAAAGAATAAGCCCATTTAATTTAAAATAAGTTTAAACATTTTGTCACAGAAACAAATGGGTTTTGATATAAAATAAATTTGTTTTCAACTCAAGCCCAACCCACAACAAACTATCTTCCAAAACACACAGTTTTCAAAGTATTGAATGAATTTGAACCGGGTTACTTCGAGGAACATACCAGATCCGGTCCATTCTCGTGGGTCGGGTGTGGGGTGTTTCAAAGCCTGTGTCCTACCCCGTGTAACTCCTTGACTTGGATCACATGACCAACCATGCGCTCATGTGACCAGCCCGTGTACCCTTCAAAATGGCCTCACACACCCGTGTGCCAAGCCGTGCCAAAACTGTAGGGTATATTGACTTATCCCACATGGCTAAGTCACATGCCCATGTGCTAGCCCGTGTGGAGCTACTGACTTCTTTTCTAATTTAGTACCAGGGGATACACGGCTGTGTCACGTAACCATGTGTCACACACGGCTGAGACACACGCCCGCATCTTTGCCCATGTGGACAAAAATAGGCTATTTTTCAAGCCATCTTTCTCACCCCAAATTTACATCAACCTAAACATGTCAAATAGCATATAACATAGAATCAATAGGCATTCAAACCCATCTCAACCAAGTCTAATTCATGCTATAATAATACCAACAACCACAAGGCACATAAGTAACACAATTAGCCATTCAATTTCATACCTATTTCACATCCAAAAATCACCTTAATGGTCACCTTCAACTATGCATTATTTTGCCTAAAACCACATGCATACCATATCTCAAAATGTAACCCTTTGGTACTAAAAATACAAATTCACAACAAGCATTCACATAGAAATTATAAAACACATAATAAAAAGCCATTTACACATATATACACCACCAAGTGTACAAAAATAAGCTAAATCACATGGGTATACACGCAACAAAAACATACATCACTTATAAGCCTAATCAATTGGTTAACTACATTACAAACATATAGGCCTTATTAACCACAACTCCTATAATGCCATATAACCAAATACACAAGTTTAAAAGTACCAAAATGACAGCTGGATACTGTATGAGATCTCTGACAATCCCCAATCAGAGCAAGCTTCGAAATCACTTGGATTTATATGGAAAGAATCGAGTTATCAATCCACTATTTTGTTTTTCCCCCAATCTTATTCCGAACTTCACTTTTCTTGATATGCACCAGATGAACTTGGCCTAATGTCTAGCCCTAACTATGGCTTTCTTCTTCATCAATTTTCGGTGGAAATAAAAGTTTAAGAAGATGATACATTTGTTTGTGATATTTTACTTTAACTTATTTATTAATTTACTTTATTAACCTTTGTTATTTAACATAAAAATTCACTTAATCATGCACATAAATGTCCACTCATAATTCAAATGGCCTAATTACCACATAAGGACTTTCACTTTAAGGTTCCATAACTATTAGACACATTTAGCTAATGGAACTCAACTTTTACACTTTACGCGACTTAGTCCTTTTTATCAAATTGAGCATTCCAATGATAAAATTTCTTAATGAAAATTTTACACAATTATACTATCATGCTGTAGACCTTAAAATAATAATAAAATAAATATTTTTTGGTCCCAAAACCACTATTTTGATTTGACTTAAAACGAGATGTTACACTCAGTGTGTAACTTACTATAATTTAAACAATAGATATAATTCTAAACATGGGTTCAGATTCCAATTGGATGGATCTCATAAACAGAATTAGAAATAGATGCATATCAGATGCATATTAATTTCCTACCCCCCATCCGCTACACGCCATCTCCAACCATCCCTGCTCACATATTAGGGTATTAAATACCCAACTAGCCCTACACACCAATTATTGTCTATATGACACTTTCAAGAGTATTTGCAGCGCAGCTGCCAAATCAATAGGCTATATACCGCCAAATATAGATATACATGGCTGAGCCACCAAATTAGGCAGATAAATTAAACTACTAGCACTTCTTCTATAAACATATTTCCCACCCCAATGCATATGTAGAACTAGACAGATATCACATAAGTTTATGACATACATGTCTTTCACACCAGATTCATATCAAACATAGCATATAACAAATCATGCTATCATATATAACATACTACTCACGCATTTACTAGTCATGTTAAATAGTAATAGAGAATCAAAAATCATGATTTATAGGCAATTTATACCATACGAACCCTATGAAAGGGCTATGACCTATTCATATAACAACAATGACCCTAGGGAAAATTTTTAAAATTTGGGCCACACGCCCACGTGACCCATATGGCCCACACGACTTGACACACATTCTCACACACACTCGTGTGGCCCGTACGACCCAATTGGCCTAGATCGTATGGCTCACACGGTCTGGCACACAGGCTTGACACATGGCCATGTGACGTCGACATTCCCAATTTTGGCTTTTAATTGTTCGCTGATTTCTCAAGTTTTCATGACACACCTTGAAATTTTCTTATGCAAATTCAATCATGAAGTATTTAAAACCTAAAATCAATATTCAAAACATTGCAATTAGTAACAAAGTCCCAACTAAACCATTAAAATGATGAAAACATCACACGATTCAAATATATATATATATATATATATATGGTTTCAAATTTATGTGCTCTAACATGGAATTAGTTATACTTTAGTAAGACTTTAATTTGACATATTTAATTTGTTAATTTAACTCGAACAATGTCACTCAATTTGACTTGACTTAAATCGAATTTCATTTCACTTGACTCAATTCAAAAAAAAATTGAAATAGAGTTAGGATGATAAAATAGGCACTATACCAAAACAGACTTTTAGCGACATTTTTAGGCTTTTAACGGCGTTTATAAGCGCCACTAATAGTATTTGCGGCGCTTTCGAAAGCGCTAAAACAAACACCGCTAAAACAAATGCCACAAACTTTATCGACGTTTATGAGAAAAAAACTCCGCAAACTTTAGCGGCGTTTATGAGAAAAAATGCCGCTAAAGGTCATGACTTTTAGCGGCGCTTTTCCCACAGACGCCACTAAAGGTCATGACTTTTAGCGGCGCATTTCCCACAGACACCGCTAAAGGTCATGACTTTTAGCGGCACTTTTCCCGCAAACGCCGCTAAATGTCATGACTTTTAGTAGTGCTTTTCCCACAGACGCCGCTAAAGGTCATGACTTTTAACGACGCTTTTCCCATAGACGCCACTAAAGTTCATGACTTTTAGCGACGCTTTTCCCACAGACGCCGCTAAAGGTCAGGGCTTTTAGCGGCGCTTTTCCCACAAACGCCGCTAATTTGTACAAATTTGTAATACACAATTTTTCCAATATCATACCCTTCCTGCATTAAACCCAACCAAAAACAGCAAATGTAGCATATAATTCCAGCCAAAAAACAGCAAATGTAGCATAAAAACCTCACCAAAAGTGTTAATTCTAAATGATACTTCAAATTCAATAAAAGATATATGATATAAATTAATAAATGAATTCTTACAATAATGTTAAATGTAACAATGCTAAAAATGATCTTAGAACGAGAAAATAAATGTCTAAGATGGTGGCCTCTGCTACTGTTGGAACATCCTCATCATAGTCTGAAGCTGTAGTTAGAGTTCATCATACTTTATGTTCTGCTCTGCCTCCCTCGCTACTGCCTCCGCTCTAAGTTGAGAAATTTGCTCAACCGTGCTCGCTTGCATCTCAGCTATCTAGTCTTTCAACCTCTGAACTTCAGCTCGGGATTGACTCCTGGAAGGCATGTATTGCTGGGAGCCGGATCTAAAATATTGGGTCGGGGTAACACCAGATCCTTGAAATCAAACCGGACCATACCTTTCAGGACCCAAAACATCAATAATAAAAACCAGCAAATGTAGCATATAATTCCAGCCAAAAAATAGCAAATGTAGCATAAAATTTCGACCATACCTTTCAGGACCCAAAGCATCAGTAATAATTCTGTTATCGATATCCTCAAGATTAACAAAACTATCAGTCGAAGCAGCCGCTTCATACTCTGCCTTCTTCTCTTTTAGTTTCTCCTAATAAATCAATTAAAGAGTTAGAAATGAAATATACAATAAGAAAGAATGCAACATAACTTAACATTATTAATTTAAAACTAATAACGAAGAATTAAACCATTATAATTAAACATTATAAATATTTATAATAAATTAAATTTTGTTAAGTAAATATACCATAATCTCTCCAGCTTTGGATGTCATCAGAGACTCATCCTTTTTCCTACACGTAATGTCAAAAAGTTGAACGCGTCCAACTTTTTGACCAGATAAGGCTTCCTACAATGTAGTAGTAAAAATATAATTTAATAGTATGAAGTCATTAATATTTGAAAAAATTAATAAATTATAATACTTCGGCCTCAGCTACAGAAGCAAAACTTCTCGACCCTGCCGTGTGCATGAATTTTTATTTCTGCTTGCTGCTCGTTCCAACACGCTCACGGTCCTAAATAATGAAATTATTATTATGTATATAGTAAATACTATAAACTGAAAAATTTATAAAAGTTTAGAACTAGGTAATACCTATCCTTTCTTTGTGTTCCAAAATCTAACCGCATCATCCCATTGATACCTCAACATTCCGGTGGGACATTTCGCAATTTATCCTTGAGGCTTATGTCTTTATTAAAATATACTTTTTTCAATGTGCTTTTATGGTCTCTCCATTTTTTTCCCAATGTCTTCTTTATATAGTCATCGGAGACCTTCAAAGCAAATCTCTCCTAAAAAAACATAAGTTTAGAAAGTAAATATAAATGAAACTTCAACCAAAGTATTATAAATTACATTCACATTTTGTTACCTTAATGTTCTCGAGAGCTTGATTTTTGTTTTCATAAGGAATGTGATGCCATGACTCGTAATTGATGGGCAACATATTTGCATTTCGTGCAATAATGCCCAAATAGCCTGCTAGAAGTCGAGCTTTAGGGCCAACAAGCTAACCATGACTGTTTCTCCTTCCTTTCACACGCTCGACAGGATTTAATTCGTATAAATCTCTAAGCAGCGTACGTCCACGACCTCTGTGCGTCCCACCACTCTCAGCTGAACAATGATATATTATTATATTAAAATTGAAAAATGAATCAATAATAAAAGTCAACATGCATGTAAAATAAACTTAACATTACTTTATAATTCTGCAGGCTCATCATCTATGTCAGGCACATTCGAGGATCCAACAACTGTTTGCTATTCACTATTGCCCTCTTCTAAATTTATAGTATTCTATACAATATTTAAATCTCGTAATCTTCTTCTACTCATTTTTCCTACAATACACATAAAATAGTTGAAATTTTAGTAACAAATAACAAAAATAATGGTACATATAAAATAGTTAAATTATATAAAATGACCAAGATTAAAATTATAATATTACATATAAATGATATTCTGAATTCATAGACATGTGAATGAAAGTGAATCAAAAGACACTAACCTTCACGTAAATGATATTGTAATATTTTGTAAAAATACATTTATCTTGTATTCATTTCACTAAGAATAATTCAAGAAAATAAATATAGCTTTAATTTTTCAAAAATTATGTTTTCAATTTTATGTTAGTTTAGCTAATGAAAAAAAAAAAGAAACCAAAAATTTAATGGTTGAATGACCATTTTAAATTTTTCATAGTGGGATGATTAAAAAGACAAATACATAGTTTAGGAAATTTAATTAGATAATTTATTTGAATTGTAGTTAAGATGAAGAAATCGTAAATGGATAAATCACACAATAAATTATTTTATTCTTGGGGTTATTGTAGTTGAGATTAAAAAATTAACTATTCTATTAATAATAAAAATGGGATAAATTAGGTTTTACCCTTAAAGGTGACTGAAATAGTAAATTAGTGCATAGTTATGATTGTACTAATATTAAGATTTGAAGGACTATAAGACAATAGTGGAGGTGTACTAATATTAGATATCAAATGAAAGAATTTGGAGATGAAACATATACCAACAAATATATATAAATAAATTAGAGAAAATACGGATAAATTTTGAAATTGTATATTTCATGAAAATTTTATTTTATTTATTTTCATTTATTTTCATTTTTATCAAGCAATACCAAACACATCAATAAAGTGGAAAAATAAAATATGACATGAATATTTAAATCAAAATCCATTTCCAAATCATCTACACACTAGCATACAAACAATCCCAACAAAGTTCATCGATGAGCTCCAATCAACCATTTTAAAAAAAAAACTACCCCATTCCTTACTGATGAGTGCAAGCACCTAGTAGTATGAAAAGAAAACCCAATATGCATTGATCCATGGATTGACTAATATGCACCACCTTAGCACAATGTAAAATGCAAGACTAACTAAAAACTTCACAAATATTCCACTCCAAATATGACCACATTCTTCTAGTTAAAATTGAGGTTAATTGATCCCAAAGTCTCTTGCTTTCAATTCTATTAGAAAACACACAAAATCCCTTGGAAAGAGAAAATCAAACATCACTTGTATAAGGTCATAATTATCACACAATTGGTCAAAGCAAAATTTTATATTCTGTTTAAGCTAACCCAAAACAAACAATCAAAAGAAAAAAGAAAGTTATTCAAAACCAGAATGCATTGAGAAATCCACTAAGACAACAAATGAAGAAGAAATCGATTATGACATTGTTAGATAATATATCCAACAGATCATTTTTTCAGTATCATATAAGAACCAACAACCAATATCCAAATCAAAATTATGTTAATCTAAGGGTTGCGACTAGAACCTATTCACTTAATAGATTACAACTCAATGTTCCATCATGTAAACATGCTATAAGCCTAGGTAACACAGATGAATATAATTCTAACTTCAATCAAAATTCAAGAATTTTTACCACATGGCCATATATCAGTAATCACACAAAACTTGCCATTTAGCTTATGTAGAGAGATACCTTGGGTCTACTTGAAATTTTCAATCAAAATCCATTTGTAAACCATACCCTAGAAAAAAACTAGAAATCATGGCTGAGAAATTTAAAAATTTTATTAGCTACAATATCAAACAAAGCAAAACTAATTAACAAAATATAAGTTTTAGAAAAGGGCTTACAATTGAGGCATGCGAGGAATTCGAGGTTCCTTTGGTTTTGCTAGACCATCTTGGCGCAGGGTTTGTTTGAAGTACTCAGATTGTGAGTAACTCATTAATGGAAATGAGAAATACAAGTCAAAAGAATGGCATCAAAGTATGAGAAAACTACATTTACCGGTTAGGTTGCGGCGGAGAAGGACGATAGCGACGGCGACAAGCAGAGAGGACACCGACAGCGGCGGTCTGGTCGGGTTTTCAGCGTGAGAGTGCTAGGGGATTTTGGGGAGAAATTAGGGATTAGGGGTTCTGTTTTGGGGGGGAGGGGGGATGAATCGGGGTATAAACTGAGGAAGAAAAAGGGCACCGTTTTGTTAAACAAAATTGGCATTTTGTGGCATTTTCAACAAGCGCCACTAAATTCCCTTACAAAAACTACAACGTTTGAATTAATTGGTTCCACTAATACTCTAAATAAAACGACGTCATTTCAATTAAATTGTTGGGTTATTTGCGGCGTTTCATAGAAAGCGCCACTAAAACTCTAAAGAAAACGACGCCGTTTCAATTAAAATTAATAGTTTTTTGCATCTAAAACGCCGCTAATACTAATCTATTGCTGCGTTTTAATGGCTAGCACCGCTAATGCCCCGAAGTAAACAATGTCATTTTGTTTATTAATATGCTTTTTGCGGCGTTTTTGAGCAAAAACGTCACTAATACCAATAAATTTTTTTGTTTATTTATTTATTAAATTCCTTTAAAATAATTTTGTTTTCTTTCTAACAGTATATTTAATTTATACAGTTTTATAATTTAAGTTCTCATACCTAAATCATAAAACCCTAAATTATACACCTAAAAAGTGAATCATATGATACACTAAACCCCAAATTATACACCATAAACCCTAATTAAATTATACACCTTAAACCCTAAATCGTAACTCATATATATTACAAGGTGCAGAAGTAATTAAAGAAATAATCTTATTGCAAACCCTAAACCCCAAAATAATTTGATTTTTATCTCTTTTATCAAAATACCTAACACTTAAATCATTAAACACTAAGACTCTAACTCTATTTTTCGATATGGTTTAAGCACTAAACCCTAAATCCCATAAATTTAAAATACTAAAAATTAAACTATAAACCCGGCCTAAACCCTAACCTAACCCGTACTTTTAAACTCGAAACTATAAATCCTAATTCCTAAACCCCAAACTATAAGCCATAAAGCTTAAACCATAAACTATATACCCTAAATTAAACCATAAACCCTAAACCCTAAACTATAATGAGAATTAATTCAATATTTTAAAATTAATATTATCTCTTTTACGATTATATAATAAATTATTTAATAAAATGTTTTCATTTTTAACAAATATTTTTTTATGTTTTTACTTTCAAAATTTTTCTAAGTGTCATTATTTTTGATTATAAATAATTTATATTTTAATTAATATAATTCATATTTTAATTAAGATAAAATATTTATATTTTAAATATTCAATTAAAAATAAATTTTATTTTAATTAATATAATTAGTTAGAGGTTTAGGAACAAATATAACCTTTAACATACGTAAAATGCCACTAAAAATCTAATAAAACGGCTCCGTTTTGTTTAAAACATATCTTTTGCTTTTTTAATGCCGCTAATGCCTTTAAAATTAAAATTATTTAATATATAAAATAAAAACAATATAAATTAAAACACAATCAGTTACCCAAAAACTTTAAAATTATTTTAAATAATAGTATTTTAATTTTTTATTTAAATAAATAATTTTTAAAATTTAAATAATATTTACAAGAATTAGACATGAAAATTATTTAAAATTTGAAATTATTTAATATATAAATTAAAAATAAATCATTCATTTACCCAAAAACTTTAAATTTATTTTAATAATAGTATTTCAAATTGTTTACATATATTTTTCACACTAATTACCCTAAACCCCTAACCCTTGTCCCATTAACTCCTAAACTCTAACCTCCATCCTCTTAACCTCTAAACCCCTAACACTTAAACCCTAAACCCATATCCTTTAATCCCTAATCCCGAACCACTAACCCCTAAACCTTAAATCATGGACTTTAAACCTTAAACCTTAAATCTTAAATTCTAAACCCTAAACCATAACCTTCTAAACATATAAACATATAAACATATAAACCCTAAACACTAAATCCCTAAACCATAAACACTAAACCTTAAAACCTACACTCTAAACTCGCCTTGTAACACCCCAAACCCAGCCCATGCATTACGAGTGGATTTGGCATGTCACATGAGTAAAACATGTTAATCCTTTTTATTCGTACTAAAAAGTTGCTTCATTAAAAACAAGAAAGAAAAGAAAAAAAAAATCAAGTTTGATTTGATAAATTGATAAAATTGAACTACTAATCTTGTGAAACCATGACTTTTGTAAACGATATTGAAAATTTGAAAGGAAGAACTAGATCCTTTGAAAATGGTATCGAGGTTTCGAGAGAGAATATCTATCTTTGAAATATTTGTAAATGTTTATATAAAAAATATTCATTGTTAATTGATTTTAGAAATCCTTAATTAAGTTTTCCGAAAAATTTTCTTTTAAAAACAATTAAGAAAAATAAACCATCCCAACAACAAAGTTAAAATAATCTAAAGGCCTTATTACAACTTAATTTAAAATATCAAATTACTTAAAAATACTTAAAAGAAATCCGAAGTTCAAATAACCATTATTCGTAGTATGGCCTCCATTGAGCCGTCCTCGGCCCAAGCCTCCATCACTGATCATTACCTGAGAAGAGTAAGGTAAACGGGGTGAGTTACTTAAAACTCAGTGTGTAACCCACTTGCCATAGACCACTAGGCCAATATCTCATTAAGTAATTATTTGGGCCTAAGCCCATTTACAATAACAATAATAACATATATTATGCATGTGATATGCAAGTTCCCATCCCAACCTAATTTCCATCCGCTACACACCACCCGCACTAACCAAAGACACTGTGGGAGCTTTAGTCACCCACCCCGCCAACACACCAAATCGGGCATTTAAGCCATAAATCAAACGGGCATAAAGCCATATATTTAATCGGGCATGAAGCCATATATTTATCGGGCATCAAGCCATCGGAATTATGTAGCAAAGCTAACAGAACTTCTCTTCATCAAAATCCCAACCCATGCAAATCATGTACATATAGTATGCATTTTCATTTGGCCCATTTATCATATTACACATTTGGCCCATTTATCAAATATCACAATTGGCCCATTTAACAAATATCACATTTGGCCCATTTAACAAGTATCAGAATTGGCCCATTTAACAAATACCACAATTGGCCCATTTAACAAATATCACATTTGGCCCATTTAACAAGTATTACAATTGGCCTATTTAACAAATATCACAATTGGCCCATTTAAAAATATCACAATTGGCCCATTTAACAAATATCACAATTGGCCCATTTAACAAATATCACAATTGGCCTATTTAACAAATATCATAATTGGCCCATACAGTCACTTTTATCGATTTGGCTTATTGAGGGAAATTTCGTAATTTTCATAGTCTTAACACCGATTTCAAAGTCTTTACTACTAAAGTGATAAATATGCCATTTTACTCGATTTCACTAACTTGTGATTTAATCAAGCGATAAATACGATATAGTTATCTAACCCATGAAATACGGTGTGAGATTACACACTTGATTACGGTTAGCACTACACTTTCTTGATCGACAACACCTAGAATATTTTTAACACTTGATTAGATCATTAACACTTATAGTAATTTATTCTAAGATAAACAGTCTAGGATTTTTACCCTCGGAATCGCGAATAACTATGATTTGTCGGTTTTCCCCAGTTCACGGTTCACAACCCGTTGGAAAACCCCGAACCGCTAAAGGCTCCGAACTACGAACAACCTCGAATAGGTGATTCTCACCAGATGAGGGTCCACAACCCGGTGGAAAATCCCGGATCGCCAAAACGGACCTTCGTTTAAATCTAAGAGTTGTGAACGCCAAACCACTCCTTTTGGAATCACCTTTAGATTTCCCTTTCAAATCGTCACTACGGGCTTCCATTTGTTAGATCCTTAGTAAATCGATAATGTACTAAAGTATGGACTAACAAAATGGTAGAGACAAGCTTACCACGAGGTTCCGAATGATCCATGAATAAATCCCTATATACAAGAATCGATCACACCTTTCCATACTATAAATCTTCTTAATAAATAAGGATGATTGTGAAAACCGTGAAGAACTCTTACCTTGAAGGTTTTGATCCGAGTTCTAGTGATTACGAGATAGCTTTGAGGAGATGATGATACAGCCCTCCACTATTTCACTAAAAAAAACAATGAAAAGGATTTGTCTAAGAAAAAAGAATGATTATTTCGATCAAAAGGCTCTCCTAAGCCAACCTATGGATTCGGCCAAAAATAAACAAATAACTAAAAGAAACCAATGAAGAGAATTCTTATCGATTGATCAAAACGTGAGTATAAATAATGATTGAGAAGAAATATGTGTGAAGAAGGAGGTTTGGCTATGGAGGAAAAATTGAAGGAGATGGTGCTTAATGACATTCGGCCATGGTGAAGAATTAGGGAGAGAGATGTTTGAGAGTTTTTTGTAAAAGTAAAGAAGAAAAGAAGTAGGAGATGATATGTTTATGTTTCGGTTTTCAAAGATGGAGAATGAACAAAGAAGGATTTGTGTACAATCGGCCAAGCAAGAAAAAGAGTAAGATGATAGAAAAATGCCCCCTTCAATGGTTGTATAGTTTCGGTATAAAGAGGAAAAGAGCTTGAGAGGAAAAGAAAATAATACCAATTTGGTCAATAATAACCAAAACCAAAGCAAAATTTTACCTATGCACAAGACACATTAGGCTAGGGAGAGAGAGATTTTGGAGAGAAAGGAAATTGGTGCACAATTTGCTAAAAAATTTTACCAACTATCTCTTAATCCCTTTCAATATTCGGCCAACCCCTTCTAGCCCCAAAATCGTCCATGTACATTGGCCAAAAAGTCAAAATTTAGCCACCTCAAAGTTTCCAAAACATCTCCCTTGTTTCATGCCTTATGTCCCCCCTTACATTCCTTTTCCATAAGATTCTTTTCCTCAACTTCACTTCTTGCCTTAATCCATTAGCCACCTTGCCATAAAACTAAAAGTCCAACCTACCTAAAATAGAGCTTGGCGAACACAAGCTAGGGAAGAGCAAAAATTTAATAAAATTTACATGCACATCAAGGGATTCGAACCTCTTCCCTCAAGATAATCATATGGCGCCAACTACTCTTTACTACTTGCTCATCTTATGCTAACTTTTACCTTTTAATTACCTTAAGCTTAAAGGTCACTTGTTCCACTTCATTTAAAGTACTAATTACCAAAAATTATTCCAAAACCAAATAATTCTCGAGCCTTCTTGAGACTATATAGACACACACATTGAATCATTTCACAAGTTAAGCACCAAATTAAAGCAACATATCGAAATTCAAATTTTAGGATGTTACAATTCTACCCCCTTAAAGAAATTTCGTCCTCAAAATTTACCTGGTTAAAAGAGTTGAGGTTATTGCTGCCAAATAGTGTCCTCAGGCTCCCACGTAGCTTCCTCTGCTTTGTGATTACACCAAAGGACCTTTACTAACGGTACTGACTTCATTCTCAGCACTTTAACATCTCGATCTAAAATTTTCACTGGTTCTTCCTTGAATGACAAGTCAGGTCTTAACTCAACTTCCTCAACCGGTACTATGTGAGTTGTGTCCGATCGATAAGCGCCTCAACATAGAAACATGGAAAACACTATGAATCTGACTCAACTCTGGAGGTAATTCAAGCTGACAAGCCACTGGTCGTACACGCCTCAACACACGGTACGGTCCAATGAATCTAGGGCTCAACTTGCCCTTCTTTCCAAATCTTAAAATTTTCTTCCAAGGTGAGACCTTGAGAAAAACCTGATCTCCCATCGCGAACTCAATATCTTTATGCTTCAAATCCGCATATGACTTTTGTCTATCCGAAGCTTTCTTTAACCGCTTTCAAATCACCCTTACTTTTTCTTCCGTCTCAAATATCAATTCAGGACTCAATAATTTCCGTTTTCCCAATTCAATCCAACAAGTAGGGGGACGACACCTATGACCATATAACGTTTCATAGGGTGCCATTTGGATACTGGATTGATAACTGTTATTATACGCAAATTCTGCCAATGGTAGAAAATCCTCCCAATTACCTCTAAAGTCAATCACACAACCCCTTAACATGTCTTCCAAAATCTGGATTACTTTTTCCGACTGACCATCTGACTGAGGATGAAAAGCTGTGCTAAAATTTAACTTTGTTCCCAAAGCTTCATGCAAAGATTTCCAAAACCGCGATGTAAACCTAGGGTCCCTGTCTGAAATAATAGACACTGGTATCCCATGTAACCTCACGATTTCTACTACATACAACTTAGCCAAATTTTGCAGTGAGAAATCCATTCGAAAAGGTAGAAAATGGGCTGTCTTCGTCAATCGATCCACTATTACATAGACAGAATCTTTCTTAGTAGGCGATAAAGGTAACCCACTAACAAAATCAATCATTATCCGTTCCCATTTCCATAATGGAATCTTTACCGGTTGCAGCAATCCCGACGGTAATTGATGTTCTACCTTCACTTGTTGGCAAGTCAAGCACTTACTCACATATTCAGTAACTTCTCGCTTCAACCTTGGCCACCAATACCGATCACAAAGGTCTCGATACATCTTATTTCCTCAGGGGTGCATAGCATAGGGGCTACTATGCGCCTCTCGCAGAATCATTAGCCTCAAACCCGAATCCTTGGGCATACAAATTCTTCCGCGAAAACACAGTTCACCATCCTTATTCAATCCAAAATCCCCTATTACACCATTTTCAACTTGTTGAATTAAAGGACCCAACTTTTCATCTGATAACTGCTTCATCTTGATCTGTTCTAACCACATAGGCTTCACCTGAAGTTCCACTAGCAAACTGCCATCTTCATACAAACTAAGATGAGCAAACATTACTCTCAACTCTGATATCACCTTACGACTCAACGCGTCTGCCACCACATTAGCCTTTTCAGGATGATACTCGATTGAGAAGTCATAATCCTTCAATAGCTCTATCCATCTTCGCTGTCTTAAATTCAACTCCTTTTGGGTAAAGAGGTACTTCAGACTTTTATGATCCGTATAAATGATCGACTTCTCATCGTATAGGTAGTGCCTCTAAATCTTCAAAGTAAAAACCACCGCAGCCAACTCCAAATCATGGGTAGGATAATTGACTTCGTGCGGCCTTAATTGACGAGATGCATAAGCCACTACTTTACCATCTTGCATCAACACACATCCCAAGCCCGTGTGTGACGCATTGTAGTAAATAATAAACTCTTTTCCAGCCTCGAGGTGAATCAGTACGGGCGCTTCCGCCAAAATCATCTTCAATTTTTCAAAACTTTCTTATTGTTTCTCTTCCCACACAAACGGTACTCCGTTTTGCAACAGTTTAGTTAGGGGTGCAGCAATCAACGAAAAGCCCTCAACAAAATGTCTATAGTAACCAGCCAACCCTAGGAAACTCCGAATCTCAGCCACTGACTTCGGTGGATTCCAATCCAACATAGCCTCTACCTTCCGAGGATCAACTCTAATTCCTTCGGTTGACACAACATGTCCTAAGAAAGTCACTTCTTTCAGCCAAAATTCACACTTACTGAATTTAACATAAAGTTTCTTTTCTCGCAATATTTGTAATACTATGCGTAGATGTGAGTCATGCTCTTCTTCATTCCTCGAGTATACTAAGATATCATCTATGAACACCAACACGAATCGGTCTAGGTAAGGTTAAAAGACTCATTTCATCATGTCCATAAATGCAGCTGGTACATTGGTCAATCCAAACGGCATCACCAAAAACTCATAATGTCCATAACGAGTTTGAAATGCCGTCTTATGAATATCCACCTCCTTAACCTTGAGTTGATGATAACCCGATCTCAAATCTATCTTGGAGAAAATTGAAGCTCCTCTCAACTGATCAAACAGGTCATCGATTCTTGGCAATGGATACCTATTCTTGATCGCCAATTTATTCAACTGCCTATAATCAATGCACATACGCATCGACCCATCCTTCTTCTTGACAAACAAGACCAGCGCTCCCCACGGAGACACACTCCGTCGAATGAATCCCCGATCTAACAATTCTTAAATTTGAGCCTTAAGTTTTGTTAACTCCTTCGGTGCCATTCTATAAGGAGCAATGGACACCAGAGCCATTCCAGGCAAAAGCTCAATGCCAAACTCTACTTCCCGGTCTGGATGTAAACCCGAAAGTTCCTCAGGAAAGACATCTGAATATTCTTTCACTGTTCTAACACCTTCCACCGATAATTCCTTAACATCCAAAGCACAAATGAAGGCTAGGAAAGCTTCATACCCTTTTCACACCAACCTTTCTGCTTTTAAAGAAGATATCACATTGGCTAAATAGTTTATTCGTTCGCCTATCATTACCGTTTCCTTATCTTCCAAAGTCCTTATCGACATCCGCTTTGCAGCACAATCCAAATGCGCACGGTTCTTTGCCAACCAATCCATGCCCAAAATAAGATCGAACTCACCGAAAGACAGTTCCATCAAATCCGCCAAAAATATTTCTTTTTGAATATCCAAGGGCACGTCTCTAAACAATTTATCCAGTATCATTGACTGTCCTAAAGGACTAATTACCGTCATCTTTCTATCAGTAATCTTAGATCTAATGTTCAAGTTTCCAGATATAGCACTAGCAACATACGAATGGTTAGATCTGATATCTATCAAAGTAGTAACAGGTACATCAAAGATGAAAACGTACCAGTTATCACATCAAGTGCATTGCCATCCTCACGGCGTCTGACCGCATAAACTAACCCTCGCTGTCTTGCTTCTGTGTTGCCTCTGGAACCATTACCACTACCCGGTGCACCTTGACTACGACCACCGCCATTACCACCTTAACCTGGCCCACGGCCTCTCAGTGGCTGTTGAGCACCTCTAGTTGGCTGTGCATCATGATTACGAGCTTCTTGAGTTGGAGCAGTCCTTCGAGGACAATTCTTAAGCTGATGGTCCTTAGAACCACATTTGAAACACCCACCAGTTCTTTTCCAGCATTCACCTAGGTGTCATCTCCCACGGTTAGCACACGATTGAATTTGATTGGTAGTAGCAAGTGCTCTAGCTGGAGCTGGCTCATCATTCCTGGGCCTCTTCTGGAAACTTTTAATAGAACCCGAATACCTAAAGTCCCTCTTGCCTCTACCTTTGTCTCGGTTCTAACGTGTAGAGTTTTTAGCCTCCTCAGCTATTTCGGCTTTCTCCACAAGCTTGGCAAAAGTCCTTTCTTATTATGGAGCTATCAATACCCGCAACTCATCATTCAGCCCATCCGTAAAATATATATAGCACTCATGATCGATTGGCATTATTTTTCGAGCATAACGGCTTAAGCGTAGAAATTTTGCCTCGTAAGCTGCCACTGACTTATTTCCTTAGGCCAGATTCAGGAACTCTTTCCTCCGGGCATCCACATAACTTGCCCCGATATACTTTCCTTGGAATTCAGTCTTGAAGAAATCCCAAGTAACATGTTCAGCTTGAGTGCCTTTTCGAACAGTAAGCCACCATTGATACACCTCATCCCTCAACAAGGACATAGCTCCTCTTAGTTTCTGCTTGGTGGTGCACTCCAAATCATCCATGATCTACTCCACTACTTCGAGCCAATATTTTGCTACATTTGGTGCTACACCTGAGACACCCCTAAAGACCTCAGCACCACTTGCTTTAAGTCGTTCTGATATTGATCCACGAGTTGTTGGCCCAGTTCTAGCCCCAGTAACCCTTTCTAAGACACGTAACATTTCTTGAGTCAAGGTAATGTCCTCTCTCGTATGGTCATGTGAACCAGTCTCAGTCCCGGGTGATGCAAGTGTGTCCATTTCTAGTATATGTCTCGACACTTCAGACGCAACCCTAGCACCTCGGCCTCTACCACGGCCACGTCTACCACATCCACATCCTCTAGCGCTCATTTAGAGTATTTTGATTTAATTTGATTACGAGTTTTATGAATCAATATACTATTTCAATATTTATTAACGATGTTTTATGAGATATAAGAGGTAGAGTTGTTTTCATAAACGCATCCTATAGTCTCAATCTCTATAGTTTTAACACCTAAAACTAAAAGTTCTAGAGTGTTCCTATAGTCATATCACAATAAAAAGAATTATTCTATTCACATACACTTACTTGACTTGGTGCCGGATACTCGTGGTGTCATACTACCTTTAAAAATATAAATTCCATAATTCAAAACAGTTTTGTACCATAAATGTTTTTGAACCCAAACCACAGTCGAGTTTTGAACCGAGCTCTGATACCATAAAATGTAACATCCCAAACCTGGCCCATACGTTACGAGTGGATTTGGCATGTCACATGAGTAAAACATGTTAATCCTTTTTATTCGTACTAAAAAGTTGCTTCATTAAAAACAAGAAAGAAAAGAAAAAAAAATCAAGTTTGATTTGATAAATTGATAAAATTGAACTACTAATCTTTTGAAACCATGGCTTTTGTAAACGATATTGAAAATTTGAAAGGAAGAGCTAGATCCTTTGAAAATGGTATCGAGGTTTTGAGAGAGAATATCTATCTTTGAAATATTTGTAAATGCTTATAAAAAAAAATATTCATTGTTAATTGATTTTAGAAATCCTTAATTATGTTTTCCGAAAAATTTTCTTTGAAAAACAATTTAAGAAAAATAAACCATCCTAACAATAAAGTTAAAATAATCCAAAGGCCTTATTACAACTTAATTTAACATATCAAATTACTTAAAAATACTTAAAAGAAATCCGAAGTTCAAATAACCATTATTCGTAATATGGCCTCCATTGAGTCGTCCTCGGCCCAAGCCTCCATCACTGATCATTACCTGAGAAGAGTAAGGTAAACGGGGTGAGTTACTTAAAACTCAGTGTGTAACCCACTTGTCATAGTCCATTGGGCCAATATCTCATTAAGTAATTATTTGGGCCTAAGCCCATTTACAATAACAATAATAACATATATTATGCATGTGATATGCAATTTCCCATCCCAACCTAATTTCCATCCGCTACACACCACCGTACCAACCAGCATACCTGTGGGGAGCTTTAGTCACCCACCCCGCCAACACACCAAACTGGGCATTTACGCCATAAATCAAACTGGGCATGAAGCCATTTATTTAACTGGGCATGAAGCCATCAGAATTATGTAGCAAAGGTACCAGAACTTCTCTTCATCAAAATCCCAACCCATGCAAATCATGTACATATAGTATGCATTTTCATTTAGCCCATTTATCATATTACACATTTGGCCCATTTTCAAATATCACAATTGTCCCATTTAACAAATATCACATTTGGCCCATTTAACAAGTATCACAATTGGCCCATTTAACAAATACCACAATTGGCCCATTTAACAAATATCACATTTGGCCCATTTAACAAGTATTACAATTGGCCTATTTAACAAATATCACAATTGGCCCATTTAAAAATATCACAATTGGCCCATTTAACAAATATCACAATTGGCCCATTTAACAAATATCACAATTGGCCCATTTAACAAATATCATAATTGGCCCATATAGTCACTTTTATCGATTTGGCCTATTGGTGGCAATTTCATAATTTTCATAGTCTTAACACCGATTTCAAAGTCTTTACTAATAAAGTGATAAATATGCCATTTTACTCGATTTCACTAACTTGTGATTTAATCAAGTGATTAATACAATATAGTTATCTAACCCATGAAATACGGTGTGAGATTACACAGCTGATTACGGTGAGCACTACACTTTCTTGATCGACAACACCTAGAATATTTTTAACACTTGATTAGATCATTAACACTTATAGTAATTTATTCTAAGATAAACGGTCTAGGATTTTTACCCTCGGAATCGCGAATAACTATGATTTATCGATTACCTGGTTAACGATTCACAACTCGTTGGAAAACCCCGAACCGCTAAAGGCTCCGAACTACGAACAACCTTGAATAGTTGATTCTCACCAGATGAGGGTCCACAACCCGGTGGAAAATCCCGGATCGCCAAAATGGACCTTCGTTTAAATCTAGGAGTTGTGAATGCCAAACCACTCCTTTTGGAACCACCTTTAGTTTTCCCTTTAAAATCGTCACTACGGGCTTCCATTTGTTAGATCCTTAGTAAATCGATAATGTACTAAAGTATGGACTTAACAAAATGGTAGAGATAAGCTTACCACGAGGTTTTGAATGATCCACGAATAAATCCCTGTATACAAGAATCAATTACACCTTTCCATACTATTAATCTTCTTAATAAATAAGGATGATTGTGAAAATCGTGAAGAACTCTCACCTTGAAGGTTTTGATCCGAGTTCTAGTGATTACGAGATAGCTTCGAGGAGATGATGATACGACCCTCCACTATTTCACTAAAAAAACAACGAAAAGGATTTGTCTAAGAAAAAGAATGATTATTTCGATCAAAAGGCTCTCCTAAGCCAACCTATGGATTCGGCCAAAAATAAACAAATAACTAAAAGAAACCAATGAAGAGAATTCTTACCGATTGATCAAAACGTGAGTATAAAGAATGATTGAGAAGAAATATGTGTGAAGTAGGAGGTTTGGCTATGGAGGAAAAATTGAAGGAGATGGTGCTTAATGACATTTGGCCATGGTGAAGAATTAGGGAGAGAGATTTTTTAGAGTTTTTTGTAAAAGTAAGAAGAAAAGAAGTAGGATATAAGATGCTTATGTTTGGTTTTCAAAGATAGAGAATGAAAAAAGAAGAAGTTTTAAGATTTGTGTACAATCGGCCAAGTAAGAAAAAGAGTAAGATGAAAGAAAAATGCCCCCTTCAATGGCTGTATAGTTTCAGCATAAAGAGGAAAAGAGCTTGAGAGGAAAAGAAAATAATACCAATTTGGTCAATAATAACCAAAACCAAAGCAAAATTTTACCTATGCACAAGACACATTCGGCTAGGGAGAGAGAGATTTTGGAGAGAAAGGAAATTGGTACACAATTTGCTAAAGAATTTTACCAACTATCTCCTAGTACCTTTCAATATTCGGCCAACCCCTTCTAGCCCCAAAACCGTCCATGTACATTGGCCAAAAAGTCAAAATTTAGCCACCCCAAAGTTTCCAAAACATCTCCCTTGTTTCATGCCTTATGTCCCCCCTTACATGCCTTTTCCTTAAGATTCTTTTTCTCAACTTCACTTCTTGCCTTAATCCATTAGCCACCTTGCCATAAAACTAAAAGTCCAACCTACCTAAAATAGAGCTTGGCCGACACATGCTAGGGAAGAGCAAAAATTTAATAAAAATTTACATGCACATCAAGGATTCGAACCTCTTCCTCAAGATAATCATATAATTCATCAGAATACCCCAAACCCGGACAAGACACCACGCGCCAACTACTCTTTACTACTTGCTCATCTTATGCTAACTTTTACCTCTAAATGATGCTACTAAAGCACCGGTGACCGAAGTCACAAACCGATGATGGGGCCAACCCATCGTGTGATACCAAATCACTAGCAGACGATCCCATATCTCATGTGGGCCAACCCACTGTGGTTAAACCACAGGACAAGTCGTAATGAGGTGCCAAACCTCTGGTGACCCAAAGTCACAAAGTGTGCATTAAAGCACGGTGCTCGTCAAGACAAAATATCACCGCTCCCTCCACTCAGATCACCCATCAACATACCGTACTCATGTAACCATGCATATCATATAATCATACATATCATGCTATTATGTCTAACCTCATATCCCATGTCACATATAGCCACACCATGGTATCACATAGATCATCAATAAACTCATAATAATAATCGACTTACCCGAGTCCGTAATCATACCCATTAGGGTATCATATCAATCATCAACATTTCATTAATCATCACACGTGTTATTAATCATATTACTAATGAAGTGTGTTAGTTTACACACCAATTAAGGAGATTCTAATACTAAGAACCGATCTAAGACCTCGACCACCTTGGCAACTTTGATCCTAAAATCGACCAACCAACGGGTTAGCACACATATCAATCGGCCATAACCAAAGAAATCAAAGGGTATATCGGCACACCTCATTTTATCCTCGGATTTGGTTTCTACCAAACCGAACTCAACAAAGGGTTCTTTCGTAAACCGCTTCAACAATGGTGTCTCCTTACACAATCGGCACACCCCGATAAACGAAAGCGCTTAATCCCTTAACAACCGGTCTCAAAGAAAACTAAATGAAATCGAATATAGCACTCGTTCTTACCACTACTCCCCTACCGCTACAGAAAGAAAACTCCTCTAGCACGCTCCTTAGATCCGGATGTCCTATAATAAGAATTGGTTTATAAAAGATTAGCACCTTCCAACAATCACAATCGCCATCAACATAATAAGAATCGGCAAGGTGAGAGAAAGAAGAGAAATGGCCATTCGCCAACACTTACCTATTACCAACGATTGAAACCACACACCCAACACCACCAAATATTCGCCACCCAACACCAGAGGAGAATGATTCGGCTAACAGGTTTCGGAAAAGACAAGCAAATAAAATAGATGAATGAAGGGGTCACTTTCGGTTTTGATGAAGAGAAAAAATGGATGATGTTTCGGCTTACAAAGCTTCAAGAAGAAAGAGAGGTGAAAGAGGAGAGAACATTCGGCTTCAAGAAAAGAGGAAAGAAAAAGCTGGATTCGGCTCAAAAATAATGAGAAACAGAGGCTGGTTTCGGTTTAAATGAAATGGTATGGATCAAATGGGAAGATCGGCACAAGGGTTGTGGAAGCAAAAAGAAAGAAAAAGAGAAGGAATGATCACCAGTTTCGGCTTTGCACAATGGAAAGAAGAAGGAAGAAACAAGGTTTACTTTCGGCAATAAGGTGCTAGAGGTTTCGGTTTAACAAAGTTGAAAAAAAACAACAGAGGGTGGGAGAGGCATTCGGCTTCTAAATGAAACAAAAAGAAAAACAAATGAGAGCAACAAGTGCATTCGGCAACACCCAAGCTTTGGGTTTTCGGCCCAAGAAGAGGAATATGGGCAAAAGAAAGAGCAAAAGGTTCGCTTAGGCTACAAGCATATGACCGAAAAACACACACACATGCACAAAGGAGATTTCGGCACTTCCCAAGCTCCTCCAAACACTCCTCCAAACCGGCCAAATCCCCCACAACACTCCACACCACTCAATTCAAATGAGCTTACCAAGTCTTCCTCCTACTTTCACTCTCCACCCTTCTTTTGAATGTGAAGACCAAGTCCAAGCTAGAGTTCAAGTTGCCCACAACCTCTTCCTCCATGCCGTCCAAAATGGAAGCCAAAAGGGGTGGGATTCTCACGACTTGAACTCAAGACCTCCCCCTTGCATTTGACGCCACACACATGCTCCAAGTGGCGCATGCTTTGCCACTCCACCAGCTCCCTTCTTGTGTTACAAACTCACTTAAATTAATTATAAACCCCCAACACCTTCAGCTCCTATCCCCTAAAGCCTAAAACTAAAATTTCACCCCCTACTCAGGCTCACTTCTAGCCTACAACTAAGCCCCGAAAACACACAAACAACATCATAGCAAGCAATTAATCATGCAACCAATGCCAAAACAAAATAGCCCCTAACCCGGGATATTACAGTTCTACCCCTTAAAAGAATTTCGACCTCGAAATTACCTCGGTCAAGAGTTATGGTATTGTTGTCTCATCATATCCTCGGGTTCCACGCCGCTTCTTCCACGCCATGATTCCGCCTAAAGAACCTTAACTGAGGCACAGACTTCCTGCGTAGAACTTTCACATCCCGATCTAAAATCTGTACAGGTTCTTCCACTATGGACATATCTGGATTTACCTCGATCTCCTCTACTGTTACCACATGTGATGGATCGGAACGATATCGTCGAAGCATCGAAACGTGGAACACGTCGTGAATTTGACTTAGCTCAGTTGGCAACTCGAGCTGATATGCAACTGGTCCCACTCGTCTTAGTACCTTATATGGCCCAATAAACCTCGGACTAAGCTTGCTTTTCTTTCCGAACCTTAATACCTTCTTCCACGGTGAGACCTTCAGGAAAACCCGATCTCCCACAGCAAACTCAATATCTCTCCGCTTAAGATCGACATAGGACTTCACGGTCGAAGCTTCCTTCATCGAGCTCGAATCAACTTAACCTTGTCTTCGGTCTCAAGAACCAACTCGTCCCAATAATCGACGCTCACTTAACTCATCCAACAAGTCGGTGAACGACACTTCCTACCGCACAACACCTCATAAGGTGCCATCTTAATGCTCGCTGGTAGTTTGTTGTTGTAGGCGTAACTCACCAACGGTAGATATTCCTCCCAACTACCCTCAAGTCCAAAACACACCTTCAAGCATGTCCTCCAATATTCAGATAACTCTTTCCGATCGCCTCGTCATCATGGATGAAATGTGTCTTTGAAATCTAACCGTGTACCCAGAGCCTGATGCAAAGCCTTTCAAAACCTTGACGTGAATCTGGGGTCCCTATCCGAGATGATCGATACGGGCACCCCGTGCAGTCTCACTATCTCTGACACATATAGCTTCGCCAACCTCTGAAGTGAGTAATCCACCCTCACCGGAATAAAGTGAGCTAATTTAGTCAGTCGATCCACAATTACCCAAACCGAATCCTTCTTGCTTGGTGTAAGCGGTAATCCACCGATTTAAATCCATAGTGATCCTTTCCCACTTCCATCGTGGAATCTTCATTGGTCAAGCAACCCGGACGGCAATCGATGCTCACTTGACTACCGACAAGTCGACACTTCCTACAAACTCTGTCACCTCCTTTTTCGCATCTTACCACCGTAATCGCTCCTCGAGATCCTTATACATTTTGCTACCCCAGATGCATAGCGTAGGGTCGCTATGAGCATCCTCAAGAATCTTTTGCCTCAATTCAGCATCTCTCGGCATACAAGCCTTCCCTCGAAACACAGAACCCCATCACTAGACAAGCTATACCCTTCAAACCATCATTCGCACTCGAGTCCTCTGCGCTCAAAACCTCATCTAACAACCGCTTTTCTCGATCCGCTCAACCCAAGTAGGCTTAACTCGCAGCTTCGCGAGAATACTCCGCCATCGTACAAACTCAAGTGGGCAAACAATGCTCTTAGATCCGAACAACCTTACGGCTCAACGCTCGCCACGACGTTAGCCTTGCCGGATGATACTCAATTGAGCAATCGAGTCTTTCAACACTCAATCCATCGGCCACCGCCTCGATTCAAGTCTTTCCGAGTCGAAGGTACTTCGACTCTTATGGTCCGTATAGACTATCGATCTCTCCGTACAAGTAATGCCTCCATATCTTTAAGGCAAATACTACACCATAAGCTCCAAATTGTGCGAGGATAATTGACCTCATGTGGCCTCAAATTGCGGGATGCGTAAGCCACAACCTTCCTTTCGCATCAAGACACAACCCAAGCTCAGATGTGATGCATCGCAAGACATCAGAATTCCTTACCACCTCAAAGTTGAATCGAATCGGAGCTTCATCAAAATCTTCTTTAACTTATCGAAGCTCTCCGCCGCTTCTCACCCAAACAAACGGAACTCCCTTTCTCAATAATTTGGTCATCGGTCGCAATTAACGAGAAACCTCTACAAACCTTCGGTAGTATCCTCGCCAACCCGAAAACTCCGAATCTCCGCATCGACTTAGGCGGCTTCCAATCCGAACGGCCTCTATCTTTCGAGGATCCACTCTAATCCTCACCGTACACTACATGACCCAAGAATGTCACCTCCCCGAGCGAACTCGATTCATCGAACTTCGCGACAGAGTTGTTTCTCCCTTAGAATCAGTAATATCACCCGTAAATGAGCATCATGCTCTTCCTCGATCCTTGAGTATACCAAGATGTCGCCGATAAAACTACCACGAATCGATCTAGGTAATCATTGGAACACCCTATTCATCGATCCATGAAAGTCTGCGGATGCGTTAGTCAACCCGAACGGCATAACCAAGAACTCAAAGTGCCCATACCGAGTATTTAAATGCCGCCTTACGATATCCGCCTCTTTTACCTTCAACTGGTGATACCTGCACCTTAAGTCGATCTTCGAAAACCGACGCCCTTCAAATTGATCAAACAAGTCATCTATCCGTGGTAGTGGATACTTGTTTTTGATCGTCACTTGTTCGGTTAGCATGTAGTCTATACACATCCGCATAATGCCGCTTCTTTCTTCTTTACAAAGAGTACAGCACTCCCCATGGCGAAATACTTGGCCCGATAAAACCTCGTCCAATAACTCGGATTTGAGCCTTAAGCTCCACTAATTCTTTAGGTGCCATCTCAGACGGAGCAATGGATACGTGTGCCCGCAATGATCTATCCCGAACTCTACCTCCGATCCGGTGGCAAACCCTAAGCTCCTCAGAAACACATCAACAAATTCCCCAACTGTCCGAACGGTCTCCAAAGTAGCCTCCTTAGCCTCCAAGGCATACACATGCACCATATATGCTTCAAGAACCCTTTCTAACCATTTTCTCGGCTTTCAGAGTAGATACCACATTGGATGATAGTTTCTCCTATTACCGATCGTAACTACTTCATCACCCTCGGTGTGTTCGAACCATGCACTTAGCAGCATAAATTCAACTTCACCGATACTTACCCACCAATCCATTCGAGAATTAGATCGAACTCCCGAATGGCAATTCCATCGATCGACCTCAAATACTACCCTTGGAGTTCTAGAGGTACGCCTCTATACAGATTTATCTACCACTACTGAGTGACCTAGAGGGCTTATTACGGTATCCGCCTAGAAGATATCTCGAGTCTATATCCATGGTCTTCACTATACTACTTGCAACATACGAATGTGTTGAACCCACATCAATTAAAGCAAGAATGGAGAACCAAAGATTAAAACGCATCTTAATGACGTCCGGCAAGGTCGTCCTCCTCTCGGCGCCTCGTAAAGATACACTAGCCTACCGCTCGGCCTCGAAACTGCACCTCCGCCGGTGCTCCACGGCCCCACCGTAATCGTACCTCTCTCTGCCATTACCTCGGCCCTCTGCGGTGGTCCATTATTTCAGATTGATTACTACCGATTCTCGGATCAATTCTAGCCAACTTGCGTGGGAGTCCCTCACACGGTGGTCCAACGAGCCACACTCAAAACAACCTCGCCATCATCCAAAGCACCTCCCGGTGAGCCTTTCCACAACGGTTACATCTGCGGCGGTCCTCGCTTAGCAAAGAACAAACCTACCCGACCGATTCGCCCACTCGGTCTAGCCCTCTTCTCATTGACACGATGACCCGAAGACCCAAAACTCCTTTTATGACGGTTCCTATCCATACCACGCCTCACAGACTCTTTAATGCCCTCGGCAACCTTCGCCTTTTCAACCAGAATCAGAATTCACGCTCCTCATTGGCGCAATCAACAATCTTAACTCGTCTCGCAGCCATCCTCAAACGAACGACCTTTCCTCTTCAAGAGCCACCATACCCCGGCATACCGACTCAATTTCGTAAACTTCGGCCTCATACTCCGACACTGATTTGTTCCCCTAGACTAACCTCGTAAATGCTTTCTCTGCTCATTTATGTAATTAGCTCGACGCATTTCTTCCGATAAGCGGCCCAAAAATAGTCCCAAGTCGATCTTCATTGCAGTATTGTCACGGACCGTGAGCCACCACCGATATGACTCATCTCGAGAAGTGATACGATCCCTTTAATTTTCTTCTACCGTTAGGTCCAGATCGCCCATGATCCGCTTCGTCGCTTCCACCAAGATTTCAAGAAGGTTAGGAGCAACACCGAGACTCCCGAAGAATTCAATTTCATTTGCCTCAAGTCGCCAGCACGATTTCCTAGCTCCTACGCCTCCACCGCTCCAACTACCTCTCTAAAACCCAGAAGATCGTCAGGACACTGCGTCATCGCCGGCCTCGATCTCGAACTCACCACCTCCACCGTGGTGGCGAATCCCAGATCTCATTCTCTCGAACCCGCCTGTAACCTACGGGCTCGAAGCAATCATCCTACCGCGACCACGCCCACGACCACGCCCACCTCGGGTACTCATGACTAAATCTCGTCGGTTAAAGAATTTTATGTATCACCATTATTCCACTGTGTTTAAAGCAAAGTTTTATGAATTTTAAAGAAGCTTTGTTTTCATGAGTCCACGAGTCCTATTAGTCTCGCCTCTAAAGTAGTCTTACTAGCCATCCAATCATGTCAATCACAACAAATAGTACGGGTACTTACTCGCTTAACGGTGCTTGACTCGGTGCCATGCCCTTCAAACCATACTTTAAAAAATGAATACTTGAAAATTATAGTTTTAAAACATTTTGGGCCTCGGGCCCACAATGAGCTTTTGAACTTAGCTCGATACCACAAATGTAACACCCCAAACCGGACAAGACACCACGTCCAATCTGGTATGTTACGGGAAACATGTTTGTGAGAGGTTAAATTTCGCTAAAAGCCGAGTGAAAACACAAAGGTATTTTGAGGACAATTTGAGTAGACTTGTTTGAAATCGATGGAGTATGTGAAACCGGAGATTTTTTGAAATCTTAACTAGACTGTGTGGCTAAATGAGTTTAAACCATTTAAACCTTAATAGTTTCTTAGTGTTACTTAAAACCTTATTAGACTCAGGAGTAATACAAGTTTGATTTGAAAATCACTTGAATTTGCTTACTATAAAGACATAGTGTGATACCCGATGGTACGGTTTAAAAACACATTGCGTTATAATTTTGAAATCATTATCTTTCCAAGTTTTAAAAAAATTCATACCAACTTGTTTTGTTAAGGCATATTAAAAATCTAATTAAAACATAAACATCACCAAAACATAAATTAAAGGCCTTTTACAAATCCAATATAAAACCCAAATAAAGTAAATAAGCTAAAGTACCCAAATTCAATAGTCCTTTATTAAAGCATGGCATGTGCACCCCGAGTCCATCCGGCCCATGTCCGCCTCTACGAGTCACCTGAAATGTCAAAGGAGAGGGTGAGTCGAGTGACTCAAAGTGTAAATCCCGCCCCGAAGAACAACATGCTAACACACATCATACAAAGCAACATAATTAATGCAACCCGATCCTAACCATCCATATCGCTTTTCTACCCTGTGTGGTACCAAACCACCGGTGGTGCTAAACCACGGTGACATATAGTCACAATGTGTTACCAAAACACCGTGTCCCAAAGACACAATATCCGTCAATGTGGTACCAAACCACCGTGTCCCAAAGACACAATTGTGCTACTAAAGCACCGTGACCGAAGTCACAACCGATGATGGGGCCAACCCATCGTGTGATACCAAATCACTAGCAGACGATCCCATATCTCATGTGGGCCAACCCACTGTGGTTAAACCATGGGGACAAGTCGCAATGAGGTGCCAAACCTCCGTGACCCAAAGTCACAAAGTGTGCTACTAAAGCACCGGTGCTCACAAGACAAAATATCACCGCTCCCTCCACTCAGATCACCCATCAACATACCGTACTCATGTAACCATGCATATCATATAATCATGCATATCATGCTATTATGTCTAACCTCATATCCCATGTCACATATAGCCACAGCCATGGTATCACATAGATCATCAGTAAACTCATAATAATACTGACTTACCCGAGTCCAGAATCATACCCATTAGGGTATCATATCAATCATCACTGTTTCATTAATCATCACACAGGTTATTAATCATATTACTAACAGAAGTGTGTTAGTTTACACACCTGAATTAAGGGAGATTCTAATACTAAGAACCGATCTAAGACCCTCGACCACCTTGGCAACTTTGATCCTAAAATCGACCAACCAACGGGTTAGCACACATATCAATCGGCCATAACCAAAGAAATCAAAGGGTATATCGGCCACCTCACCTTATCCTCGGATTTGGTTTCTACCAAACCGAACCCAACAAAGGGTTCTTTCGAAACCGCCTTCAACAATGGTGTCTCCTTACACAATCGGCACACCGATAAACGAAAGCGCTTAATCCCTTAACAACCGGGTCTCAAAGAAAACTAAATGAAATCAAATATAGCACTCGTTCTTACCACTACTCCCTACCGCTACTTAGAGAAAGAAAACCTCTAGCACGCTCCTTAGATCCGGATGTCCTATAATAAGAATTGGTTTATAAAAGATTAGCACCTTCCAACAATCACAATCGCCATCAACATAATAAGAATCGGCAAGGTGAGAGAAAGAAGAGAAATGGCCATTCGGCCAACACTTACCTATTACCAACGATTGGAAACCACACACCCAACACCACCAAATATTCGGCCACCCAACACCAGAGGAGAATGATTCGGCTAACAGGTTTCGGAAAAGACAAGCAAATAAAATAGATGAATGAAGGGGTCACTTTCGGTTTTGATGAAGAGAAAAAATGGATGATGTTTCGGCTTACAAAGCTTCAAGAAGAAAGAGAGGTGAAAGAGGAGAGAACATTCGGCTTCAAGAAAAGAGGAAAGAAAAAGTGGATTCGCTCAAAAATAATGAGAAACAGAGGTGGTTTTGTTTAAATGAAATGGTATGGATCAAATGGGAAGATCGGCACAAGGGTTGTGGAAGCAAAAAGAAAGAAAAAGAGAAGGAATGATCACCAGTTTCGGCTTTGCACAATGGAAAGAAGAAGGAAGAAACAAGGTTTACTTTCGGCAATAAGGTGCTAGAGGTTTCGGTTTAACAAAGTTGAAAAAACAACAGAGGGTGGGAGAGGCATTCGGCTTCTAAATGAAACAAAAAGAAAAACAAATGAGAGCCACAAGTGCATTCGGCAACACCCAAGCTTTGGGTTTTTTGCCCAAGAAGAGGGAATATGGGCAAAAGAAAGAGCAAAAGGTTCTGGCTTAGGCTACAAGCATATGACCGAAAACACACACACATGCACAAAGGAGATTTCGACACTTCCCAAGCTCCCCCAAACACTCCTCCAATTAATTACCTTAAGCTTAAAGATCACTTGTTCCACTTCATTGAAAGTACTAATTACCCAAAATTATTCCAAAACCAAATAATTCCCGAGCCTTTAGCCTCAACTAAGCCCCAAAACACACAGACTATATAGCAAGCAATTAACACACATTGAATCATTTCACTAGTTAAGCACCAAATTAAAGCAACATATCGAAATTCAAATTTTAGGATGTTACACGCCTAAACCCACTAAACCACTATATTGTAGATACTACACCCTAAACCATATACCATACACCACACACACTACACATTACATCCTAAACCTTAAACATTGCACCTTAAACACTACACTCTAAACCCTAAACACTAAACCATTAAACCACTAAATTATAAACACTAATGCTGAGGTTTTTTTTCAATTTTTATATTGATACCAAAATGGCGCCGTTATATTCTGGAATAAAATAGCTATTTGCGGCGTTTTTAATGAAAATGTATTTCTATACCTTTAGCGGCGTTTGTGAACAAAACGCCACTAATTTATTTTTATATTGATATCAAACCGGCGTCGTTTTATTTAGAAATAAAATAGTTTTTTGCTAAACGTCTCTATTGCTATACCTTTACTGGTGTTTTTGTACAAAACGCGACTAATGCTGAGTTTTTTTTTAATTTTTATATTGATACCAAAACAGGAGAAATGTAACATCCCAAAATAGGGCCTAAACGGAACAGTGGTTGCGAAATCATGAATTCAAGCTATAAAAGTTATTACGATTAATTATTATGATTTACCGAGTGATTAAATACATGTGTTAAAGTATTGATAAGAAATTTTATTGATTTAATGCTTAAATTGCCTATTAGGACTTGTTTGCAAAAGTTGCTAAATAGGGGTTCTAATTTATAGAGTACTTGATTGAAATGGGGGTTTGAAGTAGGAGTCCTTAAATGGTAATTAGACCATTATATTTTCATGGACAAAAATGGACATATATAGGTAGAAAGAACCAAAGTTTTTAATGAAGGGTAATTTAGTTATTTGGTAATAAAAAGAAATTAAAAAGGGAAAAAGATGGAAAAATATGCTCATCTTCTTCATTAGGCTGAATTTTCAAGTGTTCACCATAGCTAGGGTTTGTTTCAAGCTTCCAAGCTCCATAGTAAGTGATTCCAAGCCCCATTTTTAATGTTCTTTACATTTTTGAAGCCCTAGTAGCTCGGTTTAGCTTATTATATCAATAATTCATGCTAGGGTTCATATTTGGAAAAATACCCATAGGTGAAATGTGTTTATTTTGATGTTTTATGATAGAATATGAAATTTGAAATTATGTTAAACAACTTTTGCTAAGTGATTTTAAGTGAAAACGAGTAAAACGACTTAATCGGTAAAAATACCTAATGTTCATAAGTACATGTTAGAGTGAGAATTTGATGTTGTCATAGAAGGGAAAAATGATCAGCATGTCATAAAACAAAAGAATAAGGGATAAAGTATAATTTTTGAGCTTTGGGGAAAATGTGTAAATATGTAAAAGTTTAGAGGTAAAATTGTGATTTTGCCAAAGTTAGACTTAAGGAATTTTTTGATAAATGTGAGTATTAAATAAGCTGAATTTTCTATTATAGATCAAGAAAAATGAAATCTAGAGTTAGATCGGGGAAAGAAAAAGATAGTGGACTAAATCGATATAGTTTATTGTATTTTGTTTCGAGGTATGTTTGAGGTAAATAAATGCAATATTCTATTATTTTACATTTGATACTATTAAATTCCAACATTTACATATTTATTCTGTAAATTTATCATTTAAAGACTCAAGCATGAATTGATGAAGAAGCAATCTTAGAATGTCCCGGTTGAACCTTAGGAATGTGTAGGATACAAATGTCATGACATTAGGGTTTAAGGAAATCATGTAAGACCATGTCAAGACATGGCATTGATAAGTTACTATAAGGCAAAGGCCCCATGTAAGACCATGCCAAGGCATGGCATTGGTGAATTTATAAGGCAAAGATCCCATGTAAGACCATGCCAAGGCATGACATTGGTGAGTTCATAAGGGAAGGATACCACATAAGACCATGTCAAGACATGGCAATGGTTAAGTTTCACAAGGAAAGGTACCCACGTATCCTTAGTATTCCAAGTGGTTCAACTGGAAAATTTAAAGAGTATACCAAAGGAAATGTAAGACAAGTTGTAATATTCCGAATTATGGCTTATGTATTATTGTTAAAATGTGTGAAATAGCATGTCATTGTGAGTTTGAATGTGTACTTATGAATGATTGTGAACTTAAGAATAATAGGAAAATACTTTAGAAAATATTAAGTTTTAAGTTTTAAGAGGAAGCTAGGTTGATAGGGCCTTAAGAGAAAATGTAAGGGAAATGAGATATGAACATGGGCTTAGCAAAGTGGCTACAAGGCGCCACTTAGGGCTTTAGTGTGTGATGCCATATGCTAGGGGGAAAGGGTTTGTGTTCGAGCCACAAGGGAAGCAAAAAAGAATTTTTATTTTTGGCTGCAAGGAGTTAGAGAAGTGGACGGTAAAAGGGACACTTACAAGATGAGTTTTATTTTTATTAAAATTCGGCTAGAAGAGTAGGGGATAAATGATGGATTATTTCTTTTTATTTTATTAATTTTAGATGAGGTGATAAGAGGAGAAAAATGAGGGATGAGTGAGCATGTGATGGCCAGCCAAGGGACTCTCTTGGTGTAGTTTCGGCCAAAAGGAGGACTGTGAGGCCAATTATTCTTTTCATCTCTTTTGCCGAATTCCTTAGTCAATCTTCATTCCTTCCTCCCTTGTTCCTTTGTCGAAATTCTCTGGCAAACAAATTCTCCTCTTCTCTTTTATTTTGATAAGCCGAAATACTCCCTGTGCTAGTCGAATTTACATTCCACCATTGCCGATTTCTTTTCTTTTCTTCCTCCCAAAGCCGAATCTAATAAGCCCTTTATCTCTTTCTCTTTGCATCTTTGTTGAAGCTGAAACCAAGTGACCACCATCTAAGCCAAGGCCGAATCTTCTGTGGTGTCAGACATAGGAGCTATCGATTTCATCTATAGGGGTAAGATCAAGTTCGATTTTCATTCTGTTCTTTTAGGCCTATCGAGATTCAGGAACTAATCTCTCATATTATTTTATGGCCGAAACTATGAAGGGTCATTCGGGATTTTGGCCTATTGTCGATTTTTAGGAGGAAGATTTTCAGGATTTCAAGGATTTAAGGTAAGACATGTATTCGGCCAAAAAGTCATTGATCATGTTTAAGTGATTGGAATCAGATCTAACCTATGTGTATAGGGATTTCGACATCTCCATAGTCAAGTGGTGTTTTAGGGATTTGAGAATCGTAAGGTAAGTATACTTACACATTCGGCCAAGGCCAATTTTGGTATTTAGATCTATTTCTTATTTGTTTAAAAAGCCAAAACTAACTAGTTCAATGGTTAAGGGTATAGCCGATTGCAATAGAGAAGCATCATAAAGTTTCAGGATTCGTTTAAGAATCAAATCAGCAGCAAGGTAAGATTTTTGTCGCAATGATCCTTGGGGATTTAATCACATAGCCGAATAGACTTTTGATAAACATCAAAGTGATTGACCAAATGTAGGAATTGAGATCTAAATCAGTAGATCGGGTTTTCAAAATTTGGAGTGAATTCGTTAAGTTAACTAGGTGTGTACCCCACACTAATACTTAATAGCTTTATGGTTATGTTTTAAAATGTGATTATAAGAATGTGAAAAATAAGGCTAAAGTACCTTGCCATGGTACAAAGTACTCAGGTACGTTCCCTACTCCTACTATGAGTATGACTTGAGTTATTATGGCACCTATGTGCACCTATAAGAATGTGAATATATAGAACATGGCATGTTAATGTATGATCTGTATAACATGGGCATTTGGGTGATTATGAAAGGGGAAGTGAATGTGGTGGTTTTATACCACAATATCTGAATGTGGTGACTTCGGTTACATTATCTGAATGTGGTGTCACATGACACAAAATATTATCTGGTGGCTATGCCACAAATTATAAGGGCGATGAGCACGTCGACTGCAGCAACTGCCTTCGATGGTGTGTAGCGGATGGAGGGTTGACTTAGTAGTCCCCACGGTGTGCAGGTTGGTACGGGTGATGTGTAGCGGATGGTAACTAGGCTTGGGTTCGGGATTGCATCATAATTTATGTTTTTATATTTGTATATATGATTTTGTATGCCATAATCTGTTGGGCCTTAGTGTTGTGGTTACACATTGAGTCTGCTTGACTCACCCCATTGTGGGATCATTTTTCAGGTGATGCACAGTAATGGACCGAGCCGGCAGGAGCTTAGTGGTGGCCATGTTCAGCAAGGAATTATTTTTATTTGGACATTTCATTTTATTTAAGTACTTTAAATTATTTGGGTTGTATTGATGTAATAAGGCCATAGTATGAACTATTTTATGCATGCATGTCATTTATTTCAGTACGATACAAATTTTATCATATTTAAGGTTAAGTAATTTTTCTTAAGTAAAAATATTACATGTTTTAACACCTAATCAACGAGGAATTTAATTTTGAACCCAACCTAAATCAGCCATTTTCAAAATCTCGAAATAAAAATTTTAGCTAAGTCTCAAATAAGAATCGAATGGGTTTTCTTAGAAGCATGCCAGATCCAGACAAGGCTCATGGGCCGGGTTTGGGGTGTTTCACAAGTTCAAGCTAAGAAGGTACAGGTAAGAATTTAAGACTTAAGTATATTAAGTTAAAGGCTTAAATAATTTTGGTAAGAAAAGAATATGATAATGCATTAAGAATGTTGTTATTTATTTACATGCAAACTTACTAAGATAAATGCTTACTCCAATTCCTTTCTTTCTTTTCATAGTTTTACGGATCGTAAGGACGTCGGAGATCGTCACACACTATCAAAGGATTTTATTGGTATTTTGTGACTCGAATGTTTTAAGTTATGGCATGTATAGGGACTTAGCCATTTTGTGTGTATGACCTTATGATATGGCTTAATATTAGCTTGTAAATGTTTGGTAATGATTAGATATTAAAATGGTTAATTAACAACATGTTTTGGATGTTATGTAATGCCTAGTTGATAGTTATTTTAAGAAATTATGTAATTATATGCAGGGGAACAGTTTGGACAGTAGCAATGACGTGATTTTGAAAAATCACTAAAAATAATAGAAATGGAATTAGGTTGTGCATGAGACATAGAATTAAATCTTATTGAGTCTATTTTTATAAAAAAAAATTTAGGAAAAAAAATTGTATATTATGAGATAATTGATTTTTAGTGAAGAGAGGTCAGAACTGTCAAACTGCGTAACATGGGAGACTTTAACTAATAAACTGTACTAATTTTTTGCACCAAAAATTCTGGAAAAATTATAGTAAGAATATATATGAGTCTAGTTTAAAGTAAAATTCACGGATCTATATTTCAAGTTTCGTAACTCGAGTTATAGTTAATTTAGTGAACATGACGCAGATGGACAATTTTAATTTTTATACCCTGATCTAGCAAGTTAAGTCTTTTAATGCCTCGTGCTCTACTCCGAAAATGATATCGGGTAAGGGGTGTTACATTTATTGGTATCAAAGTGAGATTTTAGTCGATTCTTAGAATATTCAGTATGAGTAAGAGTCTAACTATACATTCCATACTTATATTTTGATAGTGTGACGACTCCTGACGATTTTAAAATGTTTTTCTTTTATAGTTATGGATCCCAAACGAGCTGGTGCAGATGATGTAGAGAGTAATGTGCCCACTCCTTTAGAAGAGACGGTGCCACCAGATAGTAGTGAAAGGCCCGTTACAATTAGTCAGTGAGGAGGGGCTCGAGAAGCCTTCTTCCAAGCTATGAATGAATGGTTTGCTGAGTTCGTTTGTCCGAACCCGGCTGTTAGACCTCCACCCCTTCACAATCCCCAGACCACTCATGTAGCTTCCCCAGTTGCAGATACAGTTAGAAGAGAGAAACCACCCGTTGACAAGATCAGAAAATAAGGGGCCGAAGAGTTTTGGGCTACCAAAGATGATGATGCAGAGAAAGTTGAATTTTGGCTTGAGAATACTATCAGAGTCTTTGATGAGTTATCTTGCACACCAGAAGAATGTATTAAGTGTGTGGTGTCACTTCTTATAGATTCAGCCTACCAGTGGTGGAAGACACTTGTGTCAGTAGTACCGAAAGAAAGAGTTACCTGGGATTTCTTTCAAGAGGAGTTTCGTAAGAAATACATAAGTCAGAGGTTTATTGACCAGAAAAGAAAAGAGTTCCTTGAGTTAAAACAGGTAAGATGACCGTGGATCGACTATGAACGTGAATTTGTCTGACTCAGCAATTATGCTCGAAAGTGTGTGTCTATAGAGTCTATCATGTGCAAAATATTTGAGGATGGACTCAATGATGATATCCGACTGTCAGTTGGTGTATTAGAGATAAAAGAGTTTGTTGTTTTAGTTGAACGAGCCTGTAAGGTAGAAGAGTTATTAAAAAGAAAGGGTAAAGTTGAAATTGAGATGCATGACACGAAAAAAAGACAGATGAGCAAGTCATTTCAGTCTATATCCAAGAGGCCTAGAGAGTTCCCTACGGGATCTAATTTTTCAGCCGGGTATTCTAGCAGAAACAGAGGTTGAAGATTTATGGATTCAAAAGCTCAAACCACTTCGATTGCGAGTGTTGGTAGTATTCAGCCTGATAGATCCGAGTGTCCTCAATGTGGCCGACGTCATCCAGGTCAATTTCAAGCAACTGAGATTGGTTGTTTTCGGTGTGGTGCACCAGATTATTTCATTCGGGAGTGTCCCAAAATAGTGAAAAGAGAAGTAATACTGAGTGTAAGATTAGGCAATGCCCCCGTTAGAGGCAGATCTCAGAGAAATCCGGAGTAGGGGCAGGTAGAGGTACAATTAGAGACACAACAATGAGATCAGATGTTAGAGCACCCGCAAGGACTTATGCTATCCGTGCTCATGAAGAGGCATCTTCCCCCGACGTAATTACAGGTACATTTTGTCTTCATGATGTTAATGTTATTGCTTTGATTGATCCAGGTTCAACCTATTCCTATGTTTGCATGAAATTAATGCCTAGTATAAACATGCCCGTAGAGTTTATGGAATTTGTGATTAAAGTATCGAATCCATTAGGTCAGCATGTGTTAGTAAATAAAGTATGTAAAAATTGCCCTTTGATAATTAGGGGTTACTATTTTTCGGCTGATCTCATGCTATTGCCATTTGATGAGTTTGATGTGATTCTTAGTATGGATTGGTTAACTGCACATGATGTGATAGTGAATTGTGGAAAGAAATTCATTGAGTTGAAATGTGAAAATGGAGAGATCCTTCGGGTTAATTCAGATGAATTAAGTAATTCAATTTCCATGATTTTTGTTATGTCTGCTCAGAAATGTTTAAGGAAAGGATATGAAGCTTAACTTGCTTTTGTGTTGAATGCTAAAGATCCAGAGTTGAAAATTGAATCAGTGCCTGTGGTAAATGAGTTTCTACCAGGTTTGCCTCCTATTAGAGAAGTTGAGTTTCGTATTGAATTGATTCCAGTACCACACTTATTTCTATTACTCCTTATAGAATGGCTTCAATAGAATTGAAAGAATTGAAAGCTCAGTTACAGGAATTAACTAATAAAGGCTTTGTAAGACCTAGTTATTCACCATGGGGAGCACCAGTGTTATTTGTGAAAAAGAAAGACGGTTCCATGAGATTGTGCATAGACTATCGATAGCTTAACAAGGTAACCATCAAGAACAAATATCCGTTGCCTAGAATAGATGATTTGTTTGATCAATTGAAAGGAGCCACTATGTTCTCTAAGATAGATTTAAGATCCGAATACTATCAGTTGAGAGTTAAAGAGTCAGATGTTCTGAAAACTACTTTTCGAACTAGGTATGGTCACTATGAATTTCTTGTGATGCCATTTGGCTTAACCAATGCTCCTTCCATTTTCATGGATTTAATGAACTGAATTTTTAGACCTTACTTGGACAAGTTATTAGTTGTGTGCATTGATGACATCTTAATTTATTCTCATGATGAGACTGAGCATATAGAGCATTTGAGAACAGTTTTACAGATTTTAAGAGATAATCAACTTTATGCCAAGTTTAGCAAAAGTGAGTTCTGGTTACAGGAAGTTTGTTTTCTTAGACTTATTGTCTCAAGTGAAGGTATTAAAGTTGATCCGAGCAAGATTTCAGCCATTGTTGATTGGAAGCCTCCTAGGAATGTATCAGAAGTCAGAAGTTTTCTTGGTCTTTCCGGCTATTATAGACTATTTGTAGAGGGATTTTCCATGATAGCTACTCCATTGACAAGATTGCAACAGAAAGATGTCAAGTTTGAATGGACTGAGAAGTGTCAGTTGAGTTTCGACAAGTTAAAGACATTGTTGATTAAAGCTCCTATTTTAGTACAACCAAAACTGGGTAAAGAGTTTGTGATTTACAGTGATGCATCCTTAAATGGACTAGGTTGTGTACTTATGCAGGAAGGAATGGTAATTGCTTATGCCTCTAGACAGTTAAAATCACATGAGAAAAATTACGACACATGATTTAGAGCTAGCTGCTATTGTCTTTGCATTAAAAATTTGGAGACATCACTTGTATGGTGAGAAGTGCCGAATATTCACTAATCACAAAAGTGATGACTCAGAAAGATCTAAACTTGAGGCAAAGAAGATGGCTAGAGGTGATTAAAGATTATGAGCTAGTGATTGATTATCACCCAGGTAAGGCAAACGTTGTTGCTGATACTTTGAGTGGAAAATCGTTATTTTCCTTGAGAGCTTTGCATACTAGTTTGGCCTTATCAGATGATGGTTCTATTTTAGCTGAGTTGAGAGCTAAACCGACGTTTCTTGAAGAAATTTGTGAAGCTCAGAAGGATGATGGTGAGTTGCAAGCCAAAAGAGTTCAGTGCGAGCTAGGTGTAGAGTCTGATTTTCAGATCGGTTCTGATGGTTGTTTGATGTTCAGAGACAGGGTATGTGTACGAAAGAACGATGAGCTTATTCGAAAGATCTTACAGGAAGCACATAGCAGTTCTTTGTCTATTCACCCAGGTAGTACAAAGAAGTATAATGATTTGAAGAAAATGTATTGGTGGATAGGAATGAAAAGAGATATTAGAGTTTGTTTCTAGATGTTTGATCTGTCAGTAGGTAAAGGCCGAACATCAGGTACCTTCAGCTTTATTACAGCCTGTATTAGCTCCCGAGTGGAAATGAGACCGAGTTAATATGGATTTTGTGACAGGATTGCCTTTGACATCGAGAAAGAAAGATGCAATATGGGTTGTGATTGATAAGCTAACAAAGTCGGCTCATTTTATCCCAGTTGGTATGGATTATTCACTTGACAAGTTGGCTGAGTTGTATATTTTAGAGATTGTGAGACTACAAGGAGTACTGTTATCGATTATCTCAAATAGAGATCCGAGATTTATTTCACGATTTTGGAAGAAATTGTAGGAAATTTTAGGTACAAAGTTGAGTTTTCGTACAGCTTTACATCCTTAAACTGATGGCAGTCAGAAAGAGTTATTCAAGTACTTGAAGATATGCTTAGATGTTGTGTATTGAAATTTCAAGGTAGTTGGGAGAAATATTTGCCGTTAATAGAGTTTGCCTATAATAATAGTTATCAATCGAGTTTGAAGATGGCACCTTATGAAGCTTTGTATGGACGTAAATGCCGCACACCTTTGTATTGGCCAGAGCTTAAGGAAAATTAGATTTATGGGGTTGATCTAGTCAAAGAAACAAAAGAGAAAGTAAAAGTCATCAGAGATTGCTTGAAAGCAGCTTTAGATAGATAGAAATCCTATGCAGATTTGAAAAGAAAAGAAATTGAATTTCAAGTTGGTGATAGGGTATTCTTGAAAGTATCCCATTGGAAGAAAGTTCTCAGGTTTGGCAAGAAAGGCAAATTAAGTCCCCGTTTTATTGGACAGTTTGAGGTGATCGAGAGAGTTGGGCCATTGGCATATCAGTTAGCTTTGCCGACTGAGTTAGAGAAGATTCATAATGTGTTTCATGTGTCTATGCTACGTCGTTGTCGTTCAGATCCATCGCATTTGATTTCGCAAACAGAGGTTGAGATTCAACCATATATGACTTACGGTGAGGAACCGGTAAAAATTCTAGCTCGAGAGGTTAAGAAATTAAGGAACAAAAGTATTGCACTAGTGAAAGTATTATGGAATAGGCATGGGATAGACGAGGCTACATGGGAGCCCAAGAGACTATGCGAAAATAGTACCCAAATCTCTTTACAGGTAAGATTTTCTGGGACGAAAATCCCTAAAGGGGGAGAAATGTAACATCCGAAAATAGGGCCTAAACGGAATAGTGGTTGCGAAACCATGGATCCAAGCTATAAAAGTTTATTACAATTAATTATGATGATTTACCGAGTGATTAAATACATGTGTTAAAGTATTGATAAGAAATTTTATTGATTTCATGCTTAAATTGACTATTAGGACTTGTTTGCAAAAGTTGCTAAATAGGGGTTCTAATTTATAGAGTACTTGATTGAAATGGGGGTTTGAAGTAGGAGTCCTTAAATGGTAATTAGACCATTATATTTTCATGGACAAAAATTGACATATATAGGTAAAAAGAACCAAAGTTTTTAATGAAGGGTAATTTAGTCATTTGGTAATAAAAAGAAATTAAAAAGGGAAAAAGATGGCAAAATATGTTCATCTTCTTCATTAGGCCAAATTTTCAAGTGTTCACCATAGCTAGGGTTTGTTTCAAGCTTCCAAGCTCCATAGTAAGTGATTCCAAGCCCGCTTTTAATGTTCTTTACATTTTGAAGCCCTTTAGCTTCGGTTTAGCTTATTCTATCAATAATTCATGCTAGGGTTCATATTTGGAAAAATACCCATATGTGAAATGTGTTTATTTTGATGTTTTATGATAGAATATGAACTCTAAAATTATGTTAACAACTTTTTCCAAGTGATTTTAAGTGAAAACGAGTAAAACAGCTTAATTAGTAAAAATACCTAATGTTCATAAGTACATGTTAGAGTGAGAATTTGATGTTTTCATAGAAGGGAAAAATGATCATCATGTCATAAAACATAAGAATAAGGGATAAAGTATAATTTCTGAGCTTTGGGGTAAATGTGTAAATATGTAAAAGTTTAGGGGCAAAATTATAATTTTGTCAAAGTTAGACTTAAGGACTTTTTTGATAAATGTGAGTATTAAATAAGCTAAATTTGCTATTATAGATCAAGAAGAATGAAACCGAGTTAGATCGGGAAAGAAAAGATAGTGGACTAAATCGATATAGTTTATCGTATTTTGTTTCGAGGTAAGTTTGCGGTAAATAAATGCAATATTCTATTATTTTACATTTGATACTATTAAATTCAAGAATTTACATATTTATTCTGTAAATTTATCATTTAAAGACTCAAGCATGAATTGACGAAGAAGCAATCTCAGAATGTCCCGGTTGAACCTTAGGAATGTGTAGGATACAAATGTCATGACATTAGGGTTTAAGGAAATCATGTAAGACCATGTCAAGACATGGCATTGATAAGTTACTATAAGGTAAAGGTCCCATGTAAGACCATGCCAAGGCATGACATTGGTGAATTTATAAGGCAAAGGTCCCAAGTAAGACCATGCCAAGGCGTGGCATTGGTGAGTTCATAAGGCAAGGATACCACGTAAGACCATGTCAAGACATGGCAACGATTAAGTTTCACAAGGAAAGGTACCCGCGTATCCTTAGTATTCCAAGTGGTTCAACGGGAAAATTTAAAGAGTATACTAAAGGAAAGGTAAGACAAGTTCAAGCTAAAAAGGTACAGGTAAGAATTTAAGACCTAAGTATATTAAGTTAAAGGTTTAAATAATTTTGGTAAGAAAAGAATATGATAATGCATTAAGAATGTTGTTATTTATTTACATGCAAACTTACTAAGCTTAATGCTTACTCCCATTCCTTTCTTTCTTTTCATAGTTTTACAAGCCAACTCAGGGATCGTAAGGACGTCAGGGATCATTACACATTATCAAAGGATTATATTGATATTTTGTGACTCGAATGTTTTAAGTTATGGCATGTATAGGGACTTTGCCATTTTGTGTGTATGACCTTATGATATGGCTTAATATTGGCTTGTAAATGTTTGGTAATGATTAGCTATTAAAATGGTTAATTAAGAACATGTTTTGGATGTTATGTAATGCCTACCTGATTGTTATTTTAAGAAATTATGTAATTATATGCAGGGGAACAGTTTGGACAACAATAGTGATGTGATTTTGAAAAATCACCAAAAATAGTATAAATGGAATTAGGTTGTGCATGAGATATAGAATTAAATCTTATTTAGTCTATTTTTATATAAAAAAACGGTGTGGGAAAAAGATTATATATTATGAGATAATTGATTTTTAGTAAAGAGAGATCAGAACTGTCGAACTGTGTAACAGGGGAGACTTTAACTAATAAACTGTACTAACTGGTCACGCCAAAAATTCTGGAAAACTTATTGTAAAAAGATATATGAGTCTAGTTTCAAGGAAAATTTACGGATCTATATTTCGAGTTCCGTAACTTGAGTTATAGTTAATTTAGTGAACATGACGCAAATGGACAGTTTCTACTTTTATGCCCTGATCTAGTAAGTTAAGTCTAGTAATGCCTCGTGCTCGACTCCGGCAACGGTCTCGGGTAAGGGGTGTTACAACGGTGCCATTTTATTTTGAAATAAAATAGTTTTAATATATTTTTGTGGTTTTTTAGGAATAGCGCCGCTAGAAGCTCGATCTTTAGCGGCGTTTTTGGGAAAGCGTAGCTAATGCTCAAATTTATAGCAGCGTTTTTAAGGAAGCGCCGCTAATGCTCAGATCTATAGCGGCGTTTTTACGAAAGCACCGCTATTGCTCAGATCTATAGCGGCGTTTCTCCCAAGCGCCGCTAAAGCTCAGATCTATAGCGGCATTTGGTAAAGAACGCCGTTATTTCTCCTTTTAGTGGCGTTTGGGATGAAACGCCGCTATTGCTCAACTTTTTGCGGTGTTTTCTTCAAACGCCGCTAAGATATAATATTTGCGGCATTTTTATTAAAACGCTACTAAAAACGCCGCTAAAAGTCTGTTTTGGTGTAGTAGGGACTCATCAAGTCATTTAACTCGAAATTTTTTCACTCGGTTTGATCAAATACTTAACCCTATTTTTTGGGCTATATTTTTGCCCAAATTCTCTTACTTTTCAAGTGAACTTTCAGGCCTTGATGGATAGCCCAACTCATGATTAGGTCTAATATCAACTATCAAAAGCTAAGCATCACATTAGGTTAATCTTTAACCAAATTCACTTTATCCTAAATTCAAAAATCTTACTTTTATCTATTAAATTAATCTTGTTACTCGTGCAAAGCACATATTAATTATATGTATTAATTAAAATATATTATAAAATTTTATAAAATTTTATAATTTTTTAATAATACAATAACTAAATTTAAATATAATATTTCATTACTAAAATTATTTAAATTAATAAATTATATTTTTGGACTAAATATAACATAGTTATTAAATGTGATATAAAATAATGATATTTTATTTTATTAATAAAATATAAGGAAGAAAATTACATAAAAAAAGATAATCTTTCTATAATTAAATTTTATTATATGAATCATCTATAACATATATTGAGGGGCACTGTAGATGTTTGGCGAATGTTTTGACGGCTAGTTTTTTTTTTTTTTTGGCTTTTATGATTTGGGACTTCGGATTAAGATAAAAAAAGAGAGGATAATATCATATTTAGTCCCTGTATTTTATCATACCTTTTAATAGGGTACATCTATTTCGAAAATGTCTATTTTGATACTTCAAATTTTATTTTGTTTATTTATGTGGTACATTATTAGGACACGTGGCCTAATTGTAAGGTGTTATGTGTCGCTTTTGTTAGAATCTTTTTATTTTGAAATAACAAAAGAGACCTCAAAATATATAATCCAAAATTTATTTTAACAAAAAAGAATGTAACAAAACAAATAGAGGATGAGAAAACAAATACATTCCTAAAGGATCTATAAAAGAAATCATGGCCACTAACATGATTCTTTTATCTATTCCGAAATAAATGTTCTTTTTTTTTCTTCAATATTACAATGATCGTGTTTGTTCTAACTTTTTTTTTATACGAAGGTATTACAATCTAATGAAATTTGAGTACATTTTCATTTGACAAAAGAGGTTATGATATACAAATTTTACTACTAATTTAGTTGTTCCTTGAAACGGATCCTTCTTTATTCCATCTCCAATGGTATTCTTGTTAGAAAATTTTTGTCGAATCAAACATCAAAGAATCGAATATGTGTTCAAAAAGATTTCAACCTTGGAATTGAATTTATTCTTTAATTAAGAGTTGTTATTTGATGCATTAATAGTAGAAAGAAAAAAATATTCAAAGTGCGATTTAGAGCAGAGGCCGATCCTTCTGGGGTCCTAGGGGGCCTTGCTCGCCCCCTTCCCCCAAAATTTTGGAATTTTTGATTTATTCCTTAAAATTTTTTGACTATTTTAATTATCTTCAAAATTTTTAGACATTTTCATTTTCCCTTGATGTTTTTAAAAAAATTCGATTAAGCCTTCTCAAATTTGGAAAATTCTCATTTACGTTTCAATCTTTTTGAAAATTTTAATTAAGCTCTTTTAAAATTTTTAAAACTTCTCATTAATCTCACAAAAATTTTGATTAGGCCATCAATTTTTTTCTTCTAAATTCTATTTAAACTCTTAAAATTTTTGAAAATTTTACTAGGTCCACAAAACTTAGTTCCAAGATTTGCCCTTAATTTAGATTATTAATGTGATAGCCCAATTTTGACTCTAATCGGAATAGTAGTTTCGGGACCACAAATCCTGTAACATCCTGAAAAGGGCCTATGCATTTTCGGGTTAATTGTACGAAGTGACATGTTTTATGTGTTAAGAATAAATTTTGAACATTTTTGGAAACCTGAACAATGTATGGAAATGTATGGAAATGTAAGGAAATGTATGGAAATGTATGGAAATGTATGGAAATGTAAGGAAATGTATGGAAATGTATAGAAATGTAAGGAAATGTATGGAAATGTAAGGAAATGTAGGAAATGTCACGAAATGTAAGGAAATGCTTTAGAAATGATAAGTTTAAAGGAGGAAACGAACGTTTTGGAAACTTGGAAATGTAAGGAAATGTCTTAGAAATGATAAGTTTTAAGGCAAGGTGGCCTTAAGAAAATTAATAGAAGAAATTTGACACAAAACGGGCTTGGAAAAGTGACAAGGAGGCACCACTTAAAGCCCAAGAATGACGCCACCAGCATGTGTGCAAGCTTAGGTTCGAGCAGCAAGGAGAGCATTTACGAGAGTGTTTTTATGTTCGAATTGGGCTTATGCCCAATTTGTTATTAAAGCTAAACTAATCATAGGAGGCGCCACTTAGGTGGATAATTTGGGCCTCGTATAGCCACAAGGAGTCCAATAGAATAAGTTTAAATTGGCTCATCAAGGGAAGGGGGTGGACGGCATCTAGCTAAGACTTTAAGTGATTTTTATTTAATTACTTAAAGAGGAAGCAATGGACGGCAATAGGGACTCTTAAGGGAAGAGTTTAATTCTCCTTAAAACTAGGCTAAATAGGTGGATAAATGATGATTTATTTTAGATTATTTTCAAAGAGATAATTGAGGGATTGTTCTTTAATTTTTAATTAAAGAGATAAAGCTATCAAAATAGAAGAGTGATGGCCAAGTAAGGGATTATAAGTTACTAATTTCGGCTATAAAAGGAAAAGAGGGCCATTCATTCTTTCTTCTAACTCTCTCTCTCTGCCGAATTCTCTCTAGCAAATATCTCCTTTCTTCATTGTTTTGCCAAGCCGAAAATACACCTTGTGTAGCCGAAACTTCATTACCAAATTGCTCAAACTCTTTTCTCTTCTTCTTTCATAATCTTCCAAAAGCCGAAAGTTTACTAAAATCAAGGCCATAGCCGAATAGTTTTGAGACTTCAAACAAGGGGTTGTCGACTTCTGTATTAAGGGTAAGAACTAGTCATCATTCGATTTTCATCCTTTTTCTTTTAAGATTTGTCGAAATCTAGGACTAACCCCATTAATATCTTGTTGCCAAAACTTTGAAGAAATCTTTCGGGATTTGTTTAAGTCAACTACAAGAAGGAGAAGTTTTTTTCCCGAAGGTACACCATAGGCCGCGTGTTCCCTAGTTATTCGGTGAGTTTTGGGATTTGAAAATAAATAGGTATGTGCCTAAATATATTCGGCCATAGGCCTGTATTGATACTAAGATCTATTTCTTACATGTTAAAAAGCGAAACTAACCTATGTAGAGATCCAGTGTTTGGCCGAATACAAGGAGGAGTATAGCAAAGTTTTCGAGGATTTGAGTGATAAGCAAATCGGCATCAAGGTAAGTTTTAGTGTACAAATCCTACTAGGATTTGATTTTGTGGCCGAATGAGTTTTTCATTAAATCTCTAATATGGGCCGAATGTAGGAGGAGTATAGCAAAGTTTTCGGGATTTAGGTGGTGTCGACTAGAGAAAGAGGAGTTCTCCGGGATTTCTAAGATCTAAGGTAAGCTATGAATACCATTCGGCCATTAGCTATATAATTATGATACAATGTTAGATTAGATCTAACATATGATTATAAGGATTTCGATAGGCACCTAAGACAAAAGATCAATTCCGGGATTTAAGATGTGGAAGGTAAGCACATAGGTATATTCGGCCAAGGCCTGATTTGATATCTAGATCTATTTGATAATCGTTTAAAAAGCCGAAACTAATCTGTTTAAGTGATTCAATGCTTGGCCGAATACAAGAAGAAGCATAGCAGCGATTTCGGGATTTGAATAGTCATCAAATCGGCACTAAAGGTAAGAAGTTGACCACATAAACCCTTCGGGATTTGGGTTATAGCCGATTAGGCTTTAGAAGAAAAACACTAAGTTTGGCCGAATAGGCCTTTGCTAAATATTACCATATTGGCCGAATGTAGGGACTTAAAAATCTAAAGTAATAGATCGATTTTTCGGGATTTCAAGGAATTCGTTAAGCAAATCAGGTGTGTACCCCACACTATATCATAATATGTTTTATGGCTATGTTTAATTAATATATGTGATATTAAGAATATGAAAGTGGCTAAAGTACCATGTTATGGTACAAAGTACTCAGGTACGTTTCCTACTCCTACTAGGATTATTAAATATGTTAATTGTAACATGAGAATAAGAATAAGAATGTGAACTCTGGCATATTTAAATGTAACACCCCAAACCCGATCTATGCATTAAGACTGGATTTGGTTTATTACATGAATCGAGCTATCTTAAAAATTTCAGTGAGTCGAAATCTACAATATTATTTTTAAGTACAAGGTTTAATAAAAATCAAAAGAGTATTTTAAATTTGATGTATATTAGAAAACATTAGTTGAAAACATCATTAATATTGTATTATCAAAAATCCTTAGGTAAATTATATAAGAGTTTAAAAATACTAAAAATATTTATAAAGGAATTTCATATATTTGAAAACCCAATTTATTTTGAGAAAAACATCATATAATCATCAGCCCATAATAAAATGATCAAAATAGAGTTTTAACCAACCACACATATAAATCCATGAAATATTAATAGAGGCCCTTATTACATCAACCCAAAATAGTAAAAATACTTATTAAAAAGTTCGGAGTTTAAATAACCCATGTTTTGCAGTATGGCCTCCACAAAGTCATCCTCGGCCCAAGTCCACGTCAACTTCCATTACCTGAGATGAAGAAAAATTTGAGGGAGTGAGTTACTTAGAACTCAGTGTATAACTCACTTTCTTTATCCATTGGGCCAGATTATCAAGTTATAGATTTGGGCTTGAGCCCATTAGCAGAATTAACAATAATGATATGCATGCAAAATGAATTTTCCCTCCCAAACCTAATTTCCATCCGCTACACACCCCCGTACCAACCATCACACCTGTGGGGATCAAGTCAACCCACCCCGCCATCACACCAATCGTAGGCATTTAGCCTTTTATATTTGTGGCAGAGCCACTGAACTAGATTGAGACAAAGTCACCGAACTAGAGGCATTAAGCCAATTATTATTTGTGGCAGAGCCACCGAACTAGAGGCAAATAGCCATTTATTAATTTTGTGGCAGAACCACCGAACTAGAGGCAAATAGCCATAATTTTGTGGCAAAGCCACCGAACTAGATTTTGGCAACAGGCCTTTCTTCTCTTCATCATTTTCCCAACCCATACAACATGTATGCAAAGTAGTCTATGATCATACCATGATTTTATTAAAAAGCCCATTAACAAGAGTCAATATTTTAGATTTTTATTAAGGCCCAATCATTTGGCCCATTTAGCAATTTAACATCTTATGCCTAAATTTACGATCTAGTAGGAATTTGGCCCATTTATCGATCTAGCAGGGATTTCAGCCCGTTTAACAATTTAATAGAGATTATGGCCCATTTACGATCTAGCAGAGATTTCGGCCCAATTATCGATCTAGCAAAGATTTCGGCCCAATTATCGATCTAACAGAGATTTCAGCCCAATTATCGATATAACAGAGATTTTGGCCCAATTATCGATCTAACAGAGATTTCGGCCCAATTATTAATCTAACAGAGATTTCGGCCCAATTATTAACTAGCATAATTTTTCAGCCCATTTACTAATTATCAAACTTATCGGTCCATTTTACGAAGACATGAAAATTTATATTTTACCATCTAACTCATCGAGGGCTTTTTCGTAATTTTCACCATATTAACCGTTTTCATGTAATTTCACCAAGTACCAGTTATTATGTTTTATACCGATCTAGTCATTTTTACGACTTAACTCCATACCACGAATAACATCCAAACCCGAGAAAAGTGTGAAGTTACACACCTCGATATCGTGAGTACTAATCCTTCTCGCTCCTCAACACCTAAAACATATTACGATCCGTTAGAACACTATCATGTATAAAAATACACTATCGATAATCAATCCAAATCCTTACCCTCTTGATTTTGAACCACTTCAATTTTCGGTTTCTCCTTGTTTATCGATTTGTTATTCGCTGAAAATCCACTAACATACAAAGGCTCGGAAGTTCGTACTACTTCAAATAATTGATTTCCTTCGGAAGATGGTCCGCAACCCGATGGAAAATCCCGGACTACCAAAACCGCCCTTCGTTTATACTTAGGAGAAATAGTGGATCCGCCCTTCTTACGAAAACTAAACACCGCCTTTTTCTTCCCTTTTTTGAAAGTCTTCAATATCAAAAGATCATTAATCCTAATAATAATATATCGAAAAAAAATACTAAAGATCTTAAAGGTGAGATTTCCTTACCACAAAGATTCTTGCTTCTCTAAAAGAGAGTCGACCAAAAACGTTCCAAGATGCACACGAACACTCAAGTTTCGATCTTCCGTTATCGCACTAAAGTATAATAAAGAGAAACGTTAATAGAATGAACGGGTATTTCGATTCAAGAAATCCTTCCTACCACCATCCATATTTGGCCAAAACCACCATTAACTAATCATGAACTAAAAGAACTCTTACCTATTCTCCACGGTTGAAAAGAGATGATTGAGAAAGATGCTTAAGAATAGAGAGAGATTCGGCTATGAAAAACCAAAAAGAAAAGAAAATGATTCGGCAAAGGCACACTAACATTCGACCATGAGAGATGTTTATGGAGATATGATGATTGAAAAGAAAAATTAAAAGATGAGTGAAAGGGATGATGAGGATTCGGTTATCAAAAGAAGAAAAAGAAAATAAGAGATGTGTTTAGAGCAAGGTACATTCGGCAATGGAGGAAGGGAGAAAAAGAATGACCTTTGGTGTTGTATTTTCGGCACAATGAAAAGGCATACAAAGAATACTAATGTGATAGCAAAATGACCAAATGGTCAAAAAAAATTTTGGTAAACCAAAAGCACAAAGTCGGCCAAAGAGAAGGTTGAGAGAAAAAAAAAGAAAAACAAAGTTGCACAAGATGCTAGAAATGACCAAAACAAAATTCCTACCTAGCTAAGCTACTAGCAAAAATCGCCAACCTCCCTAGCCATATTGCCATCCAAATTCATTGGTCAAATGACCATGAATTTGTTTCCAAACATCTTCCTTGATACTAGCCTCATGTCCCCATATCTTTCCAAAGTTCCTTAATTCCATACCATAAGTTAAAATTACCTTTTCCTTTAGTCTTACTTACCAAAAATAAAACAATACAACTCATCCATCCTTATCCCTTGCCGACACATGCATGGATTAAAGCCAAAAATAAAATTTCTAGATGCTAACCAAGGATTGAACCACTCCCCTCATGCCATAACTCATGCGCCATCACCATCTTACCATTTACTCATCTTATGCTTCACTTTGACACTTATTTTTACTTAAGTATTAATATCACTTAATCCACTTCATTATACTCTCAAAAATAAAAATTATTCTACTCCCGAAAAATTCTATATTCTTCTTTGAGACTATAATAACTACGAAAAGAAGTAAGAAAAATTTTTCCTTCATAAATTAAGCACCAAAAACATGCATTAAATTAGATACTCGAATTTTAGGGTATTACAACTCTATCCTCCTTAAAGAAAATTTCGTCCTCAAAATTTACCTGATTAAAAGAGGTGAGGATAATGTTGTCGAATAGTTTCCTCAGGCTCCCACGTAGCTTCCTCCGCTCCGTGATTACGCCATAAAACTTTGACCAATGGCACGGTTTTCTTTCTTAGCACTTTAACATCTCGGTCTAAGATTTCCACTGGTTCTTCTTCAAAAGACAAGTCTGAATTCAACTCCAATTCTTCTACCGGTACAATGTGCGAAGGATCCGATCTATAACGCCTCAGCATGGAAACATGAAAAACATTATGAATTTGACCCAACTCTGGAGGTAACTTAATCTGATAGGCCACTGGACCAATACGCTTCAGCATACGATATGGTCCAATGAACCTAGGACTTAACGTGCCCTTCTTTCCAAACCTGAAAATCTTTTTCCAAGGTGAGACCTTCAAGAAAACCTGATCCCCCACATCATACTCGATATCCTTACGCCAGTCCGCATCGACTTACCTCTATCGAGGCTTCTTTCAACCGTGCTCGAATAACTTTTACCTTTTCTCTGTTTGAGATATCATCTCGGGACCTAACATCGTCGTTCGCCTAACTCGGTCCAACAAATAGGAGAACGACACCTCACGACCATACAATGCCTCGTAAGGTGCCATCTCAATGCTCGATCGATAGTCATTGTTATACATAAATTTCGCGCGATGGCGAAAATCCTCCCAACTACCCCTAAAATCGATTACACATCCCTTAACATATCTTCCAATATCTGAATTACTCTCTCGATCGACCATCGATCGAGGATGAAAAGCCGTACTGAAATTCAACTTTGTCCCCAAGGCTTCATGCAGAGCTTTCCAAAATCGTGATGTAAATCTGGGATCCCTGTCTGATATAATAGATACGAGTACCCCATGCAACCTCACAATTTCAGATACGTATAGCTTCGCCAACTTCTGCAATGAAAAATCTGTACGAACTAGTAGGAAATGAGCAGTCTTCATCAAATGATCAACCATTACCCAAACAGAATTTTTCTTAGTAGGTGTTAAAGGTAACCCACTAACAAAATCCATAGTTATCCGTTCCCATTTCCAAAGAGGAATCTTTACCGGTTGTAACAATCCAGACGGTAATTGATGTTCTGCCTTCACTTGCTGACAAGTCAAACATTTTCCCACAAACTCTGAAATCTCCCGCTTCAACCCTGGCCACCAATACTATTCACGGAGATCTCGATACATCTTATTTCCTCCGGGGTACATAGCATAAGGGATACTATACGCCTCCCGTAGAATCATTTGCCTTAGATCTGAGTCCTTAGGCATACAAATTCTTCCTCGAAAGCACAACACACCTTCCGTGTTTATTCCAAAATCCTCGATTTCTCCATTTTCAACTTGCTGAAGTAAAGGTCCCAACTTTCCATCTGATGTCTGTTTTTCCTTGATTTGTTCCAGCCATAGAGGCTTCACTTGAAGTTCTGCTAACAAACTCCCATCCTCATATAAACTCAAATGAGCAAACAATGCTCTCAATTCAGATACTGCCTTACGACTTAACGCGTCAGCTACCACGTTAGCCTTTCCAGGATGATATTCGATTGAGAAATCATAATCCTTTAATAATTCTACCCATCTTCTTTGTCTCAAATTCAACTCCTTTTGGGTAAGGAGGTATTTAAGACTCTTGTCATCTGTGTAGATAATAGATTTCTCACGAGAGATAGTGCCTCCAAATCTTTAAAGCAAAGACCACTCGCAGCCTAACTCCAAATCATGAGTAGGGTAGTTTACTTAATGCGGTCTCAATTGACGAGAAGCATAGGCCATCACCTTTCCATTTTGCATCAACACACAACCTGCACCGTGTGAGGCGATCACAATAAGCAGTGAATTCTTTTCCACCTCAAATTTGAATCAAAACTAGAGCTTCCGTCGGGATCTTCTTCAATTTCTCGAAACTCTCTTGCTACTTTTCGGTCAATTATACTAAACTCCCTTCCGCAGCAGTTTAGTTAGGGTGCGACAATCAACGAAAACCCTCTACAAAACGTTTATAGTAACCAACCAAACCCAAGAAACTCGTATTTCATTCTACCGGCGTTGGTGGTTTCCAATCCGAATAGCCTCAATTTTTCGAGGATCCACCTTATTCCTTCAACTGATACCACATGACCTAGGAAAGTCACTTCCTTTAGCCAAAATTTGCATTTACTGAATTTGGCATACAATTTCTTATCACGAAGTAGCTGCAATACTATACGCAAATGCGTGTCATGCTCCTCTTCATTTCTTGAATAAACCAATATATCATCTATGAACACTACCACAAACCGGTCTAAATATGGTTGAAAGACTCGGTTCATCATGTCCATAAATGTAGTTGGTGCATTGGTTAATCCAAACGGCATCACTACAAACTCATAATGTCCGTAACGAGTCTAAAATGCCGTCTTATAAATGTTCGCTTCTTTCACCTTGAGCTGGTGATAACCCGATCTCAAATCAATTTTGGAGAAGACTGAAGCTCCTTTTAATTGATCAAACAGGTCGTTAATTTTGACAGAGGATACCGATTCTTGATCGTTAATTTATTCAATTGTCAATAATCAATGCACATACGCATCGATCCATCTTTCTTCTTAACGAACAAAACTGGTGCTCCCCACGGAGACACACTTGGTCGAATAAATCCCCGATCCAGTAATTCTTGAATTTGAGCTTTAAGCTCTGCCAACTCCTTTGGTGCCATCCTATAAGGAGCAATGGACACTGGAGCTGTCCCAGGCAAAAGCTCAATGCCAAATTCTACTTCCCGATCTGGAGGTATACTAGGAAGTTCTTCGAGAAATACATCGGGAAATTCCTTCACTGTTCTCACATCATTTATAGATAACTCTTTGGCATCCAAAGCACAGATAAAGGCTAGGAATGCTCCATATCCTTTCCGAACCAACTTCTCTGCCTTCAATGCAGATACCACATTTGCCAAGTAGTTCCTTCGTTCACCAATCATTATGACTTCCTTATCATCCGAGGTTCTTACTGACATTCATTTTTCAGCACAATCCAATTGCGCCCGATGTTTAACCAACCAATCCATGCCCAGAATGAGATCGAACTCCTGAAAGGCAATTCCATCAAATTCGCCAAGAATACCTCCTCTTGAATTTCCAAGGGCACGTCTCTAAACATTTTATTAATAATTATCGACTGTCCTAAAGGACTAATTACTATCATTTCACTATCGGTAATTTTAGATTTTAGGTTCAGGTTTCTAGATATGGCGCTAGCAACATATGAGTGGGTAGAACCAATGTCTATTAAGGCAATAACAGGTACATCAAAGATGAAGAACGTACCAGTTACCACATCTGGTGCATTACCGTCCTCGCGACGTCTAACTGCATAGACCAGTCCAGGCTGTCTTGTATCCGCGTTCCCTCTAAGACCATTGCCTCGACCCGGAGCACCTTGACCACGACCAGCCCCATTACCACCACGACCTGGTCCACGACCTCTCGGTGGCTGCTGAGTACCTCTGGCCGGCTGTGTATCATTATTACGAATTTCTTGAGTTGTATCCATACGTCGAGGACAATTTCTATACTGATGATCCATTGAACCGCATTTGTAACAAGCGCCCGTTTTCCTCTAACACTCTCCAAAATGTCTTTTTCCACACTCAGCACAATCTCGACTTCGATTATTTGTTACCGGTGTTCTACCTTGAACTGGTTTATCATTTTGAGGTCTCTTCTGAAATCTCTTTGAAGAACCAGACTGTTGTGTCTCTCTCTTGTTTCTAAATCTTTCTCGATTCTGACGTTCTGAGTTCTTTGCCTCCTCGGCTATCTTGGCCTTCTCCACAAGCGTGGAAAAAGTTCTAACTTCTTTGTGGAGCAATCGAACCCTCACTCATCATTAAGCCCATCCTCAAACGCACACAACGTTCATGATCTGTTGATACTATTGTCCGAGCATAGCGGCTCAAGCGTAAAACTTCGACTTCATATCTTTGCTCTTGTTTTACTCCCTTGTACAAGATTCGAAATTCCTTCCTTGAGCGTCTACATAACTTGTTCCAACGTATTTTCCTTGGAAGGCGACTTTAAAGAATTCCCAAGTAATCGGTGTAGCCGGTGCCTTCTCGAGCGGTGAGCCACCATCGTCGTCTAAATCTCTTAACAAGGACACAACTCCTTTCAATTTTGCTCAACGATTGCATTCCATATCATCCATAATCCGTTCCACGACTTGAGCCAATATTCACCACATTTGGAGCTACAGGAAACTCCTCTAAAAACTTCTGCATTATTGGACTTGAGTCATTCTGAAATTGACCCACGAGTTGTTGGCCCAATTCTAGTTCCGGTGACCCTTTCTAGAACTCGCAGCATTGCTTGGGTCAACGCATTATCTTCTTCCATGTGATCGCGTGATCCCGTCTCACTCTCAAATGACACAGGTGCATCCATTTCCGGCATATGATTTGGTGCTTCAGTCGTAGCACCTCGGCCTCTACCACGGCCACGTCTATCGCGTCCACGGCCACGTCCTCTAGTGCTCATGATGGCTTATTCATTTTTATCTGATTACAAGTTTTATGAATCAAAAAAATTGTTTCAGTGTTTATTAACGATGTTTTATGAGATTTGAGAGATAAAGTTGTTTTTCGCAACATATCCTATAGTCTCAATCTCTACAATTTTTCACATCTAAAACTAGAAGTTCTAGAGTGTTCCTATGATCATCATAGTAATCATTAAGTAATAAATACTTACTTGACTTGTTGCTTGGGATGCTTGTGGTGCCATCTTGATCTTTAAAACATAATTGAATGAATTCATCTGAAATTATTTGTGAAACCAAACCACAGCCGAGTTTTTGAAACTGGCTCTGATACCATTAAATGTAACACCCCAAACCCGGTCTATGCATTAAGACTGGATTTGGTTTATTACATGAATTGAGCTATCTTAAAAATTTCAGTGAGTCGAAATCTACAATATTATTTTTAAGTACAAGGTTTAATAAATATCAAAAGAGTATTTTAAATTTGATGTATATTAGAAAACATTAGTTGAAAACATCATTAATATTGTATTATCAAAAATCCTTAGGTAAATTATATAAGAGTTTAAAAATACTAAAATATTTATAAAGGAATTTCATATATTTGAAAACCCAATTTATTTTGAGAAAACATCATATAATCATCACCCATAATAAAATGTCCAAAATAGAGTTTTAACCAACCACACATATAAATCCATGAAATATTAATAGAGGCCCTTATTACATCAACCCAAAATAGTAAAAATACTTATTAAAAAGTTTGGAGTTTAAATAACCCATGTTTTGCAGTATGGCCTCCACGAAGTCATCCTCGGCCCAAGTCCACGTCAACTTCCATTACCTGAGATGAAGAAAAATTTGAGGGAGTGAGTTACTTAGAACTCAGTGTATAACTCACTTTCTTTATCCACTGGGCCAGATTATCAAGTTATAGATTTGGGCTTGAGCCCATTAGCAGAATTAACAATAATGATATGCATGCAAAATGAATTTTCCCTCCCAAACCTAATTTCCATCCGCTACACACCCCCGTACCAACCATCACACCTGTGGGGATCAAGTCAACCCACCCCGCCATCACACTAATCGTAGGCATTTAGCCTTTTATATTTGTGGCAGAGCCACCGAACTAGATTGTGACAAAGTCACCGAACTAGAGGCATTGAGCCAATTATTATTTGTGGCAGAGCCACCGAACTAGAGGCAAATAGCCATTTATTAATTTTGTGGCAGAGCCACCGAACTAGAGGCAAATAGCCATAATTTTGTGGCAAAGCCACCGAACTAGATTTTGGCAACAGGCCTTTCTTCTCTTCATCATTTTCCCAACCCATGCAACATGTATGCAAAGTAGTCTATGATCATACCATGATTTTATTAAAAAGCCCATTAACAAGAGTCAATATTTGATTTTATTAAGGCCCAATCATTTGGCCCATTTAGCAATTTAACATCTTATGCCCAAATTTACGATCTAGTAGGAATTTGGCCCATTTATCGATCTAGCAGGGATTTCAGCCCGTTTAACAATTTAACAGAGATTACGGCCCATTTACAATCTAGCAGAGATTTCGGCCCAATTATCGATCTAGCAAAGATTTCGGCCCAATTATCGATCTAACAGAGATTTCGGCCCAATTATCGATCTAACAGAGATTTTGGCCCAATTATCGATCTAACAGAGATTTCGGCCCAATTATTAATCTAATAGAGATTTCGGCCCAATTATTAACTAGCATAATTTTTCATCCCATTTACTAATTATCAAACTTATCGGTCCATTTTACGAAGACATGAAAATTTATATTTTACCATCTAACTCATCGAGGGCTTTTTCGTAATTTTCACCATATTAACCGTTTTCATGTAATTTCACCAAGTACCAGTTATTACGTTTTATACCGATCTAGTCGTTTTTACGACTTAACTCCATACCACGAATAACATCCAAACCCGAGAAAAGTGTGAAGTTACACACCTCGATATCGTGAGTACTAATCCTTCTCGCTCCTCAACACCTAAAACATATTACGATCCGTTAGAACACTATCATGTATAAAAATACACTATCGATAATCGATCCAAATCCTTAGCCTCTTGATTTTGAATCACTTCAATTTTGGTTTCTCCTCATTTATCGATTCGTTATTCGCTGAAAATCCACTAACGTGTAAAGGCTCGGAAGTTCGTACTACTTCAAATAATTGATTTCCTTCGGAAGATGGTCCGCAACCTGGTGGAAAATCCCGGACTACCGAAACCACCCTTCGTTTATACTTAGGAGAAATAGTGGATCCGCCCCTCTTACGAAAACTAAACACCGCCCTTTTCTTCCCTATTTTGAAAGTCTTCAATATCAAAAGATCGTTAATCCTAATAATAATATATCGAAAAAAAATACTAAAGATCTTAAAGGTGAGATTTCCTTCCCACAAAGATTCTTGCTTCTCTAAAAGAGAGTCGACCAAAAACGTTCTAAGATGCACACGAACACTCGAGTTCTGATCTTCCGTTATCGTACTAAAGTATAATAAAGAGAAACGTTAATAGAATGAACGGGTATTTCGATTCAAGAAATCCTTCTTACCACCATCCATATTCGGCCAAACCACCATTAACTAATCATGAACTAAAAGAACTCTTACCTATTCTCTACGGTTGAAAAGAGATGATTGAGAAAGATGCTTAAGAATAGAGAGAGATTCGGCTATGAAAAACCAAAAAGAAAAGAAAATGATTCGGCAAAGGCACACTAACATTCAGCCATGAGAGATGTTTATGGATATATGATGATTGAAAAGAAAAATTAAAAGATGAGTGAAAGGGATGATGAGGATTCGGTTATCAAAAGAAGAAAAAGAAAATAAGAGATGTGTTTAGAGCAAGGTACATTCGGCAATGGAGGAAGGAGAAAAGAATGACCTTTGGTGTTGTATTTTCGGCACAATGAAAAGGCATACAAAGAATACTAATGTGATAGCAAAATGACCAAATGGTCAAAAAAATTTTAGTAAACCAAAAGCACAAAGTCGGCCAAAGAGAAGGTTGAGAGAAAAAAAAGAAAAACAAAGTTGCACAAGATGCTAGAAATGACCAAAACAAAATTCCTACCCTAGCTAAGCTACTAGCAAAAATCGCCAACCTCCCTAGCCATATTGTCAGTCCAAATTCATTGGTCAAATGACCATGAATTTGTTTCCAAAACATCTTCCTTGATACTAGCCTCATGTCCCCATATCTTTCCAAAGTTCCTTGATTCCATACCATAAGTTAAAATTACCTTTTCCTTTAGTCTTACTTACCAAAAATAAAACAATACAACTCATCCATCCTTATCCTCTTGCCGACACATGCATGGATTAAAGCCAATAAATAAAATTTCTAGATGCTAACCAATGGATTCGAACCACTCCCCTCATGCCATAACTCATGCGCCATCACCACCTTACCATTTACTCATCTTATGCTTCACTTTGACACTTATTTTTACTTAAGTATTAATATCACTTAATCCACTTCATTATACTCTCAAAAATAAAAATTATTCTACTCCCGAAAAATTCTATACTCTTCTTCAAGACTATAATAACTATGAAAAGACGTAAGAAAAATTTTTCCTTCATAAATTAAGCACCAAAAACATGCATTAAATTAGATACTCGAATTTTAGGGTATTACATTATGCATATTACTATTATATGGGGCATATGAGTTTATTTTTGGGGAAGTGAATGTGGTGACCTAAGACCACAAACATGGTGACCTAACACCGTGATATCTGAATGTGGTGACCTAAGACCACAGTAATCTAAATGTGGTGATCTAAGACCAAAGAAATCTGAACGTGGTGACCTAAGACCACGAATGCGGTGACCTAAGACCACGATATGGAATGTAGCGGAAGGAGGGTTGACTTAGTAGTCCCCACGGTGTGCGAGGATGATGCATGTGGTGTGTAGCGGATGGCATATAGGTTTGGGTTGGGTTGCATCATATTGTTTAAATGTTTTATGAACATGTATGATATTGTATGCCCGAAATATTAAATTTTAGTGTTGGTTACACATTGAGTGCATTGACTCACCTCGTTGTGGGATTACTTTTCGGTGACGACCGGTGATGGGTGGTCCGGTAGATGCTTAGTGGAGGCCATGTGAAGTTCAAATTTCTTTTATTTGGACTATTTTATTTTAAGTATTTTGAATTTAATTATTGGGAATTATTTGATGTAATAAGCCTTAGTAGAATTATTTTATTCTGTTTTTATTTATTGAGCTTACAAACTTTTACTTATTAAAAGATTAAGTAAATCGATTTTTAAAACAAAGCCCAAAGGTTTGTCACTTAAAGTAAAGGATTTTTAATAATGAAATGAACCTGTTTTCATCTCAAGCCCAACCCAAAACAATCTTTCTTCCAAATCACACAAGTTTTTCCTAAGTAAGAAAAGAATTTGAAACGGTGTACACCGGGGAACATACCAGATCCGGTCAAGGCTCGTGGGCCAGGTTTGGGGTGTTTCAAATCTGAGTCCAAAAAATATTTAAATATTATTTTCCGTGTTAATTATGTGTGAAATTTTCGTGATTTAATTTTATTGTTTGGGTGCCGAATTATTAAAAAGGGCTTAATCGCGTGAATTGAAAATTTGATAGTTTAATGTGTAAGGGCTAAATTGTTGATGTCTTTTTAAATGGAAGCATTAAAGTTGTAAATTTCCCAATTTTAACTATTGTGGACGGCATGTGATGCTAAAGTGACTATATTATATGAAATTATATATTATAAATGTTATTATTATTAATTATATATTATATTAAACTTATAATAATAAAAACATAAGAGGAAAGAGAATGATAACTCATTCTTTCATCTTTAATGGCCAAATGTAAGAAATAAAAAGAAAGAAGTGAGCAAACAAGGGTTCGGCTATGTCTAAGCTAAATTAAGGTAAGTGTTTTGCTCGGTTTTTGATAATTTCTACGTTTTTGAAATCGTTGCTTAGAAATCTTCAAGACCCATGCTTTAATTTTTGAGTTTGATGAATATTTTGAGTTGAGCCTTTAATGATAGTTTTTTGTTTATGTTGTTTGAGGATAAATTATGATAAATATGTGTTAGATTAACATATGTTGTATTGGAGTTTTTGATGATTTTGAGTAATTAGGACTTAATTTTAAAAATAATTGTTTGAGGGACTAAAATGTGAAATTAATGAATTATATGGGCTTGTATAGTCATGGGTAAAATTGGGCATAGCTTGGGTATGAAGAACTTTGATGTACTTTGTGTTTTGTGAATTTTGGATTAAATAGCTAAAAATGTAAAATGTATGGGGTAAAAGTGTAATTTACCTATTCATGTGTTATTTAGTGAATTTAATTGAATATTGATTAAATAAGTTTAATTTGTATCAAATTAGATCAAGAAAAGAGAAAGTCGAATTTGAATCGGGGAAAGACAAAAATAGTCGAATAGTTGATTTTACGTTCGCCGATATCCGAGGTAAGTCTATAAGCTAATGGTTGTTCTTAATTTTAAATAAATGTAAATTATTCATGTTGAATTGAAATGTTTACAATTATATTTGCTATTGCCGAATGTGAGGGATGGTATTTGATATGTTCAAAGAACTACTTAAGTAAGTTTTTAAATAGTTGGATGAAATGTATTCGATTATATACTAATGTACATATGAATATAAAATGTAATGATTTTAATTTCCTTATTGCCGAATGTATCATGAAATAAATGGGTTGTGTATATAATATCCGAATATGAGTTGGTACATATGAGTAAATATGTGAAACTATCGAATATATGAATTGCCTAAATGTATGTGTTTGTGTTAAGGAATAGATATGTATATAAATGGAAATAGAAAATGAGAAGTGATGGTAATTGAAGAGTTGGATATTTGTGAATGTAAATGTTTGAACTTGCCGAATGTAATGGTAATGGAAGAGGGAATTGAGTTGTTGATAGATATATGTATGTTATGAATAGAAATATGTAAATTGAGTATGTCGAATGTGTTAGTACTTGAATGAGATAAACTGAGTATGTATGAATGGTAATGGAATTACAAGTGTATTGAAGATCAAAGAAAAGGTCTCTTAAAAAGGCACTAAGTGTGTGAACTAGAGTACCGAGCATTGTGTGTGCAAAATCGGTTAAATGGCACTATGTGTGCGGATTAAATAGTAATGGCACTATGTGTGCGATACATTACTGCAAATAGGCACTACGTGTGTGGATTAAATAGTAATGGCACTATGTATGCGATACATTACTGTTGAATGGTACTATGTGCCCCCTTTCTCAAGTAACGGCACTGTGTGTGCGATACGTTACGAAATTTGCGCTGTGTGTGCAGAGTTACAGAGACTTTGGAGACAAAAACTGTTGAAAGGAGAATAATGTGGTAAACAAAATGAAATGATCAGGAGTGTGATTCAGGCTTATGCCTAGCAGGTTTAATACCAGTGATTTATTTCAAGTCTATGTTTAAAAGACTTCATATGGATCTGGAAATTGAACAAGTAAGTTAATTTAATTAACCTTATATGTTCGGCTACAAAGGTACGTGCATATGTGATGATGAATTGAATTTGTATATAAGTGCTTATTTGTGATATTATATTAAATTCGAATATATGAGTACATGTGATAATTTAATTAACTTTGGATGTTCGGTTATATATATGATAATGCATTAAATTAGTATATTCGACCATATGTGATGGTATAATGAATCATGTGTATTTGATCTAATAAGTAAGTTTTAGATGTTGAAATGAAAATTTTATATCACATGTATTTATATGTGAATTATATGAATTGAAAGGTAAGAGAGAAAATTTGGTAGTTAATATGTATATACGTCAACAAATGTATATGTATTTGTTTTGAGATGGGAAAGTGATTTATAGATCGATGTGAAATCTATTATTGAATGTGTGAGTGTATGGCCTTAAGGCTATGAAAGGTGAAAGTTTACGAATGATGATATAAATTATGAGTGAGTGAATTTTGAGTAAGTGAAGTTACTTAACGAGGAACATGGATTATATGAGAAAAGTGATTGTATATGTGTATGTGATTAACTAAATTGGGCCTATTTGAATTGAATTATATATGTTTCTATGGTGAATTATTTGCTTATGGCTTACTAGGCTTTCAAAGCTTACTTTGTGTAATTTTCCTATGTTTATAGAGTTTCAAAGACTTGCTCGGGTTGGAAGTCGAAGGAGATCTCACCACACTATCCAAGTTTCACTTCGGTAAATAAATACTTGGAGATTTGGTTACGTGGCATGTATAAACTAGTTTTGATATTGCTGGTTTTGAAGTTGTATATATTTGTATAAACCATGCGAAATGGCTTGTCCATCTTGTTATCCATCTTGTTAATCTTGGAATTTATATTATGGATTGATGATTTGGTTTTGGTTGTTTTGGTTTTGGTATATATAAGTATGGTTAATGTATAGAGTTTAAATGAAAGGGAGTAAAGATTATTATAAACTAGTTAACCATATTTTGCAAAGAAATGGTTATTGGTTAGCAGCAGTGATGTGATTTTGAAAAATCATCAAAAATAAGATAAATGGAATTATAAAGTGAATAAGATATAAAATTAAATCTTATTGTGTCTATTTTTATATGAAAGAAACAGAGTAGGCAAAGAAATTTTATATTCTGTGATATTTAAATTTTGGTGAGTCTGGTTCTGGATGACTTTGTGATCCCCTATTCTGTCTTGGAAAAATCATTTAAAATTGTACAAAATTAATTATGAGTTATAATTTATATGTATAGATTCCTTAGTGAGTCTATTTTCAATAGAAACAAGTGGGAACAACATATGAAAACTTTACAATAAGATATTTTAATTTAGGTTAAGAGAGTTCAGAACCGTTTGTTAGTGAAACAGGAGAAATTTTAATGAATAAAATGTACTAAATGGCTAAGCCAAAAATTTTGGAAAACTTATAGTTATAATATATATGAGTCTAGTTTCAAGGAAAATTCACGGATCAAAATTTTGGGTTTCCTAACTCGAGTTATAGTCAATTTAGTCAACATGATGTAGATGGACAGTTTCAATTTTTATGGCCCAAAATAATTGTTAAGTCCGATAATACCTCGTAACCCCTTTCCGGTGACGGATAAGGGTTAGGTGTGTTATATTTTATTGGTATCAGAGCTATGGTTTAGTCGGTTCTAGTACTACCATAGTGTATGTGAGTCTAGCTATACATGCCATATTTAACCTGCGATAGTGTGATATCTCCCAACTCTGACGAAAATTATTTTAATTAGATAGATATGCTTTCCAACCGAGCTAAATTTCGATAGTATGGACTGTGTACTCAAATTCTTGAGTGAAAATATATATTGGTGATGAGTTGACACTCGTAAAGGTATGAATCAAAGTGTATGACATTTTTGTTATTGATAAATGTTATAATTATATGAGCATATGAGTTATGACATTTGAGTTATGATGCAATATGAGAATTTCGATTGTGAATTAGTGATTTAAGTTGCCTTATAAAATATGTGTTAAGAACAAAAGTGATTATAAGCAAATGTTTATTAAATGTTTTGAGAATGTGAAATTAGAAATAAACTAGCTAATTGTGATAGCATTTGTTATGTGCATTTATGTACGAATTAAATTTGAGGCGTTCCTACCCTTACCCCCTTATCAGTAAAAATGTTATAATGAAATCTGTAAGATTTGGATTGAATAAGTTCATGAGTGTGGAGTTACAGAAGTCTGTGTTTGAAAGATTAGTAATGTGGTTAGAAAAGAGAACAAAACAGCAAATGAAGACAGTACTAAAAGAAATATTGGATAGTTTTGGAGACTATCCAGATTATGCAAATTCATTGTTATAGAAGAAGTTAACTTCGTTTAAATGACCTATTCAGGTATGTTATTTAAAGAAAGTATTAACTGAAAGCCTTTCTAAATTGATTTCTATTAATGAAAGGATAATGTGAAAATTTTTTATGACAGAATTAGACAGATGAATAATGATTGAATCGTATTAATAGTTGAATGCAATGGTTATAATCAGGTAGTTACTATGATTCCTTCTGGGCATTCTATGTGTACATTTTTCCTCAGAAGTATATGTGACTGTTTAATTTCAAAAAGGAAGTCTTATCGTATGAGAACATTAGCTAAACATATTAGTAGACGAAAGCATCATTGATCTGTTTGAGTTATGTTCTACATAGTTATGTCTTTCTCTAATAATTTATTTCATTATGTGGATATAAAAGTCAACGGTAAAATCTGTATGAAGTTAATATTCTGTTTCTATTGGTTATTGTTCTGTTGAATATACGTGAAGATTATATTACTTCTATTACTGGGGATTTTAGTATTTATGAGTGACATTGTTCTTTCTGGACATTTTCTAGGATAGCATCGGGATTGATATCATTCTATACGGGTTGTAATTATCAGATATCTTGTATAGCTCCATATGTTGAAGTTTCATTATTTTAGTTTTCTTATGATTCCATGTGATTATTTGCAAGAGATCTTTATATGACAGAGATGACTATGTTTATTATGATTATAAGTTCTAGCTTGAAATGTGAGAGTGCAGTGGTACCGTCCTCAAGGTTATAGAAGTTGTGTCTTTGCAATGGTTGCTACTAAAATCATATTTGATTCTTTTCAGTGTTCAAATGCTTCCTTAACAGTCAGGATAATATTTATTATAGGGTTGAGACATCGTTCCTAGTAAGGTCCAACAATTTCTATTTGGTTAAGGTAATTTCAGTAGAATTCAAAGTTTCGATGATTAATATATGAGAGAGCTTCATTATAAACTCTTTTCTAGTTCTCGTGAAGGTTTGACATTGATAAAAGTGAAAATGATAGAAGATCAAGATAAATCTGTATAATGATATGTCTGGGGTTATCCTTTTAACGAGAGGAAAAGATTTCTTCGAAAAGACCAATTCAGTGGTTTAGTATGATCGGTTATTTGATTGAAAAGTTAATTGGGTTATATGTGTTTGAATCTATCTACGAACGGGAAATAAATTTTGAATGTATATGTATGAATTGAAGGATAGTATGGAAGAAGAATATTCTTGAAGATTTAATACAGAATTATATCTATTGGAACAATTCTATCTGAGAAATGTTGTGGTAAATTAAAGTTAGTTTGAATGTTGAAGCTTTCTTTTGCACAAAGGCATTATCAACTGAAATGTCAGTTCTAGTTTTTTCTGAGTTGAATAAAGAGTTTATGATCTTCAGTCATATGTTAATGAATAGTTTGATGTGTGTTCCAATGAAAAAGTGTACAAAGATACCTTGTGTGTAACACCCCAAACCCGGCCTAAACGTTACAACTGGATCTGGCATGTCACATGAAAGGAATGTCTAAAAACTGTGCGTTCGTTAAAAAGCTCGTATTCGTTATAGATGTTGTGAGAAATCTAGTTTAAGTAATTTTGAATAAGAAACGGTTTATTATCATTTTAGGAAAATTCCATATTGATCATTTAATAATAAGCAGTAACCAAATTTAAGCTGAAACCAAATAAAATACCCAATGCCTTATTACATAACAACACCAAATTTAAAAGTAAATTAACCCAAAATAATAATTGAAATAAAACCCAAAAACATAGTGTATGGCCACCTCGAGTCCACCTCGGCTCCACATTCGCGATCTATGCCTCATCTACAAAAGTAAGGGAAAGGGGTGAGTCACCGAGACTCAGTGTGTAAATCCCCATCCCGATAACAACAAGGCACTTACACATTTGATATGTCAATATGCAATTCATGCAAACCCAACCTAACCAACCGAACTCTTGTCTCCACCCCGTATGGTCAAAACCACTGGTGATCAAAACCACTGGTGATCGTAGTCACAAATCATATAAGTGTGGTCAAAACCACTGGTGACCGTAGTCACAAATCATATGGTGGGGCCAACCCACCGTGTGGTCAAAACTACTAATGACAATCCCGTAATCAACATGTGGGGCCAACCCATTGTGGTACCAAACCACTGGGACGAGTCACAATAATCCATGTGTGGTCAAAACCACTGGTGACCGTAGTCACAAATAATATCCGTGTGGTCAAAACCACTAGTGGTCAAAACCACTAGTGGTCAAAACCACTGAGACTAGTCACAAATAATAAGGAAAGCGGGGCCAACCTACTGTGTGATCAAAACCACTGGTGACAGTCTAAATCATCCTTCCCCCTCCTCTCATCATACCCATTTTCATGCCATGTTCGTCAGTCATAATAATTCATGTATGCAGTATGACATGTATGCAAATTATATATCAAAGATAACGTGCGAAATGAATTACCATCATAATCAGAATAATAAATACGACATAATCAAACTAATCAACCTCTAAGGGTATAATCGTAATTTTACCTACCAAAGGCATTTTTGTAATTTACCTACCAATGGTATTTTCGTAATTTACCCACCAAGGGTATTCTTGTAATTTACCCACCAAGGGTATTTTCATAATTTAGCCACCAAGGGTATTTTCGTAATTTACCCACCAAGGGTATTTTCGTAATTTTCTTTTTGTAATGGCCCTTCCCAAGGTCTAATTTTTACCACGAGCGACTTGGCTACCATTTCCAGTTACTAGTCTATTGGGCCTAAAACCCAATTTTGGCCCATTCAGAATACACGTTCGTGTGGCCCACCTAACACAAATCTAGCCACGTATATAGGTTCCACCTAGTCTAGTTCACTATATACTATATCATCATACAATTTATTCCAATTGGGCCCACAGCCCATTGGGCCCACCGACCCATCGCGCCCAAGCAAATTTCAACCCACAAGAATACTACCGATGGCCTCAACTATCGCGTGAAGCCCCACACGACACTTCGCGCTCGTGTGGCTACTATTTCCATGACCGGCACTTGGCATTTGCCGCTCTACAACTAGAGTAGAGAGAGTTACACACCTGATAGGACTCTGGTGCTAAACCACGCTGCGACCACTCTTGTGCCCAATGCCCACCAAGGTATGTTAACTCTCCTCTTGGCATGCTCTTTATATAGCTAGCTCTTCACCTTCCTTCTTTGTATCTTTTCGATGTGGGATCCCTCCGTCAGTAGAGTTTAAATTCAACTAAAACTCTTGCCGTCAATCCATAAAATAAATACTCTATTGCTTGTCATGAGATTGAACCTAGGCTCCTTACAACATAATCCACGCCGCTAACCACTTGGCCACAAGCTCCTCTTGTGTCTTAACCATGCGCAACTAAATATAAATTTATAGCCAAATTATAAGGTCCAAGTAAAAAGAAAACCAAAATGCAAAAGCCAAGACTTGAACCTTGGACCTCCTTCCTTCCTTGTGGCGTCACCCCCTTGTCTCTTATGTGGTGTCACTTTGCCACTACAGGACACACTCCACTTGTGTCATTTTCTTCCACATTTTATTCTTAAGACCTACTTGCCAACTTCCAGGGTTTTTTTCACCTAAAACCAAAATTTCCCCAAAGCCAATATTTGATCCTGGGACTTCATAAAAGCCCTCTAACCTTCCAGAATCACTTACCTAATAAGCCTAACTTGCATTAATGCCGTTCGCGAAAATTTTGAGCGCTACTATGCCTAAGGCCCATTTGGCCCAATCCTACTAGGCCCAATTTCGGGATGTTACAAATCTACCCTCCTTCAAGAAATTTCGTCCTCGAAATTTCCAACTACTAACAGTCACACATCCTAACCCACCACACTACGCTCTTGCTGCGCACTCTGATCTTAATAAAACTAATATACTTTCTAACTAAATCTTGGAACCCCTTCACATAACCAACTATCTACCACCGAAGCAACATATATTTTTCACCCATACATATTATTCCTATATTCAAGCATCACATCCACACATCGCAGAATAAATACAATCATTCCGCATATAACAGAATATAGTAAAAAGGAAACTTATGGATTTGGTGCCAGAGACTCGAGTGCCATACTTACAGAAAAGATATATATATTTTCTAAACCATTCTTTGAAAACATTTTCGAACCCAAACCCACAGTCGAGTTTTTGAACCTGGCTCTGATACCAAAATTGTAACACCCCAAACCCGGCCTAAACGTTACAACTGGATTTGGTATGTCACATGAAAGGAATGTCTAAAAACTGTGCGTTCGTTAAAAAGCTCGTATTCGTTATAGTTGTTGTGAGAAATCTAGTTTAAGTAATTTTGAATAAGAAACGGTTTATTATCATTTTAGGAAAATTACATATTGATCATTTAATAATAAGCAGTAACCAAATTGAAAGCTGAAACCAAATAAAATACCCAATGCCTTATTACATAACAACACCAAATTTAAAAGTAAATTAACCCAAAATAGTAATTGAAATAAAACCCAAAAACATAGTGTATGGCCACCTCGAGTCCACCTCGGCTCCACATCCGCGATCTATGCCTCATCTGCAAAAGTAAGAGAAAGGGGTGAGTCACGAGACTCAGTGTGTAAATCCCCATCCCGATAATAACAAGGCACTTACACATTTGATATGTCAATATGCAAATCATGCAAACCCAACCTAACCAACCGAACTCCTGTGTCTACCCCGTATGGTCAAAACCACTGGTGGTCAGAACCACTGGTGACCGTAGTCACAAATCATATAAGTGTGGTCAAAACCACTAGTGACCGTAGACACAAATTATATGGTGGGGCCAACCCATCGTGTGGTCAAAACCACTGATGACAATCTCGTAATCAACATATGGGGCCAACCCACTGTGGTACCAAACCACTGGGACGAGTCACAATAATCCATGTGTGGTCAAAACCACTAGTGATCGTAGTCACAAATAATATCCATGTGGTCAAAACCACTAGTGGTCAAAACCAGTGAGACTAGTCACAAATAATAAGGAAAGCAGGGCCAACCTACTGTGTGGTCAAAACCACTGGTGACAGTCTAAATCATCCTTCCCCCTCCTCTCATCATACCCATTTTCATGCCATGTTCGTCAGTCATAATAATTCATGTATGCAGTATGACATGTATGCAAATTATATATGAAAGATAACGTGTGAAATGAATTACCATCATAATCAGAATAACAAATACGACATAATCAAACTAATCAACCTCTAAATGTATAACCATAATTTTACCCACGAAAGGTATTTTTGTAATTTACCCACCAATGGTATTTTCGTAATTTACCCACCAAGGGTATTTTCGTAATTTACCCACCAAGGGTATTTTAGTAATTTCGCACCTGCAATGGCCCTTCCCAAGGTCTAATTTTTACCCTGAGTGACTCGGCTACCATTTTCGGTTGTCACTAGACTATTGGGCCTAAAACCTGATTTTGGCCCATTTAGGCCCATCACGCTCGTGTGGCCCACCTAACACAAATCTAGCCACGTATATAGGTTCCACCTAGTCTAGTTCACTATATACTATATCATCATACAATTTATTCCTATTAGGCCCATGGGCCCATTGGGCCCACTTCGACCCATTGCTGCCCAAGTAGCCTCAACCCACAAGAATACTACTGATGGCATCAACTATCGCGTCGATGCCCCACACGTACGCTCGTACGCTCGTGTGGCTACTATTGCCATGACCGACACTTCGGCATTTGCCGCTCTACAACTAGAGTAGAGAGAGTTACACACCTGATAGGACTCTAGTGCCAAACATGCACTGCGACCACTCTCAGAATAAATTTCAAACCAAGCCCCAAACGTTAGGACCGAATATGGGTCGTTATGGGAAAACTTTTGAAACCCATTTGAAAATCCAATTTAAGTTTCGTTGAAAACAACTCGTTTTGGTTATCTTGTTGAAAAACCTTCTTGGACTAAATTAGAAATTAATTAAGTCAAGTTATTATACAAACTTAGGATGTGCTAGATGGCACGATAAAACATTTTCGTGTTAATTTTTAAAACCGCGTGATTCAAATTTATAGTAAGAATAAAATATCCAACATATAAGAAAATAATTAAAGTAGAGTAAAATGAGGCCTTATTACATCCAAAATAAAACAACCCAATAACCAAATTTAAAATAACAAAATTAAAGTCTATTCAAATTTAAATCCACTACATGGCCTCCTCAAGTCCCTCCGGCCCATGTCATGATCTAAGCATCACTGAAAAAATAATGGAGAAGGTGAGTCACCAAGACTCGAGATGTAACCCTTCCCCGTTTTAAATATTTTTCATACACAACAAATAACATTTAATATGCAAAATAATGTGTACCCAACCTAGCCAACCATACGCCCTTTGTCTACCCGTTGTGGTACCAAACCCTTTGGTGGTGCCAAACCACTAGTGACATATAGTCACAATGTGTTACCAAAACACGGGTGTCCGTGAGACACAAATCGGGTGATGGGGCCAACCCATCGTGTGATACCAAATCAGCGCGAGGCGATCCCATATCTCAAGTGGGGCCAACCCACGGTGGTGTTAACCACGAGGGATAAGTCGCTATTGAGGTACCAAACCTCTGAGGTACCAAACCTCGGTGACATATAGTCACGGTGTGTTACCAAAACACTGGTGCCCGTCGGCACAATAATAACGCCCCTCCACTCACTAATCCCACATCAATCACATACTTGAATCTCATATAATAATGCATCATGCTTACCAAAAGCATCAAATAACAAGTACACATTTTCGGGGACTTACGGATTGCCAACTATACCGATATGGTATATTATCAATGCTACATAGAAATCAAGTTAGCATTCACAACAAACGACATATTAACAAATTATATGTGTATGTACACACTGTCACCTCTGGATAGTCTAAATCTCGAAAAGAAGAGTCGACCACCCTAGATCTACTGCCCCTATATTCGGTCAAGGCATGAGTTAGTACATTCGGCCAAATTAATTTATTTAAAGGGTTCTCCTTTTGAACCCGAATCCTTACCTTTGCGCTTTTGGATACTTAATCACAATGCTCGATTCCCGAATCACTTGATTGGTCACGAATGACGGCTTGCTTTGTCGATCTCCAAAATCAAGAAGTACCTAAATAGATTTGTTTCAACAAAAGATTAGCTCCTTATGGCCAATTGTCGAACCCACTACTTACCCTTATCAAAGCCGACAAGAGAGGGAGAGAACATGGCATTGACCAACTCTTAGGATCAATACTATGGCCTAATCGGCCAAACCAAATTATTGAAAGGGTTCCTTATGATCCCTATCTTACCTTTCCTCGTTTGGCTACTAACCACGGCACCCGATACTTGAATCTGCTTTTTTTCCAAAATAAATGATTAGTCATTATTACTTATAACCAAAGCTTTCGCTTTTGAATACTAACATAGGCCTTACCCACACTTACCAACTTGGTTGATGGAGGATAGAGACTTAGATTGAATACCTTAAAATCCGGCACCTTGCTAATCGGTTTGAAGAAGAAATCGAGAAACTCTTATGACTTCGATATTCGGCCAAAGTGAGTCTTAACAGGAGAAGAGGATTTGACAAGAGGAGTGGATATTGACCAAAAGAATAGAGGAGAATTAATGGTAGAAAACTAATGGAGAGGAGGAGATGGTGAGAGTTTTCTGCTAAAGTGTTTGAGAGAAAAGAAAGGAGAGAAGATAGATGGAAGGTTTGAGAATTTGGCGGTTTGCAAAGATGGAGAAAAGAGCAAAACAAGTGCTAAGTCGATGCTATTTATAAGCATTCGACAACTCCCCCTCTTCCATGAGTCCTTGCAGTCACTCCTCCTCAACAAGGAGTCCAAGATTCCTCTTACTTCCTTAATTCACTCTAGACCACTTAAATTAAAACCATAATAATAATCCAATAATAATTCTTTTAAATCTTCATAATCCACTTGATTATCCTTAAAATAAAATGCTTATATTATCTATTAACAATAATTAAAGAGTTTAAAGAGAAGAAAAACTCTCCTCCCTATCCGTCAAAATAAAGAACAAAAGAGGATTTCCATGATTGAACACAAGCTCTTCCTTACTCCTTGGTGGCGTCACATGTAGCTCCTAAGTGGGCTTACTTTGCCACTTGGTCTAAGCTCATTTTATGTCCAAATTATCCCCATTTATTCTTATAACACCCTCTTGCTAAGGCTTCCTACCTTAAAAGTTAAAACTAAAATTTCCTACCAAATCGAGCCAACACAAAACCTTAAATTAAACTCTATTATTCCATAAATAATATCTCAGCAGTTCTTACATAAGAAAAATGATTATGTTCCAAATAACCCCCCTTTTTGGGATGTTACAGTTCTACCCCCCTTAAAATAAATTTCGTCCCGAAATTACATAACTAAAACAGATGAGGGTATTGCCGCCGTATCACATCCTCAGGTTCCCACGTAGCTTCCTCATCACCATGGTTCCGCCATAGCACTTTCACTAAGGGCACTGACTTCCTACGTAGAACCTTTATATCTCTATCCAAGATCTGAACCGGTTCCTCTTCAAAAGATAAGTCTGCGTTAACCTCGATTTACATCACGGGCACCACATGTGATGGATCTGATCGATACCGTCTCAAAGATTGATACGTGAAAGGCGTCATGTATCGACTTAACTCTGCGGCAGTTCAAGGCGATAAGCTACTGGTCCTACTCGCTTCAAGATCAGATATGGGCCAATGAATCTTGGGCTCACTTCCTTTTCGCCCAAATCTTAGTACCTTCTTCCAAGCGACACCTTCAGAAGACCTTATCTCCCACAAGATACTCCATTTCCTTGCGTTTGAGATCGGCATAAGACTTACGCCTATCGATGCTTCCTTGAGACGAGACCGAATTACTTTGACTTTGTCTTGATCTCGCTACCATTTAAGACCCGACACTTGTCGTTCACCCAATTACATCCAACACGTCGGAGTTCGGCATTTCGTCCATACTGAGGCTTCGTATGGTGCCATCTGAATACTCGCTTGGTAGCTATTGTTGTAGGCGAACTCGGCTAGAGGTAAGAATTCCTCCCAACTACCTCGAATTCCAAGACACAACCCTCAAAGATATCTTCTAAGATCAGATGACCCTTTCGATCGCTCCGTCATTCGAGGATGGAAAGGCATCTTTGAAATCCAACCGCTGCATCCAACGCTTGATGTAACGCTTTCCAAAACCTCGAAGTGAACCTTGGGTCCCTATCCGAGATAAGCGTCACGGTACACCATGCAATCGACTATCTCTACCACATACAACTTTGCTAGCTTCGGGTGAGTAGTCCATTCTCACGGTATGAAGTGAGTGATTTAGTCGACGGTCTCGATTACCCAAAGCGCATCTTTCTTTTTGGGCGTAAGGGTAGACCACCGACGAAATCCATAGTGATCCTCTCCCATTTCCATTGAGGAATCTTCTGGGTTGAAGTAGCCCGATGGTAAGCGGTGTTCACTTAACACTCACGACACGTCAAACACTTCCCTACAATTCCGTTATCTCACGCTTCAACCCGCCACTGTAATCGTTGTGAGATCTCCATACATCTTGCTTCCTCCGGATGCATAGCGTATGGGCGCTATGAGCATCTGGAGAATTTTCGCCTCAACTCCATATCTTTTTGGCATACAAGGCCGTCCACGAAAACATAGCACACCATCACCAAATCACACTATACCTCTACACCACCATTACGAACTTGTATTCTCTTCAGATTTAACCCTTCATCCACTAACATTTTGTTCTTAATCTCCTCGATCCACGTTGGCTTAACTTGAAGCTCGCCAAAAGGCTTCCATCGTCATATAGGCTCAAGCGAGCAAACATTGCTCTTAAATCCGCCACGACCTTCCGGCTCAACGCGTCGGCCACCACGTTAGCCTTGCGGATGATATTCGATGGAATAGTCGTAGTCCTTTAACGTACTCAATCCATCGTGACATTCTCGATTCGAGATCATACGTGTCAAGATACCTCAAACTTTTGTGGTCGTGTAAATTACCGACTTCTCCCCATAAAGATAATGTCTCCATACTTTCGTATGTAAGACATTGCGGCTAATTCGGTCGTGAGTTGGATAGTTAACCTCATGCGGTCTCGGTGACGGGACGATAGGCTACTACCTTTCCATCTGCATCAACACACACCCCAAACCGGTGTGAGATGCATCACAATAGGCGTGAATAATTTCCCACCTCGGGTTGTACTAAAACCGAGCTTAGTCGAATCTTCCTCGACTTATCAAAACTTTCTTCTTGCTTCTCCGACCATACAAATGGAACACCTTTCCTTAGCAACTTAGTCAACTACACTGCGATCGAGAGAACCCTTCCACAAATCTCGGTAATACCACGCTAACCCGAAAACTCCAGTATCTCGCCAACCGACTTAGGCGGTTTCCACTCCAATACCGCTTCAATCTTATGGGATCCACTCTAATCCTTCCGCCGACACTACGTGTCCTAGGAAAGCCACCTCCCTCATTAAAATTCGCACTTACTGAATTTGGCATACAATTGTTTTTCCCTTAACACTTGTAGCACTATCCGTAAATGCTTGTCATGCTCCTCCTCCGTCTTAGAGTAGACCAAAATGTCGTCTATGAACACCACGCATTTAATTGGTCTAGGTATCTTGAAATACTCTATTCATTAAGTCCATGAACGCCAGGGGCATTGGTCAATCGAATGGCATCACTAGAAACTCGTAATGCCCATACCGAGTTCGAAAAGCCGTCTTGTGAACATCGCCCCTTCACCTTAAGTTGATGGTAACCCGACCTAAGGTCTATCTTGGCGAAAACACCGCGCTTCTTCATACGGTCAAACAAGTCATCGATCCGAGGTAATGGGTACTTGTTTTTGATCGTTAACTTGTTTAAGCGGCGGTAATCGATGCACATTCGCATAGAACCGTCCTTCTTCTTGACAAACAACACAGAGCGCCCCACGGAGATATACTAGGTCGAATAAACCCTTTATCCAAGAGCTCACGAATTTGAGCCTTCACTCCACCAATTCCTTTGGTGCCATCCGTGAGTGCTATAGACACGGTGCCGCTCGGGTATCAAGTCTATCTAGAATTCGACTTCCCGATCCGGAGGCGGACCAGGAAGTTCTTACGGGGACACATCAACAAATTCCCCAACCGTTCGGACCTTTCCAACTCATCGACTCCTTAGCTTCCAAAGCCTGATTCGAACCAAACACGCCTTACAACCCTTCTTGACCATCTTTTCCGCCTTCAAGGCAGACACCACATTGGATAGGTAATTCCTTCTATCACCTATCATAACCACTTCACCACCTTGGTAGTCTTAAGAACCATGCGCTTAGCCGCGCAATCCAAATTCGCCTGATACTTAACCAGCCAATCCATTCCAAGGATCAAATCGAACTCCCCGAATGGTAGTTCCATCAGATCAGCAACGAAAGCTACCCCTTGGAGTTCTAGGGGTACGTCTCTATAAAGTTTGTCTACGACTACAGAGTGACCTAAAGGACTCACCACAGTCATCTCCCTAGCAGCAGTCTCAGAGTCTAGGTTCAAAGTCTCTACCACACTACTGGCTACATACGAATGTGTAGACCCCACATCAATTAATGCATAATAAGGAAGACCAAAACCGTAAACGCTGGGTTATGACATCCGGTGCGTCACCTCCTCATGACGCCTTGCCGATAGACTAAGCCAGTCGCTTAGCCTCAGGTCTTTGCTGAACCTCGCCTCGAGTTCCTCGACCTCGGTTAGGACCATTGCTTCCTCTCGCCATTACCACGACCCTCTGCGGTCCCACATTTCGGTCCGAGTACGGTTTTGCCCTACCGGCGATTTCGAGCTCGCTTCGGGACAATCTCGACCGATGTTCTAAAGACCCACACTCAAAACATCCTCTATCGCGGTCGAGCAACCTCCCCAATGGGACTTCCACAGCGATTACCTTGGCCGGCCTACCGATTAGTAGCTACGGGCCTTCTTCACCGACGGCCCACTCTGCCTAGTCTTCTCGATCATTACCACTGGATCGGTGACCCAAATCCTCTCTTTTGATTGTTTCTATTATAATTACGCCTCCGGCCTCCTTGATCCCTCGGCTACTTTAGCCTTTTCCACAAGAGATGAAAACTCACGGACTTCTTTCATGCGCAATCAAGTAACCTCAAGTCATCTCGAGTCCGTCCTCAAAGAGACCATGTACTTCGTGTTCAGTGGCTACGATTCCTCTCGCATACCTACTCAGCCTTAAAAACTCCGCCTCATACTCGGCCACGGACTTAGTTCCTTGTACTAGACCAGAAAAGCCTTCCTCTGCGCGTCAGTGTAGCTGGTGCCCACATACTTCTTCTGAAAAGCGGTTTTAAAGTAGTCCCACGTGAGATCATCAGCTGTGGCTCCATCCCGAACTGTCAGCCACCACTGGTACGCTTCATCCTTTAGAAGCGACACCGCCCTTTCGATTTTCCTCCTCGGTCGGTCAAGATCATCCATTATCCTTTTCAGTAGATTCCAATAATACTACTGCCTTTGGCGCCACTCACGACACACCGGAACACCTCGGCTCAGTTGGACGAATCCTCGGAACAGATTTGAGCTCCTAAATTTCCACCATTGACCACCAATTCGAGGACTCGCAACACGACATGCGATCGCCTCTCCTCCCGTCGATCTCGCTCCTCTGCTCCAAAAGTGGAGGTGGTGGTGGCGGTGGTACATCGTTTGAGAACCTTGTCCCGACTGCGGGTTCAGACACCGAATCATCCTACCCCTACTGCGCCCACGGCGTCCCGTCCTCTAGAACTCATTCTATCTCTGCGCTTTTAATCGATTAAGAGAAATTTTATGTATTAGCGTTTGTTCCACTTCATTACTCGCGAAGAAATTTTATGAAAAATTTTAATTAGAGATTCTTCGTGCAAACAAGGTTTGATCTTCTATCCTAGTTCACACAAAGAAGTTCTTGCATCCATTCCTAATACTTTCCATACCTATTCGCTCTTGGACATTTTACCATTTCTAACCCTGGGTATTTTCGTCATTTTCCTCTGAGGGTATTTTCGTAATAAAAGAGATTTTAAAACTTTAGTAAAGTAGGTTGTTTTGCAATTCCCAACACTGGAGGGTATCATTAAAATTGATAAGGTTTGAAGTTATAGCATTATTTTGAAAACCGGGGTATTTTGGTAATTTTATCCATCAGGGGTAAATCTGTAATTTTTGTAAATCAAGGGTGTTTTAACCATTGTAAAACCCTGAGGGTCCCTTTTGAGAATTTTTCTTTCTTAAAACGGTGATGTTGCAAAAATTTTGTACTCAGGGGCGTTTTGGTAATTTTACACGTTGAGGGCGTTTTCGTAATTTTCCAAAACCAAAGTGTTTCATTGATGATTTCCCAAAGCTGAGTTGAATATTTGAGAAGTAGTTAAGACTTTTGGACAAAATCATTGAGTTGATGTTTTATGAACCAAGGGTATTTTAGTAATTTTACCCCTAAGGGCATTTTCGTAATTTTCCACAAATCGAACTTTTCGGGGAAAACATTGTAAAAAGAGTTGTTCTTACTTTTGAAGGAGTGATTTGAAAAGTTTTAAAACCAAGTTTTGTTGTTTCATTCTCTTTTTTTTCGAAAATCAAGGCTAATTCCCTTTCGGGTTTTAGTCATTATGTTTAGCCTATGACCGAGCCCTCTTGGTCAGGATGAACCCAAGCTACGCACCAGGCAGGTTTTGTGTGGAGAGGAGGTGAGTCACACGGACTGCTTAAATACCAAGCTCCCACCGAACCTTTCTAGACATGCGCAGAGGTTACCACACCATCGAACCCTCCGAGTTAGGGTGAACCCAAGCTACGCACTGTGGGATACTGCGAAGAGGTGGTGAGTCACTCTGACCGCTTAAATACCGTGCTCTTCCGGTTCCAATCCTAGACATGCGTGCAGGGTTACCACACCCTAGCTCGTTGACTAAGTCATAGATTGGTTTAGTTCTTTAAGTCTTATGTTTAGCTTGTGTGTTTGAGTAATCTAATCCTAGGTTCAAATTCCTATAAGTCTATCTACGCTCCATGCTTCCTACCCTTCTACGAATATAATTCACAAAGAAGTTTAGAGGTACTTACAGGCGGATCGGTCTTGGGAGACTCGGGCCATGCCGCTTTAAAACCCAAAATCAATTAATAAGGCCTACTAAAACATTTTTGGGCCTTGGGCCCCACAACCGAAGTTTTGAACGGGCTCGATACCAATTTGTAATAATTTCAAACCCGCCCAAACGTTAGGACCGAATATGGGTCGTTACGGAAAACTTTTGAAACCCATTTGAAAATCCAATTTAAGTTACATTGAAAACAACTCGTTTTGGTTATCTTGTTGAAAAACCTTCTTGGACTAAATTAGAAATTAATTAAGTCAAGTTATTATACAAACTTGAGATGTTCGATGGCACGATAAAACATTTTCGTGTTAATTTTTAAAAACGCGTGATTCAAATTTATAGTAAGAATAAAATATCCAACATATAAGAAAATAATTAATGTAGAGTAAAATGAGGCCTTATTACATCCAAAATAAAACAACCCAATAACCAAATTTAAAATAACAAAAATTAAAGTCTATTCAAATTTAAATCCACCGCATGGCCTCCTCAAGTCCCTCCCGGCTCCATGTCCGCGATCTAAGCATCACACGAAAAAATAATGGAGAAGGTGAGTCACCAAGACTCAAGATGTAACCCTTCCCCGTTTTAAATATTTTTCATACACAACAAATAACATTTAATATGCAAAATAATGTGTACCCAACCTAGCCAACCATACGCCTTGCTCACCCTGTTGTGGTACCAAACCACCGGTGGTGCCAAACCACCGTGACATATAGTCACAATGTGTTACCAAAACACGGTGTCCGAGACACAAATCGGGTGATGGGGCCAACCCATCGTGTGATACCAAATCACTGGCAGACGATCCCATATCTCAAGTGGGGCCAACCCACGGTGGTGTTAACCACAGGGATAAGTCGCTATTGAGGTACCAAACCTCTGGAGGTACCAAACCTCTAGTGACATATAGTCACGGTGTGTTACCAAAACACTGGTGCCCGTCGGCACAATAATACTGCCCCCTCCACTCACTAATCCCACATCAATCACATACTTGAATCTCATATAATAATGCATCATGCTTACCAAAAGCATCAAATAACAAGTACACATTTTCAGGGACTTACCCGGATTGCCAACTATACCAATATGGTATATTATCAATGCTACATAGAAATCAAGTTAGCATTCACAACAAACAGCATATTAACAAATTATATGTGTGTATGTACACACCTGTCACCTCTGGATAGTCTAAATCCCGAAAAGAAGAGTCGACCACCCTAGATCTACTGCCCCTATATTCGGTCAAGGCATGAGTTAGTACATTCGGCCAAATTAATTTATTTAAAGGGTTCTCCTTTTGAACCCGAATCCTTACCTTTGCGCTTTTGGATACTTAATCACAATGCTCGATTCCCGAATCACTTGATTGGTCACGAATGACGGCTTGCTTTGTCGATCTCCAAAATCCCGAAGTACCTAAATAGATTTGTTTCAACAAAAGATTAGCTCCCTTATGGCCAATTGCCGAACCCACTACTTACCCTTATCAAAGCCGACAAGAGAGGGAGAGAACATGGCATTCGGCCAACTCTTAGGATCAATACTATGGCCTAATCGGCCAAACCAAATTATTGAAAGGGGTTTCTTATGATCCCGGTATCTTACCTTTCCTCGTTTTGGCTACTAACCACGGCACCCGATACTTGAATCTTTTTTTCCAAAATAAATGATTAGTCATTATTACTTATAACCAAAGCTTTGCTTTTGAATACTAACATAGGCCTTACCCACACTTACCAACCGGTTGATGGAGGATAGAGACTTAGATTGAATACCTTAAAATCCGGCACCCTTGCTAATCGGTTTGAAGAAGAAATCCAGAAACTCTTATGACTTCCTGATATTCGACCAAAGTGAGTCTTAACAGGAGAAGAGGATTTGACAGCAGAGGAGTGGATATTCTACCAAAAGAATAGAGGAGAATTAATGGTAGAAAACTAATGGAGAGGAGGAGATGGTGAGAGTTTTCATTAGCAAAGTGTTTGAGAGAAAAGAAAGGAGAGAAGATAGATGGAAGGTTTGAGAATTTCGGCAGTTTGCAAAGATGGAGAAAAGAGCAAAACAAGTGCTAAGTGATGCTATTTATAAGCATTGACAACTCCCCCTCTTCCATGAGTCCTTGCCGTCCTCCTCCTCAACAAGGAGTCCAAGATTCCTCTTACTTCCTTAATTCACTCTAGACCACTTAAATTAAAACCATAATAATAATCCAATAATAATTCTTTTAAATCTTCATAATCCACTTGATTATCCTTAAAATAAAATGCTTATATTATCTATTAACAATAATTAAAGAGTTTAAAGAGAAGAAAACTCTCCTCCTATGCGTCAAAAATAAAGAACAAAAGAGGGATTTCCATGATTCGAACACAAGCTCTTCCTTGCTCCTTGGTGGCGTCACATGTAGCTCCTAAGTGGGCTTACTTTGCCACTTGGTCTAAGCTCATTTTATGTCCAAATTATCCCCATTTATTCTTATAACACCCTCTTGCTAAGGCTTCCTACCTTAAAAGTTAAAAACTAAAATTTCCTACCAAATCGAGCCAACACAAAACCTTAAATTAAACTCTATTATTCCATAAATAATATCTCAACAGTTCTTACATAAGAAAATGATTAAGTTCCAAATAACCCCCTTTTGGGATGTTACAACTCCCGTGCCCAACGCCCACCAATGTATGTTAACTCTCCTCCTGGCATGCGCTTTATATAGCTAGCTCTTCACCTTCCTTCTTTGTATCTTTCCGATGTGGGATCCCCGTCAAGAGAGTTTAAATTCAATCAAACTCTTGCCGTCAATCCACAAAATAAATACTCTATTGCTTGTCATGAGATTGAACCTGTGCTCCATTACAACATAATCCACACCGCTAACCACTTGGCCACAAGCTCCTCTTGTGTCTTAACCATGCTAACTAAATATAAATCTATAGCCAAATTCTAAGGTCCAAGTAAAAGAAAACCAAAATGCAAAAGCCAAGACTTGAACCTTGGACCTCCTTCCTTTCTTGTGGCGTCACCCCCTTGTCTCTTATGTGGCATCACTTTGCCACTACAGGACACACTCCACTTGTATCATTTTCCTCCACATTTTATTCTTAAGACCTACTTGCCAACTTTCAAGGTTTTTTTCACCTAAAACCAAAATTTCCCCAAAGCCAATATTTGATCCTGGGACTTCATAGAAGCCCTCTAACCTTCCAGAATCACTTACCTAATAAGCCTAACTTGCATTAATGCCGTTCTCAAAAATGTTGAACGCTACTACGCCTAAGGCCCATTGGGCCCAATCCTACTAGGCCCAATTTCGAGATGATACAAATCTACCCTCCTTAAAGAAATTTCGTCCTCGAAATTTCCAACTACTAACAGTCACACATCCTAACCCACCACACTACGCTCTTGCTGTGCACTCTGATCTTAATAAAAATAATATACTTTCTAACAAAATCTTGGAACCCCTTCACATATCCAACTATCTACCACCGAAGCAACAGATATTTTTCACCCATACATACAATTCCTATATTCAAGCATCACATCCACACATCGCAAAATAAATACAATCATTAGTATATAATGTAATATAGTAAAAGGAAACTTACGAATTTGGTGCCGAGACTGGTGCCATACTTACGTAAAAGATATATATATTTTCTAAACCATCATTTGAAAACATTTTGAACCCAAACCCACAGTAGAAGTTTTTGAACTCGGCTCGATACCAAAATTGTAACACCCCAAACCCTACCTAAACGTTACAACCGGATCGGCATGTCACATGAAAGGAATGTCTAAAAAGCGTGCGTTCGTTAAAAGCTCGATTCATTATAGTTGTTGTGAGAAATCTAGTTTAAGTAATTTTGAATAAGAAACGATTTATTATAATTTTAGGAAAATTACATATTGATCATTTAATAATAAGCAGTAACCAAATTGAAAGCTGAAACCAAATAAAATACCCAATGCCTTATTACATAACAACACCAAATTTAAAAGTAAATTAACCCAAAATAGTAATTGAAATAAAACCCAAAAACATAGTGTATGGCCACCTCGAGTCCACCTCGGCTCCACATCCACGATCTATGCCTCATCTGCAAAAGTAAGAGAAAGGGGTGAGTCACCGAGACTCAGTGTGTAAATCCCCATCCCGATAATAACAAGGCACTTACACATTTGATATGTCAATATGCAAATCATGCAAACCCAACCTAACCAACCGAACTCCCGTGTCTACCCCAGTATGGTCAAAACCACCGGTGGTCGAACCATTGGTGACCGTAGTCACAAATCATATAAGTGTGGTCAAAACCCTTTGGTGACCGAGACACAAATTATATGGTGGGGCCAACCCACCGTGTGGTCAAAACCATCGATGACAATCCCGTAATCAACATATGGGGCCAACCCATCGTGGTACCAAACCACCGGGACGAGTCACAATAATCCATGTGTGGTCAAAACCATGGTGACCGTAGTCACAAATAATATCCATGTGGTCAAAACCACAGTGGTCAAAACCATCGAGACTAGTCACAAATAATAAGGAAAGCGGGGCCAACCTACTGTGTGGTCAAAACCACTGGTGATTGTCTAAATCATCCTTCCCCCTCCTCTCATCATACCCATTTTCATGCCATGTTCGTCATTCATAATAATTCATGTATGTAGTATGACATGTAAGCAAATTATATATCAAAGATAACGTGTGAAATGAATTACCATCATAATCAGAATAACAAATACGACATAATCAAACTAATCAACCTCTAAGGGTATAACCGTAATTTTACCTACGAAAGGCATTTTTGTAATTTACCAACCAATGGTATTTTCGTAATTTACCCACCAAGGGTATTCTCGTAATTTACCCACCAAGGGTATTTTCATAATTTACCCACCAAGGGTATTTTCGTAATTTACCCACCAAGGGTATTTTCGTAATTTTGCACCTGCAATGGCCCTTCCCAAGGTCTAATTTTTACCCTGAGCGACTTGGCTACCATTTCCGGTCGTCACTAGACTATTGGGCCTAAAACCCAATTTTGGCCCATTCAGGCCCACACGCTCGTGTGGCCCACCTAACACAAATCTAGCCACATATATAGGTTTCACCTAGTCTAGTTCACTATATACTATATCATCATACAATTTATTCCAATTGGGCCCACGGGCCCATTGGGCCCACTTCGACCCATCGCGGCCCAAGCAGCCCCAACCCACAAGAATACTACTGATGGCCTCAACTATCGCGTCGAAGCCCCACACGTACATGCTCGCACGCTCGTGTGGCTACTATTGCCATGACCGACACTTCGGCATTTGCCGCTCTACAACTAGAGTAGAGAGAGTTACACACCTGATAGGACTCTGGTGCTAAACTGCGCTGCGACCACTCCTGTGCCCAACGCCCACCAAGGTATGTTAACTCTCCTCCTAGCATGCTTTTTATATAGCTAGCTCTTCACCTTCCTTATTTGTATCTTTTCGATGTGGGATCCCTCCGTCAGTAGAGTTTAAATTCAATTGAAACTCTTGCCGTCCAATCCGCAAAATAAATACTATATTGCTTGTCATGAGATTCGAACCCAGGCTCCCTTACAACATAATCCACGCCGCAAACCACTTGGCCACAAGCTCCTCTTGTGTCTTAACCATGGGCAACTAAATATAAATCTATAGCCAAATTCTAAGGTCCAAGTAAAAAGAAAGCCAAAATGCAAAAGCCAATACTTGAACCTTGGACCTCCTTCCTTCCTTGTGGCGTCACCCCCTTGTCTCTTATGTGGCGTCACTTTGCCACTATAGGACACACTCCACTTGTGTCATTTTCCTCCACATTTTATTCTTAAGACCTACTTGCCAACTTCCAGGGTTTTTTTCACCTAAAACCAAAATTTCCCCAAAGCCAATATTTGATCCTAGGACTTCATAGAAGCCCTCTAACCTTCCAGAATCACTTACCTAATAAGCCTAACTTGCATTAATGCCGTTCTCAAAAATTTTGAACGCTACTACGCCTAAGGCCCATTGGGCCCAATCTTATTAGGCCCAATTTTGAGATGTTACATTGTGACTTCATATAGTTAAAGATGCATGAAAAGAGTTATGTGATATCTATGATGACTATAAGAGTTTAAAATGTTTAAAGTCTGAGAAAGATCTGAACTTGGCACAACAAAGTTAGCCCGAATCATCAAAAAAATTTTGAGTCATCACTTATCTGAGGAAATGATTATTGTTTCGGATGTTTTGATTGGGAAGCTTTTGTATGTTTTTTGAGTGATGAATATGTGATTGATCTTATCAAGTAATGAATGGTTGTTAGTTGAATTAGAGGCTAAATAAATGTTTATTTAGTGAAGTTATGAAATTCAGAAATGTGTCAGTGAATTATAAGTTAAAAAGGGGGTTCAGCATAAATTGATTTCCGATTCAGAATTTTAGACGTGGAATCGATGATTATTTGTTGCTTCGAGATAAGGTGTCTATACCGAGAAGCTCTGAGACTGTATAACCATTATTATAGGTGGCTCACAGTGTCAGTTAGTTTGATCGTACGAGAGTAACATGATGCACGACATTCTGATATATGATATTCATGAATGAGTGTGAACTGTGCTATTTCTAACTTTGTTGATTATAGAAATGAAGTGTTGATTATAGAGTTATCTATTCCTGAGATGATAAGCATACACATGGTACCAATTATCATTATTTCGAATTGAGATCTGAAACTTATATTTGGATTCTGAGGAAAGTTACAGTAATCTGTGAGTATGAGATTGCATTGAAATCAGGAAACACAATTCAAACTCTCGAAATATTTATTTGTCACTGTGTTTTAGAGTTTCAAAGCAACTAAGAAAGATTGTTTCTATTATAAGCAGTTACTGAACTCGGATATTACAGGATCAAGTTTTGTGAGAAAATGATCCACCGGATTAATATCGTCAAAGAAATTGAGCAGAAAATGAAAACAATTTAATATACCAAAAGCGCCTCATTTAGAGATAATGTACAGCGAAAGTCAGATCAGAATTTCAATTGGGCGATTAAAGAGATTTGAAATCCAAAGCTATGTGTGAATTTGAAATGTTTTGTGTGGAAGCAAATTCTTAATCTACTTTCTGGTAAGATTTTCGGGGACGAAAATCCCTAAGGGGGAGAGTTGTAATAGCCTAATTTTGACTCTAATCAGAATAGTGGTTTCGAGACCACAAATCCGAGTCTAAAAATAATTAAATATTATTTTTCGTGTTAATTATGTGTGAATTTGTCGTGATTTAATTTTATTGTTTGAGTGCCGAATTATTAAAAAGGGCTTAATAGTGTGAATTGAAAATTTAATAGTTTAATGTGTAAGGGCTAAATTGTTGATGTCTTTTTAAATGGAAGCATTAAAGTTGTGAATTTCCCAATTTTAACTATAGTGGATGGCATGTGATGCTAAAGTGACTATATTATATGAAATTATATATTATAAATGTTATTATTATTAATTATGTATTATATTAAACTTATAATAATAAAAACATAAGAGGAAAGAGAAAGATAACTCATTCTTTCATCTTTAATGGCCGAATGTAAGAAATAAAAAGAAAGAAGTGAGCAAACAAGGGTTCGGCTATGTCTAAGCTAAATTAAGGTAAGTGTTTTGTTCGGTTTTTGATAATTTCTACGTTTTTGAGATCGTTACTTAGAAATCTTCAAGACCCATGTTTTAATTTTTGAGTTTGATGAATATTTTGAGTTGAGCCTTTGATGATAGTTTTTTGTTTATGTTGTTTGAGGATGAATTATGATAAATATGTGCTAGATTAACATATGTTGTATTGGATTTTTGATGATTTTGAGTAATTAGGACTTAATTTCAAAAATAATAGTTTGAGGGACTAAAATGTGAAATTATTGAATTATATGGGCTTGTATAGTCATGGGTAAAATTCGGCATAGCTTGGGTATGAAGAAATTTGATGTACTTTGTGTTTTGTGAATTTTGGATTAAATAGCTAAAAATGTAAAATGTATGGGGTAACAGTGCAATTTACCTATTCATGTGTTATTTAGTGAATTTAATTGAATATTGATTAAATAATTTTAATTTATATCAAATTAGATCAAGAAAAGAGAAAGTCAGATTTGAATCGGGGAAAGACAAAAATAGCCGAATAGTTGATTTTACATTCGCCGATATCCGAGGTAAGTCTATAAGCTAATGGTTGTTCTTAATTTTAAATAAATGTAAATTATTCATGCTGAATTGAAATGTTTACAATTATATTTGCTATTTCCGAATGTGAGGGATGGTATTTGATATGTTCAAAGAACTACTTAAGTAAGTTTTTAAATAGTTGGATGAAATGTATTCAATTGCATACTAATGTACATATGAATATAAAATGTAATCATTTTAATTTCCTTATTGCTGAATGTATCATGAAATAAATGGGTTGCGTATATAATATCCGAATATGAGTTGGTACATATGAGTAAATATGTGAAACTATCGAATATATGAATTGCCTAAATGTATGTGTTTGTGTTAAGGAATAGATATGTATATAAATGGAAATGGAAAATGAGAAGTGATGGTAATTGAAGAGCTCGATATTTGTGAATGTAAATGTTTGAACTTGCCGAATGTAATGGTAATGGAAGAGGCAATTGAGTTGTTGATAGATATATGTATGTTATGAATAGAAATATGTAAATTGAGTATGCCGAATGTGTTAGTACTTGAATGAGATAAATCGAGTATGTATGAATTGTAATGGAATTACAAGTGTATTGAAGATCAAAGAAAAGGTCTCTTAAAAAGGCACTAAGTGTGCGAACTAGAGTACCAAGCATTGTGTGTACAAAATCGGTTAAATGGCACTATGTGTGCGGATTAAATAGTAATGGCACTATGTGTGCGATACATTACTGCAAATAGGCACTACGTGTGCAGATTAAATAATAATGGCCCTATGTGTGCGACATATTACTGCAAATAGGCACTACGTGTGTGGATTAAATAGTAATGGTACTATGTGTGCAATACATTACTATTGAATGGTACTATGTGTCCTCTTTCTCAAGTAACGACACTATGTGTGCGATACGTTACGAAATTTGCACTGTGTGTGCAGAGTTACAGAGACTTTGGAGACAAAAATAGTTGAAAGGAGAATAATGTGGTAAACAAAATGAAATGATCAGGAGTGTGATTCAGGCTTACGCCTAGCAAGTTTAATACCAGTGATTTATTTCAAGTCTATGTTTAAAAGATTTCATATGGATGTGGAGTTGAACAAGTAAGTTGATTTAATCTTATATGTTCGGCCACAAAGGTATGTGCATATGTGATGATAAATTGAATTTGTATATAAGTGGTTTTATGTGATATTATATTAAATTCAAATATATGAGTACATGTGATAATTTAATTAACTTTGGATGTTCGGTTATATATATGATAATGCATTAAACTAGTATATTCTACCATATGTGATGGTATAATGAATCATGTGTATTTGATCTAATAAGTAAGTTTTAGATGTTGAAATGAAAATTTTATATCATATGTATTTATATGTGAATTATATGAATTGAAAGGTAAGAGAGAAAATTTGGTAGTTAATATGTATATACATCAACAAATGTATATGTATTTGTTTTGAGATGGGAAAGTGATTTATAGATCGATGTGAAATCTATTATTGAATGTGTGAGTGTATGGCCCTAAGGCTATGAAAGGTGAAAGTTTACGAATGATGATATAAATTATTAGTGAGTGAATTTTGAGTAAGTGAAGTTACTTAACGAGGAACATGGATTATATGAGAAAAGTGATTGTATATGTGTATGCGATTAACTAAATTGGGCCCATTTGAATTGAATTATATAAGTTTCTATGGTGAATTATTTGCTTATGGCTTACTAAGCTTTCAAAGCTTACTTTGTGTAATTTTCCTATGTTTATAGAGTTTCGAAGACTTGCTCGGGTTGGAAGTCGAAGGAGATCTCACCACACTATCCAAGTTCCGCTTCGGTAAATAAATACTTGGAGATTTGGTTACGTGGCATGTATAGACTAGTTTTGATATTGCTGGTTTTGAAGTTGTATATATTTGTATAAGCCATGCGAAATGACTTGTCCACATTGTTAATCTTAGAATTTATATTATGGCTTGATGATTTGGTTTTGGTTGATTTGGTTTTGGTATATATAAGTATGGTTAGTGTATAGAGTTTAAAAGAAAGGGAGTAAAGATTATTATAAACTAGTTAACCAAATTTTGCAATGAAATGGTTATTGGTTAGCAGCAGTGATGTGATTTTGAAAAATCACCCAAAATAGGGAAATGGAATTACGAAGTGCATAAGATATAGAATTAAATCTTATTGTGTCTATTTTTATATGAAAGAAACAGAGTATTCAAAGAAATTTTATATTCTGTGATATTTAAATTTTAGTGAGACTGGTTCTGGATGACTTTGTGATCCCCTGTTCTTTCTTGGAAAAATAATTCAAAATTGTAAAAAATTAATTATGAGTTATAATTTATATTTATAGATTCCTTACTGAGTCTATTTTCAATAGAAACAAGTGGGAACAACATATGAAAACTTTACAATGAGATATTTGAATTTAGGTTAAGAGAGGTCAGAACCGTTGGTTAGTGAAATAGGGGAAACTTTAATGAATAAACTGTACTAAATGGCTAAGCCAAAAATTTTGGAAAAGTTATAGTAATAATATATATGAGTCTAGTTTCAAGGAAAATTTACTGATCTAAATTTTGGGTTTCCTAACTCGAGTTATAGTCAATTTAGTCAACATGATGCAGATGGGCCGTTTCAATTTTTATTACCCAAAATAATAGTTAAGTCTAGTAATACCTCGTAACCCCTTTCCGGTGACGAATAAGGGTTAGGGGTGTTACAATTAAAATGAGTTATTAAAATTGTTAAGTATTTGCATCTGGCAAAAAAATGTTTAAATTATATATTTGCGTTCTATCACTATAACACCCTCACCCGGCCTCGTTGTCAGACCCAAGTTCTGAAATGCTACAACAAACATCGAAATATTCACACAAAAATTATAACATTAAATTAAATTAAAATCATAAAATTAATCCAAATTCATGCATAATAGAAGTTATTAGTAATGCAGGGACTAAATTGAGCATATAAACATAGTTTAATAGATTCAAGCATTATTAAGGACCAATCTAAAAATTTTTAAAATTTGGAACTAGGTATCGATATGAGAGTAACAAATACCAATACTTTTATGATAGGTATTGATATTATAATCAGTATTGGTTTGATTTTTAGCATTCTGCCATTTTCAAAACATTGTTCATTTAGTTAAGTATCAATACCTTGGTCCTTGGTATTGATACTTTTACCCAGATGACTAAAATCATAAATTTGAAAATATTTTCATCCTCTCAATCAAGACACCATTCATTAAACAATTCAAATACTAATAGACCTACATAAATATTATTCAAATGCATTTCTAACAATCCCAACCCAAGCATACTCAGTAAACAACTAACAACCTCATATAATACACCAAGTTGTTTCATTTCTATTCAACATATTCTTACTCACATACACATACCTTTCGTATACAAGTCATTCCAATCATTTAAACTTCAATTGTACCACATTTGTTACTCAAATAACATCCATATCATTGATACCATAATTCACCATGCACATATCAATGCTCAATCTTTGTAACACCTCAAACTCGGCGTAGACGTCACGGCCAGATTTGAAGAAGTTACCATGGTTCACTTTGAAAATTTAGAAATCATTTGGGCTTGTCATAATAATGCAAGCTTTTGATAAAAACAAATCTGGTATATTTATATGAAAACGCCTTCCTTACTTAATTCGTTAATTCTATCGATTAAATTTATAATTATAAATGCTTATGTTTATAGCAAAACTCTTAGTTAAATTCAGTTTGGAAATGTAGTTTGAATTTTGAAAATCCAAAATTTTGATGATAGTGTAATTATAACTTTAAAATGATAAAACGATTTAAATCAAAAAATAAAAGTCCAAAACAAAAATAGTCCCAAATGTTCAAAATAGTCCAACAGTACCAAAGCATAGTAAACCAAGTTTTCAGTAGCACAAATTAAATGTTTTTAACCGAGCTCCCATCATACCGACCCATCCTATGTAAGAGGATTACCTGAGAATCAAACATACAGAGAATGGATTTACAAGCTTAATGTGTAACTTACTATAATTTAAACAGTAGATACAATTCTAGACATGCGTTCAGATTCCAATCAGACGAATTTTATAAACAGAAACAGAAACAGAAACAAAAATAGGTGCATATCAGATACAAATTAATTTCCTACCCACATCTGCTCCACATCATCTTCGACCTTCCCTGCACACCAATTAGGGTATTAAATACCCAACCATCCCTACACACCAAGTAGTGTTTGTGTAACAGCCCGGTTTAGACCTTATTCAAAATAGTGGTTTTGAAACCACAAATTTGAGGTCAAAAAATATTTTAGTATTATTTTCTGTGTTTATGATATGAGATTGAGTATGTGTGAAAGTTCTGTATGGAAATTTTATCGTTTGTGTGTCAAATTATGAAAAAGGACTTAATCACATAAAATGTAAAAGTTGTGTGCTAGTTGTTAAAGAACTTATTTGGCATGGCTTTCTAAATGAGAGGTCCTTATGTTGTAATTGGACTATGGATAGTAGAGATGGACATAAATGGCCTAATATTTGATGGTTAAATGGTTGAATAATAAAAGGGAAAATTGGTAAAACATGAATTAAGTTAACACTAATTAAAAAAAAACATAAGATAGTGGCATTGATGTTCATCTTCTACCGAAAATTGAAAGAAAAAGAAGAGAAAAATAGTTATTTAGGTTCGGCAAGCTTAAGCTTCAATTGGTATGTGTTTTTAACTCGGTTTTTGATGATTTCTACGTTTTTGTGATTGTTGCTTTGTGTTCTATCAAGCCCATGTCTTAATTTTAAAATTTCATGAAGATTTTGATGATTGTTGCTTTGTGTTCTATCAAGCCCATGTCTTAATTTTAAAATTTCATGAAGATTTTGAGATGTGCCATTGATGAATATGTGAGCTTTGTGTTGATAGTTGGTGGAATATGAAAGTTTAATGTTGGGTTAACATAGTTTGTTTTTGAATTTTTGATAAAATTGAGTAATTTGGACAAAATTGAGAAAAGTGTAAATTGAAGGACTAAAATGTGAAATAAAATAAATATATGGGCTTGTATGACCATAAGGAGAATTCGGCAAGGCATATATGAAATGAAATTTTGTGAATTTGATGATTTTATAAAATAGGGACTAAAGTGTCAAAATGTGGAAATGTGAGGACTAATTTATAAATTGTACTAAATATGTGTGTTTGGACTAAATTGAATGAATTGCTAGTTGAATGAGTTAAATTTGAATGTGTATAGATCAAGAAAAGAAGGATTTAAATCGAGATCGAGGTAAAGATAAAGTGCTCGATTAATCGACTCGTTTTGTTACTTCGACATCCGAGGTAAGTTCGGGTATAATACAATTTGTTAGAATTATATTTATGTGTTAGGAAATGAATGAATATGTGATTATTGAATTCGAAATGCTATATATGGAATTGTGAAATGTGGCACTAAGTGTGCGTAATTAGAATAGGGACAGAGGTGAATAGCACCGTTTGTGCGATGTAATGGAAGCCTCAGCTTTATTGATTGGCACTATGTGTGCGATATCGAGATAAATTCTGTGTAATGTAAAGGGACTAAGTGTGCGATGATATTTAAGCTTCGGTTATGAAATAGGCACTAAGTGTGCGATTGAATCGAGGAATAATGAAGATTGATCGAAATGTGGTATCAAGCATTGAGTAGCAAAATTTGTCGTTAACTAAGTGTTGGCAAAGGTATGTATGGAACCTAAGTGGTTGATGAATTTTGAAATAGATGAATGGATAGTGATGTGAGTATTAGATATGGATGAGATTGTGCATTCTTGTGAATTAATCTATGTGATGGTTTATTTTGTATATTGATTTGAACCATTGAGTTAAAAGTATTATATTACGAACTTACTAAGCTTTAAAAGCTTACTATGTAAAGTGTTTCTCAGTTTTACAGTGTCTTTAAAGCTAGCTTGGATCCAGGGATCGTCATTGACTAAATCACACTATTGGCTATCATTTCCAAAACACCAAAAAAACACTAAAAAATCAGCAAGCATCGATATAAGGGATCGAGAACCAATTAGGGAAACTTGCTAAACTCATATTTGAACAACCACAAGGTAGCTTGCCAAGCAACACTGAAACTAACCCAAAGGAGCAACTTCATGTCGTTACTCCTCACGATAATGAAGGGTCAAATGAGTCAAAATTAAGGCAAGAAAATGTGGTAGAGGAAGGTAAGGTTGATGTAAGCCATAATCCACCAAAATCGGTAATTACAGAATACCAAACTTGAGTTTCGTACCCCAAAGCGATGAAGAAAGACAACACAGATGAACAATTCGGTAAGTTAAACTTCTAAAGAAATTACATATTAACTTACCATTTCTTGAAGCTCTTTCGTAGATGCCAGATTCAAGGAAATTCCTAAAAGAGCTATTTATGATCAAACAGAGGTTAGACGAAGCGTCACATGTGGAGCTAAACGCAATGTGCTCAGCAATTTTCCAAAATAAACTACCGTGAAAATTAAATGATCCAAGAAATTTTACAATTCCATATTTAATTGTTAGTTTATCTATTAATAATGCTTTATCTGATTTAGGGGCAAGCATAAATGTAATGCCTTATAAAATGTTTAAATAGCTAGGTATAGGGAAACCCAAACAAACTAGGATGAGCATTCAATTAGCTGATAAAACCATTAGAATTCCTAGGGGTATAATTGAGGATGTATTAGTAAAAATTGACAAATTCATATTCCCAGTAGATTTTTTTATTTTAGATATGAATGAGGATAATGATGTTCCTTTAATATTAGGACGACCCTTTTTAGCAAATGCTAGGACCATTATCGATGTTGATATAAGGGAAGTAACACTTCGTGTAGGTGATGACATAATTAAGCTCAAAGCAGGTGATTCTGAAAGAATATCTAACGATCAAGAGAATACAAGTCCTGTTAATTTGAGTATACTCAACATTCAATCCTCTTTACAGGAAATCTTTTAGGAAAAGATAATAGAGCCAAGATCTAGTGGTCATACTGAGAATAAAACTTTTCATGAGGAACGGAGGTTACAAATTAATGAGTTAGATGAATGGCGGATGCATGCAAAGGAAAAACTGAAAAAACACGAAGAACCAAAGCAAAACCATGTCAAACTTAAAGATGGAACAACCCAGTTTAAGATAGGAGATCAGGTATTGTTGGATATGAAACACCCTCGAATCGCCACTTCAGACATTGATACAAAACAAGAGATCCCTCTCACGGTACTCAACATTTTTCCATACGGAACGGTCGAGGTAACTCACTCTAATCTCAGCACTTTCAAGGTAAATATCACTCGACTCAAACCATACAATGTTAATAGAATTGATAATGAGAAAGAGGAGCCTCGACTCTACGAACCACCATGAAAACACGAATGAAAGGTAAGTCGAGCTTAAGACTTTAAACGAGCGCTTCTCGGAAGGTAACTCGAGCACTAACCCTACTAATTAGTTTAGTTTATTTCTTTTCATCTTTAGGCGCAGGTTTTCCATACCCACACAGTCTTACACACGGCCGTGGTCATGGCTGTGTGGGCACCATAGGTAGGAACATGGGCGTGGCCATAACTGTGTGGCAATAGGACAAATTTTTTCCAAAACACGAGCTACTATAAAATGCCATGGCCGTGCGACATAGCCATGGTTGACACTGATTAAACCACACGGGCATAGAAACCTCTACGCAGGCATGGGAGAAATGAACTTGCCACCACACGGCCATGTGCTCCGGCCATGTGACCTAACACGCCCATGACACACGGGTGTAGGGATGTACCAGATCTCAGATTTTTATTTAAACCCCCCACTTCTCACCTACTCCCTAATTTCCTCTTCTTCCATACCTCTTGAAGCTTTCCCCTCTCGTTTTCCTTCATTTTCCCTTCCCTTCACTCTTTATCTACACCATCATCACTATGTCGAAGAAGCGTAAGGATTCGAGCACAGTTTCCCTGTGCGAGACTGATCTACATATGTTTATGCCGGCCACTTCATCAACTCAACAGGACAAGGACCTTTGAGTCCATTTACTTTTCTTTTTCTTTTCTCTTCTCCTTTATTTTCCTTCTCTTCATCTCTCTTGTGCTAAATCTATATTATTATATTTTGATTTTGTTTATTTAGGTTTTTAGTCTGTTTGGGAATCACCACACCACGACCCTAGTAACCACAACCACCGACGCCTCCTCCTTTAACTTGGCTCGAATTTCCCCCGTCTCTTTTCTTTGACTCCACCTAAACTTCAGGAAGTTTCACTTCTCTCCCTACCTTATGATTTTCTTCCTATATTGTGAATATCTATCTTTGTACATTGAGGGCAATATACATCTTAAGTGTGGGGGGTGAATTTCAAAATTTCCTAACTTTTTGCATTATTCTTAAATCCCTGAATGATATCTTGTCTTAAGTAATTCTCTCATATTACTAATTAAAATGAAACTTATGTTGATTTATGATTTTTATTGATATGTTTTGGATTAAGTCATAGTTAATTATGCATTGATAATTTAAACTTTAAGATATTAGAGAATCAAACATGATAAGTCTATTTTCAAAATTAAAAATTGGCTAGGTTGTTAACCTAAATTAAAATATTACTTTGAATTTGAAATTTGCAAGGTTGACATCAAAAACCATAATTTTTGTGAGATTTTGAGCCTTTAGAGCATATATCTTTTCATGCTCACATTATTGATTATGAGTGTGTCAACATTGATTTGTTATTCTAGAACTTGCTTTGATTATACAGGTTGAGACAACACCTTTGATTTGATATACTGAGATGATAAAGACACCTAAGATTTAATGTAACACCCCAAACCCGACCTAGACGTCATGGCCAGATCTAGCATGTCGCATGGAAGGGTTGTTAAGAAAGTTGCGTGGTTGTAAAATGTTCATATTCTTTAAAACTTCGAGTTTAGGTGTTTGTTATTAAAAACCCGTTTAACTCAATGTCCATTTTCGAAAAGTTGTGATTAGTTTGAAAACTGCTTTTATCAAGAGAATTGAGTTTGAATTTTTGGTAAAACTTGTGATTAACAGAAATCATCTTTAGTGAATTTCAAACATGTGATGTTTTGAAAACTATTTTCGACGTTCAAGAGAACCCGGTGTTCATTCAATTAATGTTTGGAAAACTATTCGTTAACATTTTGGTAAAACCAACAGGTATTAAGGTTTTAGGAAAATCTCGTATCAGACATTTAATAATAAGCAAAAACCAAATTAAAAGTTAAAACCAAATAAAATACTAAAGGCCTTATTACAAAACATAAACCCAATTTAAAATAAAATTTAAGGTAAAGGAAAACGGGAATTACTAAAGAAATGATGTATGTCCACCACAGAGTCTGCCTCGGCTCTAAATCATCAATGCTGGGGATTACCTGTAAAATTAAAGTAGAGGGGTGAGTTATGAGAACTCAGTGTATAATTCCCCATTCGGAAAAAATTGGGCCCAAGCCCACAGAAGTAAATTGGGCCTTAGCCCATATGGAAGTACAATGGCTAGAATCCCATACAGAAACAAACTGGGCCTTAGCCCTATTAGCGAGATAACACAGATAATACATGCAATGCAACCCAGCCCAGCCTAATGTTCCATCCGCTGCACACCACCCGTATCCAGCCTAACACACCTGTGGGGATTTCTACAATCAACCCTCCACCTGCTACACACCTCGATAGCAGCCACGCTGCTTATCGCTGAAATTGTGGCAGAGCCACCAGACTATTAAAATATATGTGGCATAGCCACTGAACCAAAATGTGACAGAGTCACCGAAATATGTGGCAGAGCCATCGAAATACACTTCCCCAATCATCAAAATCATCCCAATCCCATGCAATATACTATGGCATAATATTTAATGCATGCATGAACGTACCGATGTGGCAGTTAAACAGTTTACATAGTCATGCCAAATCTAACCGAAATGGTATAATCGTAAATTCACTCACCTGGCTATTTTCCAAACTTACTCGCTAGGTATATCTCGTGAACTTACCCATTAAGGGTATTTCGGCTTTTAACTATTACACCGAATAATACATTACAAAACAAATAAGGGTCTGAGTTTACACACCTGATTACGCGAAGAACTATACCCTCCTGATCACCGTCACCCTCACTAGTATGAACAATAACAATTTGCCTATCCCAAATAGATGTCGGCTCCCTTCCACAGCCCAGCGCTTACGTCATTTGAACTTGGGAGTAGGATCTACGAGTACACTCTCCTTAGACTCCCTAATCGACGGCCCCTTAGAATGGCTACCACTCGCCTCCATGAAGAAAGTCTCAGTCAGTAACGTACCACAAAGAGAAAAGGTGGTTGTCTAACAAGAGGTTTTGGCACTTACCACTAATTCCAAAATTTGAATGATAAAACAGCAGTGGAGAGAGTTGCTTGATCCCTACCAATCGGTCTTAATCATTGAGGAATCAAACTTCCACAGATTTAGCTATGGCATGATGAGAGAAGAAAAAGAAATTAATCGAGAACTTGGATTAAGAGAAATAGCCACCTTGACTATGTGTAACCTAAGACCGAAAAGAAGAGAAGAAAAAGCATGAATACCATACCATGTGATCACAGCCGAATCAGATAAGCAAACTAGAATTGACGATTAGAGAACACTCAGCTTCCAACTTCTACTGTAATATCCCAGACTATGGCTTATGCATTATTACTAAATTGTATGAAATAGCATGCCTTTGTGTGTTAAGAATGTGTTGTATGAATTTTGTGAACTTTAGAAAATAAGAGAGTACCTTCGGAAATATTAGATTTTTAAATCTAAAAAGGGGAAGCTAGGCCAAGGAGGCTTTAAGGAAAATTGTAGGAGTTTTTGGACATGAAATTGGGCTTGGTAGAGTGGCTTGGAGGCGCCACTTAGGGCTTTGGTATGTGATGCCTCGGGCAAGGGAGAAGGGAGGTGGTTCGAATCATGTTGGCAGCATAAAGTGTGGTTTTATTTTTGCATGTTGGCTTCAAGGGAGAGGGGGAGTGTTGGATGGCAATTGGACTTTCAAATGGATGAGGATTAAGCTTGTTTTTCCTTTTAAATTTCGGCTAGGATGAGGGGATAAATTGTTGTTTTATTTTATTTATTTTGAATAAGCTGATAAGAGATAAATTAGGAGAAGAGAGTGGGATATGATAAGGGACATGGTGGTGGCCGAATGAGGGGCTCCTTGGGTTGATGTATTCTGTAACACCCCAAACCCGGCCTATGCGTTAAGACGAGATTTGGTTTGTTACATAGATCGAACTATCTCAATAATTTAGGTGAAACGGTATATCAAAACCCTTTTTGAAAATAGAGTTTAATAAAAACCAAGAGAAATAATTTTAAGTTTAATGTGTTTGAGAAACATAAGTTGAAAATCTCATCATTTAATATTTAATTATCAAACCTTAAAGTAATTTTTATAAGAGTTCAAAATATTTAACATTTAAAAATAGATAAAGGAATTTCATATGTTTGAAAAACCCAAAGTATTTTAAGAAAACATTATAAGATAAATATCAGCCCATATTAAATATCTAAAACATAATTTAAATCCATCCACACATGTAAATCCATAAAATATTAATAGAGGCCTTATTACATCATACCCAAAATAGCAAATTAAAGAAAGTACTTATTAAAAGTTCAAAGTTTATTAAACTCATGTTTGCAGATGGCCTCCACGAAGTCATCCTCTACCAAGTCCACATCAATTTCCATTACCGAGATGAAAAATTTGAGGGAGTGAGTTACTCGTAACTCAAAGGTATAGCTCACTTACTTTATCCATGGGCCGATCATCAAATCATTATTTTGGGCTTGAGCCCATCAACAGGTTTAACAATATAAATAATGAGATGCATGCAAATAATGAAATTTCCCACCCAAACCTAATTTCCATCCGCTACACACCACCCGTACCAACCATCACACCTGTGGGGATCAAGTCAACCCACCCCGCCAACACACCAATCGTAGGCATTTGGCCATTTTATATTTGTGGCGAGCCATCGAACTAGATTGTGACAAAGTCACCGAACTAGAGGCATTGAGCCATTAAAATATTTGTGGCAGAGCCACCGAACTAGAGGCAATGAGCCATTTAATTATTTTGTGGCAGAGCCACCGAACTAGAGGCAATGAGCCATTTAATTATTTTGTGGCAAAGCCACCGAACTAGATTTTGGCAACAGGCCTTTCTTCTCTTCATCGTTAATCCCAACCCATGCAACATGTATGCAAAATAATCTATATACATATGATGATTTTAGCAAAAAGGCCCAATTTACATATGAGTCAATATTTCAGGTTTTTATTAAGGCCAAAAAATTACAAAATAACATTTAGCCCATTTAGCAAATTAGCATCTTAGGCCCAATTAACGATCTAGCAAAGAATTCGGCCCATTTAACAATTTGTCAGGGTTTTCGGCCCATTTAACGATCTAACAGAGATTTCGGCCCATTTATCGATCTAGCAGATATTTCGGCCCATTTATCGATCTATCAAAGATTTTGGCCCATTTTACTAACTAGCATACTTATCGGCCCATTTTATGATCTAACAAAGATTTCGGCCCATTTATCGATCTAGCAGAGATTTCGGCCCATTTATCGATCTATCAAAGATTTTGGCCCATTTTACTAACTAGCATACTTATTAGCCCATTTTACGATCTAACACATCTTCAGCCCATTTACACATGACACATTTAATATACATTTTACCAACTACTCATCGAGGGCGTTTTTGTAATTTTCACAATTTTAACTGTTTTCATGTAATTTCTCCAAACTACCAATTATTTTGTATTGTACCGATTTTGTCATTTTTACGAGTTTGCTCAATACTACTGTATGACATCTAACCCGAGATAAGTGTGAAGTTACACACCTTGATATCGTGAGTACTAAACCTTCCCGCTCGTCAACACCTAAACGTAATACGAACCATTAGAACACTTTCATTTATCAAAAATAAACTATTGATAAACGATCTAAATCTTTACCCTTTTGATTTTGAACCACTTCTATTTTGGTTTCTCCTCGATTGTTGATTCGCTGTTCGATGAGAATCCACGAACGCATGAGAGGCTCTGGAGTACGAATAACCTCAAACAATTGATTCTCCTCGGTTGAAGGTCCGTAACCCAGAGGAAAATCCCAGATTCCCAAAACAGCCCTTCGTTTATAATTAGGGGGATTAACGGAATCGCCCCTCTTTCGAAGACTATGGACTGCCCTTTTCTGGCCTATCATGAATGTCTCAAAGACAAATGATCATTAGTCCGATTTATAAGTATTAAAATATGACTAACGTTTTATAAGATTTGGGATTTGGCTTACCACGATTATCTTCATTCCTCGAAAAACGATCGAGCTATTATGACCCTAAAAACGAAATCGATTAATAACTAACTATACTAATATAATGAATAAGAATCCTTAAAAGAAAATCACCTTACCTTGATTCTTGAAATCGATTCCAAAGTTTTAAAATACTCAAGATCACCTTGAGTTTCTACCCTCCAAAATCTCACTAATGTCCACCATTGGAAAGATAATTGAATAAGAAAAATTCGGTTATGATTAAAGAAAAATCGGTTGTGATCAAAGAAAATGAAAGAATTTTGGCACAAGATTAAATTAACATTTGGCCATGGATGAAAGAATTGAAGAAAATTGTAATGAAGAAGAAAATGAAGAATAGGGAAATTGAATGGTATGGTTCGGTTTCAAGAGAGAAAGAGAGAAAGAAAGGAGAAGAAAAGAGAAGAATTAGGTTTTGGAAAAATTGTGCTTTCGGTTTTGTGAAGGAAAAGAAAAAAATTAGCCTTCTTTGTGTGATGATGGTTTCGGCACTAGGAGGAATAGTTGGCAAAGAAGTGATCAAATGATCAAAAAGAAAGAATGGTAAAAGAAATGGCTATAGTTTCCTTAAGGTATTTGGTATAATTCGGCTAGAGAGAAAGATAGATGAAAAGGAAAAATAAACACTTTGCTTAAGCCAAAATGACCAAAATGAAAGAGTTCTCCTAACATCCAAGCTTACCATCCTCTCAACCCAAAACTGGCCATCCCCCTTAGCCTCAATGCCGTCCAAATACAATGGTCAAAAGGCCATTAGGAAGTTTCCAAAACATCATCCTACACTTAAGCCTTTTTCCCCTCCTTTTTCCTTAAGTTGAAGAAACATAATCCCTCAATTCAAGCCCTTATCTTTAGCTTTCTAACACCTTAATCTTCTTACCAAAATAAAAACAATCCAACTCATCCTAACCTTATCTCCTTACCGACACATGCATAGGATAAAGCAAAAATAAAAATTCCTAATTGCATGCTAGGTGATTCGAACTCCTTCCCTCATGTCCAACTCATGGCCCCATCACCACTATGCCCTTAACTCATCTTATGCCATCTTTTAGCAATTAATTAATTTAAGTCTCAAGATCACCTAATTTCTTTACTCTAAAGTACACTTAACTAATATTTTTATTCTAACTCCAAGTAAACCCGAACTAACATTTAACAACATAATGATACTCGGATATTTAGGATGTTACAATTCTACCCCCTTAAAAGAAAATTTCATCCTCGAAATTTACCTGATTAAAAGAGGTGAGGATATTGCTACCGAATTGCATCTTCAGGCTCTCACGTAGCTTCCTCCGCTCCTTGATTACGCCATAAAACTTTGACTAATGGCACAATCTTCTTTCTTAGCACTTTAACATCCCGATCTATAATTTCCACTGGTTCTTCTTCAAAAGACAAGTCTGAATTTAATTCCACTTCCTCTACCGATACTATATGAGATGGATCTGATCTATAGCGTCTCAGCATGGAAACATGGAAAACATTATGAATTTGACCCAACTCCGGAGGTAATTCAATCTGATAAGCCACTGGACCAACACGTTTCGTCACACGATATGGCCCAATGAACTTAGGGCTCAACTTGCCCTTCCTTCCGAATCTGAAAATTTTCTTCCAAGGTGAGACCCTCAGAAAGACCTGGTCTCCCACAGCAAACTCGATATCCTTACACTTCAAATCTGCATACGACTTCTGTCTATCCGAAGCTTCCTTTAGCCGTGTTCGAATAACTTTTACCTTTTCCTCTATTTCAGATATCATTTCAGGACCCAACATCTATCGTTCGCCCAATTCAGTCCAACAAGTAGGAGTACGGCACCTACGACCATACAATACCTCATAGGGTGCCATCTGAATGCTAGACTGATAGCTATTGTTATACACGAATTCTGCCAATGGTAGAAAATCCTCCCAACTACCTCTGAAGTCGATCACACATCCCCTTAACATGTCTTCCAATATCTGAATTACTCTTTCCGACTGACCATCAGACTGAGGATGAAAAGCTGTACTAAAATTCAACTTTGTCCCCAAGGCTTCATGCAGAGCTTTCCAAAATCGTGATGTAAATATAGGATCCCTATTTGATATAATAGACATTGGTACCCCATGCAACCTCACGATTTCAGATACATACAGCTTAGCCAATTTCTATAATGAATAATCTGTACGAACTGGAAGAAAATGAGCAGTCTTCGTCAAACGATCAACTACTACCCATATGGAATTTTTCTTAGTAGGTGTTAAAGATAACCCACTAACAAAATCCATAGTTATACGCTCCCATTTCCAAAGAGGAATCTTTACCGGTTGTAATAAACCTAATGGCAATTGATGCTTCGCTTTCACTTGTTGACAAGTTAAACATTTTCCTACAAACTCAAAAATCTCACGCTTCAACCCTGGCCACCAATACTGTTCACGGAGATCTCGATACATCTTATTTCCTCCGAGGTGCATAGCATAAGGGATACTATGCGCCTCCCGTAGAATCATTTGCCTCAATTCTGAGTCTTTAGGCATACAAACCCTTCCACGAAAGCACAACACTCCATTCATGTTTATACCAAAATCCTCTATTTCACCCCTTTCAACCTGTTGGAATAAAAATCCTAACTTTTTATCTGATGTCTGCTTTTCCTTGATTTGTTCCAACCATAGAGGCTTCACCTGAAGTTCTGCTAACAAACTACCATCCTCATACAAACTCAAATGAGCAAACATTACTCTTAAATTAGATACCGCCTTACGACTTAACGCGTCAGCTACCACATTAGCCTTTCTAGGATGCTATTCGATTGAGAAATCATAGTCCTTTAATAATTCCACCCATCTTCTTTGTCTCAAATTTAACTCCTTTTGGGTAAGGAGGTACTTAAGACTCTTGTGATCCGTGTAGATGACAGACTTCTCACCGTAGAGATAGTGCCTCCAAATCTTTAAAGCAAAAATCATTGCGGCTAATTCCAAATCATGAGTAGGGTAGTTTACTTCGTGCGGTCTCAATTGACGAGAAGCGTAGGCCACTACCTTTCCATTTTGCATCAAGACACAACCCAAACCCGTGTGAGACGATCACAATAAATAGTAAATTCTTTCCAACCTCCTATTGAATTAAAACCGATGCTTCCGCTGTAATCTTCTTCAATTTCTCAAACTCTCTTGTTGTTTTTCACCAAATATACTAAACTCCCTTTCGCAATAGCTTTAGTTAGGGTGCAAAGAATCAACGAAAACCCTCAACAAAGCATCTATAATAACCACCAATCCTAAGAAACTCTAAATTTCAGCTACCGACTTTGGTGGTTTCCAATCCAGTACATCCTCAATCTTCCGAGGATCCACCCTTATTCCTTCAGCTGATACCACATGACCCAAGAAAGTCACTTCCTTTAGCCAAAATTCACATTTATTGAATTTGGCATAAAAGTGTTTATCTCGAAGTAGCTGTAATACAATACGCAAATGCGCGTCATGCTCCTCATCATTTCTTGAATAAACCAAAATGTCATCTATGAACACTACCACAAACCGGTCTAAATATGGTTGAAAGACTCGGTTCATCATGTCCATAAATGCGGCTGATGCATTGGTTAATCCAAACGGCATCACTACAAACTCATAATGTCCATAACGAGTTCGAAATGCCGTCTTATAAATATCTGCTTCTTTCACCTTAAGCTGGTGATAACCTGATCTCAAATCAATTTTAAAGAAAACTAAAGCTCCCTTCAATTGATCAAACAGGTCATCAATTCTCGGCAAAGGATACCTATTCTTGATCGTCAATTTATTCCATTGTCTGTAATCAATGCACATACGCATCGATCTATCCTTCTTCTTGACGAACAAAACTGGTGCTCCCCACGGAGACACATTCGGTCGTATAAATCCCCGATCCAGAATTCTTGAATTTTAGCTTTAAGCTCGCTTAACTCCTTCTGTGCCATTCTATAAGGAGCAATGGACATCGGAGCTGCTCCGCAAAAGCTCAATGCCAAATTCTATTTCCGATCCGAGGTATACCGAAGTTCATTGGGAAATACTTCTAGAAATTCCTTTACCATTCTCACATCATTCACGGATAACTCTTTGGCATCCAAAGCACAAATGAAAGCTAGGAATGCTCCATACCCTTTCCGTACCAACCTTTCTACCTTCAATGCCGATACCACGTTTGCCAAGTAATTCCTTCGCTCACCTATCATTATTACTTCTTTATCATCCGAGGTTCTTATTGACATCCGCTTCCGCACAATCCAAATGCGCTCGATGCTTAACCAACCAATCCATGCCCGTAATGAGATCGAACTCACCGAAAGGCAATTCCATCAAATTCGCCAAAAATACCTCCTCTTGAATTTCTAAGGCACGCCTCTAAACAGCTTTATTTACATCACCGATCGTCCTAAAGGACTAATTATCGCATCTCACTATCGGTAATTTGATTCTAGATTTAGGTTTCCGGATATGGCGCTAGCAACGCATGCAGTGGGTAGAACCAATATCTATTAAAGCAAGAATGTACATCAAGATGAAGAACGTATTAGTTATTACATCGTGCATTGCCATCCTCGCGGCGTCTAACTGCATAGACTAGTCCTGGCTGTCTTGCATCCGTGTTACTTCTAGGACCATTGCCTCGACCCAGTGCACCTTGACCACGTCCAGCCCCATTACCACCACGACTTGGTCCACGACCTCTCGGTGGCTGCTGAGTACCTCTGGCCGGCTGTGCATCAATATATGAACTTTCTGAGTCGTATTCATACGTCGAGGGCAATTTCTATACTGGTGATCCATTGAATCACATTTGTAACAGGCGTCCGTCTTCCTCAAGCATTCTCCAGAATGTCTTTTCCCGCATTCAGCACAATCTCGACTTTGATTATTAGCTACAGGTGCTCTACCTTGAGCTGGTTCATCATTCCGAGGCCTCTTCAGAAATCTTTTTGAAGAACCCGACTACTTTATATCTCTCTTGTTTCTAAATCTTTCCCGATTCTGACGTTCTGAGTTCTTAGCCTCTTCGCTATCTTGGCCTTCTCCACAAGCGTGGCAAAATTTCTAACTTGTTGTGGGAAATCAACCTCAACTCATCATTCAGCCCATCCTCGAATCGCACACAAAGTTCATGATCCGCTGACACTATTGTCCAAGCATAGCGACTCAAGCGTAAAAACTCAAATTTCATACGCCGCCATCGCCTTACTCCCTTGAACAAGATTCGTAAATTCCTTCCTTCAAGGCCCACATAACTTGTTCCAACATATGTCCCTTGGAAGGCGCTTTAAAGAATTCCTAAGTAATCGGCACCTCGGTGCCTTCTCTAACAAGAAGCCACCATTGATACGCCTCGCCTCTTAGCAAGGACATGCTCCTTTTAGTTTCGCCGATAGTGCATTCCATATCATCCATAATTCGCTCCACAGCTTCGAGCCAATATTCAGCCACATTCGAAGCTACATCTAAAACTCCTCTAAAAACTTCTGCATTATTAGACTTGAGTCGTTCCGAAATCGACCCCCGAGTTGTTGGCCCAATTCTAGTTCCAGCGACCCTTTCCAGGACTTGCAGCTTTACTTGCGTCAAAGCATTGTCTTCTTCCATATGATCTTGTGATCCCGTCTCACTTACAAGTGACGCAGGTGCATCCATTTCTGGTATATGATTTGGTACTTCATTAAAGACTCGCCCTCTACCATGGCCATGTTCATCAAGGTCCACGCATCACGCCCTCTAGTGCTCATGATGACTAATTCGATTTAATCTGATTACAAGTTTTATGAATCAAAAAATTGTTTCAGTGTTTATTAACTGTGTTTTATGAGATTTGAGAGATAAAGTTGTTTTTCGCAACACATCCTATAGTCTCAATCTCTACGATTTTTAACATCTAAAACTAGAAGTTCTAGAGTGTTCCTATGATCATATCATCATAATAATCATTAAGTAATAAATACTTACTTGACTTGTTGTTGGATGCTTGTGGTGCCATACTGATCTTTAAAACATAATTGAAATGATTTCAGAAGTTATTTGTTGAACCCAACCACAACCGAGTTTTTGAAACTAGAACTGATACCATTAAATGTAACACCCAAACCTGGCCTATGCGTTAAGACGAGATTTGGTTTGTTGCATAGATCGAACTATCTCAATAATTTAGGTGAAACGGTATATCAAAACCCTTTTTGAAAATAGAGTTTAATAAAAACCAAGAGAAATAATTTGAAGTTTAATGTGTTTGAGAAACATAAGTTGAAAATCTCATCATTTAATATTTAATTATCAAAACCTTAAAGTAATTTTTATAAGAGTTCAAAATATTTAAAATTTAAAAATAGATAAAGGAATTTCATATGTTTGAAAAACCCAAAGTATTTTAAAAAACATTATAAGATAAATATCAGCCCATATTATATATCTAAAACATAATTTAAATCCATCCACACACGTAAATCCATAAAATATTAATAGAGGCCTTATTACATCATACCCAAAATAGCAAATTAAAGAAAGTACTTATTAAAAGTTCAAAGTTTATTAAACTCATGTTTGCAGATGGCCTCCACGAAGTCATCCTCGCCCAAGTCCACATCAATTTCCATTACCCGAGATGAAAAATTTGAGGAGTGAGTTACTCGTAACTCGGTGTATAACTCACTTACTTTATCCATCGGGCCGATCATTAAATCATTATTTTGGGCTTGAGCCCATCAATAGGTTTAACAATATAAATAATGAGATGCATGCAAATAATGAAATTTCCCACCCAAACCTAATTTCCATCCGCTACACACCAATTGCACCAACCATCACACCTATGGGGATCAAGTCAACCTACCCCGCCAACACACCAATCGTAGGCATTTAGCCATTTTATATTTGTGGCAGAGCCACCGAACTAGATTGTGACAAAGTCACCGAACTAGAGGCATTGAGCCATTAAAATATTTGTGGCAGAGCCACCGAACTAGAGGCAATGAGCCATTTAATTATTTTGTGGCAGAGCCACCGAACTAGAGGCAATGAGCCATTTAATTATTTTGTGGCAAAGCCACCGAACTAGATTTTGGCAACAGGCCTTTCTTCTCTTCATCGTTAATCCCAACCCATGCAACATGTATGCAAAATAATCTATATACATATGATGATTTTAGCAAAAAGGCCCAATTTACATATGAGTCAATATTTCAGGTTTTTATTAAGGCCCAAAAATTACAAAATAACATTTAGCCCATTTAGCAAATTAGCATCTTAGGCCCAATTAACGGTCTAGCAAAGAATTCAGCCCATTTAACAATTTGTCAGGGTTTTCAACCCATTTAACGATCTAACAGAGATTTCGGCCCATTTATCAATCTAGCAGAGATTTCGGCCCATTTATCGATCTATCAAATATTTTGGCCCATTTTACTAACTAGCATACTTATCGGCCCATTTATCGATCTAGCAGAGATTTCGGCCCATTTATCGATCTATCAAAGATTTTGGCCCATTTTACTAACTAGCATACTTATCTGCCCATTTTACGATCTAACACATCTTCGGCCCATTTACACATGAGACATTTAATATACATTTTACCAACTACTCATCGAGGGCATTTTCGTAATTTTCACAATTTTAACCGTTTTCATGTAATTTCTCCAAAATACCAATTATTTCGTATTGTACCGATTTTGTCATTTTTACGATTTTGCTCAATACTACGGTATGACATCTAACCCGAGATAAGTGTGAAGTTATACACCTTGATATCGTGAGTACTAAACCTTCCCGCTCGTTAACACCTAAACGTAATACGAACCATTAGAACACTTTCGTTTATCAAAAATACACTATTGATAAACGATCTAAATCTTTACCCTTTTGATTTTGAACCACTTCTATTTTTGGTTTCTCCTCGATTATTGATTCGCTGTTCGATGAGAATCCACGAACTACGAGAGGCTCGAGTACGAATAACCTCGAACAATTGATTCTCCTCGGTTGAAGGTCCGTAACCGGTGGAAAATCCCGAATTCAAAAAATTTCTTCGCTTATAATTAGGGGATTAACGAATCGCCTCTTTCAAGACTATGGATCGCCTTTTTCGCTTCTATCTTGAATGTCTCTAAAGACATAAGATCATTAGTCCGATTTATAAGTATTGAAATATGACTAACGCTTTATAAGATTTGGGATTTGGCTTACCACGATTATCTTCGTTCCTCGAGAAATGATCGAGCGATTATGACCCTAAAAACGAAATCGATTAATAACTAACTATACTAATATAATGAATAAGAATCCTTAAAAGAAAATCACCTTACCTTGATTCTTGAAATCGATTCCAAAGTTTTAAAATACTCAAGATCACCTTGAGTTTCTACCCTCCAAAATCTCACTCATGTCCACCATTGGAAAGATAATTGAGTAAGAAAAATTCGGTTATGATTAAAGAAAAATCGGTTGTGATCAAAGAAAATGAAAGAATTTTGGCACAAGAATAAATTAACATTCGGCTATGGATGAAAGAATTGAAGAAAATTGTAATGAAGAAGAAAGTGAAGAATAGGGAAATTGAATGGTATGGTTCGGTTTCAAGAGAGAAATAGAGAAAGAAAGGAGAAGAAAAGAGAAGAATTAGGTTTTGGAAAAATTGTGCATTCAATTTTATGAAGGAAAAAGAAAAAAGATTAGCCTTCTTTGTGTGATGATGGTTTCGGCACTAGGAGGAATAGTTGGCAAAGAAGTGATCAAATGATCAAAAAGAAAGAATGGTAAAAGAAATGGCTATAGTTTCCTCAAGGTATTTGGTAAAATTTGGCTACAGAGAAAGATAGATGAAAAGGAAAAATAAACACTTTGCTTAAGCCAAAATGACCAAAATGAAAGAGTTATCCTAACATCCAAGCTTACCATCCTCTCAACCCAAAACCGGCCATCCCCCTTAGCCTCAATGCCGTCCAAATACAATGGTCAAAAGGCCATTAGGAAGTTTCCAAAACATCTTCCTACACTTAAGCCTTTTTCCCCTCCTTTTTCCTTAAGTTGAAGAAACATAATCCCCCAATTCAAGCCCTTATCTTTAGCTTTCCAAAACGTTAATCTTCTTACCAAAATAAAAACAATCCAACTCATCCTAACCTTATCTCCTTGCCGACACATGCATAGGCTAAGGAAAAAATAAAATTCCTAATTGCATGCTAGGTGATTCGAACTCCTTCCCTCATGTCCAACTCATGGCGCCATCACCACTATGCCCTTAACTTATCTTATGCCATCTTTTAGCAATTAATTAATTTAAGTCTCAAGATCACCTAATTTCTTTACTCTAAAGTACACTTAACTAATATTTTTATTCTAACTCCAAGTAAACCCGAACTAACATTTAACAACATAATGATACTCGAATATTTAGGATGTTACAATTCTACCCCCTTAAAAGAAAATTTCGTCCTCGAAAGTTGTCATGTGTGGGTAGCATGGGCATGTTTGTCATGTGTCTGATAAGTCAGTGGCTGCACACGGTTGTGGAGCATGGCCGTGCCAATTTACTGGTGCCTGTGGGGGAGTGGTTGGATCTGTGACGTCGAAAAGTGGTTGGGATTTGTTTGCACAGCCTCTGCTATGTCAGTACGGAGATTCCAGTTGTCCACACGGCCAAGGACACAATCGTGTGTAAGGACGTGTGTCCTAGAAATCTGCACTTTTGGTTAAGCTACAAAGGGAAAGAGAAAGAGAAGAAAACAAATGTAAAAAGAAGTAGGGTTAGTGCTCAGGTTGCCTCACGAGAAGCGCTCGTTTATAGTCTTAAGCTAGACTTTTCCTTGTACTTGAATCAGAGAGGTTTAAAGGTTTGTATATCTTCCCTCTTGCTTAAAGTTCAATTTTCCTGACAAAGTTGAAGTCGAGAAGTGTTTACCCCAAAAGTGTTGAATGTTGGATCGCTTACCTCGACTATTCCATGTGAGAAGATATTGTATACCTTAAGAAGGGTTTCTCCCTTTTCCTTTAGGCCTGTTGTGAGGATGTGCGGATCTGCTTTGTCTAATAGTACCTGGTCTCCTATTTTAAAGTGATTAGATGTTTCTACGAGCTTTTCTAGTGGTTCCTCTAGTTTTATTTCGTGCGGTTTCGGTTCTTCTTTGTCGATTTGGGATCTATGAGTTGGCTCAAGGTTGTGTCTTTACTGTGTTTCCTGTAATAAAGGTTGAACAATTGGTTTATCATCTGTATTGACCTTCTTACCTTCATTGATTGTTGTCCTGGCTGAGTCAAGAGCTTGAAGATTGATTGACTCGTCTCCTACACAAAGTATGAGTTCTCCTGTGGCAACATCAATTTTAGTCTTGGCAGTTGCTAGAAAAGGTCTTCCTAAAATTAAGGGGATTGTATTATCCTCATCCATATCTAAGACAACAAAATCTACTGGGAAAACAAATTTATCAATTTTGACAAGAACATCTTCGATATTGCCCCTAAGAATTCTAATAGTTTTATTAGCTAATTGTATACTCATCCTAGTTTGTTTGGGCTTCCCTAGACCTAGTCTTTTAAATAATGTGTAAGGCATGACATTTATGCTTGCCCCTAAATCAGCTAACGCATTATCAATAGCTAAACTACTAATTAAACATGGAATTGTAAAACTCCCTGGATCTTTTAGCTTTCATGGTAGTCTATTCTGTAACATTGCTGAGCATGCTGCGTTCAATTCCACGTGGTGCTCTTCGTCTAATTTGCTTTTGTTAGTCAAGAGCTGTCTTAAAAATTTCCTCGAGTCTGGCATCTGAAAAAGAGCTTCAAGAAGAGGTAAGTTAATATGTAATTTCTTTAAGATTTTAAAAACTTACTGAACTATTCCTCTAAATCGTCTCTTTTCATTGCTTCGGGATAAGGTATGCGAGGTTGGTACTCCTTGATTATAGATTTTGGATTTTCTTGTGTTATCTCTATCTTACCTCTGTCTCCCTCGTTTTCTTATACTGAGTTGGATTCATCTTCTCTTTTATTGTCATCAGTTGTGATGGCTTGGATTTGTTCTTTCAGGTTAATCTCAGTGTTACTTGGTAGTCGTCCTTGCGGTCGTTCTGACATTAGGTTTGCGAGTTGTTCGACTGCATTAGTGGCTGCCTTGACTGACTTAGTAAGTTCCTCGATTCGACTCTCGTTGCTTTTAATTATTTTCTCAGTTTCTTGAAAGCGATTTTCTATGTTTGCTATGAATTTTGTCCGCATCTCTTCAAGGTTTGGCTTCTTCTCTTACGGGTATGGCTGATTTTGGAAATTTGGAGGAAGTTGTTGTCTTTGATTTCCTTGAATTCCTTGGCATCCCCATGAAACATTTGGGTGGTTCCTCCAACCTGGATTATAGTTGTTACTATAAGGATTATTATTGGATCTGAAATTATTAACTATATAGTTCATCTGTTCGCTCTCTGCATCCGGTTGGTAGGGTGGGTACTCAGGATTCGCTACAGTTCCACTGGTGTTGCACTGCATGACTGGATGTACCTGCAAAGAACACAAACTATCAAGCTTTTTATTCATCATTTCTACCTGTGTTGATAGCATGGTCACTCCATCGAGGTTGTCAACTCTGGCTGATTTTGTCGGTTTTGTCCTTGTAACTTACCACTGATAGTTATTCAATGACATCTCTTCAATGAACTCGTAGGTTGCTTCAGGAGTTTTATTGTTCAGGGTTCCACCGGTGGCTGAATCGATTAGCTGCCTCGTTGATGGGTTTACACCGTTATAGAAAATTTAGACTTGTAGCCACAAGGGCAGACCATGGTGTGGACACCTCCTCAAGAGATCCTTGTATCTCTCCCATGCGTCGTATAATGTTTCTAAATCCATCTGCACAAAAGAAGAGATATCATTCTGTAATTTGGCCGTTTTGGCCGGTGGAAAATATTTTAATCAAAAATTTTCAGTCATCTGCTCCCATGTAGTGATTGACCCTCGTGGTAACGAGTTTAACCACTATTTGGCTTTATTCCTTAATTAAAAGGGAAATAACCGAAGACGTATGGCATCATCAGAAACGCCATTTATTTTGAAGGTATCACATAACTCATAGAAATTAGCTATATGAGTGTTTGGATCTTCGTCCTGCAAACCATCAAATTGAACAAACTATTGAATCATTTGTATTGTGTTAGGCTTTAATTCAAAAATTATTAGCGGCTATAGTATGCCTAACAATACTCGACTCTGTTCCTATCAAATGTGGTTTAGCATAATCAAACATTGTGCGTGGAGCATTATTTTCTCGCACATCAGGTGCTAGTGGGTTATCCTCGTCCATCCCTTCAGTAGGATTGGATCTGTCTTCTTGATCTTCCTCTGTGTAATTTATGGCTCGTCTGATTTCTCTACAGTTCCTACGTGCGGTAGCTTCGATATCACTATTGTATACTAGTGGTCCTCCCCGGTTCCTTCTATTCATAAACTAGAGGTACCTACTGGTAAGAAAGAAAGAGAGAAAATTAGTAAAAACAATAAAATAAAATAAATTGCGGAATAAAAATAAAAATAAAAATAATGGCTAAAGTAATAAAAATAAAGCTTTCTTAATATTTTAGTTCCCCGGCAACGGCGCCAAAAACTTGATCATTGTTTTGTCGAGTTTTAAAATTTATAAAGAATATGATCAAACCTGGAAACTAACTCTGACAATGATTATAGGCAAGTGTACCTATCGAACAGTAGTATAGCTTAGGCAAGACCGGATTGTCAAACCTAAAGGAACTAAACGTACTAATACTCAGTTTCTTTTTATTATTTAGCCTAAAATATGGAGTGATTGGTTGATTTAATCTAATTTAACGACTAATAAGCTAAAGACACAAAGACAAAAGAACAAATTGGGAAATAACTTGATGAAAAACTCAGTTGATCACGACGATACCCTCAGGAAGAATCCACCTAGACTTCACTTGTTATTTAACACTGAACCATACGATTTATTCACTTAGTTTGATCCGTAAGACTCCCTAACATATATTAAACCCTCTCTAGAGGTGAATAACGTCTAACCCTAGGTTAATTAGTGGAACTCTCATTCTCTTATAATAACCCCCTATAATAGCAGTAAATCGATCTATGGACTCTCATATTAGGTTTCACCCTAATCCGACAAAATCTCGTCACCCTATCTCTAGGCGTGTGATCAACTCCGCTTAATTATGCTAGATCTACTCTCAAGCAGGGTTTATTCCTCCTCCACCTAAGCACATCATATTTGGATTAAGCATTCACAGTTAAGAACAAACTAAGTATTTATCATATAATTCAAAAAATAATACACAAGATTCATCTAGGTGAAGGGTTTAATTCATAATGAATAAAGAAAACATATCAAGAGAAAAGATAAAACAAAACATAAGAAATCCCTAAACCCCCTGAAGGAGTTGAAGGAGAAATTCGCCGTCTTGAGTAGAATTCTGGCTCCTTAAGATGGATCAGCTGGCTATCTTTGAGTAATTCCCTGAATTGAACTGCTCTGGCTTCGGCTCTTTGGCCTCGCTGAACGCCCCCACAAAAGCCCTGGAAGAAGACTTCTGCTGAACTCCCAACCTATCTAAAGGTTGGCCTCTAGGGTCTTTATATAGGCTTTGAGATGCCTTACTTGGCCTCTAAGTATCCTAATTCAAGTATAATTCCAACACGGGTGTTTGAATAGGCTTTGGAATGTGTTTCTTTGCCTTCAAGTATCCAAATCCAAGTGAAATTCCTCTTGGCCGTGGGAGGGACACGCCCATGGTACACACCCGTGTAAATCGTTGTCAGGCCGTGTCTTGATTCTATCAATTGGGGCACGGCCGTGTAAATCGTGGCATGGCCGTGTCTTAGTTAATCGTCAAGGCACAGCCGTGTGGCTTGAAGTCTAGGCTGTGTTGATTTCCTCTTTGGCCCATATTGGCCCGTTTTAAGCCCGTTTTTTTTTTTTCGTCCTTGGGTGCTTTCCTAAGTAAAAACATGAAAAGAAAGGATTAAGAGCACCTTTTTACATAAATCAAGGGCTCAATCATCCGAAAGCATACTAAATGTGGGCCTAAAATATGTTACTTTCATGGTTTATCACTTCCCAACTACCCCTGATGTAACACCCCTTACCCGAAACCTTTGCCGGAGTCGAGTATGTGGCATTACTAGACTTGACTACTAATCTGGGGCATAAAAATTTAAAGCTGTCCAACTGCGTCATGCTGACAAAATTGACCATAACTCGAGTTACAAAACTAAAAATTTAGATCCGTAAATTTTCCTTTCAACTAGACTCATATAAATTTTTACCATAATTTTTTCAGAATTTTTCATGTGTCCAATTAGTACAGTTTATTCATCAAAGTTACCCCTATTTCACTGTTTGAGAATTCTGACCTATCTTTACAAAAACTCAGTTATTTCATTGTACAAAATTTCAATAATGTTCTTGTTTATTCCAATCAAAAACAGACTCATTAATGATTCTAAACATATAATCTATGCTCCATAATTATTTTTGTACAATTTTTAACAATTTTTCCAAGACAGAATAGGGACTCACGAATTCATTCAGGACAAGTCTTACTAAAACTTAAATATCTCATAATATATAATTCCTTTGCCTACTCTGTTTCTTTCATATAAAAATAGACACAATAAGTTTTAATTCAATATTTTATTCACTTTCTAATTCAATTTATCCTATTTTTGGTGATTTTTTTCAAAATAACATCTCTGCTGCTAACTAAAACTATTTCATTGCAAAATATGATTTACTAGTTTATAATCGAACATACCCACATACAACTCATACTATCCATGCATTTTAAATCCTTTATGCAAATTAACTTATACCTAAAACATTCACATAATATCCTAATTCAAAGGTTCATTTCAGTAAACCTACACTTCCTTACCAAAAACGATTAAACTTCACTAAAAATGCACTAACATTACCAACATAAACCGACATTGTATCAAAAGCACAAAAGCATACTTAATTAAAACTTTAGCCATATTCACATGGCTATTATATACATGAACCAAAAGTTTTCATCAAACAAAGACGAAGTCTTTCCTATACATGCCTCTATCCAAAACCAAAATGAAAGAGTACCAACATTAGATCGATAGTGTGGTTGGTGTCTTGACGATCCGCTGAGCGTGTAGCCTTTACCTAATCTATAAAAGCAGAGGAGAACATTACACACAAATAAGTTTACTAACTTAGTAAGTCCCAAGCTCATAATAATACTACATTCAATTACTTAAACATTTAAATCATTCAACTCAACCATGTTATCATATTAAAATTTCTTTCACCTTTAGCACTACTATTTGAAAACCGAATCTCCATGATAGTACATTCAAGCTCAAACTCACCATATAATACTTGTGCACATCAATCGTAATCTCAAATGTACATAACACTGTACTCGTAATATTAGTGAAACTCTAGTAACATTAAACATATCATACCTTACTTACTTACCCGATCCTTTAACTAGACACATTAGCTACGATTTACCTTGAACAACAATTCGGTTCTCCTTTGTAAACACATCACCAAGATAAAGCCCGCTAGGCATTAAAGCCCGAATAAATCAATCAAGACAAGGCACGCTAGGCACGAAGTCCGAATATATCACCGGCACTAAGCACGCTAGGCACGGAGCCCGAATATGTCACCGGCACTAAGCTAGGCACCAAGGCACCTAACCGAATATGTCACCAAGACTAAGCTGCTAGGCACCAAGCCCGAATATGTCACCTAAGACTAAGCCCGCTAGGCTCAAAGCCCGATACAATATTATTATCATCTCATACACATTACAAGAATGCTACCCAAATTAACATAAATCGCACATTATTCAAATCACTTTAACATATCAACTCGGTTAAAGATGTAACGACATTTCATTTCAAATTCACTATCACTTATAATTCACGTATTATATCGAATAACAAACCAAAACACTTATTCACATCACTTTGAATAAAATTCCAACCAATCCATACCAATACTTTCACATTCGGCTAACACAAGGTTTTATACAAAATTCTATTGAATACTATCATTTAACACATTCATAAATAATTCGATAACCTATACTTGCTTAAGGACTTACCTCGGTTGTCGATAGACCGTGCAAATCGGCTATTCGAGAACCTTCGTCTTTCCCCGATCTAAATCCATTTTTCTTTGCTCTTGATCTAAAACACATTAAAATTTAGCTCATTCAAGTCCATTTCATCTGAATTTGATCCTTAAACACATAATTTAATAAGTTACAAATTTACCCCTGACTTTTACAATGTTTACAATTAAGTCCTTATAGTTCAAAACACAAAATATCTAGAATTTGACCATATCACTTAAGGGCGAATACTTATAGCCCTTCCATCAACTCAATTTTTCCTTTTGTTGATATTTAGTCCTCCAAAATTTTTCTTTTACAAAATCACCCTTATACCAAAATCTATCAAAAGTTCTAAAGGAAATCTTATTAATCTAACATATATATAACATATACTATCATTAATCATCCAAACACTCAAATTTCGTCCATGGCAATACTTGAAACATACCATAAAAATCAAAATTTGAACATGGGCTAGTAAATATACATGTCAACCACTTCAAAATGTTAAAATTTACAAAAATTAAGCTTAATCACTAACCTTATTTGATCATGCAAGGTGTCAAATTCAAGCTCCAAAGATGGAGTTTTCACCTCCACATTCGCCAAGAGAAGAAGAACAAAACATGTTCTCTTTCTTCCCACTTATTTCATTATTTTATGCCTTTAAATTAAAGGTAATTTTGTTTATTCATTACCTAATATAAAAACATAATATTATTAATCAAAATTTTATTTTTATTTCTCATATATACCGTCCACTATGTAAAGAATGGGCTAATTGTCCTTTTAGGACATCCACTTTAAAAGCCACAATAAAAAAGGTACAATTCACTTTAGCATGCCAATTTTACCCTTTATGAGATCAAGTCCTTTTATCAAATTAAACACTTAAACAATAAAATTTTTCACTAAATTTTCACACCTTTTAATTCACACATACTAGACACAAAATAAAATATTAAAATGTTTCTCGGACTCGGATTCGTGGTCCCGAAACCACTGTTTTGAGTAGGGTCAAATTCGGTCTGTTACAACTCTCCCCCCCCTTTTGGATTTTTTCGTCCTCGAAAATCTTACCGTTAAACAAAATTGGATATTGTTGCCTCATTGAATCTTCAGGCTCCCACGTAGCCTCTTCAACTCCGTGCCAATTCCATAATACTTTCACTAAGGAAATCTTTTTGTTTCTTAACTCTTTTACTTCCCGAGCTAAAATACAGATCGGTTTTTCCTCAAACGTCATATCAGGTTGTATCTCAATCTCAGACGGAGCAATCACATGTGACGGATCCGATCCAGATTCACGAGCATAGAAATGTGAAATACATCGTGTATCTTTCCTAATTCAGAGGGTAGCTTCAACCTATAAGTAGCAGGCCCAACACGTTCAATGATTTCATATGGTCCAATGAACCTCGGGCTCAACTTGCCTTTTCGGCCAAAACGGAGCACTTTCTTCCACGGAGAAACCTTTAAAATACTCGATCTCTAACTGAAATTCAATGTTTTTACGCTTCAAATCAGATAAGACTTTTGACGATCCGGCGACTTCAAATTGTCTCTAATAATAGCTACTGCTCAGTTTCTTTAATCAAATCAACCCTGTATCTTATTCTCACGAGCTCACCAAAGATAATGGTGTTCGACACTTTCTCCGCATAAGGCTTCATAGGGTGCCATCTTGATACTAGATTGAAAACCGTTATTATAAGCAAATTCAATCAAAGGTAGGTATCGCTCCCACGCACCTTCAAACTCAAGAATGCAACATCTCAACATGTCCTCAAGTATCTCGAATAGTTTGCTCAGACCGACCGTCTGTTCTGCAGATGAAAAGTCAGACTAAAATGTAGTTTAGTACCTAAGGCATCTTGCAACTTCTTCCAAAACCGCGATGTAAATCTCGGTCTCGTCTCAAACAATGGAACTCGGTACACCATGCAATCTCACAATTTGCGATACATACAATTCAGCAAGTTTATCCAAAGTGAAAAGTCCTGCATTTAACCAAGACAAAATGAGCTGATTTAGTAAGTCTATCAACTATAACCCAGACGGCATCTTTCTTACTCGGTGTCATAGGAAGACCGGATACAAAATCCATTGTAATTCTATCCCATTTCCATTCGGTATCATGATTGGTCAAGTAATCCGGATGGCACTTGATGTTCAAATTTTTACTTGTCGACAAATTAAGCATTTCAAACAAATTCAGATATATCCGCTTCATGCCCTACCACCAATAGAACTGTTTCAAATCATTATACATCTTTGTGCTACCGGATGAATTGATAATCGACCACTATGGGCCTCACTCGTAATCACACAGTATCAAATCGAGTTTTTTGAACACATATTCGGCTTTTAAAATTCAAACAATATTTGCATTAATCAAAATCGACTTTGCATCTTTTCCACATCGAATTGCTCTAGCGATCAAATCTTTGTCAACTTTCATGCATCACAAATTTGTTGAATAAACATCGGTCTTGCTTGTAACTCGACTATGATCGAACCATCACCAGACATAGCTATCTGTGCGTTCATTGCTCGAAGAGCAAACAATGATTTTCGACTTAACGCATCTACAACGACGTTAGCCTTTCCCGGATGGTAGTCAATCACCAACTCATAGTCTTTCAACAATTCTAACCATCTGCGTTGTCTCGATTTAGATCCTTCGAGTCATTAAATACTTTAGACTTTTATGATCCGAATAAATGTGACATTTCTCGCCAAATAAATAGTGAGGCCAAATTTTCAATGCGAAAACAATGGTCGCAAGTTCTAAGTCATCGTCGGGTAATTTCTTTCGATGCGACTTCAGCTTGTCTTGAAGCGTAGGCTATGACTTTGCCTTCCGCATCAAAACGCAGCCCAAACCATTCAAAGAAGCATTAGAATAAACAACAAATTCTTTACACGATTCAAATTTGAACTAACACTGGAGCTTCATCAAAGGGCTTTCAACCGATCAAAACTTTTTCGACACTTTTCCGACCACTCGAACCGACATCTTTCGCAATAACTTTGTCAACGGGTAGCTATCATAGAAAAATCTTTCACAAATCGTCGATAGTAACCCGCAAGTCCCGTAAAACTTGAATCTCGAAAACATTTTTGGTGGCTTCCAATCAAGTATAGCCGAGATTTTGTTCGGATCAACTCAAATGCCCGATGTCAAACAACATGTCCCAAAAAGCTGACCTCTTTCATCCAGAACTCACACTTACTAAACTTCGCATACAGCTGATGATCTCGCAAAGTTTGTAGCACTAACCTCAAATGTTCGATGTGTTCAATTTCATCTTTAGAGTAGATCAATATGTCATCAATAAACACCACCACAAATCGATCCAAAACTGCCTAAAAACACGATTCATCAAATCCATAAAAACAAAGAGTGCATTAGTAAGCCCAAAAGGCATAACCAAAAACTCAAAATGTCCGTACCTAGTCAGGAATGCGTCTTTGGCACATCTGTATCTCGACTCAAGAATCGATAATAACCCGATCTCAAATCTATTTTGAAAATACTAAAACCCTTTCAACCGATCAAACAAATCATCAATCCGAGGTAACGGTACTTATTCTTTATAGTTACCTTATTCAATTGCCGATAATCAATACACATTCGCATCATTCCATCTTTTTTCTCACAAAAGAACGGTGCACCCCAAGGAGAGAAACTTGGTCGTGCAAAGCCCCTATCTATTAACTCTTGCAACGTGCTTTCAATTCTTTTAGCTCAAGAGGTGCCATCCGATATGGAGCTATTGAGATCGAGTCGTCCGAGCTAATTCAATGCCAAACTTAATCTCTCGTCTTTGGGGTAAACCGGTAGTTCTTCAGAAACACATCCGAGTATTCACATACAATCGTCTGATTCAATCTGCTTCTCGGACAACTTATTATCCAAAGACATAAGCCAAATAAGCTTCGCACCCTTTTCTCACATACTTTCGGGCTAACATTGAGGATATAATCGAGAAATCCACCTAAATCATCGGATTCAATTCTAATGATCTCACCGCTCGTGTCTCAAATCAATAAGCTTTCTTTTGCAATTCACCTTTGCATCATGCGAAGTTAACCATCCATTCCAAAATTACATCAAACTCATCGAAAGGCAACAAAGATTAAATCGATCGGCAAGCAAAAATCTCGAATCATCAATGGGCAACTTTTACACACTTTATTAACAAACACACATCTACCCAAAGGGTTGGATATACGAATCACAAACTCAAGAGACTCAACTGGCGAGTCTTATCAATACCGTAGTTTCACATACATATGAATGGGTCGAACCAGATCAATCAATGCAATCACAGAGTATCATAAAGGGTGAAAGTACCGTAATGACATCCGAGAAGCGGCATCCTCCCTAGCTCGAGTAACATAAGCTCTAGTGGAGCTCTAGCCTCAGATCGAACTGCTGTGTTCTTCGTCCCTCTTTGACTACCACCTACATTGCCAGAATGCCTAGGTGGTCCGCCTGCATCGATGATCGCTTGCTCGGTCTAGAGTTCTGCGTACGATTCTCGCTTTCGGCTAACATCGGGCACTCTCGAAGAAAATGGTCTGAAGATCCACATTTAAAACAGGACCGATCACGAAATCTACAACTCCCAGAATGCCATTTTCCACATGTTTGCATTCAACTCGATTCTGTGGAACGTTATCAACACTGGCCATCGAGGTAGCTCGGGAGCCCACGGAAGGTCAATCATGTCTAGGTGAATCTGAAGTAGTTTTATGTCGGTGAAGTCATCTCTAAACTTCTTAAATGTGGAATGGAAATTCCTACCCGACGGTCTTTTTACGAGTGTCTCTAGCTTCATCTCACCTTTCTTTTCTCTTTCCCAAGCTCTTCGGCTTTGCAAGCTCGCTCGACTAGTGTCACAAACTCTTTGATCTCAAGAATGCCAACTAGCAACTTTAAATCTTCATTCAAACCGTCTTCAAACCTTTTACACATAATGGCCTCAGTTGATACACACTCCCGAGCATATCGGCTCAATCTGACAAATTTTCGCTCATATTCAGTCACGGTCATTTTCCCCTATTTCAATTCAAGAAATTCTTTTCGTTTCTGGTCGATGAACCTCTGACTGATATATTTCTTGTGGAATTCATTCTGGAAGAAATCCCATGTCACTTTTTCTTTTGGAACCACTGATACTAGCGTATTCCACTAGTGATAGGCAGTGTCCCGAAGTAAGGATATAGCACATTTCAAACTTTAAATGCAGAGTGCATGATAGCTCATCAAGTACACAAATAGTGTTATCAAGCCACATTTCATTTCGCTCGCATCATCATCATCATTAGCCTTGAATTCCTCGCCCCAAATTTCCGATTTTATCATCAGGGGCCTACTAGATCTCATTGGATCTATCATCGAAGTCTTGAAGGTACCGGAGTTGGATTATTCGGGGTGGAGGTTGTTGTACAATGGATTATTCGAACAAATTGGGTAAACCATTCATTCATCATTTGGTAGAAGGCTTGTTTAGCCTCTTCCTCTTGGTTACCCGTGAATCGGTTGAGAGTCTAATGGTGCTGATCCATGTGCAAGACCAGCGCAACACTCTCCATATCATCACTACGGCTCTATCGGGATCGAATCCATTTAATATATTAAATACAATTGAAATCGTCAAGTCACCACACTATCACATATAAAATTAAGAGGCATGTATAGCTAGACTCTTACGCATTACTGTAGTCCTAGAACCGACTAAACCATAGCTTTGATACCAATCAAATGTAACACCCTTACCCAAACCTTTGCTTGAGTTTAGTATATGGTATTACTAGACTTGACTACTAATCGGGGCATAAAATTTAAAGCTGTCCAACTACATCATGCTGACTAAATTGACCATAACTCGAGTTACAAAACTCAAAATTTAGATCCGTAAATTTTCCTTGAAACTAAACTCATATAACTTTTTACCATAATTTTTCAGAATTTTCATGTGTCCAATTAGTACAGTTTATTCATCAAAGTTACCCTATTTTACTGTTTGAGAATTCTGACCTATCTTTACAAAAACTCAGTTATTTCATTGTACAAAATTTCAATAATGTTATTGTTTATTCCAATAAAAATAGACTTATTAAGGATTCTAAACATATAATCTATGCTCCATAATTATTTTTTACAATTTTTAACAATTTTTCAAAGACAGAACAGGGACTCACGAATTCATTCAGGACAAGTCTTACTAAAACTTAAATATCTCATAATATATAATTCCTTTGCCTACTCTGTTTCTTTCATATAAAAATAGACACAATAAGTTTTAATTATATATTTATTCACTTTCTAATTCAATTTATCCTATTTTTGGTGATTTTTCAAAATAACATCTCTGCTGCTAACTAAAAACTATTTCATTGCAAAATATGATTTACTAGTTTATAATCGAACATACCCACATACAACTCATACTATCCATGCATTTTAAATCCTTTATGCAAATTAACTTATACCTAAAACATTCACATAATATCCTAATTCAAAGGTTCATTTCGAGAACCTACACTTCCTTACCAAAAACGATTAAACTTCGACTAAAAATGCACGAACATTACCAACATAAACCGACATTGTATCAAAAGCACAAAAGCATACTTAACTAAAACTTTAGCCATATTCGCATGGCTATTATATACATGAACCAAAAGTTTTCATCAAACAAAGACAAAGTCTTTCCTATACATGCCTCTATCCAAAACCAAAATGAAAGAGTACCAACATTAGATCGATAGTGTGGTTGACTATCTTGACGATCCCGTTGAGCAGGTAGCCTTTACCTAATCTATAAAACAGAGGAGAACATTACACACAAATAAGTTTACTAACTTAGTAAGTCCCAAGCTCATAATAATACTACATTCAATTACTTAAACATTTAAATCATTCAACTCAACCATGTTATCATATTAAAATTTCTTTCACCTTTAGCACTACTATTTGAAAACCGAATCTCCATGATAGTACATTCAAGCTCAAACTCAGTCATATAATACTTGTGCACATCAATCGTAATCTCAAATGTACATAACACTGTACTCGTAATATTAGTGAAACTCTAGTAACATTAAACATATCATACCTTACTTACTTACCTGAGCCTTTAACTAGACACATTAGCTACGATTTACCTTGAACAACAATTCGGCTCTCCTTTGTAAACACATCAGGCAAGATAAAGCCCGCTAGGCATTAAAGCCGAAATAAATCACCAAGACAAGGCCTACTAGGCACGAAGCCCGAATATATCACCGACACTAAGCACGGAGCCCTAATATGTCACCCACACTAAGCTGCTAGGCACCAAGCCCGAATATGTCACCCAAGACTAAGCTCGCTAGGCTCAAAGCCCGATACAATATTATTATCATCTCATACACATTACAAAGAATGGTGCCCAAATTAACATAAATCACACATTATTCAAATCACTTTAACATATCAACTCGGTTAAAGATGTAACGACATTTCATTTCAAATTCACTATCACTTATAATTCACGATTATATCGAATAACAAACCAAAACACTTATTCACATCACTTTGAATAAAATTCCAACTAATCCATACCAATACTTTCACATTCGCTAACACAAGGTTTTATACAAAATTCTATTGAATACTATCATTTAACACATTCATAAATAATTCGATAACCTATACTTGCTTAAGGACTTACCTCGGTTGTCGATAGACCGTGCAAATCGGCTATTCGAGAACCTTCGTCTTTCCCCGATCTAAACTGCTTTTCTTTGCTCTTGATCTAAAACACATTAAAATTTAGCTCATTCAAGTCCATTTCATCTGAATTTGATCCTTAAACACATAATTTAATAAGTTACAAATTTACCCCTGATTTTTACAATGTTTACAATTAAGTCCTTATAGTTCAAAACACAAAATATCTAGAATTTGACCTTATCACTTAAGGGCGAATACTTATAGCCCTTCCATCAACTCAATTTTTCCCTTTTGTTGATATTTAGTCCCTCCAAAATTTTTCTTTTACAAAATCACCCTTATACCAAAATCTATCAAAAGTTCTAAAGGAAATCTTATTAATCTAACATATATATAACATATACTATCATTAATCATCCAAACACTCAAATTTCGTCCATGGCAATACTTGAAACATACCATAAAAATCAAAATTGAACATGGGCTAGTAAATATACATGTCAACCACTTCAAAAATGTTAAAATTTACAAAAATTAAGCTTAATCACTAACCTTATTTGATCATGCAAGGTGCCGAAATTCAAGCTCCAAAGATGGAGTTTTTCACCCTCCACATTCGGCCAAGAGAAGAAGAACAAAACATGTTCTCTTTCTTCCCACTTATTTCATTATTTTATGCCTTTAAATTAAAGGTAATTTTGTTTATTCATTACCTAATATAAAAACATAATATTATTAATCAAAATTTTATTTTTATTTCTCATATATACCGTCCACTATGTAAAGAAATGGGCTAATTGTCCGTTTAGGACATCCACTTTAAAAGCCACAATCAAAAAGGTACAATTCACTTTAGCATGCCAATTTTACCCTTTATGCGATCAAGTCCTTTTTATCAAATTAAACACTTAAACAATAAAATTTTTCTACGAAATTTTCACACCTTTTAATTCACACATACTAGACACAAAATAAAATATTAAAATGTTTCTCGGACTCGGATTCGTGGTCCCGAAACCACTGTTTCGACTAGGGTCAAATTCGGTCTGTTACACCTGAAGTCAATCACACAACCCCTTAACATGTCTTCCATAATCTGAATTACCCTTTCCGACTGACCATCAGTCTGTGGGTGGAACGCTGTGCTAAAATCTAACCTTGTACCGAAAGCTTTATGTAACGCCTTCCAGAATTGAGATGTGAATCTAGGGTCCCTATCTGATATGATAGACACTGGTACCCCATGCAGCCTCACGATTTCTGCCACATACAGCTTGGCCAACTTCTGTAACGAATAGTCGGTACGAACTAGTATGAAGTGTGCGGACTTAGTCAATTGGTCAATGATTACCCACACTGAATCTTTCTCAGTAGGCGTTAGAGGTAGCCTACTAACAAAGTCTATCGTTATTCTTTCCCTCTTCCAAAGTGGAATCTTCATCGGTTGCAACAACCCTGAAGGCAACTGATGCTCCGCCTTCACTTGCTGACATGTCAAACACTTACTCACAAAGTCGGTAACTTCCCGTTTCAGACCAGGCCACCAATACAGTTCTCGTAGGTCCCAATACATCTTGCTTCCATCGGGATGCATGGCGTATGGGCTACTATGCGCTTCCCGCAGAATCATCTGCCTCAACTCAGAGTCCTTCGACATACAAATTCTTCCACGAAAACATAGCACCCCTTCACTATTCAACCCAAAATCCACTGCCTCCCCATTTTCCACTTGATGAAGTTGAGAACACAATGATTCATCCAACGATTGTTTCTCTTTAATCTGACCCATCCATGTCAGTTTTACCTGAAGTTTCGCTAACAAGCTACCATCTTCGTAAAGGCTAAGATGAGTGAACATTGCTCTCAAATCCGATATCACCTTACGACTCAACGCATTTGCCACCATGTTGGCTTTAGGCGGTGATACTCAATCAAGCAGTCATAGTCTTTTAGCAATTCTATCTACCTCTGCTATCTTAGATTCAGCTCCTTCTGGGTAAGGAGATATTTCAGACTCTTATGATCCGTATAGATAATCGAATTTTCTCCGTACAGATAATGTCTCCATATCTTTAGGGTGAACACCACTGTAGTTAATTCCAAATCATGAGTGGGATAGTTCATCTCATGTGGCCTTAGTTGATGAGATGCATACGCTACCACTTTTCCATCTTGCATTAACACAAAACCCAAACCTGTGTGCAATGCATCACAATAGACGACAAATTCCTTGCCAGCCTCAGGCTGAATCAACACTGGTGCCTCCGTCAGAATCTTCTTTAACTTCTCAAAACTTTTTGTTGTTTATCGGCCCAAACAAACGGTACTCCTTTTTCGCAATAACTTAGTTAAAGGTGCCGCAATCAACGAAAACCCCTCGACGAACCTTCTGTAGTACCCAGCCAAACCCAGAAAACTTTGAATTTTTGACACTGACTTTGGTGGTTTCCAATCCAATACAGCTTCAATCTTTTAGGGATCAACCCTAATTCCTTCGACAGAAACAACATGCCCCAAAAAGGTCACTTCCTTCAGCCAAAATTCACACTTGCTAAATTTGGCATACAACTACTTTTCTCTTAATATTTGCAACACCACACAAAAATGTGAATCATGCTCCTCCTCTGTTCTAGAGTACACTAAAATGTCGTCTATGAACACCACCACAAATCAGTCTAGATAGGGTTGGAAGACCCAATTCATCATGTCCATAAAAGTGGTTGGTGCATTGGTCAGTCCGAACGGCATCACTTGAAACTCGTAATGCCCATAACGAGTTCGAAAAGCAGTCTTGTGAATATCCGCCTCCTTAACCCTTAACTGATGGTACCTTGATCTCAAATCTATCTTTGAGAAAGTCAAAGCTCCTCACAGATGGTCGAACAAATCATCAATCCTTTGTAGCGGGTATTTGTTCTTAATTGTCAACTTGTTCAACTGACAATAGTTAATGTAACATCCGAAATAAGGCCTAAATGAAATAGTGGTTACGAAACCAAAAATTTGAGCTATAAAAGTTTATTACGATTAATTATTATGATTTACTGAGTGTTTAAATACATGTGTTAAAGTATTGATAAGAAATTTTATTGATTTCATGCTTAAATTGCCTATTAGGACTTGTTTGCAAAAGTTGCTAAATAGGGGTTCTAATTTATGGAGTACTTGATTGAAATGGGGGTTTGAAGTAGGAGTCCTTAAATGGTAATTAGACCATTATATTTTCATGGACAAAAAATGGACATATATAGGTAGAAAGAACCAAAGTTTTTAATGAAGGGTAATTTAGTCATTTGGTAATAAAAAGAAATTAAAAAGGGAAAAAGATGGCAAAATATGCTCATCTTCTTCATTAGGCTGAATTTTCAAGTGTTCCTCATAGCTAGGTTTGTTTCAAGCTTCCAAGCTCCATAGTAAGTGATTCCAAGCCCCGTTTTTAGTGTTCTTTACATTTTTGAAGCCCCGATAGCTCGGTTTAGCTTATTCTATCAATAATTCGTGCTAGGGTTCATATTTGGAAAAATACCCATAGGTGAAATGTGTTTATTTTGATGTTTTATGATAGAATATGAAGTATGAAATTATGTTAAACAACTTTTGCTAAGTGAATTTAATTGAAAATGAGTAAAACGGCTTAATCGGTAAAAATACCTAATGTTCATAAGTACATGTTAGAGTGAGAATTTGATGTTGTCATAGAAGGGAAAAATGACCAGCATGTCATAAAACATAAGAATAAAGGGTAAAGTATAATTTTTGAGCTTTGGGGAAAATGTGTAAATATGTAAAAGTTTAGGGGCAAAATTATAATTTTGCCAAAGTTAGACTTAAGGACTGCTTTGATAAATGTGAGTATTAAATAAGCTAAATTTTCAATTATAGATCAAGAAGAAAAAAAGTCAGAGTTAGATTGGGGAAAGAAAAAGATAGTGGACTAAATTGATATAGTTTATCGTATTTTGTTTGAAGTAAGTTTGCGGTAAATAAATGCAATATTCTATTATTTTACATTTGATACTATTAAATTCCAGCACTTACATATTTATTCTGTAAATTTATCATTTAAAGACTCATGCATGAATTGACGGAGAAGCAATCTCAGAAAGTTCTGGTTGAACCTTAGGAATGTGTAGGATACAAATGTCATGACATTAGGGTTTGAGGAAATCATGTAAGACCATGTCAAGACATGGCCTTGATAAGTTATAATAAGGCAAAGGTCGCATGTAAGACCATGCCAAGGCATGTCATTAGTGAATTTATAAGGCAAAGGTCCCATGTAAGACCATGCCAAGGCATGGCATTGGTGAGTTCATAAGGCAAGGATACTACGTAAGACCATGTCAGGACATGGAAATGGTTAAGTTTCACAAGGAAAGGTACCTGTGTATCCTTAGTATTCCAAGTGGTTCAACGGGAAAATTTAAAGAGTATACAAAAGGAAAGGTAAGACAAGTTCAAGCTAAAAAGGTATAGGTAAGAATTTAAGACTTAAGTATATTAAGTTAAAGGCTTAAATAATTTTGGTAAGAAAAGAATATGATAATGCATTAAGAATGTTGTTATTAATTTACACGCAAACTTACTAAGCTTAATGCTTACTCCCATTCCTTTCTTTCTTTTCATAGTTTTACAAGCCAACTTGGGGATCGTAAGGACGCCAGAGATCGTTACACACTATCAAAGGATTATATTGGTATTTTGTGACTCGAATGTTCTATGTTATGGCATGTATAGGGACTTAGCCATTTTGTGTGTATGACCTTATGATATGGCTTACTATTGGCTTGTAAATGTTTGTTAATGATTAGATATTAAAATGGTTAATTAAGAACATGTTTTGTATATTATGTAATGCCTAGTTGATAGTGATTTTATGAAATTATGTAATTATATGCAGGGGAATAGTATGGACAGTAGCAGTGACGTGATTTTGAAAAATCATCAAAAATAGTATAAATGGAATTAGGTTGTGTATGAGATATATAATTAAAGCTTATTGAGTTTATTTTTATATAAAGAAAATGGTGTAGGAAAAATAATTTTATATTATGAGATAATTGATTTTTAGTGAAGAGAGGTTAGAACCATCAAACTTTGTAATAGGGGAGACTTTAACTAATAAACTGTACTAATTGGCCACATCAAAAATTCTGGAAAAATTATAGTAAGAAGATATATGAGTATAGTTTTAAGGAAAATTTACAGATCTATATTTTGAGTTTCATAACTCTAGTTATAGTTAATTTAGTAAACATGATGCAGATAGACAGTTTTAATTTTTATGCCCTGATCTAGTAAGTTAAGTCTAGTAATGCCTCGTGCTCGACTCTAGCAACGGTCTTGGGTAAGGGGTGTTACATTTATTGGTATCAGAGTGAGAGTTTAGTCAATTCTCAGAATATTCAGTATGAGTGAGAGTCTAACTATACATGCCATACTTATATTTTGATAGTGTGACGACTCCTGACGATTTTAAAATGTTTTTATTTTATAGTTATGGATCCCAAACGAGCTGGTGCAGATGATGTAGAGAGTAATGCACCCACTCCTACAGAAGGGACGGTGCCACCAGATAGTAGTGAAGGGCCCACATGATTAGTCGGGAGGAGGGCTCGAGAAGCCTTCTTCCAAGCTATGAATGAATGGTTTGTTTGAGTTTGTTCGCAGACGAACCCTACTGTTAGACCTCCACCCCTCACGATCCTCGCACCACTCATATAGCTTCCTAATTGTAGATACAATGTAAGAGAGAAACCACCCGTTGACAAGATCAGAAAATAAAGGGTCAAGAGTTTCGGGCTACCAAAGATGATGATGTAGAGAAAGCTAAATTTTGGCTTGAGAACACTATCAAAGTCTTTGATGAGTTATCCTGCACACCGGAAGAATGTATTAAGTGTGTGGTGTCACTTCATAGAGATTTGGCCTACTAGTGGTGGAAGACACTTGTGTCAGTAGTACCAAAAGAAAGAGTTACCTGGGATTTCTTTCAAGAGGAGTTTCGTAAGAAATACGTAAGTCAGAGGTTTATTGACCAGAAAAGAAAGAGTTCCTTGAGTTAAAATAGGGTAAGATGACTGTGACTAACTATGAACGTGAATTTGTCTGACTCAGCAATTATGCTCGAGACTGTTTGTCTACAAAGGCTATCATGTGCAAAAGATTTGAAGATGGACTCAATGATGATAACCGACTGTCAGTTGGTGTATTAGAGATAAAAGAGTTTTTTGTTTTAATTGAACGAGTCTGTAAGGAAGAAGAGTTATTAAAAAGAAAGGGTAAAGCTGAAATTGAGATGCAAGACACGAAGAAAAGACAGATGAGCAAGTCATTTTAGTCTACATCCAAGAGGCCTAGAGAGTTCTCTACGAGATTTAATTTTTAGTCGGGTATTCTAGCCGAAACAAAGGTGGAAGATTTATGGATTTAAAAGCTCAAACCACTTCGATTGCGAGTGTTGGTAGTATTCAGCCTGATAGGTCTGAGTGTCCTAAATGTGGTCGACGTCATCCAAGTCAACGTTGAGCAACTGAGACTAGTTGTTTCTGATGTGGTGCACTGGATCATTTCATTCGGGAGTGTCCCAAAATGTTTAAAAGAGAAGTAATACCGAGTGCAAGATCAGGCAATGCCCCTGTTAGAGGTAGATCTCAGAGAAATCCCAGATTAGGGGCAGGTGGAGGTACATTTAGAGACACAACAATGAAATCAGATGTTAGAGCACCCGCAAGGACTTATGCTATCTGTGCTCGTGAAAAGGCATATTTCCCCGACATAATTACGGTTACATTTTCTCTTCATTATGTTAATGTTATTGCTTTGATTGATCCAGGTTCAACCCATTCCTATGTTTGCATGAAATCAATGCCTAGTATGAACATGCCCATAGAGTTTACGGAATTTGTGATTAAAGTATCGAATCCATTAGGTCAGCATGTGTTGTAAACAAAGTATGTAAAAATTGCCCTTAGATGATTAGAGGTTACTGTTTTTCAGCTGATCTCATGCTATTTCCATTTGATGAGTTTGATGTGATTCTTGGTATGGATTGGTTAACTGCACATGATATGATAGTGAATTGTGGAAAGAAATTCATTGAGTTGAAATGTGAAAATAGAGAGATCCTTCGGGTTAATTCAGATGAATCAAGTAGTTCAATTTCCATGATTTCTGTTATGTCTGCTCAGAAATGTTTAAGGAAAGGATGTGAAGCTTATCTTTCTTTTGTGTTGAATGCTAAAGATCTAGAGTTGAAAATTGAATTAGGGCCTGTGGTAAATGTGTAATATCCTAGATTAGGGGTTGTGCGTTTGAAGCATAACTCAAGTGTTAGTAGGCTTTAAGTGTGGTTGGTGATGTTTTAAGGGTTTTTAAAACTCTAAGATTAAAAGGGAATGCATTGGAAATTTTTTGAATTTTAAGTGAGAAGAGGAAATTAGGCTGAAGAGGCCTTAAGAAAATTTTTGGGAGTTTAGGACACAAGAAATCCAAGTGGTAATTGGCTAGGAGGCGCCACTTAGTGCTTAGGGAGTGACGCCTCAAGGAGCTAGGTGGATGTGGTTCGAGTAGTGGGAAGCAATGGGCTTTTCTTTTTACGTCTGAAGGGACCAAGGCAGGAGGCCTTAAGGGAAAAATCTTAGGCGTGTTTGGCATAAAATAGGCCTTGGTAAAGTGGCTTCCATGCGCCACTTAAGGGCCTGGAATGACTTTGGACAAGGGCCTTGGTCCGAATCCGATTGGCGGCATGGGCGTGTTTTATTTTGCTTTGGCGTTAAGGAAGGGGAGCTAGGAAAGAAGTCTTAAAAGAAGTTTTGGGTGAAGCATATCACAAAAACGCCTTGGCAAAGTGGCTCAGGCGTTACGTAAGCTTGCTCCAGAGGTCTTGGGTTCGAGGTGGTGAGCAAAGAAAGAGTAGGATTTTATTTTTTTGGCTTTTTGCCAAAGAGAAGAGCTGGTGGTCTGCACATGGACTCTCAAATAGATGAGGATAAGCTTGATGATTTTGTTTTTAAATTTCGTCTGGAAGAGTTGCATTAATATATGGCTTTATTGTATTTATTTTCTTTTAAGGGTAAGATAAGAGATAATTGCTATTTTATTTGAATAGGTGATATAGGGATAAAATAGGAGATTTAATAGGGATTTGATAATTAGCCAATTGTGGGACTCTTGAGGTGTGCATGTTCGGCTTTGAAGCTTTTAAGGAGAGGGGTGCCAAAATTTGGTTTTCTTTTTCCATGTGTGTGCCAAATTTTATTAGGAGGGAGTTCATCTTTTATTTCTTTCTTAATCTCTATTACCGAATGCTCCTAGGTCTCTAACAATCTCCCAAATTTCTTCCTTTAATTGGTGTTAGTCGAATACACCTTTTTCTATTGTGGCCGACTTTTCCATCATTATTTTATAAGGCTTAGCCGAATCTTCAAGTGGGTAAGTATTTAAGTATTCGACTTGTTTCTTTTTATTTGTGTGACGGAATCAAGTGTCTAGGCCTTGATCTAAGGTTGGCCAAATGCTCTATAAAGCCATAATATCGTGTTCTTTTGTGAATAGCCGAAGGAAGGAATCACTAAAGGGTTCTTCCGGGATCCGATTCATCAAGGTAAGTCAAGGTGATAATTCGGCCAAAGGCCATTCTTATGGATATATGCTTAAAGCCGATGCTAATGTGGTTTCACTCAGGGATTTCTACAGCTTCATAGTTAAGTGGTGATTCGGGATTTTTGGTAAGTAAGGTAAGTGATTCATGGTATTCGGCCATAGGCCATATTTGGTAAATAAGTGATAACCGATTCTGACTGTGGCCATTTAGGAATTTTGACAAAGGTAATCAGAAGCTTCCGGGATTCTATTCATTGGTAAGAATATTTAGTAAGTATAGTTTATATTTGGTATATTTAGATTATGATGATATCGATTAACCGTTTGGTTCTGATTAAGATATCATTAATAGACATGGATGCCGGTCAAGAAGGTAAAGAGAAAGTCCCTATCCCGAAGTTTAAGAAATGATCTGTCTCAGCAGTTCGGGATTGGCCACTGGGGTGTGGGCCAGCAGCAGAAGAAAGCTATAGGCAGATAGCCGTAGTCTCGCTTAGCAATAGCGTCGAGATCGAGAGTTTAGAACTAGAAGTGATCAGGTGTGTAGTTAGACTACTATTTTCTGGGATATATGATTGTATGTGATATGCGTATATGTTACGAATGTGCTAACCAGTGCAGTGGTAATTTGTGATATGGATACCCTCAAGAGGTATGTCAACAATCCGATAAGTTCTAAATTTGAATGTGATGTGGTTATTAATTTGTATAAGTGTGATATGCTACATAACATGTACATGCATTTTTATCATGGCACTATTTTATGTTGCATGTGCATGGGTGGGATACAAAAGAAGGACAGGGTGTACTTCGAGTACGTGGTTTGATGAATGGCTCTGTGCCTCATCGTGATTGATATAGCTTATGTGCAATATCGTGGTTATTGATGGCTTTGTGCTCATCGTGGTTTTGATGATAGCCTCGATTACATTGTGGATTGACTTCGACTAAGGTCGCGTTGTGGATTATTTGCGATTAAGTTCGCGTGGACGGCATTTGTTACCTTATTGGAGTAAAAAGGGGAGGGTGATTTAATAATCCCCGGTGTGTGGTAGGTGGATACGGGGTGTGTAGAGGATGGACCCTAGGTGGGTTGGGCTTCATAATTGCATAATTTTGTATGTGAATACATGTGAAAATGGGCCAAGCCCAATATGTGATATGAATAATGTGCAAATGGGCCAAGCCCAATATGATATGTGGATTAATGTGAAAGTGGGCCAAGCCCAAGATGTGATGTGGATTAATGTGGTAATGGGCCAAGCCAAAGATATGGAAATATGTGGTTAATTACCCTATTATAAGAATGTGATATGGTTATGGGCCAAGCCCAATAAGTGAAATTATGTGAATGATGTTGCCTTAATATCTGACATGTGGGTAAATATGTGGTTTGACATGTGGGAGGAATTGGTGGACTAATTGCACACTGAGTCTGTATGACTCACCCAATTTTTATCAACATCGCAGGTGATGCTTGGACCGGGTTGGAGTGGATACGAGGTGGCCCATGCAGAAGACGTTTTATTTAATTTTATGCACTTAGTATTTTAAATATTTTTGAATAATGATTTGATGTAATAAGAGCCACTTAAAGTATTTAATTATTTATTTTTGGTATGGTTAAGTGGATATATAATTAAATATTTGTGTAAGTTTTATTTTTAGCAACTTATATGTTAAGAGTACATATATACCAAAGTTTTGAACCCGTTATTTTTATAACCACTTGATTTTTCCTTAGAATGTTTTAAAATACAAAATGTTTTATGAAAGACAATAAATTTATATGTTTTTACTCTTAAGTAAGAATGTTTTTAAACGTATTCCGCAATGACATTTCAAATTCGGTCGTTTCAAATAGGCCGGGTTTGGGGTGTTACAGTTTGGTATCAGAGCCCAATTTTAAACTCTCGGCCTTGGGTTTAAGGCCCGAAACATTTTCCCAAGTAAGCCCAAAAGGAATTTTCTGGAAAAAAAATTTTCAGGTTCTCAGGCATGGCCCACTAAGTCTCCGACCCGAAGTCCACCAAGTAAGGACTTCTATCCATTGTGTGATTTTTATTGTGATTTGTAGAAGGGTAGAAATGGAATGGAACGTAGAATAGAGATTAAGTACTTGAACCCTAGGACTAGTTACCCCAACAATTACATAAGACTTAAATGCCTAATCAAACAAACCTATGGTTAAGTCGCCGAGTTAGGGTGTGGCAACCATGGTACGCAAGTCTAGGATTGGTTTCGGTGGGAGCTTGGTATTTAAGTAGTCCGCGTGACTCACCTCCTCTCCACTCGAATCCTACCTGGTGCGTAGCCTCGGTTCACTCTAACCAAGAGGACTTAATTACGGGCTCAACCCCTAATTAAAACCCGAAAGGGACTAGCCATGCAATTTTATAAAATTCCTAGTTTTAAAATCCCTAAATTACCCTTTTAATTGTAGTAAAAGATTATTGTGAAAATTTTTCCAAAATCTTCGATTTACAAAATTACAAAAATGCCCCTGTGTTGTAAATTACAAAATTACCCTTAGTTTTTAAGATTTTCAAAAATACCCCCAACTTCCATTAAAATATTCTTACTTTACAAAAATACCAGAAAATTCTATTTTTTGCAAAATGTTAAGATACCCAGATTTGGAAATTTACTAAAATACCCCTGACTTGCAAAATTACCAAATTACCCTTGTTATGCAAAATGACCAAAATGACCCTGGTTTGAAGAATTACCAAAATACCCTCAGATTTTAAAACTACTGAGATGCCTCTAAATTTCATAAAAAAAATTACCGAAATAACCCCGATTCTTGAAATTTTTGGCAATACCTCTGATTTGGAAAACAAATTTTCAAGATTACCCCGAGTTTTTGAAATACCTTTGGTTTATAAAGATTTTTCAATTGATCCTGATTTATTACCAAAATACCCCTGTAGGACAAATGAAGAAAATACCCTCAGGATAGAAACGCGTAAATGTCTGAATAGTGAATGTGTGTGGTAGGTACCACTGAATGAATGTGTTCTTGTTGATGAATGAATGTGCCTCTACTGAGGAATGAATGTGACTCTCTGAATTAGAGTTGTGAACTTGAACTAAAACTTTGTTCGATCGAAAGAACCATTTCTAGAGTTTCTTTTCATAAAATTGTTCGTGGTTAAACAGTGAAACAAATACTAATGCATAAAACTTCTTAATCAGATTAAAGCGCGACGTTAGAAATGAAATCTAGGGGACGTGGTCGTAGTGGACGTGGTAGAGGTAGGATGGCTGCATTAGAACCAGTAGGGTCTAGCCATGGGTCAGAAAATGATGTGCCACCGCCAACAGTAGGCGCAGAGGATCAAGATCAGACTGGAGGAGATGACGCAGTATCATTGGCTATGCTGCGAGTGCTAGAGCGAGTCGCAGGAGCCAATGTGGGCAATGGAACTCGAAAGTCCGTGCCTGAAAGGCTTAAGTCAAATAGAGTCGAGATTTTTAGAGGAGTACCTAGGGTAGCTCCGAATGTAGTGGAGTATTGGCTAGAAGCAGTTGAAAGGATTATGGATGATTTGGATTTAACTGCTGAGGAAAAGCTGAAAGGTGCTGTCTCGTTGCTCTGAGATGAAGCTTATCGATGGTGGCTCACTGTCAGGCAAGGTGTTCCAGCAGATCGAGTGGATAGGGAATATTTTAAGCTTAAGTTTGAAGGGAAGTACGTTGGAGCTAGCTACTTAGACTCGCAGAGGAAGGTGTTTCTAAACTTGGTTCAAGGAAGCAAGTCGGTAGCAGAGTATGAAGCTAAATTTGTGCGGTTAAGTTAGTATGCCAAAGGGATCGTGGCTACTGATTACGTTATGTGTGTCCGGTTCGAAGATGGGCTACGAGATGAGTTGCGAGAGTTGATTGCTCCGCATAGAGAAAGAGACTTTGCCATTTTAGTAGAGAAGGCTCGGATATCCGAAGAGGTTAAGAGGACGGTGAGGCAAAATCGAGAGAAGGAAAGGAAAGAGAAGTTTTGGACCGACAGCATCATTTGTAGATGTTCAGAAAAGACCAAGGATCGAGAATTCTGTATGTGCACCTGTACCAATTGCTGAGAATCGGAGTAGTTTATGTGCCCAATGTGGAAGAGCTCATTTAGGAGAATGTTGGGGAAATAGTAATGAATGTTACCGATATGGGTCTAAGGCTCATTTGGTTAAGAAATGTCCTCAAGTGATGGATAGGGCTCGAGGTCAAGGTCATGGAACACCAAGCGGTGGTGCTAAAGGTTTGGATGTGAGGCAACCAAGGTTGGCTTAGGCAACCAAGGTATGTTCCCTAACCCTGGAATCCCTTTATGGACTTGATTGTTAGGATATAGTTTGTGTTTGTATGCTAGCAAAGTGTATGGAACCTTGAATGTGAATCTTGAGATAATATCTAAGGAATGTATTAGTTTTGTTAAGATCAGAGTGCGCAGCGGTAGAGTAGGGTGATGAGTTAAGAATGCACGATTGTTTGATATTAAGTAATTTCGAGGACGAAATTATTTTTAAGGAGGGTAGAACTGTAATATCCTAGATTAGGGGTTGTGCGTTTGAAGCATAACTCAAGTGTTAGTAGGCTTTAAGTGTGGTTGGGGATGTTTTAAGGGTTTTTAAAACTCTAGGATTAAAAGGGAATGCATTGGAAATTTTTGGAATTTTAAGTGAGAAGAGGAAATTAGGCTGAAGAGGCCTTAAGAAAATTTTTGGGGAGTTTAGGACACAAGAAATCCAAGTGGTAAATTGGCTAGGAGGTGCCACTTAGTGCTTAGGGAGTGACGCCTCAAGGAGCTAGGTGGATGTGGTTCGAGCAGCGTGGGAAGCAATGGGCTTTTCTTTTTAATGTCTGAAGGGGAGCAAGGCTGGGAGGCCTTAAAGGAAAAATCTTAGGCGTGTTTGGCATAAAGCAGGCCTTGGAAAAGTGGCTTCCATGCGTCACTTAACGGCCTGGAATGACGCCTGGACAAGGGCCTTGGTTCGAATCCCGTTGGCGGCATGGGCTTGTTCTTATTTTACTTTGGCGTTAAGGGAAGGGGGAGCTAGGGAAAGTGGTCTTAAAAGAAGTTTTGGGTGAAGCATATCACAAAAAAAGGCCTTAGCAAACTGGCCTGGGGCGTTACCTGTAAGCTTGCTCCAGCAGGTCTTGGGTTCGAGGCTGGTGAGCAGCAAGGAGTAGGATTTTATTTTTTTTTTTTGGCTTTTTCCATCAAAGAGAGGAGCTGGTGGTCTGCACATGGACTCTCAAATAGATGAGGATAAGCTTGATGATTTTGTTTTTAAATTTCGGCTGGAAGAGTTGGATTAATATATGGCATTATTTTATTTATTTTCTTTTAAGGGTAAGATAAGAGATAATTGCTATTTTATTTAAATAGGTGATATAGGGATAAAATAGGAGATTTAATAGGGATTTGATAATTAGCCGATTGTGGGACTCTTGAGGTGTGCATGTTCGGCTTTGAAGCTTTTAAGGAGAGGGGTGCCGAAATTTGGTTTTCTTTTTCCATGTGTGTGTGCCGAATTTTATTAGGAGGGAGTTCATCTTTTATTTCTTTCTTAATCTCTATTGCCGAATGCTCCTAGGTCTCTAACAATCTCCCAAATTTCTTCCTTTAATTGGTGTTAGCCGAATACACCTTTTCCTATTGTGGCCGACTTTTCCATCATTATTTTATAAGGCTTAGCCGAGTCTTCAAGTGGGTAAGTATTTAAGTATTTGGTTTGTTTCTTTTTATTTGTGTGACGGAATCAAGTGTCTAGGCCTTGATCTAAGGTTGGCCGAATGCTCTATAAAGCCATAATATCGTGTTCTTTTGTGAATAGCCAAAGGAAGGAAGCACTAAAGGGTTCTTCCGGGATTCGATTCATCAAGGTAAGTCAAGGTGATAATTCGGCCAAAGGCCATTCTTATTGATATATGCTTAGAGCTGATGCTAATGTGGTTTCACTCAGGGATTTCGACAGCTTCATAGTTAAGTGGTGATTCGGGATTTTTGGTAAGTAAGGTAAGTGATTCATGGTATTCGGCCATAGGCCATATTTGGTAAATAAGTGATAACCGATTCTAACTGTGGCCATTTAGGAATTTCGACAAAGGTAATCAGAAGCTTCTGGGATTCGATTCGTTGGTAAGAATATTTAGTAAGTATAGTTTAGATTAGGTATATTTAGATTATGATGTTAGCAGTTAACCGTTTAGTTTTGATTAAGATATCATTAATGGACATGGATGCCGGTCAAGAAGGTAAAGGGAAAGTCCCTATCCCAAAGATTAAGAAAAGATCTGTCTCGACAGTTCAGGATTGGCCACCGGGGTGTGGGCCAGCAGCAGGAGAAAGCTATAGGCAGATAGCCATAGTCTCGCTTAGCGATAGCGTCGGGATCAAGAGTTTAGAACTTCAAGTGATCAGGTGTGTAGTTAGACTACCGTTTTCTGGGATATATGATTGTATGTTATATGCGTATATGTTACGAATATGCTAACCAGTGCAGTGGTAATTTGTGATATGGATACCCTCAAGGGGTATGTCAACAATCCGGTAAGTTCTAAATTGGAATGTGATGTGGTTATTAATTTGTATAAGTGTGATATGCTAAATAACATGTACATGCATTATTATCATGGCACTATTTTATGTTGCATGTGCATGGGTGGGATATGAAAGAAGGACAGGGTGTACTTCGAGTACGTGGTTTGATGAATGGCTCTGTGCCTCATCGTGATTGATATAGGCTATGTGCCATATCATGGTTATTGATGGCTTTGTGCTCATCGTGGTTTTGATGATAGCCTCGGTTACATCGTGGATTGACGTCGACTAAGGTCGCGTTGTGGATTATTTGTGATTAAGTTCGCGTGGACGGCATTTGTTGCCTTATTGGAGTAAAAAGGGGAGGGTGATTTAATAATCCCCTGGTGTGTGGTAGGCTGGATACGAGGGTGTGTAGAGGATGGACCCTAGGCTTGGTTGGGCTTCATAATTGTATAATTTTGTATGTGAATACGTGTGAAAATGGGCCAAGCCCAATATGTGATATGAATAAATGTGCAAATGGGCCAAGCCCAATATGATACATGGATTAATGTGAAAGTGGGCCAAGCCCATTATGTGATGTGGATTAATGTGGTAATGGGCCAAGCCCAGTATATGGAAATATGTGGTTAATTACCCTATTATAAGAATGTGATATGGTTATGGCCAAGCCCAATAAGTGAAATTATGTGAATGATGTTGCCTTAATATCTGACATGTGGGTAAATATGTGGTTTGACATGTGGGAGGAATTCAGTGGACTAATTGCACACTAAGTCTGTATGACTCACCCAATTTTTATCATCATCGCAGGTGATGCTTGGACCGGGTTGGAGTGGATACGAGGTGGCCCATGTAGAAGACGTTTTATTTAATTTTATGCACTTAGTATTTTAAATATTTTTGAATAATGATTTGATGTAATAAGAGCCACTTAAAGTATTTAATTATTTATTTTTGGTATGGTTGAGTGGATATATAATTAAATGTTTGTGTAAGTTTTATTTTAGCAACTTATATGTTAAGAGTACATATATACCAAAGTTTTGAACCCGGTATTTTTATAACCACTTGATTTTTCCTTAGAATGTTTTAAAATACAAAATATTTTATGAAAGACAATAAATTTATATGTTTTTACTCTTATGTAAGAATGTTTTTAAACGTATTCCGCAGTGACATTTCAAATTCGGTCGTTTCAAATGGGCCGGGTTTGGGGTGTTACAAAATGAGTTTCCTGATGTGTTTCCAGAAGAACTACCAGGTTTGCCTCCTATCAGAGAAGTTGAGTTTGGTATTGAATTGATTCCAAGTGCCACACCTATTTCTATTACTCCTTATAGAATGGCTTCAATAGAATTGAAAGAATTGAAAGCTTAGTTACAGGAATTAACTGATAAAGGCTTTGTAAGACCTAGTTATTCACCATGGGGAGCACCAGTGTTATTTGTGAAAAAGAAGGACGGTTCCATGAGATTGTGCATAGACTATCGACAGCTTAACAAGGTAACCATCAAGAACAAATATCCATTGCCTAGAATAGATGATTTGTTTGATCAATTGAAAGGAGCCACTATGTTCTCTAAGATAGATTTGAGATCCGAATACTATCAGTTGAGAGTTAAAGAGTCAGATGTTCTGAAAACTACTTTTCGAACTAGGTATGGTCACTATGAATTTCTTGTGATGCCATTTGGCTTAACCAATGCTCCTTCCATTTTCATGGATTTAATGAACTAAATTTTTAGACCTTACTTGGACAAGTTATTAGTTGTGTGCATTGATGGCATCTTAATTTATTCTCATGATGAGACTGAGCATATAGAGCATTTGAGAACAGTTTTACAGATTTTAAGAGATAATCAACTTTATGCCAAGTTTAGCAAAAGTGAGTTCTGGTTATAGGAAGTTTGTTTTCTTAGACTTATTGTCTCAGGTGAAGGTATTAAAGTTGATCCGAGCAAGATTTCAGCCATTGTTGATTGGAAGCCTCCTAGGAATGTATTAGAAGTCAAAAGTTTTCTTGGTCTTTCCGGCTATTATAGACTATTTGTAGAGGGATTTTCCATGATAGCTACTCCATTGACAAGATTGCAACAGAAAGATGTCAAGTTTGAATGGACTGAGAAGTGTCAGCAGAGTTTTGACAAGTTAAATGCATTGTTGATTAAAGATCCTATTTTAGTACAACCAGAACCGGGTAAAGAGTTTGTGATTTACAGTGATGCATCCTTAAATGGACTAGGTTGTGTACTTATACAGGAAGGAAGGGTAATTGCTTATGCCATTAGAAAGTTAAAATCACACGAGAAAAATTATTCGACACATGGTTTAAAGCTAGTTGCTATTGTATTTGCATTAAAAATTTGGAGACATTACTTGTATGGTGAGAAGTGCCGAATATTCACTGATCACAAAAGTTTGAAATACTTAATGACTCAGAAAGATCTAAACTTGAGGCAAAGAAGATGGCTAGAGTTGATTAAAGATTATGAGCTAGTGATTGATTATCACCTAGGTAAGGCAAACGTTGTTACTGATGCTTTGAGTAGAAAATCGTTATTTTCCTTGAGAGCTTTGCATACTAGTTTGGCCTTATCAGATGATGGTTCTATTTTAGCTGAGTTGAGAGGTAAACCGACGTTTCTTGAAGAAATTTGTGAAGCTCAAAAGGATGATGGTGAGTTGCAAGTCAAAAGAGTTTAGTGCGAGCTAGGTGTAGAGTCTGATTTTTAGATCGGTTCTGACGGTTGTTTGATGTTCAGAGACAGGGTATGTGTTCCAAAGAATGATGAGCTTATTCGAAAGATCTTACAGGAAGCACATAGCAGTTCTTTGTCTATTCGCCTAGGTAGTACAAAGATGTATAATGATTTGAAGAAAATGTATTGGTGGAAAGGAATGAAAAGAGATATATCAGAGCTTGTTTCTAGATGTTTGATCTGTCAGCAGGTAAAAGCTGAACATTAGGTACCTTCAGGTTTATTGTAGTATTAATTCCCAAGTGGAAATGGGACCGAGTTACTATGGATTTTGTGACAGGATTACCTTCGACACGAGAAAGAAAGATGCAATATGGGTTGTGATTGATAAGCTAACGAAGTCGGCTCATTTTATCCCAATTCGTATGGATTATTCACTTGACAAGTTGGTCGACTTGTATATTTCAGAGATTGTGAGACTACATGGAGAACCATTATCGATTATCTCAGATAGAGATCCGAGATTTACTTCACGATTTTGGAAGAAATTTCAGGAAGCTTTAGGTATAAAGTTGAGTTTTAGTACAGCATTCCATCCTCAAATTGATGGTCAGTCAGAAAGAGTTATTCAGGTACTTGAAGATATGCTTAGATGTTGTGTATTGGAATTTCAAGGTAGTTGGGAGAAATATTTGCCGTTAATAGAGTTTGCCTATAATAATAGTGATCAATCGAGTTTGAAGATGGCACCTTATGAAGCTTTCTATGGACGTAAATGCCACACAACTTTTTATTGGACAGAGCATAAGGAAAATTAGATTTATGGGGTTGATCTAGTCAAAGAAATAGAAGAGAAAGTAAAAGTCATCAGAGATTGCTTGAAAGCAGCTTCAGATAGACAGAAATCCTATGCAGATTTGAAAAGAAAAGAAATTGAATTTCAAGTTGGTGATAGGTTATTCTTGAAAGTATCCCCTTGGAAGAAAGTTCTCAGATTTGGCAAGAAAGGCAAATTAAGTCCCCATTTTATTGGATCGTTTGAGGTGATCGAGAGAGTTGGGCCATTAGCATATCGGTTAGCTTTGTCGGCTGAGTTAGAGAAGATTTATAATGTGTTTCATGTGACTATGCTACGTCGTTGTCGTTCAGATCCATTGCATGTGATTTCGCAAACAGAGGTTGAGATTCAACCAGATATGACTTACGGTGAGTGACCGATAAAAATTCTAGCTCAGGAGGTTAAGCAATTAAGGAAAAAAATATTGCACTTGTGAAAGTATTATGGAATAGGCATGGGATAGACGAGGCTACATGGGGCCCGAAGAGACTATGCGAAAATAGTACCCAAATCTCTTTACAGGTAAGATTTTCGGGGACAAAAATCCCTAAAGGGGGAGAGAAATGTAACATCCTGAAATAGGGCCTAAACGGAATAGTGGTTGTGAAACCACGAATTCGAGCTATAAAATTTTATTTCGATTAATTATTATGATTTACCGAGTTATTAAATACATGTGTTAAAGTATTAATAAGAAATTTTATTGATTTCATGCTTAAATTGCCTATTAGGACTTGTTTGCAAAAGTTGCTAAATAGGGGTTCTAATTTATAGAGTACTTGATTGAAATGGGGGTTTGAAGTAGGAGTCCTTAAATGGTAATTATACCGTTATACTTTCATGGACCAAAATGGACATATATAGGTAGAAAGAACCAAAGTTTTTAATGAAGGGTAATTTAGTCATTTGGTAATAAAAAGAAATTAAAAAGGGAAAAAGATGGCAAAATAGCTCATCTTCTTCATTAGGCCGAATTTTCAAGTGTTCACCATAGCTAGGGCTTGTTTCAAGCATCCAATCTCCATAGTAAGTGATTCCAAGCCCCGTTTTTAATGTTCTTTACATTTTTGAAGGCCCGGTAGCTTGGTTTAGCTTATTCTATCAATAATTCATGCTAGGATTCATATTTGGAAAAATACTTGTAGGTGAAGTGTGTTTATTTTGATGTTTTATGATAGAATATGAAGTCTAAAATTATGTTAAACAACTTTTGCTAAGTTATTTTAAGTGAAAACGAGTAAAACGACTTAATTGGTAAAAATACCTAATGTTCATAAGTACATGTTAGAGTGAGAATTTGATGTTGTCATAGAAGGGAAAAATGATAAGCATGTCATAAAACATAAGAATAATGGATAAAGTATAATTTTCGAGCTTTGGGGAAATGTGTAAATATGTAAAAATTTAGGGGCAAAATTATAATTTTTCCAAAGTTAGACTTAAGGACTGTTTTAATAAATGTGAGTATTAAATAAGCTAAATTAGCTATTATAGATTAAGAAGAATGAAATCCGGAGTTAGATCGGGGAAAGAAAAAGATAGTGGACTAAATCGATATACTTTATCATATTTTGTTTCGAAGTAAGTTTGCGGTAAATAAATGCAATATTCTATTATTTTACATTTGATACTATTAAATTCTAGCATTTACATATTTATTCTGTAAATTTATTGTTTAAAGACTCAAGCATGAATTGACGGAGAAGCAATCATAGAAAGTTCTGGTTGAACCTTAGGAATGTGTAGGATGCAAATGTCATGACATTAGGGTTTAAGGAAATCATGTAAGACCATGTCAAGACATGGCATTGATAAGTTACTATAAGGCAGAGGTCCCATGTAAGACCATGCCAAGGCATGGCATTGGTGAATTTATAAGGCAAAGGTCCCATGTAAGACCATGCAAAGGCATGGCATTGGTGAGTTCATAAGGTAAGGATACCACGTAAGACCATGTCAAGACATGGCAATGGTTAAGTTTCACAAGGAATGGTACCCGTGTATTCTTAGTATTCCAAGAGGTTCAACGGGAAAATTTAAAGAGTATACAAAAGGACAGGTAAGACAAGTTCAAGCTAAAAAGGTACAGGTAAGAATTTAAGACTTAAGTATATTAAGTTAAAGGCTTAAATAATTTTGGTAAAAAAAGAATATGATAATGCATTAAGAATGTTGTTATTTATTTACATGCAAACTTACTATGCTTAATGCTTACTCCCATTACTTTCTTTCTTTTCAAAGTTTTACAAGCCAACTCGGGGATCGTAAGGACGTCGGAGATCGTTACACACTATCAAAGGATTATATTGGTATTTTGTGACTTGAATGTTTTAAGTTATGGCATGTATAGGGACTTAGCCATTTTGTGTGTATGACCTTATGATATGGCTTAATATTGGCTTGTAAATGTTTAGTAATGATTAGCTATTAAACTGGTTAATTAAGAACATGTTTTGGATGTTATGTAATGCCTAGTTGATAGTTATTTTAAGAAATTATGTAATTATATGCAGGGAACAGTTTGGACAAAGAAGAAGGACGTGATTTTGAAAAATCACCAAAAATAGTATAAATGGAATTAGGTTGTGCATGAGATATAGAATTAAATCTTATTGAGTCTACTTTTATATAAAAAAACAATGTAGAAAAAATAATTGTATATTATGAGATAATTGATTTTTTAGTGAAGAGAGGTCAGAACTGTCGAACTGTGTAACATGGGAGACTTTAACTAATAAACTATACTAATTGGCCACACCAAAAATTATGGAAAAATTATAAGATATATGATTCTAGTTTCATGGAAAATTTACGGATCTATATTTTGAGTTTCTTAACTCGAGTTATAATTAATTTAGTGAACATGACGCAGATGGACAATTTCAATTTTTATGCCCTGATCTAGTAAGTTAAGTCTAGTAATGCCTCGTGCTCGACTTCGGCAATGGTCTCGGGTAAGAGGTGTTATAGTTAATGCACATACGCATCGACCCATCCTTTTTCTTCACAAACAACACTGGCGCTTCCCACGGAGATACACTTGGTCTGATAAAACCTCGGTCCAACAACTCTTGGATCTCATCTTTTAGTTCTGCCAGCTCCTTCGGTGACATCCTATAAGGATCGATGGACACTGGATCCGTTCTTGGAAGTAGCTCAATGCCAAATTCCACCTCGCGGTCCGGGGGTAACCCCAGAAGCTCTTCAGGAAAGATGTCCAAGAATTATTTCGCTGTTCTGACATCCCCTACAGACACGTCCTTGGCATCCAATGCACTAACAAAAGCCAGAAATGCCATGCACCCTTTTCGCACCATCTTCTCGGCCGTTAATGCCAAAATCACATGGGACAGATAATCTCTCCTTTCTCCTATAACAATTACTTCCTCACCTATTAAGTCTTCAATATCAGGTGCTTAGCGGCACAATCCAAATTCGCACGGTGGTTAACTAGCCAATCCATTCCTAAGATCAGAAAAACTCGCAGAATGGTAGTTCCATCAAATCTACCGGGAATACAATCCCTTGTACTTCCAAAGGTACATTCCTAAACAACTTGTTCACTACCACATATTGTCCTAAAGGGCTAACCACAGACATCTCTCTAGCAGCAATCTTAGATTTAATGCTCAAAGTCCGAGATACAGTACAGGCAACATATGAATGTGTTGATCCAATATCTATCAAAGCAGTAAATGGCACATCAAATATAAGAAACGTACCGATTATGACATCCGGTGCGTCGCCATCCTCTCGCCTTCGAGCTGCATAGACCTACCCCAACTGTCTTGCATCTGTATTACCAGCACCTTTTCTCGGTGCTCTACGAACTCGACCAAAACCATTCCCTCCTCGCCGAACCCTGACCTCTCGGTGGCTGCTGACCACCTCTTCCTGGCTGTACAAATCCTTGACCTACCGAATGTGCGCTAGCCAATTCCTATGGACAGTCCCTTATCAAATGATCCCTAGATCCACATTTGAAACATCCTCCAGTTCTTCTCCAACATTCCCCCAGATGTGTTCTCCCACACTGTGCACAAGGTCGCAACTGACCTACAGCAATTGGCATCGTAGCTCGAACTGGCCCATCCAACCTAGGCCTCTTTTGGAAACCCCCAGAAGAACCTGACGTCCCAAAACCTCTCTTTTTCTTGCCCCTATCCTTATCCCGGTTCTGCCTTTTAGAACATTTAACTTCCTCAGTGATTTTTTCTTTCTCGACCAGAATGACAAAATCTCTTTCCCGTTATGGAGCTATCAGTACTCACAGCTCATCCCGCAAACCATCCTCGAACCGTACACAACGCTCATAATCGATTGCGACTATACCCTGAGCGTAACGACTTAAGCAGAGGAACTTCGCCTCATATTCTACCACAGATTTATTCCTCTAGACCAAATTTAGAAATACTTTCCTCTGGGCGTCCACATAACTCGACCCAACATATTTTCCTTGGAACACTGTCTTAAAGAAGTCCTAGGTGATATGATCTGCTGGAGTACCTTTCCTCATTGTAAGCCACCACTGGTATGCCTCATCTCATAGGAGGGACACTTCTCCTTTTAGTTTTTCCTCTACTGTACAGTCTAGATCATCCATAATTCGTTCGACTGCTTCCATCCAGTATTTAGCTACATTTGGGGCCACACCAGAAATGCCCCTAAAAACCTCAGCTCCGTTTGCCAAGAGTCACTCAGGAATAAATTTTCGGGCCACCGATCCAGAACTTGCAACATAGCTTGGGAGAAAGCATCATCCCCTCCAGCTCGATCATGGGACCCCGCCTCAGTCACCGATGATGTAGGTGCTTCCATTTCAGGCATGTGCCCAGATGCTTCGGACCCAACCCCAGCACTTTGGCCACGTCTACCGCGTCCACATCCTCTAGTTCTCATGTTTTCCAACTCGAATTAATCTAATTACAAATTTTATGAATTAGTTTATAATTCCAATATTTATTAACAAATATTTTATGAGAAGCAAGTATAAGGGTTGTTTTCACAGGTCGAACTTCCTAATGTCTTAGTCTCTATAGTCTTAGCTAACAGTTTCAGTGTACTATCACTAACTCTAGTAGTTTCTTTCTAAAATAATTCCATCATACTATTAAACAAAATCAGGAGACTTACGGATTTGGTGCCGGAGTCTCGGGTGCTATACTTCCCAGAAAAACATATGTTTTTGAACCATGTTTCAAACCAATTTTTGAAAAACATTTTCGAACCCATTCCACGACTGAGTTTTGCAATCGGACTCTGATACCAAAAAATGTAACACTCCAAACCTAGCCTAGACGTCATGGCCGGATCTAGCATGTCACATGGAAGGGTTGTTAAGAAAGTTGTATGTTTGTAAAATGTTCGTATTCTTTAAAACATCGAGTTTAGGTGTTTGTTATTAAAAACTCATTTAGCTCAATGTCCATTTTTGAAAAGTTGTGATTAGTTTGAAAACTACTTTTATCAGGAGAATCGAGTTTGGATTGTTGGTAAAATCTTATGATTAATATCAGTGAATTTCGAACATGTGATGTTTTGAAAACTATTTTCAACGTTCAAAAGAACCCGGTGTTCATTCAATTAAAGTTTGGAAAATCATTCGTTAACATTTTTGTAAAACCAACAGGTATTAAGGTTTTAGGAAAATCCCATATCGGACATTTAATAATAAGAAAAAACCAAATTAAAGTTAAAACCAAATAAAATACCAAAGGCCTTATTACAAAACATAAACCCGATTTAAAATAAAATTTAAGGTAAAGGAAAATGGGAATTACTAAAGAAACGATGTATGGCCACCACAAAGTCTGCCTCGGCTCCAAATCCTCAATGCTGGGGATTACCTGCAAAATTAAAGCAGAGGGGTGAGTTACGAGAACTTAGTGTATAATTCCCCATTTGAAAAAAATTGGTCCCAAGTCCACAGAAGCAAATTGGGCCTTAGCCCATACGGAAGTACAATGGCTCGAAGCCCACATAGAAACAAACTGAGCCTTAGCCCTATTAGCGAGATAACACAGATAATACATGCAATGTAACCCAGCCTAGCCTAATGTTCCATCCGCTACATATCACCTGTATCCAGCCTAACACACTTGTGGGGATTTCTAAAATCAACCCTCCATCCGCTACACACCTCGATGGCAATCATGCTGCTCATCGCCGAAATTGTGGCAGAGCCACCACTATTGAAATATATGTGGCATAGACACCGAACCAAAATGTGACAGAGTCACCGAAAAATGTGGCAGAGCCACCGAAATACACTTCCCCAATCATTAAAATCATCCCAATCCCATGCAACATACTATAGCATAATATTTAATGCATGCATGAACGTACGATGTAGCAGTTAAACAATTTACATAGTCATACCAAATCTAACCAAAAGGGTATAATCGTAAATTCACTCACCTGGCTATTTTCTAAACTTACCCGCTAGGTATATCTCGTGAACTTACCCATTAAGGGTATTTTATCTTTCAACTATTACACTGAATAATACATTACGAAACAAAAAAAGGTATGTGTTTACACACCTGATTACACGAAGAACTATACCCTCCTGATCGCTGTCACCCTTACTAGTGCGAACAACAATAATTTGCCTATTCCACAGCCTGGCAAAAAATCCCGAATTGCTGACAACTTACGTCGTTTGAACTTGGGAGCAGGATCTACGAGTACACTCTCCTTAGACTCCCTAATAGACGCCCCCTTAGAACGGCTACCACTCGCCTCCATGAAGAAAGTCTCAGTCAGTAACGTACCACAAAGAGTACTGGTGGTTGTCTAACAAGGGGTTTCGGCACTTACCACTACTTTCGAAATCTGAATGATAAAAAAGCAGAGGAGAGAGTTGCTTGATCCCTACCAATCAGTTCCAATTAGTGAGGAATCGAACTTCCACAGATTTAGCTATGGCATGATGAGAGAAGAAAATCAAATTAATCGAGAACTTGGATTAAGAGAAATAGCCACCTCGACTATGTGTAACCTAAGACCGAAAAGAAGAGAAGGAAAAGCACAAATACCATACCTTGTGATCACAGCCGAATCAGATAAGCAAACTAGAATTGACGATCAGAGAACACTCAACTTCCAACTTCTACTATTCGGTTTGAAGCACAACACAGAGAAACCGCTTCAAAAGATGTAAAAGGGACAATTCGGTTGATAGAGAAGCTCTAGCGAAAGAGATGTGAGAAGAGGAGAAAGAAAGAAAACATAAAACGAGTAAAAGATGCCTTACCAAAATCGGCTTATGACTATTTGGCTACTATCAAGAGAAGGAAAAGACAGAGCAGAAATGTTTGACATTTGACAAGAGCAGAAGAAAAAAGGCAGAATATTGAAGAAGAATGATAATAGTAGGAGTTTCGACTATGGCAAGAAAAGGTTAGGGAAAGAAGTTGACTAATACTACCCAAGCAATCAGCAAGTAACAAAATTACTTGAAGAGAAGAAAAAGAAGAAGAGAAGAAGTAAGGGTGTTTGCATTTTTGGTAAAGACAAAGTGAAGCCATATGACTGAAAAAGTAAAAGAAAAAGAAAGACTTCACAATAGGTTTCGATTTTACTCTCTCAAATGACACCTGAAGAACGACACTCTCCGACACACATACTAATGACCGAAAATGATGAAAATTCCTAAGGAAAAAAAAAGGAAATTTGGCACACACACACCTTAACTAAAATCGAAAATGCCCCCAAACACCTCTCCACTTTCGGCCAACACTAATCCACACTCCTCTCCCACGATTCTCTCCCCTATTTCCTCCACCATTCACTCTCCATCCCTCATTTGAAATCACCCAACCACTTTGACCCACTCAAACTCCCTAAACTCCTCTCCTCCTTCCATTTTGAATCCCTTGACTAATTTAAGAGCCATCCCATTAGGGTCCCACGCCAACACCACCTCTTCTCACCTTGAGCACAAAAATAATTGCCATGTTTTGCAATATGTGGGATTCGAACTCCTTACCCCTTGCTATGCCAAAGACGCCACCACCACTCCACCAAGTGCTCCCTTGTGTTATCAAACACAATTAATTATTCTTAAAGCCTGCTTCCACTAGCTCTCCCCCTTAAGTGCCCAAAAAGTAAAATTTTACCTAGGCCTAGGCTCGACCACGAGCCTTCCAAAGACCCCCAAACACACACAATTGACAAGCTTAGCAAGCCAAACACATAGAACAGTGCAAAATGTCAAACTCCTAATTTTAGGATGTTACATTTAACCCACTTATTCCACCAAAAAGCCTACCTTCATAATTAACCCCTACTAAACCCCTTTGATTCTAACAAACCATTTCTTGAATTACCACAATATTAACCTGAAACCCCGTTATTAACTTATTTATCCCATTTTATTGACTCCTCTTTTGTCGAGATTTGATTTGATCGGTTGCCTAATTACAGTAGTTGAATTCATCTTTTATTATGTACTTGTGTTAAAAAAAATGTTAGAAAATTTATTCGTCATTAGTTTTATGTTCTATAAGCTTAAACAGTTAAATTCACATCTTTAGAAGAAGCTCGTCATTATCAGTTAACTGTTTCTAGTTAGGTAATTTATTAATTCAATCTCGATTCTAACCTTCTAATTCAGCCTATATCCACACATTTGACCCAAGCCGCATTACAACCCTTTAGAGAGCTTTTGATTTGTGTATCATCTCATTTTATAGTGGTGGAGATTTAATTTTCATGCAAGCCTATGGGATTAACTTTTCATATTTGACTTATGAGTGCTTATCTTGTACCTTAAACACTTTGAGTGTTTTGAGTGAATCCTTAGTGAGGAAGTCAATCCTTGTCAATTTTGAATCAGAGGTAATTATTTAGGTAAGGTGAAACACCTATGTTTTCGTGCTATAAAAATTGATGACTTAGATTGTTTGAAGCTTTAGGACTATTTGAGATAAATTATCCATGTATACATTATCTATGAATTATTATGAGACATTATTGATGAGGATTATGAATTGAAGGAAGTTAATTTTAATTGTAAGCTGAGAATTTTGCTTGAGGACAAGCAAAAGCTTAAGTGTGGGGGTATTTGATAAATCGTAATTTACACATATTTTAGCCCCATGCTTGGCTTAATTTTGGATGAATATTCATTAGATTTGATGAATTTCGATGCTACTAATCTCTTAATTTCATGTTTTATACTCAAGAGAGCCTAGAGAGTCGAAAAGAATGATAAACAGGCCAAAAAAGGGACAAAACGGGCCTACATTAGAAATCACAAGGCTTGGACTATCAACCATGCGCAGATCACACGGCTGTGTGTGATTAGTAGAATCAACCATGGTCGAAGGAGTCCACCACGGGCGTGTTGCAAGGGCATGTCCTTGCCGCAACAAAGAAGAGTTCTATTCGGAATAAGCTACTTGTGGGCCAATAGAGGTGTTCCAAAGCATATATAAACACCCTAAGAGGGAACTTAAAAGAGGAGGTGGACAGGACGTCCAATATATGCCGAGTAGAAGGAGAAAATACTCCAAGACAGCCGTCGAGAATAGCTTAGGAGAAGGATTTCCATCAAGACTGAAGATCTCCCATCAAGTGCTTTAGAAGTTTTTGGGTTTTCTTATGTTTTGTTGTTTTTCCTCTTTTATGATGTTTTCCTCTTCTAGTATGAACTAAATCCCTTAGATACCTAAGGGGATGAAACCTATGACAGATCTTATTATTATTTGATTTATGAGATAAATACTTGTGCTTATTCTTAATTGTGAGTTTCATTCTTGTTTTGATAATTCAGATTATTGATTCAAGTCGAATGTGCTTATTTAGTGGAGCAAATGTCCCTGTTTAAGAGTAGATCAACACAATTAAGTGGAGTTTATTACAACCCTAGAAATAGGAAGACGAAAATCTTCCAGATTAGGGTCAAACATAATATGGGAATCCATAGATCGAATTAATGCCACAATAGGGGTTTTAATTAGAAAGAGATTTCAATTAATCAACTTAGAGTCAGTTGTTAGTATCCTCGAAAGAGGTATTAATATGGTTCAGGAATTTCTATGGATTAAGTCAAGTGAATAAATCACATGAATCAAAAGTAATAAGTGAAGTCTAGGTGGATTCTTCCTTAGGTGTCGTCCATCTAATATAAATTGTCCAAAATATTTTCCCAGTTTACTCCCTGTCAAGTTCATAAGTTAGTTAAATTAGTTAGTTAAATTTTAGATTAAAAATAAACCCCCTTAATTATTAGGCTAGATAATAAAAGATAATTATTACTAAATACTCTTGGTCCTTGAGGATACGATATTCCGGGCTCACCAAAGCTATACTACTATTTGATAGGTGTGCTTGCCTTTGTCGAAATATTAGTTATTTTAAGCTTCCATCAAAGACCATGTCTGGGACATTGGCATCATATATGATTTCGTGTAAGACCCTGTCTGGGACAGTGGCATCGATATTTGATTACATGTAAGACCATGGGCATTGGAATTGTACGAGTATTCCGAATTATCCGAGTATCCTATTTGACTCAGAATGGTTCAATAGGCAATTCCAAGAAATGAAAGACTATGTGAAATGTGTTACCGATTCAGGTACGTTTGAAACGTATACTATTTTTGAGTATGAAAGTTAAGTATATGTGAATTTGTGATAAATCGTAATATATACATATTTTAATCCCACATTTTGCATACTTTTGGATGATTTATCCCTTGAATTGTGGAATTCGATGCTCCTAATCCTTTAAATTCATGTTTTATACTTAAGTGAGCATAGAAGGATGAAAAGAACGAGAAACGGGCCAAAAATGGAGAAATTGGACCAAAATGAGAAATCAACACGGCCTGGAGTTCACCACATGTCCATGCCACTTTACCAGACTCGAACACACTGTGCTTGATTCACACGGGCATGTCCCTGCCAAAATAAGGATGAATTCTATTCGGATTAGGATACTTGTGGGTCAAGAAAGACATCTCGAAGCCTATATAAACACCCTAGGAGGCAACTTAAACGGGGAGTTCGATAGAAGGCTTCTGTCAGAGCCCAATGAGGTGAAGCTAGAGAGGGCTGAATACAGGGAATTACTCGAAGAAAGCCAGTTGATCCATCTCAAGAAGTCAAAATCATGCTCAAGACTGAGGATCTTCCCTTTAATTCCTTCAGGGGTTTTAGGGTTTTTCTTTATGTTTTGTTATTTACTTTCTTCTGAGAATATTCTTTTATGAACATGAACTAAACCCCTCAAATACCTGAGGGGGATGAAACCTAAGACGGATCTTGTTATTGTTTTCTGAACTGTATGATAAATAATTGATTTGTTCTTAATTATGTGTTCTTAATTCTTGCTTTAATATTTTAGGATATTGATTCAAGTATTGATGTGCTTCTTCAAAGGAGCAAAAGTACCTATTTAAGAGTAGATCTAGCATAATTAAGCGGAGTTGATCTCACTCCTAGAAATAGGATGACGAAAATCTGCCAGATTAGGGTCAAACCTAATATAGAAGTCCATAGATCGAGTTAATGCAACACTAGGGGTTTTAATTATAAAGAGATTCCAATTAATCAACCTAGGGTTAAACGTTAGTAGCCTCGAAAGAGGTATTAATATAAATTAGGGAATCCTACGGATCAAGTCAAGTGAATAAATCTTCTGGTTAAGAGTTAAATAACAAGTGAAGTCTAGGTGGATTCATCCTTGGGTATTATCTTGATCAATTGATTTTCCCAAAAGTAATTTTCCATTTCGTTCTTTGAGTCTTAGCATCCTTAGCTTAGTAATAATTAGTTAGATAAAATCCCCTTTAGTTTAGGCTAGATAATAAAAAGAAAGTCAGTACTAGTACTTTTGGTTCCTTTAGGTTCGACATTTCGATCTTGCCACTAAGCTATAGTACTGTTTGATAGGTGCGCCTGCCTCAATCGTGGTGATATTTAGTTTCTAGGCTCAATCATTCATTATACAAATATTAAAACTCTCAAATCACGACCAAGTTTTTTGCACCGTTGCTGGGGACTAAGATATTAGGAAAACTAAATTTTTATTACTTTAGAAATTTTATTTATTTGCAATTTATATTTATTTTATTTTTAACTTTACTAATTTTTCTTTTATTTGTTTCTGGCAAGTAATTCTAGTTTATGACTAGGAGAAACCCATCACGACCCGTGATTTTTGATAGTGATATAGAAGCTACCACTCATAGAAACCGAATAGAACTAAGGCGAGGCCTACAGTACATAGAAAAAGAGCAAGAAGACGAAACCAATACTACCGAAGAGATGGCTGATAACAATCTGCTACCTCCTATGGTTGCCTCAAACCCGGTGAATCAAAATCCTGCTCCTCGTACTGTGTATGATTAGGCTAAACTTAATTTAACAGGAACCGAATCTAGTATTGTTAGACCCGCTATTGCTGCAGATAATTTTGAACTAAAACCTAACACTATACAGATGATACAACAGTTTGTTCAGTTCGATGGTTTGCAGGATGAGGACCCTAACAATCACTTGGCAAATTTTTTGGAATTCTGCGACACTTTCAAGATCAATGGCATTTTGATATGCCATTTGACTTCGGTTGTTTCCCTTTTCATTAAGGAACAAATCTAAACAGTGGTTGAACTCGTTACCACGAGGATCAATCACTACATGGGAACAAATGACTAAAAAATTCTTATTAAAATATTTTCTGCTGGCTAAAATGGCTAAGTTAAGGAATGATATCTCTTCTTTTGTGCAGATGGATTTAGAAACACTTTACAATACATGGGAGAGAAATAAGGATCTATTGAGAAGGTGCCCTCACCATGGGCTACCATTATGGCTACAGGTTCAAACCTTTTACAACAGTGTGAACCCCTCAACTAGGCAATTAATCGATTTAGCCGCCGGTGGTACCCTGAACAACAAAGCACCTGAGGCTGTCTACGAATTCATTGAAGAGATGTCACTGAATAACTATCAGTGGCAAGTTACAAGGACAAAGCCCATAAAATCCGCCATTGTCTTCAACCTCGACGCAGTAACCATGCTATCAAATCAGGTTGAACTATTAAATAAAAAGATTGATAGTTTGTGTGGTTCTTCATAGATACACCCAGTGATGTAGTGCGATATATACGGAGAGACGGACAAACAATATAGAATACCCACCGTACAACCCTGGTATAGAAAACGAACATATGAACTATATGGGTAATAATTCTAGACCCTAAAATAACCTTATAATAACACTTACAATCCAGGTTGGAGGAACCATCCAAACTTTTCATGGGATAGCCAAGGAAATCAGAAACAACAACCCCTCCCAGGGTTTCAACAGCAACCTTACCCATAAGAGAAAAAGCCAAACCTTGAGGAGATGCTAACAAAAGTTATGCGGTGTCAGAAACTCGTTTCCAAAACACCAAAACAACACTTAAAAATCAAGAAGCATCAATTCAAGGGATCAAGAACCAATTAGGACAACTTGCTAAGATCATATGTGACTGACCACAAGGTAGTTTGCCAAGCAACACTAAAATAAACCCAAGGGAGCAGCTTCAAGCCATAACAGCTCACGATAGTGAAGGGTCAAATGAGCCAAAACTGAGGCAAGAGAATATGGTAGAGGAAGATAAGGTTGAGGTAAGCCATAAACCACCAAAATCAGTAATTATAGAATACCAACCTCGAGTTTCGTACCCTAAAGCGATGAAGAAAGACAAAACAGATGAACAATTCGATAAGTTTCTTAAACTTCTAAAGAAATTACATATTAACTTACCGTTTCTTGAAGCTCTTTCGCAGATGCCAGAATCAAGGAAATTCCTAAAAGAGCTATTGATGAACAAACGGAGGTTAAACGAAGCATCACATGTGGAACTAAATGCAGTGTACTTAGCAATTTTGCAAAATAAACTCCACAAAAGTTAAAAGATCCATGGAGTTTTACAATTCTTTGCTTAATTGGTAGTTTATCTATCGATAATGCTTTATATGATTTAGGGGCAAGCATAAATGTCATGCCTTATAAAATGTTTAAACAGCTAGGTCTAGGGAAACCCAAACAAACTAGGATGAGCATTCAATTAGCTAATAAAACTATTAGAATTCCTAGGGGTATAATTGAAGACGTACTAGTGAAAATTGACAAATTCATATTCCCAGTAGACTTTGTTGTTTTAGACATGGATGAGGACAAAAATGTTCTTTTAATTTTAGGAAGACCCTTTATAGAAACTGCTAAAGCTAGAATTGATGTTGATACAGGTGAACTCACACTTTGTGTAGGTGATGAAACGATCACTTTTCAGGCTCTTGACTCGGCTGGGACATCGAGTAAAATATGTGAAAACATAAATTCTATCAATGACCATTCAGTTCAACCTTCTTTTCAGGAAACACCACGAAAGAACACAACTGAGCCAGATCCTAGACCTCGTGCTAACAAAGAAATAACTCATGAGGAACGAAGGCTTTAGATTGATGAACTAGAGGAGTGAAAGACACATTTCAAGGAGAAACTAGGAATATACGAAGCAAAACCGAGGCAACTCTAGGACAAACTTAAAGATGGGACATACCAATTTTAGATCGGGGATCAGGTATTGTTGGATAAGATAGGCCCTTGAATCGCCACTTCAGACCTTTATACAAATGAAGAAGTCTCTTTTAAGGTACTTAATGTCCTCCCATACGGAACAGTCGAGGTAACTAATCCAAAGTTCAACACTTTTAAGGTAAACACTACTCGACTCAAACTATGTATTGATAGTAGAACTGATAGCATGAGAAATGATTTTCAACTCCTCAAACCACCATGATTATGTGAATGAGAGGTAAGTCTAGCTTAAGACAATAAACGAGCACTTCTCGGTAGGCAACCCGAGCACTAACCCCTACTAATTAGTTTAGTTTTGATAAACCATAAAAGTAACATATTTTAATCCCACATTTAGTATGCTTTTGGATGATTTAGCCCTCAATTTATGTAAAAAGGTGCTCTTAATCCTTTCTTTTTATGTCTTATACCCAGAAAAGAACCCGAGAATGAAAAGAATGAGAAACGGGCTTAAAACGGACAAAATTGGGCCAACCCAAGAAATTGGCATGGCCTGGACTTCAAGTCACACGGCCGTGCCTCGCCAATCATTCAAAGACATGCCCCAAGCATCAATTGCAAGGCCGTGTCCCAATCGACAAACCTGAAGCATGGCCTGAATCCCAACTTACATGGCCGTGCCATGGCTGTGCCTCAATTAACAGAATCGACACACGGCCTGAAGTCGACTTACACGGGCGTGTGCCATGGGCGTGCCCCTACTACGAGAATGAGAAATTTCACTCGGATTTGGATGCTTGAAGCCAAAGAAACATACTCCTAAGTCTACTTAAACACCTTAATAGTAATTCTACTTAAAGGAGGTACTTAGGAGCCAAGTAAAGCATCTAAGGAGCCTATATAAACAACCTAAGGCAGTCGTTCTAGGGGGAGTTTTTGTGGGTTCAGTTTTCTGCTAGAGCTTTTATTTAGGGAATTACTCGAAGATAGCTAGTTTATCCATCTCAAGAAGCCAGAGTTCTACTCAAGATAGAGGATCTCCTCTTCAATTCCTTTAGGGGGTTTTAGGGATTTCATATGTTTTGTCTTATCTTTTCTCTTGAGATGTTTTCTTATTTTGTTATGAACTAAACCCTTCAGATACCTAAAGGGGATGAAACCTATAACGTATTTTGTTCTTTGATTTCTAAATTATATGATAAGTACTTAGTTTGTTCTTAATTATATTGCTTAATTTAATATGATGTGCTTAGGTGGAGGAGGAATAGACCCTGCCTAAGAGTAGATCTAACATAATTAAGCGGAGTTGATCGAGCGCCTAGAGATAGGGTTACGAGATTTTGCCGGATTAGGGTGAAACCTAATATGGGAGTCCATTGATCGATTTACTGCTTCCTTAGGGGGTTATTATAAAGAATGAGAGGTCCACTAATTAACCTAAGGTTAGACGTTATTCACCTCGAGAGAGGGTTTAATATAGGTTAGGGAGTCTCACGGATCAAGCTAAGTAAAGAAGTCATATGAATTAAAAGTTAGATAACAAAGAAGTCATAGGTGGATTCTTCCTAAGGGTATCGTCGTAATCAACTGAGTTTTTCCACAGTATTTTCCAAAAGTTTCATTCTTTTTTCTTTGCATTTAGTTTAAGTATTTCATAATAAACCAATCACTCCATATTTCAGGCAAAATAATAGAAAGAAAGTGAGTAGTAGTACTTTTAGGTTCCCTTGGGTTCGATAAGATACTCTTGCCTAAACTATACTACTGTTCGATAGGTGCACTTGCCTCTATCGTTGTCATAGTTAGTTTACAGGTTCGATCATTCTTTTTATAAATATTAAAACTCGACTGTTTGACATGATCAAGTTTTTGGCGCCGCTGCTAGGGATCGAACCCTAAAATATTAAAAAAGCTCTATTTCTATTACTTTAGCCATTATTTTATTATTTCGCAATTTACTTTTATTTTTAGTTTAGGTTAAATTTTTATTTATACTAAATTTCTTTCTTCTCCTAGCAGGTACCACTAGTTTAAGACTAGAAGGAACCCGAGAGGACCGTTAGCATACGAAAGTGACATTGAAGCTACCACTCGCAGAAATCGTAGAGAAATTAGATGAGCTCTAGACTATCAAAGAGAAGAACAACAAGACAGATCCAATCCTACTGAAGGGATGGACAAAAACAATCCACCGCCAAATGTGCAAGAACAGAATGCTTCGCGTACTATGTATGATTTTGCTAAACCTAATTTGATAGGAGCAGAATCTAGTATTGTCAGGCCCGCTATAGCTGCTAATAATTTTGAATTAAAACCTAATACAATACAAATGATTCAACAGTTTGTTCAATTTGATGGTTTGCAGGACGAAGATCCAAATACTCATATAACTAATTTTTTAGAGTTCTGTGATACCTTCAAAATAAATGGCATTTCTGACGATGCCATATGTCTTCGGCTATTTCCCTTTTCATTAAGGAATAAAGCCAAGCAGTGGCTGAACTCGTTACCACGAGGGTTAATCACCACATGGGATCAAATGACCGATAAATTTATTTTAAAATACTTTCCACCAGCCAAAATGGCCAAATTTAGGAATGACATATCTTCTTTGGTATAGAATGACGTAGAAACATTATATGATGCATGGGAAAGATATAAGGATCTTCTGAGAAGATGTCCACACCACGGATTACCTTTGTGGCTTCAAGTCCAAACTTTTTACAATGGTGTGAATTCTTCAACAAGGCAAATGATTGATTCATCAGCCGGTGGAACTTTGAATAACAAAACTCCTGAAGCGGCTTATGACTTTATTGAAGAGATGCCGTTGAATACCTATCAATGTCAAATTACAAGGGCCAAACCGACAAAATCAGCCGGAGTTTTTAACATAGACGTAGTAACAATGCTGTCAACACAGGTGGAGATGATGAATAAAAAGCTTGATAATTTATGTTCTTCGCAGGTACACCCCAGTAATGCAATGCGAAGCGAGTGGGAATGCGGAGAATCCTGAGTACCCACCCTACCAACCAGGAGCAAAACATGAGCAGACAAACTATATAGGTAACAATTTTAGATCCAATAATAATCCTTATAGTAACACTTATAACGCAGGTTGGAGGAACCACCCAAATTTCTCGTGGGAAGGATAAGGAAATCAAGGAAATCAAAGGCAGCAACCTCCTCCAAATTATCAAAATCAGCCATATCCACAAGAGAAGCAACCAAGCCTCGAAGAGATGGTGACAAAATTCATGCCAACCACAGATTCTTGTTTCCAAAAGACTGAAGCAACACTTAATGAACAACAAAAATCAATCAAAGGGATCGAAAATAAAGTTGGAGAACTTACTAAGTCAGTGGGATATCTCACGAAGCTGATTTCTGAACGTCAACAAGGACATCTACCAAGTAACACAGAAATAATCCCAAAAGAATAGATCCAAGCCATCACAGCTCAAGAAGGTACAAAGGCAGACGAAGCCACTACAAGACAAGAAACCAAGGAAGAAAAAGGTAAAATAGAGGTAGCGTATGAAAAGCCAAAACCAATAATCAAAGAATACAAACATCGCATACCTTATCCCGAAGCATTGAAAAGAGATGATTTAGAGGAACAGTTCGGTAAGTTTCTTAAACTTTTAAAAAAATCACATATTAAATTACCCCTTCTCGAAGCTCTTTTCCAGATGCCAGACGCGAGGAAATTTTTAAGACAACTCTTGACAAACAAACACAAAATAGATGAAGACCACCACGTGGAACTAAATGCAACATGCTCGGCTATGTTACAAAATAGACTACCACAGAAAGAAAAAGATCCAGGGAGTTTTACGATTCCATGCTTAGTTGGTAGTTTAACTATTGATAATGCGTTAGCTGATCTAGGGGCAAGTATGAATGTCATGCCTTATGCATTGTTTAAATGACTAGGTTTAGGGAAGCCCAAACAAACTAGGATGAGTATTCAACTAGCTGATAAAACTGTTAGAATTCTTAGGGGCATTATTGAAGATGTGCTTGTAAAAATCGATAAATTTGTTTTCCCAGTAGATTTTGTTGTTTTATACATGGATGAGGATAATTCAATCCCCTTAATTCTAGGAAGACCTTTTATAGCAACTGCCAAGACTAAAATTGATGTTGCCACAGGCGAGCTCATACTTCGTGTAGGAGATGAATCAATTAAGCTTCAAGCTCTTGACTTAGCCAGAACAACAGATGATGAAGGTAAGAAAGTCATTTCAATAGATAATCAATTTGTTCAACTTTCATCACAGGAAACACCACATAAAGACAACCCTGAGATGACTCATAAGTTCCAAAACAATAAAGAAGAATCCTACAAGGGACAAGAACTTAGGCTTGACAATTTTGAAGAGAAGAAGATACAAGTCAAAGAAAAGCCGGATCCACACGAAGTAAAACCAAAGGAACCGCCAGAAAAGCTCATAGGGACATCAAATCACTTCAAAATAGGAGACCAGGTACTATTAGACAAAGCCGATCCTCACATCACTTCAACAGACCTAAAACCAAAGGGAGAAATTCTTCTTAAGGTACACAATATTTTCCCACACAAAACAACCAAGGTAAGCAATGCAACATTCGACACCTCCAAGGTAAACGCTTCTCGACTTGAACTTTGTCATGAAAATAGAACTATAAGCATGAGGGAAGATGTTCAAACCTTTAAACCTCCCTAAATTTTTTTCGAAGAGTCTAGCTTAAGACTATAAACGAGCGCTTTTCGGGAGACAACCCGAGTACTAACAATAATTTCTATTTGGTAGTTTTAGTTTTATTCTTATCTCTATTTTCGATTTTATAATTCAATAAATTAAAAAAAAATTACAAATTCCCAGACCACACGGTTTAGCACAAGGCCG